>OX402548.1:5661797-6339433 GCA_948098915.1 Lampropteryx suffumata | reverse complement strand
TTTTAACTTAAGTTTTATGTCACTGATAATATCACTTGAAAACCACACAGGATAGCGACGTCCTGACATGCTTTTACGACGCTTCCGAGGGATACAGATGTCAAATAAACTATAAATAATGTCTATGAATTTTTCAGAGCAAGATTGGACGGTATTTGACTGAAATACTTCGTCCCAGGAGGTTTCAGAGAGCAACTCAAACAAAAGATTGTAATCCCCTTTTCGAAAGTTCCAACCCTTGCGAGGGTCGATATTGCTTGGTGTAATGCGATCACTATGATGATCCATTATAATAGTGATTCCAATGTCTAGGGGGGGGTGGGGAGGGTCAATTTTATTGACTAATCCTTCTGTACGTGATACAGTAGTTTTTTGCACGTCATTGCCCCCTCGGATCAAAACAATGTCTACCATTCCTCCATACGCATTGTACACACAATTCGTCTCAGTCAATATAACTTTTAAAACTATCATGGTTTTGCACATAATTTTCACTCAAAACGGGATATTTACCATGATATATGAGTTTTTCTGCTTCTCGATATTTCGGCACAGTTGCATGCGCCATGATCACGAGATAAACTGAAGTCTTTGCGGGTGGATGTTATTGGCAGACAAAACGGTCTACCCTCTTTCTCAGTCTTTTACTGCGAACATTACCCCTACTACCGGTTTCACTGTCACTAACAACTCGATCACGATTACGACACACAACACTCACGGTATCTGGACGCATAACTGGTACCTCACTTTTACGATTTCCACACATCCTCACCACAGGGTTCCAGGCTCCAGACAATTGAAAACCGTCTTCTCGATTGAAATTCCTGTGTTTGGTAATCTCTATTGCCTCTTGTACCAATCTTGGGGTGTAATGTTTTTCAGTTGAGATTACCTGTGGATTGTGTAACTCGATCCAGTGGTTTGAGCCAGATTCTAGTAGATGTGTAGCTATGGCCGACTTTTGTGTGTCCATATTTTTGACCGCCCGGATGTGTTCTGTCACTCGACAGGCTATGGTACGTTTTGTTTGGCCGATGTAAGAGCTCCCACAGCTGCAGTCAATCTTGTACACTCCTGGTGTTTGAAGAGGAATCTTATCTTTAGGTGAGCGCAGGTAGTGTGAGATCTTCTTTAAAGGAGTAAAAATTGTTTTTATGGACAATTTTTGCAGGGTTTTCGCAATTTTGTCAGTCACTCCTTTGATGTACGGTAGAAAAGCAGGTTTTCGTTCTACTATACATCTGTGGGGTTTAGGCCTTTGTCTAGCTGGAAAAGATCGAAGCTTATATCCATTTTTACGTAGGACATGCTGAACATGAGCTAGCTCACTCTTTATGGAGTACTCATCACATAGGTCGAAAGCACGGTTCGTGAGAGACATTACAACCGAGTTAAGCTGCCGAGGGTGATGGTGTGAATCAGCATGGAGATATCGATCCGTATGGGTCGGCTTCCTATAAACCGAATAGCCTAAATTACCATCATCACGAATCTGTACCATCACGTCCAGGAAAGCCAAGCTTCGATCACTTTCCATTTCATACGTAAACCGCATCTTGGTATGTACGCCATTTAGGTATGCCAAAAGGAGTTCAATCTCATGTTTATTGCCTCTTACAATACAGAAAACATCATCAACGTACCTTTTCCACAACTTCATTGGCAAGGGGGCAGAGCATATAGCCAGGTTCTCAAAATACTCCATCCATATATTGGCCACTACGGGAGCGACGGGACTTCCCATGGCAACACCATCAATTTGTAGGTAGTAATTTTCCTTATACAAGAAATAGTTTGTGGCCAGAATATGGTATAAAAGCTTGGCATATTCTGCTGGGATACCATTTCTCTGTATTCTAGTCTCTATCACCTTCATACAGTCGGCTATAGGGACGTTTGTAAAGAGGGATTCCACATCAAAACTAACCATCACCTCACTCTCATCAACCGTTGTCTGCTGAAGAATCTGTATGAAGTGACGTGAATCTTTCACAAAAGATGATGTCAGGCCTACAGAAGGTTGCAACACACCCGCTACATGCTTCGCCAACTCGTAAGTAGGTGAGTCAATCTGACTAACGATGGGTCGCAGCGGAGCATTCTGTTTATGCACTTTAGGTAGACCATACAGTTTAGGTGGTTGGATGTTTTTAGGGCGCAACAGGTATTTTGTTAGTTCCTCTCCTATAGCGTATTGGCACTCCTTTATAATTTTCTGGGTACTACGATGTATTCTAGCCGTCGGATTGTAATTCACCAGTTTGTATGTGTTAGTGTCTTTCAACAAGTTCAGGATTTTATCCTCGTATTCTGTGACGTTCATAACTACCGTAGCGTTCCCCTTATCAGCCTTAAGGACCAACAAGTTGGTATCTTGGCGGAACTCTTTTAACGCCATCAACTCATCCTTAGTAATGTTGGGTTCTGGAGGTTTAGTATGACGTAATATAAATGCAATGTCCTGTCTTAGACACTCCGCGTCACTTCCTGGTATCCTATTATAACGAATGACCTCCTCCACATTACCGATCACTTTCTCATAAGGGATGCGTTTCGTGGTAGGGGCAAAATTTAGACCCTTCTCTAACACTCTGAGAGCAGAATCATTCAAAACCTTGTCAGACAAATTAATAACCGTTCGAGTTTTTTGTGAGTTAATGTCTGCATGTGTCTGGTAGGGGACAACTCGCTTTTGTGTTTTCAACATGGATTCTAACTTACGGTTCTGTTTATATGAACTTTGATCTCCAGAGCGCTGAGCTTGCATGTATGTAATACGGTCACAAGTATCAAAATCCGTAGGTGACAACACACTAATGCACTTGAAATGTATTTTATATAATTCTACTTGCAATGTATGAAACCGGTGTCTATTGTTCCGTATTGTTTTTCGCAGTAATTTGACACTCGCTTGTCGTAGAATATTTGCGGATCCCGGAATGTCATCACGAGATTTGATACGCACACACACTGGTATTAGGTCTGTATCCCGACACTTCACTAAAAATTCCAGCGATGCACGTAGACATTCACACTTTTTCCGCAAACGTTCTAGGTCTTTCACCATTTTAACTATATCCGGCCCGTACCGGTTAGCGATATAACTTTTAAAACTATCATGGTTTTGCACATAATTTTCACTCAAAACGGGATATTTACCATGATATATGAGTTTTTCTGCTTCTCGATATTTCGGCACAGTTGCATGCGCCATGATCACGAGATAAACTGAAGTCTTTGCGGGTGGATGTTATTGGCAGACAAAACGGTCTACCCTCTTTCTCAGTCTTTTACTGCGAACATTACCCCTACTACCGGTTTCACTGTCACTAACAACTCGATCACGATTACGACACACAACACTCACGGTATCTGGACGCATAACTGTATGGTCTACCTAAAGTGCATAAACAGAATGCTCCGCTGCGACCCATCGTTAGTCAGATTGACTCACCTACTTACGAGTTGGCGAAGCATGTAGCGGGTGTGTTGCAACCTTCTGTAGGCCTGACATCATCTTTCGTGAAAGATTCACGTCACTTCATACAGATTCTTCAGCAGACAACGGTTGATGAGAGTGAGGTGATGGTTAGTTTTGATGTGGAATCCCTCTTTACAAACGTCCCTATAGCCGACTGTATGAAGGTGATAGAGACTAGAATACAGAGAAATGGTATCCCAGCAGAATATGCCAAGCTTTTATACCATATTCTGGCCACAAACTATTTCTTGTATAAGGAAAATTACTACCTACAAATTGATGGTGTTGCCATGGGAAGTCCCGTCGCTCCCGTAGTGGCCAATATATGGATGGAGTATTTTGAGAACCTGGCTATATGCTCTGCCCCCTTGCCAATGAAGTTGTGGAAAAGGTACGTTGATGATGTTTTCTGTATTGTAAGAGGCAATAAACATGAGATTGAACTCCTTTTGGCATACCTAAATGGCGTACATACCAAGATGCGGTTTACGTATGAAATGGAAAGTGATCGAAGCTTGGCTTTCCTGGACGTGATGGTACAGATTCGTGATGATGGTAATTTAGGCTATTCGGTTTATAGGAAGCCGACCCATACGGATCGATATCTCCATGCTGATTCACACCATCACCCTCGGCAGCTTAACTCGGTTGTAATGTCTCTCACGAACCGTGCTTTCGACCTATGTGATGAGTACTCCATAAAGAGTGAGCTAGCTCATGTTCAGCATGTCCTACGTAAAAATGGATATAAGCTTCGATCTTTTCCAGTTAGACAAAGGCCTAAACCCCACAGATGTATAGTAGAACGAAACCTTGCTTTTCTACCGTACATCAAAGGAGTGACTGACAAAATTGCGAAAACCCTGCAAAAATTGTCCATAAAAACAATTTTTACTCCTTTAAAGAAGATCTCACACTACCTGCGCTCACCTAAAGATAAGATTCCTCTTCAAACACCAGGAGTGTACAAGATTGACTGCAGCTGTGGGAGCTCTTACATCGGCCAAACAAAACGTACCATAGCCTGTCGAGTGACAGAACACATCCGGGCGGTCAAAAATATGGACACACAAAAGTCGGCCATAGCTACACATCTACTAGAATCTGGCTCAAACCACTGGATCGAGTTACACAATCCACAGGTAATCTCAACTGAAAAACATTACATCCCAAGATTGGTACAAGAGGCAATAGAGATTACCAAACACAGGAATTTCAATCGAGAAGACGGTTTTCAATTGTCTGGAGCCTGGAACCCTGTGGTGAGGATGTGTGGAAATCGTAAAAGTGAGGTACCAGTTATGCGTCCAGATACCGTGAGTGTTGTGTGTCGTAATCGTGATCGAGTTGTTAGTGACAGTGAAACCGGTAGTAGGGGTAATGTTCGCAGTAAAAGGACTGAGAAAGAGGGTAGACCGTTTTGTCTGCCAATAACATCCACCCGCAAAGACTTCAGTTTATCTCGTGATCATGGCGCATGCAACTGTGCCGAAATATCGAGAAGCAGAAAAACTCATATATCATGGTAAATATCCCGTTTTGAGTGAAAATTACGTCTCAGTCAAATTACAAAAACTTAAAAAATAACAATAATAATTACAAATATTTACAGATGCACTGTTCAAATTAATGTCACCCATTACTATGACATTTCCTTTCAATTCATTAATGTGGTTTTCCACATTACAAAACCACCGCATATAGTCCTCATCACTAGCGCTGGGTTTTATATAAACAACACATACATAAAAACTGCGACCATGACAAGTAAAGCCAGCCCACATATCTTCACCGGCTTCAGTTTCTAGTTCATGGTGCCGACGCAGCAGAATCGGTGGACGTGCGGCGAGCAGTACTCCTCCACCTAAGTTTGCCCTATCACGCCGTAGTATGCTCCAGTCGCCGGCTATAACCTCCGAGTCCTCCACGGAATTGTCCAAGTAGGTTTCAGTAATAGCTACCAAATTATGTTCTAACAAAAGTAGGTTGTTTCGGAAGGTCACCAATTTGGTCTTCAGACCCCGTACATTTTGATATGTTATACTAAAGGAGCACGTTCTACTACATTTGTTGCTTAGGCAACCGGAGTGATGTGCTTTTTGTGCCAACCTCACGTTTGTCACGTGAGGTCGTTGGTCTACGAAAGGGCTGGGGTACAGAGTGACCACTGGCAACCTCTTTTGTTTGACTGTATATTAATTGGTAGTCTGGGGTCTCGCTAACTGGTTTTCTTAGATTGAACCATACCTTAATTCTTGCGTTGACCGGCCAAACTTCTGTGGATAAGCATGTTTCATAATAGGCGTCAGGAACGCCTACTTTGAAGGATTTGTAGTTTCCCCTAGGAGTAAGTTCCTCAACCGTACATGTTCCTTCAGGACAGAGTTGTTTAACGTACTTGAGAATTTCCTCAGAACCTGACTCCATATTCCATAGGTGAATGTATTTCTTTGCATCGACGGCTTTTAAGGTTGTAACAGAGGGGTTAGCGGTACCACATTTTGAGGTGTTTCGTCGGTTTTTCCTTCGCACCTCTGTCTTGCTGGGAATTGGTGTCTTCCTGGTCAATGCCTGCTACCAGTTGTGCGTAGGTATTCTGATATCTCGGTTCGACGCTAGTAGACACGGTGTTGATGTTTTTTATTTCTAAAGGTTTCGGCGCTGGAGGTGTGGGAAGTTTAGTACTCGTTTTGACCATTTTTTCCTTTGATTGCAGCTTATTATTACCGGTGGCAGGAATCGAATCAACATTTGATGAGACAAGTGTAGGCGGGTTAGGCTTTGGCTCTGTTGGCATAACCACGATACCAAAGTCTGAGTCTTCATATCTGGCGAGTTTTAAGTGAAGAGCCCGAACCTGGTATGCATAGTCAGTCAACTTGATTTCATAACTGCCTAGCCTAGTTTCATAGCTACCTAGTTTGGTGTCATAACTTTCTATCTTGGTATCGTAGGCGGTTATCACAGACACGGCGTTGCGAAGGTGGTCTCTAAGCACGACGAGCTCCTGTCGTAGGTCACGAATCTCCACATTAAGGCCCAGCGTGTCATTTTTTATCGGTGAAGTTACGTGGACCTCCTCTGGAATAACAGGGTATACTCGTATAGTTTCCTTGGTAACAGGGGGCTGGGGTATCTTCCTCCGAATGGTAACATTGGGATCACGGACTTTTTTAGAAGCTCCTACTGGGGTAAGGCTGTTATCACCTCCTTTCTTAATCACGCAGCAGCATTCCGGGCAGATCCAAGTGTCCGAATCCTTACTAAGGCTGTTGGTTCCCACACATAAGAGGTGGTATATTTTATTACAATTAACCCGTGTACATCGTAGACAGTCTTGTTCTCCAATTACACTACCACAACAAGCAGAGCAAGACATTTCTTTACCATTAATTTATTAGAATTTATTTATTATTGTTGATTTGATGTTGATTGTCAGACATGACATAGACAATGCCATCAGTCCATCGGGTAGGGGGTCGTCCTACGCTTCGTATTCCTGTCCTTGGTCGCCATTCAAGAACTTTTATTCACCAACGGTTATCAGTTCTGCGAGCTATATGGCCTGCCCATTTCCACTTCAACTTGCAATTTTTTTGTGCTATCTCGGTGACTTAAGTTCTTCTACGGATTTCCTGGTTGCGGATTTTATCACGTAGTGAAACACCCAACATAGCTCTCTCCATAGCACGTTGCGCGACTCTGAGCTTGTATATGAGGCCAATAGTTAGCGACAAATGGTTTACGTCATTGTTTGTACAACAAAATTTCTTAACATAATTAACAACTAGGATGAGGAAATTCAATAAAATATATACAAAAAACATGTGAAATTAAATTCAAATACAATAAAATCATTCTTAATTACAAAACTACTTATTATTAATTGTGACAAATTCGTATGGTTATGGTTTAAATCTTACCTTGTTGAAACTGCGCAAAATAACATTAGTGTGAATATATATTTAAAGATAATTATTCAGTTATTGTGTGATTGTGTATTCTTATTTTTATTTGTTATTATTGTGAGAATGAATTTTTATTTTATTTTTTGCCTTAGGTATGACATGTATTTATTATATTGTGTGTGACTACTCTATTGTATTAGGTCTAACCTGTAATGATAGATGTAATGTTGGAAAAAATAAATAAATAACAAAAATAACCATAACCATACGAATTTGTCAAAATTAATAATCTTTTCTTGTTCAAACTATTATATTTAGATTAGATATTTATAATAAATAAAAACGAATTAAAGACAAGGTAAGCAAAAACAACATTCTACAACCGCACACAAACTGAAAATCAAAAATCCAGTCCCTTTCCTCTGGATGTTTTGAGGTTGTTGACTCGAAAGTAAAGGCTTCAACTACATTAATACACATAAATCCGCACTTTGCAGCTGACATTCTAAATGACAAAGAACGTTTAATCCATGAATGGTAGCATCCAATAATAATAATAATAATAATTATAATAAAAATAATACCGGACATTTCACACAGCATCATCTGGCCCCAAAGTAAGCAGAGCTTGTGTTATGGGTACCACATGACTGATATACTACTTATATACTTTTTTTATCCAATATAAGACATCTCCGAGGCACCTAGTTCGTATTAATAACTACCGTCTCAATAATAAACAACCTTAAGTACGAAAGGGTACTTTTTAGTACAAAAGCAACGAAAGCTTAATCTGCTCCATCCAGTTTCGTATCTGGACTTTTTGGAAAAAAACCATTAAACGACGAGACATAAATGTCAGCTTGTCAAGTAGCGGGCTAAAGAGTTGAAGACCACGTATTGTTATAAATCTTACTAATAAATGCAAATTTTGAATGTTTAGTAATCCTTCCAGCCCGCGAGGTGAGAATTTAATTTGGCGATTATAGAAGGCCTGGAATTAAATAGCATATTTTTTATCCCATTAATCTGCCTCTCGGATGAAATACGTGGATATTATCCTATCCCATATAAATGTTTGATATAAATGTTTCCTGTGACCTAACTGCGGAAATCACCCCACACACCAAGTACCAAGCTCATATCATATTACGATTTTTTCGAAGAGGAAATAAATACTAACATGCTTTACCAAATTAATCTTGTAGATGAAATGAAAAATATTTAATTTATATTCTTATTCATATAAAGGAGTTTTGTCACTCAGTGACTATGTCACTCCCGTTAAGGCTTAAGGATACACGAGTCAGCGGCACAAACTCGTTAGTGTGCGCAGCTAAAATGCATGCTATTTCACCTAGCTTAGTGTGAGAAAAGGATAGACGTGCACCAAGAATAGAGATGAGCAGTAAGGAGATAGCGTGATAGTAATTTCGAGTCATATGATCAGATTAATCTATGATTTCTAAATAAAACGATTGCCTAAAAATAATGAATAGACCTTTAACTCAAGGGTTCTCATGAAAAAATTACTGAATGTATTTATTGAGCTCTTGAATAAATAATCTATGCTTGTATCGGAATATTTTTTTAGTTTGCGTACTCCGTTTGTTATTTATTCACACTGAAAGTTGCTCTAAAATCAATGATGAAAAACGATTTTTTTTGAGTCTTGTATCTTTCAAACCCATATTATTTTTACAATTCTGTATTGAAACAAGCATAGATTATGACAAGACAAATTTATATCACTTTTAGTTTTGGTTGTTCATCATCAGACAGTGGCGTGATCACCCTTCGACGTTTGTATGGAAAGATAATCGACTTGTTCACTCTTAACACATATATATACTTTTTACTATAAGTTAAGTTATATAAGTTAGTAAGTAAGTAAGTAAGTTAAGTATAAGTTAACTGCATTCAAAACTTTCGTGAGTTGTACATTTTGAAACAGTGTCGGTGCCTCCATCGACAAAATAACACGTGAATGTGTAAAAAACCATTGTTTTTCAAAATGTAGAGTTGACTGTAGTTTTCGACGTTAGCATCAACACAATATTAATACATTTGCATCATATTGGCATGGTTAAAAGTCTGTCACACGAACTGAATCGTCAGCGCGACGTACGCTTTGGGTGAAAGTACCTGTAATGTTTTATATTGGTAATCAATTGAATTTGAACTCATTAAGGCATGCCTCACTTTGCTCAATACTGATGCTATCAAAATCCTTTCGTTTTTTTTTGAGTCAACAAATACAGAATCGAAAAGATTTTGAACCGCATTGTAATATGAGACGAAATAAAGATTCATTTTGGCAAATTTAAAAACGTAATTAAACATAAACTGTCTATTAAAGCATATTATAAAATATCTGATTATTCAGAAGACAAAAAAGCTTGGGATGAATCTGCTCCAACTCGACTCGGCATCCGTAACAAAATTGTCAAAGATCATACAAAAAAGTGTTAAGACCAGACAAGTTTCTTGCCGGATTCTTCTTGAACTGGGGTTAGGAGGAACCGGCACCTAGATTCACTAGCATGTAAGAAGACGATACAAAGTGGTCCTTGTGATTGTAATGAATAAAGTTATTTTGAATTTTGAATTTGGTACTCATAACACAAGCTCTGCTTACTTTGGGGCCAGGTGATATTGTGTAAATTGTCCGGCATTATTATTATTATTATTATTATTTTGAAGCGCTCAGAGTACGTCCAACATGATATTGGACGTACTCTGATTCTGCACCTATGGCAATGTCCTAAACGAAAACTTACCCCTTAAAAAGCGATGGTCATTGTTTGACGGTCTAGTGCTCGTATGATTAATTATAAAAATCACTAGTATTACTGTGGACGTGTTCTGTGACTGAAGGAATGAACACAATGGAGGACCTGGCAAATCTCCACCCACCTTTGGACAATGCTCGTACTATCTGCTCCTGCGTGACATCGCATGTCCCCACACTTCACAACAGACGGTCGCCAAGCTTCAAGAACTAGGGTTGGAAGATCTCCATCATACTGTACTCACCACACCTTGTGCTCACCTAGCTCTACATTTTTCCAAAACTTGGACAAAATCTTGGCAAGAAAAAAATCTATAGTCAAAATGCCTTTAGAGAGTTTGTTGCCTCGTGTCCTCGTCCTGACTTATTCAAGAAAGGCATAGACAATATGTTGCTGCGCTGAGTGCGCTGGTATCGATCATCGATAGCATCGATAGCAGGGGTGAATACTTCGATTAATTTAATTAAGATCCTATTACCCCTTAAATAAATAAACAGACAGGTTAGGTAAGTAATAGGTACGTAGGTACATTGCAAAAGAAAACAAAATTTCGTAAAAGATCACACATATTAAGTAAGTAACTGTTTTGTTTATGGACACCATGTTGATTCGTAGGTTCTGACTGTACTTACACAGAATGCAAATTAATTTGAATGTTCTCTGGCTTCTGCAATACCTAGTTGATTAATCTACGCGTATCCCCTCCCCGCTTTTTCACACCTCCCCGTTTATGAAGCAGACCAACTGTCAATGAATTGAATTCAATTCACATGATTTAAAAAAAACCCTCTCTATTTTCCGTGCATCCTTCCCATTGAAAGAAAATATCATATTTATATATTTTTTTCTTGTGATCGTATAGTTGAAGCTCAGAACTTTACTCACCGACCTATTACAGAGAGCCGCATCAAAACATTTCAAAGTAGAATTGAACACAAAGTTTCCCTTGTACCATGCATCGATCATCCAAATGATCTTTTCACCACATTGTCTAATTTAATAATTAAAGAATATGCTGATATATTTACAGTTAAAACATGCAAAACAAAAAATTGTGCTAGATTTGTCGACTGGGCTACACCGGGTATTTATAGAAGTAGGAATACATTGTATGAATTATATGCTACCAGAGAGACAATGTTAGATGATCCAGTTTTTATCTTATATGTTAGGAATTACTCAAAAGTCTTCAAAAAAGTTTGTCATGCGGCTAACTCACTGTTTTTGAGAAAAATAATAGAAAATTCAACAAATAAAATACAAGCAACTTGGAAATTAATAATGAAACAGGTAAATCAAGGGCTCGCAATATACAGTTCTAATTAAATATAAATGGTACAATTTTGACTAAAGAACAGGATGTTGCGAATGCATTTGATAGTTTTTTCTCAGATATACCAAAAATAGTGACCAAATCGTTAAACTCTTCAGCCTCCAGAGCTTCCGTTCTATTAGAATCTAGTGTTGCAAAATGTAAGAATGAGTTTAGTTTTAGCTACATTAACGAGGCTAGTATTGTAAAAGAATTCAAGTTAATTAATATAAAAAATACAGAAGATCTTTGGGGAATGTCTACAAAGGTGCTGGGTGTCATTATCTTAGATATTGCACCATGTTTAGCTTATATTTTTAATAGATGTATCGACGAGGGAGTTTTTCCCGATCTCATGAAACACAGTAAACTCATTCCTATGTTTAAGTCTGGAAGTGAAAGTGATCTCGCTAATAATAGACCGATATCGATATTACCTGCTTTAAGTAAAATCTTTGAAAAAATAATTCTTAATCAGTTATTATACCACTTTAACGTTAACGGCCTGCTACATAGTAATCAATACGAATTTACTAAAGGTCGATCAACAGCTCATGCAGACATAGCGCTCTTAAAGCATATATTTGAGGCCTGGGAGAAGTCACAGGATGCAGTTGGGGTATTCTGCGATCTATCTAAGGCCTTTGACTGTGTGAGTCATGCAACCCTAATCACATAGTTAAAATATTATGGCATTAAAAACCGGGCGATTGACCTCATGCAGTCTTATCTATCCAATAGAGTCCAGAAAGTAGACGTGGGTGGTGAGAGGTCTTCGGGATCAATTATTGATATAGGGGTACCTCAGGGATAGATACTAGGCCCTTTTTTATTCCTAGTATACGTTAACGATTTACCTTTTTTTGTAAAAAATATTTGTGATATAGTTTTATTTGCAGACGATACGTCTTTAATTTTTAACGTTGATAGAGGTAAAACCAGCATTTGCGATAACGTAAATGAATCCTTATCGTTAGTTCTTAACTGGTTCACTGTAAATAATCTTTTGCTTAATTCAAAAAAAACTAAATGTATCAAATTCACTTTGCCAAATGTTATTCATAACCCGTCCAACATTGAAATAAATGGAGCGGCAATGAATCTTGTAAATTCCACGATCTTCCTAGGTCTTAATATTGATGCAAAACTACAGTGGGGACCACAAATTGAAACACTTGCTGGTAGGCTTAGTTCCGCTGCATATGCAGTTCGTGCGATACGGTGGCTTACTGATGAACCTACAGCTAGACTAGTTTATTTCAGTTACTTCCATAGTGTTATGTCATACGGCATCATTCTCTGGGGGAAAGCAGCTGATATTGGTAAAATATTTGTAATTCAAAAAAGGGCAATACGTGCCATTAATAAAATGAAACCACGAGAATCTTTGAGAGAAATATTCAAAGAAATTAATATTCTCACAATAGCTTCACAATATATATATGAAAATGTGTTATAAACACATAAAAATAGAGATGGGATTCAGCAAAATAGTAACCTTCATAAAATCAACACTAGGAATAAACATAAATTATACATCCCTAGGTTTCGACTAGAAAAAGTTATTAAGTCATTTATGGGGAACACGGTGCGCTTCTATAATAAGCTTCCTGAAAATGCTACTAAACTACCTATTAAGAAATTTTAAGCATACATTAAAGGTAGTCTTTTGAAGAATGTTTATTATAATATAGATGACTATATTATTGATAAGAATGCATGGCCTCATGTCGCTCTGCCGTCAGACAGTTAACCGACACACTTGAAATGTATAAACTCATTGTATTAGTATTTCGTAGTTAAGGTAGTTATAAGATGGGTCATAATTATAAAAAAGCGCTAGGACCAAGACGAGTTTCTTGCCAATTCTTCTCGAGCTTGGGTTAGGATGAATTGGCACCTAAATTCACCTAGTATGTAAGACGTTTCAATGTGATCCTTGTGATTGTATTGAATAAATCATCTTTTGACTTTGACTTTGACTTTGACTTATTATCCTAATTATACATAATTCATTTAAATCAGCAGTCACACTCAAAAAAGTTGGCGCGTCATAGATTTACAACAATAAGAAGCATTGAGACAAGGAGACTCTGAAAGCGCACTTTAGTCCTTTCACCACACTGGTTAAAAACAACTTTTTTATTTTTTTATTTATTGTCTTATTTTAAAGTAAATACATGGTTAATTGTAAACATGTTCAAAACTTTTTTAGGTTAAAGATTTAAAAAAGAAAAACATTCCTCAATAAAAAAGATAATATTAAAAAGCTATGGTTAAATAATAAAAATAATAATAATAATGCCGGACATTTCACACAACATCATCTGGCCCCAAAGTAAGCAGAGCTTGTGTTATGGGTACCACATAATTGATATACTACATATATACTATTTTGTTGTAAATACATACATATTATACATAGCAACACCCAGACCCGAGACAAATACTTGCAGATCATACAAACATTTGTCCCGCGGCGGGAATCGAACCCGCAACCTTTTGCGTCTCAGTCGGGCCTTGGCCCACTGCATCACAGAGGTCGTATTAAATAATAAAAATAAGTTAAATTAATAATGGTAATGTGGGTAGGAACAAAAAAAATTGTGACACGATACGAGGATTGAGAGAAGATATTGACAATTATATTCTAAACTAGCTTCTAGCACGCGGCTTCGTACGCGTTGAACGAGTACGTATGTACTCGTATAAAGAGTAGCTTATGATATATTAGGTCAACATAATTACCATGTTTCATGCAAATCCATTCAACTGTCACGTCGTAATTCAGCTACATATAAACCTCCACACACGTTTTCATATTTATCATATTAGTATCTCACTTTATCCCTACTAATATTAAAGTAACTCTGTCTGTCTGTTTGTTACGCTTAAATCGCTGAACTGATTTTGATGAATTTTGGTATAGAGATACATGGGACTTTGGAGACGGACATAGGCTTCTTTTTATGTGGGTAGCACGCTTGCGAAGCTGCGGACAGCAGTTAGTCTTTATATATATAAATATTCTGTGCGTGTGTTTGTAATTATACTCCTCCTAAACGGCTGGACTCATTTTGATGATTTTTTTGTGTGTGTTCAAGTTGATTTTGGTTTAGATTTATAATTAGATTTTTTTTATTTTATATATATAGTTTGTTCTTTTAAAACGCGCGGACGAAGTTGCGAACGGGACAGCTAGTTTATTTATCTAAACTAAGTAAGTATTACATTCTATAGGTATTTTGCAACACAAAAACTAAAATAGTACATATATAAAACTGTAAATAGATGAACTATTTCAAGTTTTAGTAGGTAAGTTATTCTATACTTAAACCGTGGGACAAAATTAATATCCTTGAGCAAAATTAAATAGGTACCTAATAAAGCAATAACAAGTAAATACCTACTACTTTTATTTAAGTAAGGTCTATGTTTGACAATTCCAAAATAACTAAATAACTAAATAATATAAATACTCATTAAGTATATTGGTGGACAATGCACACAACACCATCTAGCCCCAAACTAGGCATAGCTTGTACATATTATGTTAACCGATGACTGTGAATAAGTACTTATATATTTATATATATACGTATGATAACTTATAACATCCAGACACAGAACAAACACTATGTTCATTACACAAATAATTATCCTGGAAGGGAATCGAACACCCAACCTACAGCGCAGAAGGTAGAGCTACTAGTAACTGAGCTGACCGGCCAGTCAAGGTTTAAGTATTTATTTCTCCACAACATGCTAGATACAAATTGCAAGTGATTTGCAGCAATCGAGAAAGAAAGCCACCATTGACGGAAGTGTTGTAAATGTTGTAGGTAAATGCAATAATACTAATATATACTGGTTGGTAACGCAAGTGACATTGGGTTTGGTGCTTCGATTCCCTCCCAGGACATTTGATCAACATAGGGTGTTATAAAGTATCATAAGTAGTAAATACATATTGTATTTAAGAATATATGACTTGTAGCTAATAGCTCTGCCTTCTGCGCTATGCGTTGGGTATGTATTTAAAAATATATAAGTATTTTATCAGTCATCTGGTCACCATAATACTAGCTATGCTTAGTTTGGGACCAGTAGGGCGATTATGGAACTCTTGATACAATCAATGTCTATCAGTGTCGATTAGCAATCGGCTTCAATGTCTATCAATTTCGATTAGCAATAGGCATTATTTCAATCAATGATATACGATGTATTTAAATGCTTAGTACGCTAAACACGGTTCCTACCACAATCGTACTTTGTAAATTGGTCGAGTTATAGTTTGACACCAACTTCACATTGTTACTAGCGATAGAAGCCGATAGAAATCGCAGCGATCCGTAATACCAATTCATCAATAGTAACTGAAAGCTATTAGTATCAATGTTTTGATAGTAGTAAAGTTCCATAATCGCCCCACAGATGGTGTTCTGTGCATTGTCTACCAATATCCATTTAATTATTATTGCTAAAGTAGGAAAAATCTGAGGATTCTAGAAACTGATACTTAGATAGAAAAAGATATCGTTCCTATCACGAGAAGTTATGAGATATTTTAACAGTAGGTGCAAGGTGCTAGACAAACAAGTCTGTAAAATAAGCACTTCAATATAAATGTCGAATGGAAACAGCCAGGTACCCTTCTCAGCGGACTATGGAGCACCGCTTCTGACGTCACTAACAACTGCGCACGTCTTTTGTAGAGCTTTTTATCGGCTTCCAATAAAAGACGTTTGTTTGCATGTATGTTACCTGGAGGCCGACCGCGGTAATTTTGAACGTTCGAACGTTCAAAGCTGAAACAAATCTAAACCAAAGTCAAAACGTTATTTTTGACATATTTTATACCGCGCTAATCACTAATCAAATCATTATAACGGAAACGATTTAGCTCTAATTTGGATTATACGTTGATCAAACGTTGATGGATTGCATTATTTTTGACAGTGTATTCAAGCGAAAATTTTTGATTTAGTACATCCTAGTAAAACTTCTAAAACTATGGTTATAATGGTTTTGAACATTTCACTTAAAACGGGATATTTACCATGATATATGAGTTTTTCTACTTCCCGATATTTCGGCACAGTTGCATAGGCCATGATAACGAGATAAACTGTATTTCCAAACAATACTTGGAATGAGTTGATGGCGTTAAAAAAGTTCCGTTAAGATACAAGCGAGTTATGAACCTCACTGAATACGAGGATAAAATTCAGAACTGGTTAAAGGACACTAACACATACAAACTGGGGAAGTACAAGCCGACAGCTAGAATACATCACAACCCAGATATAAAAAAGGAGTGCCAACACGGTATAGGAGAGGAAGTAACAAAATACCTTTTGCGCCCTAAAAACATCCAGCCACCCAAACTGTGGTCTGCACTTTAGGAGTGCATAAACACTGATGGTAATGTTGATATACATTAAAGAGTGTGCAAGATTAATTGCAGCTGTGGGAGTTCTTACATCGGCTAAACAAAACTTAGCATAGCATGTCGAGTGAAAGAACACAACCGGGCGGTCAAAATGTAGACACACAGAGAAGTCAGTCATAGCTAAAAACACCTTCTAGATGGCTCAAACCATTGGATCAATTTACACAATCCACAGGTATCCACACAATCTCAACTGTACAACATTACATACCAAGATTGGTACAAGAGGCAATAGAGAAGATGGTTTTCTATTTTCTGGAGCCTGGAACCCTGTGGTGAGAATGTGTGGAAACCGTAAAAGTGCGTAAAAGCGTGCGTACTTTTACGTAAAAGTGCGTAAAAGTACCAGCTGTGTGTCCAGATACCGTGAGTGTTGTGTGTCGGAATCGTGATCGAGTTGTTAGTGACTGTAAAACCGGTAGTCCGGATAATATTCGCAGTAAAAGCGAAAGAAAGAGGGTAGACCGTTTTGTCTGCCAATAACATCCACCCGCAAAGACTTCAGTTTATCTCGTGATCATGGTGCATGCAACTGTGCCGGAATATCGGGAAGCAGAAAACTCATAATATGAGTTTATCTGAGTTTATGTATTATATATTTATTTTTCTTATTTTATTCGTTATAGGAAAACTTACAGCTATGTAGATACATTGTTAATTATGAAATACATAATATATGCAAGGCATATATTTTACAGAGAGCCAATTAAAAGTTTCCACTTGTAGTTAAAAAAAAGAATATAAGTAAGTAGAAATACAGTATACAGTATACAGTACAGTACAGTACAGTACAGTATACAGTATGCAGACGACGGATTCTAGAAAATCATTGAATGCAAGAGATTTTGAAAAACAAAAAAATAAATAAAACAAAACAAAATATCATGGTAAATATCTCGTTTTGAGTTAAAATGACATCCTAGTAATCTGTGCATAAAGTAATACTAGGTAGTTCCATAGTTCAAACCATTTTGACATTCAGATTAGCCATATCTAAACCTTTGCCAACACCAATCCGTTCAATGGCAATTACCTACGTTGCCAAATAACGCGATAGCCCTACTGATGTCTAGCTAATATCTTTTTATCATGTACCAAGCTCTTATGGGACCATGTCGAAGGTAAACCCACCTCCGACATGGTCCCATAAGAGCTTGGTGAAGATCTGCTGATGAAATCTGAAACTCCTCAACGCATGAGAACAAATTAAACGCGAATTAGTAATTACTATTGGTAAGGGGATAACTTGTAAGTATAGTACTTACATATAGGTATATAGGTAGTCTTTCAGTAGTCTATGGGCATGACAATGGACTTTAAAGATACTTTACAGAACTTTTCAATGATAAACAACTCATGTATCGCAATTAAAGCATTATAATGGTGATCTCGGGCAATAACATTCATACTTGTCAGCTGATCAGGCATTGGGCTTTGAAGATACCGTGTGGAACTCTTCAACGACAAGTTCAACTATTGCCATTATGGCATTGCATTGGTGATCACAGATAGCAGCTTAGTACCTAGTAATTTGTCAGTTTATCAGACCATTGGCTTGACCTTGACTATGAAGGTACTCTACGGAACGCATCGATGACAAAAATATAATGTGTCGCAATTAGAATTGGAATTGTATTTAATTTTACAGGTTTTAATATTCAGGTTTAAGAAACCGGTATTCCGTTTTTTGTTATAATATATTACGTATTATTAGAGTTCTATAAATTACTCACGCACTAGCGAATTAATCCGCGCGGCTTAAACAGCTCTGTTCTAGGTCTATTCTGAAGTATGTCATTTTCAACGCGGTTTTTCCCGCTTAAGCGTACGCGTACGTTTAACTCCATGTTCCACAGAATAGCGCGAAAAAAATCGCCATGAATTAATCTGTTCGTCCGTCCCGAAATGTTATAACAACGTCCCTAATGTTACTGTGAATTGCTGGTCATGGGTTTGGTTTCTTCTTCTTAAAAAGTGAGTGCAGTCTCGAAATGGTTTTGTTGCAGTTTATTTCAGTAGGTTTTAACTTGATTGAAACAAGATCCTTTATTTTGTACAACAAAACTGTAAAACGGAAAAAGTTCAAAGTCAACTTTGTTGAAACGTTCATGTAGACTGAGCAACCTTGACAGTTCCTTCTACACTATAGCCTGGCCACGATAACTTTGCAATGGACTAAATAAGAAAACCTTAAACATATTTGTAAATATTGTCCTTTTACATGTCACTTTTGTTCAGATTAAAGATTAAATCGTTTGGTAATTTTTCCTTTTGATCTTTGAGGTTTTAATATGATATATTTTATACTAGATGGCACCACCGGAAAAATATAACGCGCTATCAAAGCGCTTTGGAATTTCTATATATACATATCTCGCCATACTTAACCTGATTTAGAGTTTTATAATATCAGTTGGATTAGAAAAAAAAACCGGCCAAGTTCGAGTCGGACTCGCGTTCCGAGGGTTCCGTACAAACCTATAGGTAAGTAAGTAATTTCACTCATCACGACAATCGAGTCATAGTTGGATGATGTAACAAAAAATTTACAGTTTTTGCAATTTTTCCTTTATCTGTGCTATAAGACGTTGCTTCGTACCAAATTTCAAGATTCTGAGTTCACGGGATCATGGGATTCCCTTGCGAGTTGCGAGTTTGAATATATGCGACTCAAATTGCTGTTTCTCTTGATTGCGTTGACATAGAAGTTTGATTTTGTTACAGCTTAAAGGTATTATAGACCTGAGTATTTTATATGAATTTCAATTGAATACCTCTATGCGTTCATGAGAAAAAGGGTAGTAAGTTTAAAATTATTAAAAATACTTTTATTATATGATGTAACTTAAAATGTACGATTACTAAATATGTACGGTTATCGCAATTTATCCTTTATCTGTGCTATAAGACGTTGCTTCGTACCAAATTTCAAGATTCTGAGTTCACGGGAAGTACCCCGTAGGTTTTGATTCCCTTGCGAGTGTCGAAAATTTGCGGCATAAACGGCTGTATCTTTTGATTGCATTGGCTTAGAAGTTTGATTTTTTCACAGCTTTAAAGGACAGTAGACTTGAGTATTTGATATAAATTTCAGCTTGATATCTTTACGCGTTCCTGAGAAAAAGTGTCTTGACAGACAAACGGACGGACGGACGGACAACAAAGTGATCCTATAAAGGTTCCGTTTTTTTCTTTCGAGGTACGGAACCCTAAAAAAAGAACAAAAAGATCATGGCAAATAACAATTTAGCTAAGCAATACATTAATATGTTGGTATGTACTAAATTGAATTAAATAATAACATAAATGTACAGATTAACAATAATATAAAATACATAAAACGGTTGAACTATCTATGGACCGTTTAAAACTATCTATAGATAGTCAACTGGTCAAGATCCCTGTCAGAGGGCTGTGGTCCAAAGACACTGGCGGCGTTGCCACATTGAATGGCAATGCTAAGACAGATTGATGTCAGCTCTTGGGCAAAGTTTCAACCAGACGGACGCCGTGAAATTATTTTCAATATGCGGTGGACTTCTGTTCCCCACGGGCCCAGGGTCTCGAAAGAAAAAGACTTAAATATGTAGGTTTTACCAAAACCTTATCAAATTTAAATAAATAATTAATGTTGACTGGCCTCTCAGCTCAATTCATAGTATCTCTGCCTTCTGCAGTGTAGGTTGGAAAAACACGCTTGGACACTCGTGTGATGAGAACAAATATAAGTAGACAATGCACACAACACCATCTAGCCACAAACTAAGCATAGCTTGTATTATGTGATAACCATAATACAAGCTATGCTTAGTTTGTGGCTAGATGGTGTTGTGTGCATTGTCTACTTATATTTATTTCTGCTAAGCTAGACTAGTTTAAAAAAACAACATAGGTAGATAAATGTAATGTTTGCGTCGATATTTGACCTAACGTAATAGTCAGGTAATGATCTCAGAACATTGCACTTTCTCCTTGGCCTCAAGACCCCAATAAACACAACTCTACGGAAGGATGTCTTCTTCAAATATTATCCGACCTTACTTAAACTGCGTAGATCTATGCTATGTTTAGACTTCCTCATAGGCTATTTATAACTTTTAAAACTTGCGTGACTCAAATTTTAAGTATTAGCGAAATTAATATTAGTAATGATATTCAAAGTTTACTTGCTTACTATTTTCCTACTTCTTCTTCTTCGTGTCACTAGTTATTTCGAACCAGTGTGGTAAAAGGAATTAAGTGCGCCTCAGAGGCTCATTACATTCATAATAATAATAAAAATGCGAAAGTTGGCGGAGATTGTTGAAAATAAGAAAGAAAAAAACATTTATATAGCATACAAACAAGAGCGGAAAAATACATAAAAAATAGGCCCAAACAAGAAATATTTTAAATATGTATATATATAAATATGTTTGAATAAGCGATTTGAATGTAGTTTATTTTGAAATAAAGTATGTCTGTCTATCTGAACGCGATAAACTCAAAAACTACTGAACGGATTTTTATACGATTTTCACCATAGGACAGAGTATTTGGGATGGTTTGGGTGTTTAATTCACTCGTGCATAGTCGGGGCGAGTTGCTAGTTGTTTCAGCTTACGCGAAAATGCTTTCGTATATCTGTCCGGCCGGCGTCTGTCCGGATGTTCTCTACCGGTCGCATTTCTCAACTGATTCTCGTGAAATTTTGTGTGGTTCTATAACAATATAGATTTTTTTGTCGATTCCGATTTTGGACATTTTTCAAAATGGCTGAGATATGGGGGTTGAAAACGTAAAAAAAGATATATTTTAGTAAATTCGAAAAATGTTCGCGAAGTCTACAGCTCACTGAACCACTAGTATATATAATATAGAAACCTGATGGACCTGGAGTGGACTTGGATGGACACTTATAAATGATAAAGTGTGTGGATGACAGGTGGAGTAAGGCAATCAATGAATGCTGGTTACTACATGATACGTACTTACAAAGGCCGAAGGGTGGGTTTAGTAAAGTTGAGAATGGTGATGAAAAACATACACAATCCATGTGTGTGTTTGCCTTTTACTAACGCTTTGCATGGCTTTTCAATTGCGGGCGGGAGGTGCATGCGTCTGCATCGTGTCTAACTCATTGGGAATAGATTGACAGAATAGTACCTACTAAATATTTGTCCATCTATTTCATGTTTTGTAATGTTTTTCCGCAAACGTCTGAATCAATTATCTATTTATCGAAAAATAATCATTTATTTTTAAACCAAAACGAGCAGACAAGTCGTGAGCAGGTCAACTAGTGATAATGTAATTTTGATCGCTAGTGGATCTTTTGACACGAATCGAGGGTTTTCCCTGGTTTCAATATTGTGTTCGGTGTGGCTTGTTTTCTCTTGGTAACCGTTGTCAGGTCAATGACTTGTAGCCCGAGCATGGGTTTATTATCGTATAGCAAACGTATCGTGTGTTGCCAAATTAAGGTTTAGTACAGCGCCTCCGTACTCAAATCCATACTAATATTATAAATGCGCAAGTGTCTTTGTCTGTCTGTCTGTTTGATACGTTCACGGCTAAACGGCTAAACGGATCTTGATAAAATTTGGTAAGAAGATGTATTGTATTTGGGGAAGAACATAGGCTACTTTAGAGTCTCAAAAACAACCTTAAAGAGGGTAAAATAGGGGATTCAACTTATGAGATGTTCTTTGGATGCACAGAATGCATTCCTTACAAAAGTAAAAATAAAGGTTCTAAGCAGCTAATAACAGCTAGTAATTTATAACCCAATACAACCCAAACTCATTGGCAAATTACGAAGCAATTACGATACGCTTGCGATACGATAGTAAATTCGTGTTTGAGCCTCTAGTAGATTTTTTTTCATGGAGAAATGAGTGCGCACTAGATAGAGGAGACAAAATGCCGATATCCTGGGTCACGGTCAGGCATAAATAAATAAATATTGGTGGACAATGCACACAACACCATCTAGCCCCAAACTAAGTGCAGCTTGTACTATGGTGGCCAAAAGACTGATAGAATACTTATATATTTTATAAATACATACTTATGATACTTTATAACACCCAGACACAGAACAAACACCTATGTTCATTACACAAATGTTTATCCTGGGAAGGAATTGAACTCTCGACCTACAGCGCAGAAGGCAGAGCTATTACCAACTGAGCTGACAGACCAGTCAAATAACACAGTTGCTAACCTCTGCACTGCTCTGAGTCTTTAACCTCAGTTAGAGACCAAGAGGAGGTGAGCATACATGCAGAGTTATTACGTAAGAGTACAAGTGGTTTCAGAAATAGCAACGCGGCATTGATAACTGCGAAATATGTCGCCAATCGCCAAACAAAGTCTTATGGAAGCCAGCCGTTGCCTGTTACTCACCTATCGACCACCCATAGGCGATAATACGCATAAAACAGAAAAGAGTGTGACGTGACACCTATTGCAAGTTGTCGCGAGTTACTAAAGAAGGTGCAGTGGTTTCTCGATGCGAGATTTCATAATTGCATGTAGATAACAGATAAGAAAATATCCCAACAAATATGTACGTCCTGGCTGGTCATGGACGAACAAAATATATAAAATACCCGCTGTTTCCCCCTACTTTGCCCGCGTGGTAGACAAAAAGTAGCAAGATAATAATTGAACGAATGAATGTTTCGGAAAAATTAGAAAGCATAATTGCGGTTTTCGCGGTTTGACCATGAAAACCTTTCTTAATGAGCATCTACGGCCCTAGAGCTGCATACCAAATTTAATTGAAATTCGTTAGGTTTCTGAAATTTCGTGATGAATGTGGTATTTGACAAATATATAGTAGATCATGGCATTGTAATTAGTTTTATAGAACCGCCCACATAATCTTTACTAGCACCCTGAATATTTTACACTATCATCGACCCTTTAAGGCCTTAAAGGTCTCGTCAAGCGGAAATTTACGACAGTGTGTATTAAATTCAAAAAGACAAAACCTGCGCAAGTAATAAAAAGACAATGGGAATTTTTGTGTTTAATAAATATCATTATCATAATAATATATAAAGTAAATGGGTACACGTATGCACCAGTTGGAAAAGTTTTTATTTTTTATGCTGGCTTCTTTTCAAACCGGATTCGTTTGACGTCATCGGCGGACCACAAAAAGTTAACAATAATACGCTTGTAGCTCTAATTATATTTTAAACTTATTTTGATCCTTGAGTGGAAACTTTTGTGTGTGTAAAGATTATTATCATCATATCGACCCAAAATTGAATTTACATGCCGATGATTATTTTCATCTGAGGAGTATATCATTAAACCTTCTAAAGTTTTATATTAAAAGTTGACATCAATCTGGGGGCACGGCAGTACCCCCGCCAAGTCGAGCAAAGAAGCGACACGGCCGTACCATTCTTTTCTCGAAGCAGTTCAGGCCATTTTAGACCCCCTATAACATCATTTTGGATAAACCTAGAAGCCTAAATTTTCAGTAACCAAGCAGGCATTATATAAACACGTTATATTTCAAATTTCATTTAATTTTAACCATTACTTTAAGAATTATAACTAGTAAAAGTTTCTTAATTTTGTCACTCACTTACTCACTGACTGACCGATCATCAAAACTCTAAGGCACTTCTAGCAGACAATTAGTGTGTTTTAGACAATAAATTAAGGATAAACTAAAATATTTTGCAATTTCGGTCCAGTTTAGATACATCAAGTCGTGCCAAGCCTGAGTTCTGAGGTTTTTCCGCCGAATAACATGAACTGCTTCAAGTAAAATATAAAATTAGTTCTTGAGGGCAGGCAACGCAACTGTATTGCTTCTAGTGTTGCAGACGTCTATAAACTTAATTGCTAGGGCGACCATTAGGCGGGCCGTAAGCCTGTTTAACTCCTTTTATTATTAAAAAAATCCCAAGAAGCTTGGCCACGGGCATTATAAATAGGAAAATTAAATGGAACCTCTACAGACAGATAATACAAACGGACGGACAACGAAGTGTCTGTCTGTCTGCTCGTATGTAAAGATCCTGTCGTATGATCGTATGTAAAAATCAAGCTTCCTAATACGGTACGGCCTTAAATACGGTAATTAATGCCACATAATATTTAACACGCGGCAGTATATCAAAACCTATTGGGTACCTCCCGTTGACCTAGAATCATTAAATTTGGCAAGAAGCAAGGTCTCAATACAAGTAAAGGAAATTAAATTAGGACTTATTCACATAAAAAAGTATCATTTTATTAGATCAATGTTTGATGCTCTCATACTTCGTTAATGACGGTACAGTGGCCCTAGTTGATCAGTACCTTAATGGTAATGGTACCTAACGGATGGTGAACTAACCATGTTGGTGAAAAAAGTAAGACGGTATCTTTTCAGTCGCGACTTTCGCACTCAACCGATATTTCGGGTATTTGGGAAACCGATATTTGGGGTCTAGGATTTGTGTTCCAATATTTTTTTAAGTCGTTTTTCAAAAACATTTTGTTTTTGCAGCTTTGTTTTTGTGATGCTTATGTTTCAATTTTATCTGTGGAAATCGTTTATATTTTGCTTCTAGCTTCCCCCATGCATTCCCATCTAGTGCGGGGACCATAATGTAATTCCAGAAATCATTGATTTTTCTTCTCTCAATTTGAACATTGTATGACGTAGACATATGAGCGGAAGCTGCTCTTCTATAACTAAATAAATAAATACAATTGTATTTATAATTTTGACCTACATAGAGTTGAGTCTTATCTGGCCGAGCGTATTAGCACTGCCATTCAACATGGCAATGCCGCCAGTGTCTTGGGGACGCTGGCTTCTGGATCTGGATCTTGGATCAGTGTTATCTATAGATCGTTTTAAACGGTCCTTAGATAGCTCAACTGGTACACATGTATTTTATATTATTATATATTATTATGTACATTTCTGTAAATAAATGTATTGTACATTAAGTGGGGCCGAACCTACGATTATTAAATATAAACTAGTGGTCGCCCACTGGTCGAAATTCAGCCATAATTAATTAATAATTATTGTAGGTATTTTTTATGCATAATTTAAAAAAAATATTAGCATTCTGCACTCTCTTATTTGCACGATTATTGACCCGATAATCTATCGGGTCTAAATCGGATCACTTTTCTTGTAATATGAATGTATTAAGGATACACGGCACAAGCTCGTTAGTGGGCGCAGCTAAAATGCTATGCTATTTCACCTAGCTTATAATAATAATAATAATAATAATAATAATACCGGACATTTCACACAGCATCATCTGGCCCCAAAGTAAGCAGAGCTTGTGTTATGGGTACCACATGACTGATATACTACTTATATACTTTTTTTTTTTAAATACATCCATATTATACATAGAAACACCCAGACCCGAGACAAATACTTGCAG
The DNA here is from genome assembly GCA_948098915.1 of Lampropteryx suffumata. Lineage (NCBI taxonomy): Eukaryota > Metazoa > Arthropoda > Insecta > Lepidoptera > Geometridae > Lampropteryx > Lampropteryx suffumata. The sequence continues at coordinate 6,313,081 of OX402548.1, read as the reverse complement.
ATCATACAAACATTTGTCCCGCGGCGGGAAACGAACCCGCAACCTTTTGCGTCTCAGCCGGACCTAAGCCCACTGCTTAGTGTGAGAAAAGGATAGACGTGCACCAAGGATAGAGTTGAGCAGTAAGGAGATAGCGTGATTATAATTTCGAGTCATATGTTCAGATTAATCTATGATTTCTAAATAGTTTATTGCGAAAAATATTGAATAGACCTTTGGCTCAAGGGTTCTCATGAAAAAACTACTGAATGTATTTATTAAAAAAAAAGTTATGTAAGCTCTTGAATAAATAATCTATGCTTGTATAGGAATAATTTTTACTTTGCGTACTCCGTTTGTTATTTATTCACACCTAAAGTTGCGCTAAAATCAGTGATGAAAAACGTTTTTTTTTGAGTCTTGTATCTTTCAAACCCATATTATTTTTACAATTCTGTATTGATACAAGCATAGATTATGACAAGACAAATTTATATCAATTATAGCTTTGGTTGTTCATCATCAGACGGTGGTGTGATCACCCTTCGACGTTTGTATGGAAAGATAAACGACTTGTCCACTCTTAAGGTCTAAATTGCAATGTAAACAGCGACAATGTAATAAAGTTATCGGGGGAGTTCGAGACTCTAATCTTTTCAAAATTGTATTTGGTGCAGTGACCACAGAAAAAATATTGATTCTTTATATAATCATATTGTTAGTGTACTTTCTGAGGCGGCCTTTAGTACATACAGAAATAAGAAGTGTACTAAAAAAAAAAGTTCATCTACATAGTTGGAATCTATATGTTAGTGCAGCTTACAGGGAGGCTAGATGAAGTTTAGAAAATTGGTTAGAATATGGCAAGCCGTTAGGCGGACCGATTTATGAGTTGATGTTAAGTTCTCGTAGAAAATATTAAGCTAAACTTAAGTGGTGTGTTACAAATTATAATCAGATTAAAATGGGCATTATTACTAAACATCATCAGAAAAAATATTTTATAAAATTCTGGAAAACTGTAATTAATTTAAATTCAAAACCCAGCTTTCCGGTCAGTGGACGTGACGTGTAGTGGGTGAATGGACGAGCTCACCAAATTCCGCGGCGACTTGACAATCTTAGCGCGGAAGAGGGATGAATGGGGAGAATGGGGAGAGGCCTTTGACCAACAGTGGGACAGTGTTTACTGATAATAAATAAAAAATAATTTAATAACAGACACAGATTAAACATCCATGTTCATCACACAAATATTTGCCCAGAGAGGGAATCGAACCCCCAATCTACAGCTCAGAAGGCAGAGTATCAATTGAGCGGACAGGCAGTCATGTGTTGTGTCTTATCGGGATAATGTATAACAACTAGGTATAGTTATAGACAGACAACGCAATAGAAGCTCAAGAAGCGAGGGTCGAGTGTCGCAACACTGCGTGCGCAGTGGACTCGTCCTAGCGCAGAGGTCGCCTTGCAAACCGACACAATGTTTACACGTGGGGATACTACCAAACCATCTAGGTACCGTTCGATTGTTCTCTACTAAAATCCATCAATTTTGCTTGTAACCGTTTAGCCAAGACGAATAAATTAAAAACCCAACGAGAAAAATTAACTTCTGTAACGAAATAAAGAATTAAAATGTTTATAATAGCGCAACACTAAAATCGAGTAGGTCCAAAATAGATAACTAAAACAACTTTTATCAGTCCTTTCCTGAGAGTACGGTCAAACAGGTCGAGCCTCGGCTTATTCCTACTCCACACATGGTAAGGTAAGGAAGCAGCGCTAGATTTAGAGCTCCTATCTATAAACAATTTATTGAGACCATTCCAATGAGATGAGATAATTGGAAATTTGGTAACCTGTTACTTCAATTATATTACAAGAACATGATTTATTTATTTATTTATTAGCTAGTACGAACATGTCAATAACACTCATTAAAAAAAAGAACAATAATAAAAACCTTAAGTAAATGATAATACAAGTTACAAGTAGAAGATGTCAAAGTTAAAAAAAATGTCTGGATTATTATAAATGTCATGTAGGTTCAATAATAAAATAAAAATAGTCAAGACACAAACATTAGAGAAAAATAAAAATAATGACTGGTAGTAAAGTAAGCATCTACACACTCAAACCGACTTCTCACAGAACCTCAGACATTCAGATAGAATCACCTTCCATCCGTCCGATAACCTTGACCTGATGCTGCAGCATCACGAGTAATCTGCAGGATACTCCACTCCTCGCCAACACACAGCAGAGGCATTGTGTTTTGGCTCATTTTTGTGTCGGCGGTTTTTAAATGTTTAATTTATACACATATAAAGCAATCGAATCGAGAACTTTTTTTTTGAAGTCGGTTTAAAAAGAAAACATATCAACAAATGATAAAATAACATTGGCCTCCATAAACTGTCAAAATCATTTATTTATATATTTGCCGCTTAGTTATCTGTTTTCAAAGGTTTAGTTAGCCTTGTGTTATGGGTACCACACTTCGATCACATATGCATGACTGATACACTACAAATGTATATATATATATATATTTAAATACATAACCAGACCCGAGACAAATACTTGCTGATGATCAAACATTTGTCTCGCGGCGGGAACCGAACCCGCAACCCTCATCTTAGCCGGACCTTGATTACTGCGCCACAGAGGTCGGTGATAATACAAACTAAACCTACTTAGTTTTGGGCCAGATGGTGTTGTCCATGTCCACCAATATTTGTTTATTAGATATTATTATTAATATACAAGTACCTAAAAACTATCTAAGAACAGTAAAAAATACATACTATATTTATATGTATTGCAAACTATTTTGTGAAATCCAATGAAAAAACTAACATTTAATTTAAAAAGTTTCTTTAAAAGCATACATAATAGTGTGTCGCACACACATACGTACGGTAGGTACGTCCGTGTACGTAAGTACTGGTTTTATTAGGCTTAACCGTTTTTTTTTTACATTCACAAAATACTAGCTAGCTACATAGGTAGTGTTATAAACATTCGCTTATTAAGATTAATAATTAAGATAATAAAATGAAAAGAGTCTTCATCATTTAAATATAATTTGCAGGGTATAAAAACTTAAAAAGAACATACAAAAAATAACTTTACTAAGCATGTGAATAAGAACAGTCGAAACTACGCAAAAGAACAACAATGAGGTTTTTTTAATGATAATTAAAACAATTTCTTGAATCTCAGATTTAACCGTATGTACTTATGTATTTATTGTATGTACTCGTAAACTGCGTGTTTAGACACATAAATAAAAACAAAATATTTTGCAGAATATAGTCCATCATGGAATCAAGCGACATCGAGATAGATAGATAGAAAATACCTTATTGCACACCATATATACATTGTACAAGTAGAAAAAAATAACAATGTTTTACTAGTCGGCAGTACAATGGGCGGTCTTATCGCTATGTAGCAATCTCTGCCAGACAACCTTGGGATGGATTGAACTATATACAGCTGGAAAAAAGCGACATAGTGACATAGTTCTTACGGACGCGGGAAATCTTGAAATACCTACATATCGCACTTTAGACACTTGTATCCCTCTAATTGTAGTATTTATAAACATACACTTATGTACGAGCTAGATGATCCATCTATGATATGCTTCCTATGATATGCATGCACAGTGCATTGTGCATGCAACTTCACTAGTCACTAGTTTTATGAGTAGATTTCTAATGAACGAGTGTGTTTTGATTTTGCAATGTATAATTTTACCGGTTTTCAAGGCTGGAAATGAATAAATGGACGACGGATGCTTTAAACGAGATGTAGGCGTTAAGGACGGTTGCACTCAAAATACCTACCCGCATGCAGGGCCGTATTTCAAAGTAAATTTTGAAATTAAAGAGCATAATTTTTTTAGCAGTATTTCATTCGGAACTCTCAGATTCTTTCCGCTTATAGTTTTTGATCTGAGTGTATATGTATATTGAACTGATATACGAGCCATATAGTCCTATATACGGCTGAGACGCAGAAGGTTGCGGCTTCGATTCTCTTAGGACAAAATGTTTGTATGATCTGCTAACATTTGTCTCGGGTCTGGGTGTACTGTATAATATAATATGTAAGTATTATATAAAAAAACGTATTTAAGTAGTATATCAGTCATGTGGTACCCATAACACAAGCTCTGCTTACTTTGGGGCCAGATGATGCTGTGTGAAATGTCCGGCATTATTATTATAATAATTATATATATATAATATAAGCTAACGATTGAAATAATAGGTTGCCTATGAAGTAGTCGTTCTATAGTTATGGCCATTTGAAATACTTATATGTTTTCTATAGCTGGCTAAGTATTCAAATGAATTCAATTTTTAAAACATTAAATTCTATTTTAAAATTCAGTAATTTGCTTATTGATTAGTGTTTTGTTTTCATCGCATTTGAATCTTTTTCGACAGCATGGACACGTTGTTCTAATACGAGTTCCGTCGTGGTAGAAAGCAGTGTGGCGCAAAGTTCACGCAACATCAACGATGTATACGGAACAAACACTACAAACGAACGCAGGGCCTGTTATTGGTTTGATGCTTTCGTTCTGGAAATATCTATCTGAACAATAAACCCCGTGGACACCCGACCAGTCGACACCCAGTAGACAAACTATGGTCGCAAATTATAGGTGATTATGGAAGCTTAAGATCCACAATCTACAAACTACGAGTAGCCTAGCAGCAGCTTTCGATGTTAGTATAAAAACATTATGGGTCTTTTTGAAATAAATAAATATCATGACAGAGCCTTGTCAGTATATATATGAAAATCTAATCTAAATTCATAAAAGTATCAATTGTTTAAAAAAAATTGTAATAATCATAATATTAATAAGTGCTAGAAATAAAGATAAACTCACTGTTCCCACAGTTTCGCTCGCAAAAGCTATTAAATCTTTTATAGGGTAATGTGTACTTACGCTTCAAAACGCTTAAAAAATTATATTGGTATTTATATAGGTAGGTATGATGTGATTTATGTATGTAGATTTATTTTCATTACAATAGAATATAATGAATAAAAAAACAGACGTAAAAATAATATCTTGAAATCTTATTTAAATTTGTGTTGGACTAACCCGAAGAATTTTCCGCTAGTGGAAACACTGCACTATTTTATAGTGCAATCCTTTATTTTTGATACTTTACTTATCTGGAAGCGATGCTGTGAACATGTGAAAAAAATCGTAAAATAATATTATGAGCGAGGTCGAACCATGTACCAAAACATTGAGCAGCTGGTAATACAACACGGTGATGAAAGCTCTAGTGAGGAATCTGAGAGTGAAAATGAAAATTATGGTATGGCAGGAACATCTAATTATGTTCTACCACAACATTCTGAAGAAGAATCGATGTCGGGTATCTTTGAGTCATTAGAGTAATTTATGTATGATTAAGTATTCTATTATTATTCAACAAAATTGACTATTATTGTGTTTTTCCCCTCAGAGTATACAAAATATTCTCGCTTTCTTTCTAGGTAGGTACCAAGAAACATAGTGGGTTTGATTATTATTCAGGACAAACCTTTATGTGATGAGCATAAATGTTTGGTGTAAAATTAGATAAAATAAGAACTGCAATGTGTTATACGTATATTAAAAAATATCAAAACGTTCTGCCATAGTATATGGTGATACCATGTAAACAATAGTGGCGCCCTCATTTATTTTCTACTCTTTCTTGTCGGACTGTATTTTATTTATTTTTCTTGAGTTCTAATAGTGAGTAATTTTGGTGTTTTTATTTAAATTTAAAGTTATTCTCTATAGACTAGATTGTTAATAATTGGAATAAAAGCTTTGTGTTTCTTTGTGATTCGAGTAAAAATAATCCGTAGTTATTTTAAATGAAAGGTACCATTTTATAAAAAATTACAAATGACGAACGACAAGATACGACTCTGTGACATACTATGAACAATATAAACTAGCAAAATTTTCATTATATGACACATGCCATTAACGAAGAGGAATCGCGCCAGAGCGACGTAAGCGTTGAGGCCTTGCATTGCTCATCAGACACGTAACGTATGGATTTTGATCCGCATTGTCACTTGCGACGAAAAATTGTTTTTTTTAACAATCATAAGCGCTCATCATGTTGATTGGACCCTGATTCCGCACCTAGGCAATGCCTTTAGCAAACTTGTTCTTCCGGAATCCAGACATATTAGCAAGAAAAAAAATACCTACCTAAAAGGCGCAAAATGCTCTTGAAGAGTTTGTTGCCACACGTCCAGCTGATTTCTTCTTCATCGATAAATTGTCACTGCGCTGGCAAAGATGCATCGATAGCATGGATGAATGCTTCGATTTAAAAATTGTTTATAAAAAAATTTAAGTAGGTACAAGAAGAAAAAAGTTTCGAGTACTAGGTACTCGAGTAAAGTACGAGGCAATTTTACATGTCAATTTGACATCTTATATATTTTAAATAAATAGCTGGAGTTTATTCAAGGAATTCAATTGAAATTATTTTCAAGTCAGTTTTCAAGGATTATTCCCATCTGTCCCCCTGATTTGTCCCCTCAGGGGGACAGATGGGCCAAAAAAGTTCGATCTGTCCCCCTCTTTGCAACGGGGGGACAGATAGAACTTTTATTCATTGAAAAAGTTCTATCTGTCCCCCCGTCAATTAGAAGGGGGACAGATAGAACTATTTATTATTGCCTGTCCTGTAAAGCGTTCTCCGACCAGATGGGGAGATCTGATAAAATCTCTCACCAAATCCACGATGACCGACTGCTCCCACAACGCCTCCAATAGAGCCGGATGGAGACGCATAGCAAGAGCCGCCATTCATCAGGACCCACTCATAACCACGACCACTCTGCCAAGAGTGCCCGACTGAGAAGAAGTCCTGTATATTATTACGTATTTCGTAAAACTAATTTTAAAAAGTTCAGACGATGCATTTGAGCTGTTTTTTGTACTGACTCAAGGATACCTATCCAATCTTATAACTATAGGTCCTGGTATCGCGTGACGTATATATCCACCTATTAATTAGATACAGAGGTATAAATTCTTGTTCAATCGCGAATCAGTTTACATTGGCATCGTAAAACAAACAGATTGGCGAAAACTTTCCATGAATGCTCATTGTACAAATTTAGCTGATGATGACAGGCATTCATGTATCTTAACAAAATATATATAAAACTATGGTAGTGCTGCCCGACTGAATGATTATCTACTACTTCTTCTTCTTCTTCTTATCGTAATAATAAAAATGGTTGTCTGTGAAGTCGGTTTACAGACGATAATTTTACGTGATAACGTTATGAGGAAACATTGATGAACCGATCGTGCCTCTACCTCTTGTTCCGCGCTCTCGCTTGCACGCTCGGCTCAGGCGGAACGTGGCAATGAGTCGTGCGTGCTTGTTCGTGAGTGCAGCCGGTGAAAATCGTTGGAGCCGATTCCGAGATTCAGATAATATATATGCATATGTATATACAAAAATTGCTCGTGTAAAGGTATTAGATGTATATATATGGCAGATATATATGTGTAATATATAATATATGTGTATATATATGTGGGAGACTAGTTATCGGTCTCCTTTATTCTCTCTTTCTAACGTACGTAACGTACCTACATTTTTTCTCGCCAAAGTTGATAATCTAAAGAGTTAAGATAAGTTTGTAAAAATACTTTTATACATAGACATTCATTAGTTTATTTACTGAATAAGCACACAAACACATAAATAATAACAAAGAAGACTAAACAATATTAGGTAAACAGGAAATGACACATATTAAAAAGTAAAAGAAGGAAAGACATTTAAAAAGATTAAAATTATTCTGCGTACCTAACAGTGCTGTGTGCTACAGAAGCAAAAAGATCTCGACTCAGCGTTATGCTTCCCTGTCAGATGACAGGTCAGAGACCTTCGGTCCAGTCACTCATCCTAACGAAACGCTATAATAAAATATATGAAATAAATACAAAATTATACAAATGACCGATGTCGCATGCATTTTACTAGTTGTTTCATTGTTGTTTGATTGTTTGCACGGTTGTAGTAAATCCCAGAATTGGATTGGTAATTCCGGCCTCTTGTTGTTGTAGCTGTTTTGAAAACTAAACATTACACAATTAGGATAAGTTACTAACAGCAGAATACCAAGTTTCATTTGACACTTCTAAACCTAATTTAAGCTAAAATTAGTTAGGTTGGTGCCAACAGAATTGAGGCCAATTTTGGCTTTAGATAAGACAATCTATCTATCTATCTCTATTTGCTTCTTACACTTCTTTTAATATCTATGTAAGCCACCCGTTGTAAACAAACGTAATAGCGGTGATCTTGGAAAACTTGTATTTAATTCGTTCAACAGTGTAAAATCTACTGAATTATGTCTTTTTATTTCTAAAGTTTCTAGTACGTACAGACATTCTAAAACCTTATTCGCAGGTATGTAAAATTTCAAAAATATTATTATTATTCACTGAATGTCCTGAATCTATCAAATGTTTGGCGAAATGACGATATGTTCTTTGTACCTAGTTTCAAAATTACGACCAGTTTATTATTTATTTATTCATTTATTTATAATAAATAAATGAATAAATAAATAATATTTATTCTAAACCTATTCATATATTTAAAGACAAAGCCCACAACCTTTATCTGGAAACTGTTACTAGTTGGTAGCTTTTATCACAGTAGAAAGTTTTTCGTTGGTATGTATGTTATCTTTCTTTGTGTAATTTTTGTTTGAAAGGTTTAATTATTGGCATTATTATTGTTATTAATATATTTTGCATTTTTATGTACTAAGTATGTTAGGTAGGTAACTTTTTGTACATCACTGTCTTTCTTTTGTCGTTCTTATCCATCCAAAGGTTGCCTGGAAGATATCGCCTTTAGCGATAAGGCCGCTCATTGTATAACTGTATTGCTAATCATTATTTTGTGTTATTTTTGTTCAATAAAGCGTTTATCTATCAATAAAATTACATAATCACCCGGCTGAGCTGTCAACATTCTCTAGTAAGTAGGTACCTACTACATACAATACAAGCATTTTTTTTTGTTCTTAAAATAAAAATAAAAATTGTCTAATGATGTCAATCACCCTGTTAGTGTTTACTGATGACGTCAGTATTTGCTTAATAGATAAGTAGGTACCTACCATGTAGTTACTCTTACAGTCTAATTAACATCGCTTTTTACATTTTCTAGTGCCTACCTCACCTAGGTGCTGGATAAACTAGGTACCTAGATGAAGGTGCCTAGCCTTTTTTTTTTTTTTGGCAGGTGGAAAATCTGCTAGCAGACACCCAACTACGAGTAAGGGTCGCAGTTGGGTAGTGTGGGGTTGTCGACCTCGACGACCCACTAAAAACCACCTGGTGGCCAGCCTCGATGCATGTCAAGGGGCTCCGGGATCTCCATACGGAACGCACCGGTGCCCCTCTCGCATCGTGCTCTGAGCACAGTCCCGGTAATGGCACGTCCGTCTCCGCTAAGATGTCGAGCGGCGGAAACCGCGCCAAGATGGTGGCCGCCTCAAAGGATATCGTCCGATATCCCCGTGCGATTCGAATGGCTATAGTGCGCTGCAGGCTGCAATAAAGTCTGTAGCGGCTAACACCCGCCAGTCTATCAGACCAGACGGGTGCTCCGTAGAGAGCCATCGATCGCACTACCCCCCCGTAGAGGCGGCGAACGCCCTCCCGTGGTCCCCCGAGATTTGGCAGCAGTCTGTGCAGAGCACCCACCACCTTCTGAATCCGGGGGACTCTGAATCCGGGGGAAGGTGCCTAGCCTAGCCTAGCCTCGCGCTCGCGGGTCAGCGTGACATATCGTTTGTGCGGCACGGCTTAAATAGTTATAGTTACCAAAACACAAAAAACAAGCGAGCCTTACAGTAATCTCATATAATGTGACTGACACATCTGACATCTCACCTTGGTAATAAACAACATTAACATTATATCCTGAATTACTTAATTATATCAGAAAACTTTATACACAACACTGTAGGTTAAGCGGACAGCTAATGCGTTCTCTTTCTCTATTTCCCTTTCTCTTTCTCGTCACAGACACACGCTGTTGGCTAACAGTACTAACCTCACGGAAAATGGGATGGTACCATCTGTCTACTAACTCTACCAATGCGCGCGCTTATTGGCTTTCTGATACTCACATCCGTCCCTTTTCACGATGTTACACATCTAAAACGAAAATAAACTAACGTATTAATGTCGACATCGCATAATAATGATTATGTATCTATTTAATAACAATTCTATAAATTTGTTAATTACCTAACCAGTTATAATGGAAGGAGCAATAACATTAGATACGTACCTACTTACATCATGTGTTTAAGATTAAATGAAGTACGTAGGTAACATAGACGATGTTGGTATCGTATGTATTTAATAATATATACATAGGCATAGTATTCTATCAGTAATCTGGTCCACAGAAAACAAGCTAATCTTAGTTTGTGGCAAGATGGTGTTTGTGTGCATGGACTAAAATATTTATTTATTTATAATTAACAGACACAAAAAGAGATGGCGAGATGATCTCGACAACTTTGACTTTCGAGAGCTTGTGACTTTCTAGTGTCTCTTGTAACCTTCGGAGACCTGGCAATCAATCCTGACTGCTCCAAAGTCCAATGAAACGCAAAGAAATTCGTATTACAAAATCACTAGTTTATTTAATTATTTTAGGTTTCATTTATTCAAATATCTCGAGAACGGGGCAATCCCTTTTATGGGAGTGGTACCAGGGGGGAGGAGGGGTAACTACCTCCCTCCACCCCCCAATTTTTTTTCCTTCATTTTCGTGCTACCGGAAACTGAGGTTAAACTTACCTCTGAATGTTTTAAAATAGATGATCTGGCAACATGTTTTTATCACCAATGGGTAGACTGTGTTTGCACATAATGTAATTTTCCATCAATCTAAGATAACTTTACTCCTCTAAAATAATTCAATTCAACACTTCTCACAACACAACTATTTTACGATCTTCTTTCTCCTCTTTTTTTTCTTCTCGCTTTTAAAAAAATAACATCTATCCGAATGTGCAAACAGCCCAAAGATTTAAGATCTGACGTTGACGTTGACATTATTCTGCTGGTCAAATCATTGCCTCTTATGAAAGCAAATACAGGCAAATACAATGTTTTGATTCACTAATCATTATATAAGTAATATACCTTTTTGATAGGTATAGTGATGCACGTATATCTCATGGTCAAACGTTGCAAGGTCATTACCGTTCAATTACATAATCTGCAAACTGCCGTACCGTGTTACCTAAGAATGATGCCAAGTATTTACGTTTAGGTACATTTATTAGACATGTTTTCCTCCATATATTAAAGAAAATACCTGTACAAATAACTTTAATTGGTCCAAAGTCCATAGCGTCTGTTGCTTCGTACAATGTTTCAAAACAAATGGATTTACATATTCCAAACAAAGAGGGGTCGATAAAGATCAAAATTATCGTTGAATGGAAAAGTCGACTATATCAGTGCACTATTAACCTTATACCGACAAATCATTTCCTGGATAAGGTAAAAACTGACACTGTAAGTAGGCAGGTAGGTTCCAACCTCACCTCCTTACATGAAAATTATAGCTCCATAATAAGAAACGGCGCTGTAGGTAAACGCGCTTTATTTTGCACGAATATAACTTCAGTTTTGATTTTTTGTTTGTCATTTAATGAAGAAACACCATTTAATTAGGTTTTCTGTTAAGTTAATTAGTTTTTTTCGTGTTATATCATGTTTTATTGATTAAACCTAATGGATAATAGGCACAAGTCTACACAATTGAATTGTAAGTGTAATAAGTCGGTTTGTGATTTGTACGACCAGGAATTCAAAAAAATCCTTCTTCGTTAATGGCATGTGTCTTAGTAATGTCAATTTTGCAGTGTCAAGTGTTTATAATGTTTATGGTATGATGTCTCAAAGTCGTATCTTTTCGTTCGTCATTTGTTTTAAAATGGCGTGTTTCATATAAATAATTATACGGATTATTTTTGACCGAATCGCAAAGAAACATTAAGCTTTTATTCTAACTATTCACACCCGAGTCAATAACTCTAGCTCTATTTAAATAAAAACACCAAAATTACTAACAAAATACCAAACGGACATTCCGCAATGACGTATAGTTTAGATAAAAGACGTTTGACTACGATTTTCTAACGTTATTTTCACTATATGTTCACTTGACATTACCAAAATTGTAAAGACAAGACTAAAAGAAAAAGAACACCAGTGTTAATGCGTACTGTCATTGATGATTCCTTCCAGTGAAATATTTAATGAGATTCTTCGTCTGTCATTTCATGGAGTAACATAGCTCTGCTAATTTAATATTTTTCAGTAATCTTGGCAGAATTTTGATGAGTAAATTGTGACTACGGGACGGGTATGGATAATTTAATTATATGTGTATTGTGGTGCAATGTGATTTGAACGACGAGGAATCCCAAGAAAATTATAGACGCCATTCCGCGTGCCGTCTAGAATTGACAATTTACTATCTAATAACAAACAAACTGACTATAAACTATAAACACTTGACATTGGTGGCAATTCGGTTGGTACATTTCTAAAATTAGGAATTGTCTTAAAAATATTTAGTTAGTCATACCTACCATTTCTAAAACCTATTCTGTTGGTACCATCTAACTAAATTAGGAACGCTTAATTAAATTAGATAAAATCAAATTATGATAAGTTGGTAGCAGCAGAATACCAAAGTACCAAACTGTCAAATGAACAGTTCTAAACCTAATTTTAGCTAAAATTAGTAAGGTTGGTGCCAACAGAATTGAGGCTATTGGCAAAATTGACATTAGTATGTCACAGGCCATTAACAAAGGAGAAGAAGAAGAAATATTTAATTTTAGCCGTCTTGCGAAGCAAGTATTGCCTTTATGTATTATTTATTTTTGTCCAAATTTGCTATTAATTCGGAGAGTTACAAACCTATTGATATTGACTCGAGTGTAGATAATTGGAATAAAACTTTTGGTGTTATTTGTGATTATCTTTGCGAAAATTATCCTTAAAGTTGTTTTATATGAGCGGTCGCCATTTTATATTAAACTAGCGACCCGCCACGGCGACAGCGCCGGCTTCGCGCGGGTGCAATACTGATACTAAATATACTACAGAATGTCTTATGTGATTAGAAACCTCTAAAATTATCGGTGTTCCTCTACTATATTATGCATGTATTATACATATAAACCTTCCTCTTGAATCACTTTATCTATTAAAAAAAACAGCATCAAAATCCGTTGCGTAGTTTTAAAGTTCTAAGCATACATAGGGACAGACAGACAGCGGGAAACGACTTTTTTTATACCTACTATGTAATGATAATAAATGACAAACGACTACCATTAAAAAACAAATACAGAAATATACACGAGCTTAAAATGTCCTACTGTTCAACCAATTCACTTGACATTGGAAAAATAGACAACATTTTGACACATGCTATTAATGAAGAAGAAGATAATATTAATTGTTTTATCCCGCTTCCTGCTTGATTATCAGTTAATAGAGGAAGTAAACAAATCAAACATAATTTAACAGTTTAAATTAGTAGGTAATTGTTACCGATAATTTCGACAGTGTCTTCACCGGGGATGTAACTCAGTGGTAGAGTGTCTGCTTCGCATGCTGAAAGTCCAGGGTTCAAATCCCTGCATCTCCAAATGCCCAGTGGTACTTTTTGCAAATTTTAATACATTTTGATTTATTTTTAACTTGTTTTTTGTGTTTAATCAACAATAACAATTCTATAGAATGCTTTATTTACCAATGTACAAAAATAATGTTCTTACGAGACAGGCACAGACACCCGTATTTTGCTATTAAATTTCAAAAAGGAGCATTATTGATTCTTCTGTTATGGTTAACTGAAAAATCAATAATGCTCCTATTTGAAATTTGATGGGTGATAGATCACATACCTCACATACTTCTGAAGTAGAGATACCTAATTATGTATTTGTCTTCTAGCCGACAATGAGTGAAAAGTTAAAATAAAGTTTTACCCCAATTTAGCTAGAGTGATGTTATAGCATGGTCTGTCTATCCCTTAATGCTAATGTCAATGGGTGTTATTGTTGTTGTTTTTAGCCTAAACTGTCCCACTGCTGGGCAAAGGCCTTCCCTCGAGTTTTTCGGTCCAACGCCATTGTCTGCCACTGACGGTCGCTAAAGGTGCTCTGCCCAGCAGAACCACTTCAGTTTCGCAGCTTTATCAGCCACATCGAGGCCTTTGTTTTGGAGCGAATAATAACATTTTTGAACATTTGAGTTTTATGCCGAGGATGCTTCGCTCCATTGCCCTTTGATATGCCTCTAGATTAGTCCTCTGAATACTGAACTATGGGTATATCTTGTTTTAAACAACACATTGATTCTGATTCTCTAGATTCAGACAAGCTAATTTTATTTAAATACGAACGCTCTTATTTTGACATTTCTGTATTATTGATATCTTATATAATACCTACTTTTGTGCTATGATTTTATGATTTTATCTGTTTATTATTATACCTATTATGTATGTAGGTATGTATTTATTTATATCAGTATTATATTTAGTTTATTTATAGATTATGTAAGTATAGAATTATATTTACCTAAACACCACACCAACATGCCCCTTCTCTGTTTATTTAGTCCAACCCATCCAAAGGTTGCCTGGCAGAGATCGTCCCTGCCTGGCTGTTAGCAATAAGGCTGCCCATTGTATTGCCTTTTATTGTAAAATAATTGTTTTTGTATTTTTCTGTGTGGTATAACAATAAAGAGTTATCTATCTATCTTATTTTGACAAAGTTCAAATCAGAGTAACATTTCAAATGACAGTTCCAAAATAAGTAAAAATTTACATTTGATTCCATTATTGAATTAATTTTCCGCAAATTTACACAACACTTAATTATCGACTAAATGACACGTCAATCACAAGTCAGTTTAGTAGTTGCATTAAAGAAAATTACTCTAATTTGGACTTTAGCTCAAACAATATAAGACCGTTTGTGTTTTTTTGAAATTTTTGATAGCCCGGCGTATCTACAGAATCATGGCTATTGATTAATGTGTAGACGGTAAACTTCGTACTACCTACCTATAATTAATTATATTGTAAACTGCCCCAGTATTGGAGCTAAGAAAACCAAAAACATTAAAATCGGTCGAGCCCTTTTTCAACACGGCAATTGATTTATTAAATATATAATAATAAAAAGGTTGGGGAAAAAGTTTCTTCGCATTTTTTAAGAAAATTCAAAACATTTTTTAATATAGTTTATTTACATTTAACTAAAGTATGTAGGTACCATTTTGTTCGATAACTTTTTGCCATCTTGTAGGTAGGGACATGATCCCATTGCTATAGAAATTTTGGGACTTCTAATCAAAATACCGCGACAAGTGGTTTTGGCAGTCCTCTCGTGATGTTAACCTGACACTGCCTAAAGAATTCTGAAGAGACCGAAACAGGTGGAAATCTGAAGGTGCAAGGTCAGGACTAAACGGCGGATGCATTAACACCTCCCAGCCAAACTCTCTTAATTTTTGCTTGGTGGCTAAAGATGTGTGAGGTCTAGCGTTATCATGATGAAAAACCACACCCCTTCTGTTGATTAATTCCGGCCGCTTTCTCTCAACTTCTTGCTTTAATCTCATCAGTTGTTCGCAGTAGAGTTCAGAATCGATGGTTCTGCCTGGTGGTAACAGCTCATAATGAATAATGCCCTTCCAATCCCACAACACACACAGCATCACCTTGTTGCGAGTTAACCCGGGTTTCGCCACAGTCTGTGGAGCCTGACCGGCCTCTGACCACGACCTTTTTCGCACGTTCTTGTCGTACGTGATCCACTTTTCATCACCAGTTATCAGCTTCTTCAAAAATGGTTCGGTTTCATTACGTCGTAATAAAGAATCACAAATGAGTACACGGTTCATTAGGTTTCTTTCAGTGAGCTCGTGAGGTAGGTACCCAAATATCGAGCTTTTTTGTGTACCCAGTTTTTTTCAAATGCGCCAAAACTGTTTTGTGGTCAATTCCCAGTTCTTCAGCTACGTCGTAACTACTGATATGCCGATCTTGCTCCACTTTTTCAAAAATGCATCCATTTTATCCGTAATAGGGCGACCAGAGCGACGTGCATCTTTGACATCAAAATTTCCGGATTGAAAACGCTTAAACACTGCACTAGGTCCATAAACATCGCAAATTTTTTTCATGGCTTGCGTTGCATTTTTACCTTTTTTGTAGTAAAATTTTAAAATCTGTCGAATTTCTTCATTAGATTCACTCATCTTTACAGTACGAAAAACAAATAAAAATCACACATTTTCCTAATTTGAATTTGGAATTATGTTCTTTAAAATTTAATCTTTTAATGATACCAAAACCAGCCAGATACAAATAGTACCTATAGCCAAAGAGATTTTATTACAAGTTCATACATACTATAATGCGAAAAGACTTTTTCCCCAACCTAATATATATATATATATATATATATATCCTACTTAATATTATAGAATAGAATAGAAAATAATATATCTTTATTGTAGGTACATCTTATATAATAAAACACAATATTAGAATTTAATTAAAGTAAAGTATTCAAAGTATTATAAATGTGAATGTAAAAAATAATTTTTGTTTGTTACGCTTTCACGTAAAAACTACTTAACCGATCATCATGAAACTTTGTACACATATTTTTGGAGGTATTAGAAGTAACATAGGATACTTCTTATAAAAAAAAAATATTTTTTAAAGAAATTTATATGGCAAAACAACGTTTGCCGGGTCAGCTAGTAATAAATAAATGTATAAGTATAGACATATGGTAACAAATATAATAACCATAAAATCTACCTAAATACTCTTCCCTAATGAACCAGCTTCATTCGCATTCGCTTATTCGCTTTTTTCCAAAATATTGATATTCCTACAAAGACTCAGATAATAATAATAATAATGCTGGACTTCACACAGCATCATCTAGCCCTAAAGTAAGCAGAGCTTATGTTATTAAGGGTACCACATGACTGATATACTTCATATATCTCTTACTTTTTTTTGTATAAAAATAAATATTAAAAGGTGGGTGAAAAAAATATACTTGTCATCAATATCAAATGTTTTAATCAAAATTCAACTAAACGTATAAATCTTATTTATACTTACAATAGGTAAACAAGTAAACTTGACAAATATTTACATTAGTATAGATATAACTCGTGCATAGAATAGGTAAAGGTCGCACTCCTAATACAATATTGAATTAAACAATAAATCATACAGGTAGAATACATATGTAACAAATAATAACTCGCCTATTTTTGATGTACATAACACGAAATAAATTAAAACACATACAATTGTTTTCTAGAAACTAGACAGGTGACTACAAAAATACTTAAGACGGTACCCCCAGCAAATGACCTCTTGCATGAAATATATCATAGAACAGTAAATAGTGAAATAATGTTTTATATTTTGCAGCTATTTAGTAACTTTTAGTGGCACGTTGGTTGAAGGAATAATAATAATAAAAAAATAAGTATTATCGAAGTTATGCCTCCAACTTCTACGTTTCTAAATTGTTTTAAAAAATATTGTTAATTCTGTATGTTAATAATGAAATAAGTTCTAAGATATTAAATTATCACCTTTGTCTAGATGACGTCGTCTTAATTTGTAGCTTACACTAATAGTTAGAAAACTAATTAAAACATTCGTTATTTTTTTTTTAAATCCTTATTTGTCTTTTTTTATTCCTAAATAAACCTATTCTTTATTTGAGCGCTGTCAAAACTCGTCAAGGTCATTTGCTCAGGGAGTCACCTTAGGCAAGTAATAGGTTACAATAAAAACCATTCAAATAATTTATTCTAGCAAATATTTTGAATAGGTACGTTGTAAAGGTTATGTTGCACACATGCATATGGTAATGTACCTAAGTACCTATTTTATAATATTTTTATTATAAAAAAAGTTCTCAATTACACAATGACTAACATGATTAGTATATTATTATAAGTATACAACGAGTAAACATCATATATATTATGATATAACGCAGTCTTAATACATCTTACGTACCCTATTTTGCTTGAGACCGCTCAGTTACATAGTAACTATTATTTAACTATAATATAAAGTCATTTTGACTTTTTTAAAGGTATCTAAAATTATTATTTTTTTGAATATTTTACCCAAAATATGATTTCATTATTTTGCAAACAATCATCAGACTGTCGAAAGTACGAAGCGAGAGACTAAATTAATTGTTTGTCTCACTTCTATTATAAACAATTCCTGAAAAAAACTTTAAAAAACTACATATAGAATTGAAACTATAGACTAAACCTAGTGGTTGAAAAAAAAACACATGCTACCGACTGACATGACTTTAAACCAAAGACTTGGTAGATATCTCCTCAAATTTGAGTTCTGTAGTTACTTAGATATTTGAGGATGTCTCATGGTAGTCAGAGGCACGTATATTTGGCACATGACCACATTTTTGCATATGTAGCTACTAAATTAATAAAGAACAATTTAATAAAAGTCTAGACTAGTCACAGAATAAATAAAAGTTACTATGCAACTCTAATAACTAATAACTACGGCTACTCGAGTACATTGTCCTATTTTGGAACATCTAACCTGTAAGTATAAGGCTGGGATACCGATTAGTTTTGGAATAACCTTAATAAAACAAACACAAAATTGTTGGTGCAGTTAATTGGACCAAGAATTTTGAGTAGTTTTCTATTGTGCCATTATTTGGATCATACTTAGCCCCACTTGAATCCTTAATTACATTTAGTCTTAATCATCGATTCATTTATGCTTTGTTTTAATAGATTGAAGTTTTATTTTCTAAATATGTGTGGTAGCAAAATAAACATGTAATTATTTTATCATTCATTTTATTACTAGAAATGAAATTTGTTTAAACTTCCACTATATTACCTATAATTTATTCGGTGATTAGCTAAATTAAATGCAATCAAGGATAGTTGTTCAAATGGGGCTAAAAGTGCTACTGAAACTTTTTGCTAATACCTTATTCATTTACTGTATTTATTGTTTTTTTACAAATTCATCCCTTTACTTAGAAACGTATCTTAACTTCTGTCAAAAGGTACTGTTTAAAATAGTGCCATCACTTTTTATAAGATAACTAGCTGCTTCCCGCGGCGTCGCACGCGTGGTACCTACATAAAAAAATAGCCTATGTCCTTCTCCAAAGTCCCATATATCTCTTTACCAAAATTCATCAAAATCGGTTCAGCGGTTTAGGTGTAAAAACGTAACAGACAGACAGAGTTACTTTCGCATTTGTAATATTAGTTAGATGACATATAGTGACAGGGCGATTCTTAAGCAGTGTTAAGGCAGTGTTCAAGTTGAGAGATGTTTATAAGTAAGGTCGACAGTATTTTATTTACCTACGTTAAGGTTTTAGACCTTAGTTTAATTTTGGTTTAAACATCATGTTATATATTATGAAACTTAAATTTAATAATATAGTGGCAACACTTTTTAACTAAAAATTGAGGTATATGGTAGATACATTTTGATAAACACGGGCTTTACTCACGTTTTGTCGATGGAGGCACCGACACTGTTTTGATTCTATCTCTCATTCGCACATATTAATATAAATATTGTGCGAGAGAGAGAGATAATCCCAAATCATCAGATCCACAGCCACAGACTAAACTACACTAAATTACACTAATATGTGACGCTACAATAATAATGGAAGATTAAGAAACTGGCCTCACCTAATACAATAACAGGTTACTTAATACTAACTACTAGTATTTCTACTAATCTATTGGGACTAGGACTCTACGACTTATGGAGGGACTAGAAAAGTATAAAAATGGAAGAACTACTGAATTCTTGCGTCTTGTATCCATATAATAATTACATGCAATAAGTAAGTGAGGGTTTCCGTTATTAGTCACTATTAATATAATATTATCACGTTGTCACGCTGTCCCAAGATAATTTGGGGTATAGCTCCATGAAATAACACGTAGTGCGGCTACGTCCATACTGATCTTCAAAGGAGGATCTTCTAGGAAAATTCATCAAAAACGTTGCGCTGGATGCTATAAGCACAAAGAAACTGGAGCTACAGCACCAGAAACAAGAAAAAAGACTATGAAGGTGATTACCGAATGACTCACGTGCAAAAAAGGTTTCTGCCTGCCATGTTTTAATCAATGTCATTGAATGTCTGCTTGTCATTGAAATGTAACGTCAACTTTGAACCTAATTTTCATAAAAAAAAATAAAAAATTCGTCACGTTCAGCGTGTTTTATTTTACCAAATTACCTTTCTATACGTCGCCCGAAATTCAACCTCGTAGCTCTAGTGTCCAGTGCCCGACATCTCATACATTTGAGACAGAGCTATGAACTACATGGAGTGCACGGACTTTACTGCTAACTCAAAAATGCACTAAATGTAATGCATAGACAGCTAACGTGTTATTAAGCCTCTGTCATAATAATCAGTAAAATTGTAAAATAATTGTATTAAATCATAATAATTGGAAAATGTTTAGTTTTTTTTTTATGTAAGTAATTGTTAAGTATTGTGATTTCGTTTCTTTTGTTTAAGTTTCCAGTTTCTCTATTTTATATTATATTAAGTATCCGTCCTAGATATAACGCATTAGTGTAAGCTGTAAAGTTCTATCTATTTTAAACATTCATAAATAAATAAATCAGATAATTAGAAAGCATGGCGCTTGAGTATGTTCTATCCTTGTCATTCTGATAATAAAGAATAAAGAGGACAATAGCTTTAAATATTAGCTAGTGTGTGTTCTTCTTCGGTAGTGACATGTATATAATAATGTAAATTTTACTAGTGCCAAGTGATTATAAAGTCTAAGTCGAATGTCGATCGTCATTTGTCAATTCGAAACGTCATCGCGGAATGGCCGTCTAGAATCTAGGGATCTACGACGAGGACGTCGTTTAAATTATATTGCACTATAATACACTTATAATTCAATCATCCATTCTTGTGCTATGAAGTCACAATTTATTGATTAAAATTCCCCTAAAATTACTGAATAAAAAATGAAATAACACGAGGAAAACTAATTAATTTAAGAGCTATGTTACTTCCTGAAATGTCAAACGGAAAATCTATAAATCGCTTTAGGTCGTAAATGTTCGTCGAATTCGAAATGACAGTTGTCAAATTCAAATTATCGTATCGGAGGATTGCGACATTGATAGTCAGAATGTCGGTCGTAACATCGTTCAAAATGATGTAAGTAAGATAAGTTTTACACAGTCTCAGAAGATTCATAAAAATGCCCAATTGCCGCAAATAGAATCATACCTTTGCCCGTTAATTACTTAAATACTTAAAATATTTTTCTCAAAACCTTTATTTATGTAGAAATAAACTAATAACGGAATAATCCATTAAAAACTAATTAAGCTTTAATTCTAGGCAGGTTACAGAAATAACCATCCTTTTATTTCACGAAGACGGATGTGATGACAGTTATGTCAGTGATATAAGGTTCAAAGTACCATAATTTACGTGAAATGACAGAACCTAATATTCCAACAGTTATTTATTTAATTAGTCGCCAAATTTGTTTATCAAGGTAAGGTTAATTGCAAATGTTGCTATTAAATTATTTAATTAATATTGTATGGAAATAAGATACAAGAGTTATTTATGATATACAAGACGCATAATACCGACAAAATTATCTAAATACTTATCTAATACCTACGCACATATAACGCGAGGGTTCAGAAAACAGCCTAATGGTAAATTGACTAGCATAAAATAACCAAAATTCCTACTTACTTACTATTTAAGGATTATGGAAAATAATATAACGAGGGTTCCTCTTTGACATACAGGATAGTGATCTGCCGATTTATCTTGACCGGTCTGAAGTTCGCTTTAGACCTCCCGTTGTCCATCCTTATAGCCTTTCCTATCTGGGCGTATAACGGCAACTTCAGGCAGTTTGCGTTTTGCCAATTCAAATGTTTCAGTCAGTCAGTCAGTCAGTCAGTCAGTTCAGTCTAAGAAGTCAGTAACGTTTGAATTGGCAAAACGGTAAAGGTAATGTAAAGAAAGATAACGGTATCATTCTAAATTGTATAAGGAAAATGACGGGAGCATAAATAGCCTTAAAATCTCAGTACCGTATGTTCAATATTAGTCGTGGATTATTGTATTTTGTACCATAAGGCATTGACATAAATATCACCCTACGACTCTAATATCAGACAGACTATACAGTCGCAAATCGTAGGTACAAAAT
Organism: Lampropteryx suffumata; assembly: GCA_948098915.1. NCBI lineage: Eukaryota > Metazoa > Arthropoda > Insecta > Lepidoptera > Geometridae > Lampropteryx > Lampropteryx suffumata. Next base: position 6,290,667 of record OX402548.1, on the reverse strand, counting down.
ACAGTAAATAAAACGGTTTTATCTAAAACTTGTTTCAATAGTTTTAGTCATGTCCAGTCACTTGTACATTATTGCATTTAGTAAAGTGCGAGTGAGAGTTACTAAAACCGTAATTACCGATTCGATTCTCCCATTCTTCTATTTCTATTCAAACAAGATTATACCGGCCGATTCCAGTCAAATATATATTTTCAAAACGGACCGTTCTCTTGCTACTAACGAATGTTTGCATATTACAGGTATATCTACTAGGTAGCCCCTGTTGGGTTGCAGGTTATAGCGAGTCCAGTCTGGTCCTCTGTACAGCAAGCAGAGCTGATTGCTGCTGCAAGCTCTTACGAAGACCTTCTAGTGTTTGAAGAACCTGAAACACAGCAGAATACTCATCTGTTTTAGGACTTAGGACTTAGGTTTTAGGACTTACTATAGACAGATAAATAGAAAGATAACGATTTATTGACTAGCAAACGGAAATTATTATAACAATAACTTTACTAAAGGCAGTACGATAGGCGGCTATATTGTTAACAGTAATCTCTGCCAGAAACCTTTGGACTGGATTTTAGATAAACAGAGTAGGGGCTTGTTAGTTTGGTGTATACATTATCTGACTGACCTGACAGCTCAGTTGGTAGTAGCTCTACCTTCTGTGCTCTAGGTTGAGGGTTCGTTTCCCATGATAAACATTTGTGTGAAGAACATAGGTGTTTGTTCTGTGTGTTATAATGTATCATAAGTATGTATTCAAAAATATATAAATATCTGTCATCTGTTCACCACAATACAAGCTATGCTTTATATGGGGTTAGATGGTGTTTTTTGCATTATTTACGACTATTAATTAATTATATAAATAAATAGATACATAGGTACTCAATAGGCTTGGTGGGGCGATGATATTTGTAAGGAAACAGATTGAAGGAGAGCGGAAGATCGAGCTCAGTAACGTGCCATGGGAGAAGCACATGTCCAGCAGTGTACTATCACGGACTGATGATGATGATACAATCAATAGTTATAATAATAAATAACTAACACACTAACCTAGTTATTCTATACTAAATATTTATAGCTAAGAACTCTATTTTCTACCAGCCGTAATTAGATATTTACAAAACATATATATAAAAAACAGAGTCCCCTTTACTGACCGCAGGTAAGGTGTCTAAAAAGCTGGGAACGTTACCTCGTTGAATAGTCATACCGTATAAAACATATATACAGTATAAAATATCAACAATACAGTAATATCTAAGTATAATAGCGCAACCAATAATCACTTCACTACTATATGTATAAATATAATGGAATAATAGGTGTAGATAGGTACCTAGATATAATTATATTCAAAGGTAACTTATAAAATGGTCAATCAACGGAATGAAAAAGCAAGAATGGGACATGTCTTATGTGGAATTTAATTGACTTGCAATAAAATATCGATTCAGTGAACATCATTCATTAATTGAAGTCTTATAAACACACTAGCGACCCGCCCCCGCTTCGCACGGGTGCAATGCTGATACTAAATATACTACAGAATGTCTAATGTGATTAGAAACCACGAAAATTATCAGTGTTTCTCTACCATATTATGCATGTATTATACATATAAACCTTCCTCTTGAATCATTCTATCTATTACAAAAAACCTCATCAAAATCCGTTGCATAGTTTTAAAGATCTAAGCATACATAGGGACCGACAGACAGCGGGAAACGACTTTGTTTTATACTATGTAGTGATTCGAAAGTAGGTATCTCTGTCTCTATGTACGTGTGTTAACTTTCCACGGCTAAACGCGTTGGCCATCACTATACTATATGCTTACTATGTACAAGATTGAAGCCTGTAATTGATATAGAAAACACTATAATTAAAAGTAGGTAAACTAGTCGATTATCTCAAGAGCTCAAATTTATTTTGAACTAGCTGGTGCCCGCGACTTCATCTGCGCGTAATTTCTGACGGTTTTTGCAGCGCACGCCAGAATAGCTTGCTGATGGCAGATTTTTTTCTTACTTACATGACACATATCGTTATATTTTGGACAATTCACACTATATCTTTATAAATTATAGCCTATGTGTTATTCTGATGTATAAGCTATATTATTGTAAAGTCTCATTAAAATCCATTCAGTAGTTTTTGCGTGAAAGAGTAACAAACATACATACAAACTTTCACGTTTATAATATTATAGATAGAAAGATACATTCAGTAGTTTTTAATGAGAAAAAGTCATTTCATGATTTGTACGCGGTCAGTTTATGTCAAAATCATATGATTTGAAATCATAATCATACTATCTCCTTACTACTCATCACTATCATTAGTGCACGTATATCCTTTTCTAACACTATGTTAGATGAAATAGCATGCATTTTAGCTGCGCCCTGACGAGTTTGAGCCGCTTTGACTAGTGTATTTGACTACCTATGTGACGCAATGGGACAAGGTCCTGATGAGACGCAGAAGAATGCGGATTCGATTCCGCCGCAGGACAAATATTCGTTTGATCTGCAAGTATTTGTCTCGGGTCTGGGTATGTACAATATGTATATAGAAATAAAAATTATATAAGTAGTATATCAGTCATGTGGTACCCATAACAAAAGCTCTGCTTACTTTGGGGCCAGATGATGCTGTGTGAAATGCACGGCATTATATATTTATATCCTTATGATTTAAAACCCCTGGTAAAACCCCGTAGCAAAGAATAACAAAATGTTGAAAATGCTCAGATGAGATTTAGATAACTAAGAAGTTGCGGTTTGCATTCCTTACTTTGTGGTTCGTGCCAGGCCATGTTCATTAAAATTAAATACATTTGGCCGGTTATTTATTACCGGTTATTTGGCCAATTTTAGTTTAAAGGTTGCTGTTGAAGCACGAAATTAAGTACAACAATAAAATTTCAAAGAGCAAACCTTTTGCTCTTACTTATAAAACTACTACCTGCTGCTCGCGGCTTCGCACAAGTAGTACGTACATAAAATATAGCCTATGTCTTTTCTATAGAAACAATATATCCTTACCAAATTTCATCAAGATCTGATCAGCCGTAAAAACGTAACAAGCAAGCAGACACTTTCCATATTATAAAATCCATATACTAAATTATAAATTCAAAAGTGTCTCTCTGTCTGTCTGATTGTTACCTTACGGTAGAACGAATCTTGATGTTCGGTAAAGAGATAGATTGTATTTCGGAGAAGGATATAGGCATTTTTTTATGTAGGTAATGTGCGTGCAAAGCCGTGGACAGCACCTAGTTATTAGTATGAATATTTTATGATTATTAGCTTATGGATGAACATTATCCTGTATCTCAGAGACTATACAATTGAGATACAATAATACAGAACTCAGAATAGCATCTGAAACTCTTCATGGATATACCTACATAACTGAGCGATACACCACCAACAAATTGGTTCCGTAATCAATAGCTTGCCGACTGTGGAAAGTTCCCTGCTTGCCGGTAAAACCTTAGACGATGAGTTTGGTCTCCTGTAGGGCGATTATGGAACTCTAATTACAATCAATGTCTATTGCAGTTTTCGGCGTAATTTCAATCATTACATTACTGATAGACATTGATTGTAATTAGAGTTCCATAATCGCCTTACTGGTCAGGAGTAGGCTATCGCAGGCTTGCTCGTAGGGAAAGGAGCCGCCGCCATTGGTGTCTAATATTGCTGATGTATATTGTTATATTGTTATAAGTTTATTGTTTGAGCTCTATATGACAGATCCCGACAGTCAGACAGGTCAGGACAGGACATTCGACCTACTATAATCAAGAACAACAGTTGGAAATAAAAGTAGAAACTGAACAAGAAACTCTAGATGATTCTAAATCATCTGAATCATCTTTAGAAAATAACAGAATCACAGACATCACAAGGCTTCACAGTGCCCACTGCAAAAACGTCCGCCACACCTCATTTTAACTAGTACCCGGATGACCAAGCTTTGCTCGGTATAAAACACGGGCAGCAGCTAGTATTGTTTATAAGTAAGTAGTATTTTAGAAAGTAAATATAAAAATGTATAATTACTCCTCAATGTGCCATCGTAACAATGATTAATACCTAGTCAAAACAGCTGTTAAAAAAGTTTGCCTCCATTGACCCTGGCCCACTGCGTCACATAGGTCGTAGAATGGATGTTTTCTGCGATACGCAGATACAACAAAGACTTCTACATGCTACGATTCTAACATACTACTTCTGCTTCAATTACTATCATCACATTCCTTTACACATACATGTCGGTTTAGGGTATTCTAGACTTGATCTTTCTCTAACACGCATCCACAATTCGTTCTAAGTATGCTGAGGCCCTCCCCTTCCAGCTTTCCCATTCGCCTCTTGCACCTATTCTGTGAATCTTCTTCCATTCATTTCTAATTATCTTAACCTACCTTTCTCAATCTTCGTCTTCTTTCACTCCACAACGCTCTCTTACATTAGAATGTAAGAGAGCGTTGTAGAGTGAAAGAACAAATAAATATAGGTTTAGAAACGTTATCCTCACCTCATCTCGTGCATACGCTTTCCGTTTTGGTGGTTCCGAGTGTGGTCTATCAGTTGGCGAGGGGGGGTGGGTCCTAGCGGGAGGGGGAGGGGGCAGAGCGAGGGGGGATCTCTTGGCCACAGGGGACAGTCGTCTAGGAGGTTCCGGGGAGTTGGCCCGCATGAAATTCGTAATGTGAGTGCGTTCTGGACTTCTGCGAGGGGCTTCCACCTTGAAAAGAAGAAGGTATGTGGTAGTGCAAGAAAGAATACAGTACTACGATTTTAAAGAGACGCTTCGGTAATGTACGTGTTTCCGAATTGATTATGCAACCAAATTTCGGCCGTCCCGCTCGTGACAGTACGTCAGCCAGTGAGCGAATTAAAACCGTTGATGTAATGAGAAAATCGTGTTTGGGAGCTGAACAGTTATTGGAAATGCTTTAGAATATACAGATGTTCTACCATGTGAAGGCCCGGAGAACAACAGTAGATTTTTCTGAGAATAGAAGAATGAATGCACAGGAATAAATAAAATCACAGAACATGCATGCTGATGCAGAGATCACTCACCATTCTCAAGGGAATTCATAATCGCTATTTCTTTTATTCCCGGTATTTTCATCATACTAATCAGATTCCAGCAGTGGAACCATATGAAGACAACATATTCAGATAGCATATTCAACGTCTCCAAGTGAAAATGCTCCCTTACTTCTGTAGATCTTAGGACCCTGCGGTACTAATAATCCGCTTCTCTATTAACCCTCAAATAGCACTCCCTTATTTCTTTACTCGCAGTTCTATATTCAGCGTATATCCAGGCCGAAATGCACTCTTACCTGTGTAGTTCTAAGCTCCCAGAGATAGTTACGCTCTGCCTCTTTACTAACTATCAGCAGGGAATAACACTCTTACTTCTTCAGTCGCAGTTCCCTATATTCAGCGTATATCCAGGCCGCAAGCTCTCTTACTTTGTAATTCTAAGCTCCCAGAGGTACTTACGCTTTGCCTCTCTGTTTACCCTCACCAGAGATTGACAATCTTACTTCTTCACTCGCAGTTCCCTATATTCAGCGTATATCCAGGCCGCAAGCTCTCTTACTTTGTAATTCTAAGCTCCCAGAGGTACTTACGCTTTGCCTCTCTGTTTACCCTCACCAGAGATTGACAATATTACTTCTTCACTCGCAGTTCCCTATATTCAGCGTATATCCAGGCCGCAGGCTCTCTTACTTTTATAATTTTAAGCTCCTAGAGGTACCTACTTACGCTTTGCCTCTCTATTTATCCTCACCAGAGATTGACACTTTTACTTCTTCACTCGCAGTTCCCTATTTTCAGCGTTTGTCTGTAAAACGTTTTTTACTTGACGCATATTCAGCGTGTATCTACGCCAGTGCTGTCTAACTTCTGAAGCTCTCAGCTGCCTAGCACATATTTAGCGTATGTCCAGACCAAAGTGCTATCTTACCTCTCAGTAGCTCTCAGCTCCCTGACGCAAATTAAGTGTGTGTCAAGGTCTATGTACTTTCTTGCCTCTGTAGCTCTTAGCTCACTGATGCAAATTCAGCGTGTATCCAGGCCAAAGTGCTTTATTACCTCTGTAGCTCTCAGCTCCCTGATGCAAATTCAGCATGTGTCCAGGCCAAAGTGCTTTCTTACCTCTGTAGCTCTCAGCTCCCTGACGCGAGGATTGTGCGGTGGTTCGAGCGGCGCACGGGATACTGTAACGAGCAGCTTCTCGGCTTCACGGATCAGCTCGCGGTACTTGCGTTCAGCTTCTCTATCGGCCTCCAGTAAAGGGTCCCGTTCTCTCACGGGCGGTGCTGAAGGCGCATGCGCACGACGACGAACGCGAGGTGGTGTTGCTCCTGAAATTGTAATTTTCAAGAGGATGTGTTTGGCAATTTTTTTGTTGAATATAATAAAATAAATGATACATTTCTTGGTTAGTCAATCTTAGTTTACTCATTATATTACTCATTATTAATTGTTTTGTTTTATTTTATTGTTCTTCAAAATACATTTATTGTTTTATCTAGAATCTGTCGCCTGATATTGTATTATATATTTTTACTTTTTTTTTAACTACAAGTGACCCTTTGTAAAATTGATGCCTTGCATATTATGACATATCTCATAATTAACATTGTATCTACATAGCTGTAAGTTTTTCTTAAAAGAATTATATAAAAAAATCGTGTTTTTAAAGTCGATTTATCGTTGTGATTCTTGAGTATCTGGTAATTAAATGCAAATGCAAATAAACAGAATTGATACAGTTTGGTCAGTAATAAAATTACTATTTGACGACTGCCCCTTAATGGTAAAAATGATCATACCGCTGATTGCAAAGTTTTATTTTGTAGTGTTCTAAATAAATATTTATTATTATTATTATCATGATATAATTGGGCATGTGTCTCGCTTGAGAAAACTCTCTCTTCCACAAGAGAGATGTGAAATGTATACACAATTCCACATTTCACTTTTTTCTAAATGGTGTTACATCATTAAAATCTAGACACACAACAGTGTGTCAGCCAAGTTCCCAAATTTACATACTTGCAAATTTGCTTGTTTAATAAAACCCCCTTGAACATCTAGAATACGAAATTTAAGGTCTTAAGTTATTATGGTCTGAAAAGTGTCATTTTTTAACAATCACTGACTCATCAATATTCTAGGCCACTTCTAGATGACTTAGAAACCTGAAATTCAGCATGAAGGTAGATCAATACGCGTAAACATAGGAAAAAAGTCTAAGAACACCAAATAATTGAACTTTTCAAAAATGTTAAGTAAAAATTTACAGGAAAGAAAAATTAACCATCACCTAATTTCTTGAATTTTTTTTTTTTGTATATTTCTTTATTGTACCACTGTGAGACCGTTTTTAAAGTTTCGAAATGTATATGAACATACCAGTGCAACCGACTATGGTACCGTAGTTACTGTGGTTGTTAAAGTTTTCGGGGCCTTTACATTAGGATGCCGTACTTAAGGATACACAAGTCAGCGGCACAAACACGTTAGTGTGCGCAGCTAAAATGCATGCTATTTCACCTAGCTTAGTGTGAGAAAAGGATAGACGTGCACCAAGGATAGAGATGAGCAGTAAGGAGATAGCGTGATAGTAATTTCGAGTCATATGATCAGATTAATCTATGATTTCTAAATAAAACGATTGCCTAAAAATAATGAATAGACCTTTAACTCAAGGGTTCTCATGAAAAAACTACTGAATGTAATTATAAAAAAAAAGTTATTTGAGCTCTTGAATAAATAAGCTATGCTTGTATCGGAATATTTTTTTAGTTTGTTATTTATTCACACCTAAAGTCGATTATCTTTCCATACAAACGTCGAAGGGTGATCACACCACCGTCTGATGATGAACAACCAAAACTAAAAGTGATATAAATTTGTCTTGTCATAATCTATGCTTGTATCAACAGAACAGAAAATTCAACAGAATTGTGAAAATAATATGGGTTTGAAAGATACAAGACTCAAAAAAAATAGTTTTTCATCACTGATTTTAGCGCAACTTTAGGTGTGAATAAATAACAAACGGAGTACGCAAACTAAAAAATTGTTCCTATACAAGCATAGATTATTTATTCAAGAGCTCAAATAACTTTTTTTTTATAATTACATTCAGTAGTTTTTTCATGAGAACCCTTGAGTTAAAGGTCTATTCATTATTTTTACGCAATCGTTTTATTTAGAAATCATAGATTAATCTGATCATATGACTCGAAATTATAATCACGCTATCTCCTTACTGCTCATCTCTATCCTTGGTGCACGTCTATCCTTTTCTCACACCAAGCTAGGTATAATAGCATGTATTTTAGCTGCGCCCACTAACGAGTTTGTGCCGCTGACTTGTGTATCCTTAAGGAAACTATTTGGCGTTTTGTTTTGTGATAGGTGCTTACGTCAAATACTCAGTTTTCCACACAATGGCCCTGATTCTGCATTCGCCGGAACAACTAGAATTTCGTAAAATATGAACGATCTTATCGTTCTTCTTTATCGTTCGTTCATATCGATCATAACGGTTTTAGTTTTTTTTACTTTCTTATCTTTCTTTTCTTTGTGTGACCAAATAAATGTCTATTCTATTCTATTATATTCCTATTTTGTTTGCATTAAAGTCTATATTAGAGGATTTTTTAAAGACACTAATTTAAATCGCGTTATAAAAAGTGTTTAGCTCATTTTACGCCATGCAATTAGGTGTTGATTAAAGCTATCATATCTTAGTCATAATTTCAAATACATTTATAAATAAATATTGGACAATTCACACAGCACCAAAGCATAGCTTGTATTATGGGAACTAGATGACTTTATGGAATACTTATATTATCCTTACTAATATTATAAATGCGAATGTTTGTATGTATGTTTTTTACTCTTTCACGCAAAAACTACTAAATGGATTTTAATGAAAATTTACAATAATATAGCTTATACATCAGAATAACACATAGGCTATAATTTATAAAGATATTGTGTGAATTGTCCAAAACATAACGATAAGTGTCAAGAAAATAGGAGTAAATTGCCATCTGCGAGCTATTCTGGCGTGCGCTGCACAAACCGTTAGAATTACACGAAGTACTGATCCTGCGCAGACGAAGTCGCGGGCACCAGATAGTACCTATTGTATACGTATGATACTTTGTAACTCCCAGATACAGAAAACTAATATCGTAAGTACATCTGAACTAATATTATAAATTCCAAATTTATAATATTAGTCTTTGTCCTTCTGAGATTGTATCTTGGGGACGAACATAAATGCTACTTTCTGTTGGTACGGCGCGTACGAAGCCGCGGACAGCAGCTAGTAATATTAGGTCCTTACATATGAAATTGGCGTTTGTCGTACTGGTCACTTTGATCTGAAATATATCCTCTTTGGTAAAGAATTCCAAACTCAAATTTATAAATCCATTTAGCTGGTATATTTGAGTTTCAAAAACAGTCATCATCCGGAGACCAAAGTGGATGATGAAGAATTAAAGGCTATTGTGGAATCTATCGCAAACCACTTCAGAGTTAGCTGCAGGCTTTGCTGTGAGTGATAAAACTGTTTTAATCCCCTTGAATCAAACAGGGAAAGTAAAACAGCTTGAACGATGGGTACTTCATGAATTGAGTGAAGTGAACCAGCAAACACGCGTCGACTGCTGCGTTACATTGCTCTACCGGCACGATAATGAAGGGATTTTAAATCGGGTCATTACCTGTGATAGAAAGTGGATCCTGTACGATAATCGGAAGCGCTCGTCGCAATGACTGAACCCTGGAGAACCAGCTAAATCGTGCCCCAAGCGAAAAATTACTCAGAAAAAGTTACTTGTGAGTGTTTGGTGGACTAGTGCCAGTGTCGTTCAGTACAGCTTTCTAAAATCTGGCCAAACGATTACGACAGATATCTATTGTCAGCAACTGCAAACCATGATGGAAGAACTAGCTGCTAAACACTCAATCCCTCTAGGCCATTGCTGCTTCAGGACAACGCTAGACCACACACTGCACAACAGACGGAAAGACGAAATGTCTGCGACATCCACCGTACTCCCCAGACCTTGCTCCAACAGATTACCATTTTTTCCGGAATTTGGATAACTTCTTACAAGGAAAAAAAACATCTCCGACGTGGCAACCCAAACCGCCATCAGAGAGTTTATTGATTCACGCCCCCGTGGTTTTTAGTAAATGGATCAATGAACTACCTATGAGATGGCAAAATGCATAGATAACAATGGCGCATACTTTCAATAATTAAATATGTTTTACAAAAAAACAACGACTATATTCCTCCCATACAAAACGCCAATTTCATATGTAAGGACCTAATAAATAAATAGTATATTCATTTTTGTTAGGTATAAGATTTTCTGCTTCTGCTGATTTCTGCTGATACCGATACAAATGCTAATTATAGGCACTAATTGTCACGGGTCTTGTTGTTTCTATGTATAATAAGTATTTTAGTAAAAAAAGTATATAAGTAGTATATCAGTTATGAGGTACCCATAACACAAGCTCTGCTTACTCTGGGGCCATAATGCATTTCACACAGCTATATCTAGCTGTGTGAAATGCATTATTGACCGAGCTCAGCGAGTGTCTCCGTTTCAGCTTTAGGCGAAAATGCTTTCGTATGTCCGGCGTCTGTCCGGATGTTCTCATCTACAGATCGCATTTCTCAACCGATTCTCGTGAAATTTTGTGAGTAGGTTCTATAATTATATATAATTATTTGTCGTTTCAGTTTTTTGAAAATTTTCAAAATGGCGGAGATATAGGGATTGAAAACGTAAATAAAGTTGTATTTCAGTCATTTCAAAAAATGTTCTCGAGTTTACAGAGCCACTAGTTAATTTATTTTATTGTACTCGGGAATAATAAATAAAAAATAAATAATAATCTCAGACATATTATTATAAATACTTACGGGTATTTATCGCGGGATGACGGGATAGTCATCCCGTGACCACGACAGAGTGTAAACCTGTCGAAACGTCGGGAAAAATAGGTAAATAAACGCGATAAATACCCGTAAGTATTTATAATAATGTGTTCTGATCGCGTAAGTTTAAAAAACGTAATCTCAGACATTTCACACAGCATGATCTGGCCCCAAAGTAAGCAGAGCTTGTGTTATGGGTACCACATGACTGATATACTACTTATATACTTTTTTTTGTAAATATATTATACATAGAAACACCCAGACCCGAGACAAATACTTACAGATCATACAAACATTTGTCCCGCGGCGGGAAACAAAACCCGCAACCTTTTGCGTCTTAGTCAGATCTTAGCCCACTGCGCCACAGAGGTTGTTAAAAAAGGTTGTATAAGTATATCAGTCATGAGGTACCCATAACACAAGCTCTGCTTACTCTAGGGCCAGATGTTGCTGTGTGAAATGAATTATTTATTTATTTTATTCTACTCTGGAATAATAAAAAGCAATGTAGGTACTTAAAAGATAATCCTGATGAAACTAAAATTAGTTACTATACCAGCGGATCTTGGTGTTCGTCGCGGCGGTCTTCTTCTCCTAGCACGCCTGCGTCCCGGAGAAGCGAACTCATCAGGCTCGTCTTCATCTCCACCGTCCAAACCAGTGTCGCTGTGGGAATCCAAGTCAACGTCAGAAAGTATCGCCGTCTCTCTCCCCCGTGGCCTGAGACCGCGGCACTCTTCATCGCTGGAGGCACCGCGGTACGGTGATCGATGAGGTTCTGGTGATTGATGTGGCGATAAGTGTGGCGATCTGAAAACAAAAATTTGAGCGAGCCTTACGGTAGTCGCATATGATGCGTAATATCCGACATCTTGGTTATAAGCAACGCTAACATGATATCCTGAATTAGTTTATATAACAGCACACTTTATACATAACACTGTAGGTTAAGCGCTCAGCTGATGCCTTCTCCTTCTCTACTTCCCTTTCTCTTTCTCGTCACACACACGCACACATTGTTTGGCTGACAGAACCAACTTCTCAGAAAATGGGTTGGTACCATCTGACGGTCAATTCTACCACCGTGCGCACTTCCCTGGCTTCGTGTTACACACTTCCGTCTATGCAATCTGTAGGAGTGATTTCGTGAAAAGAGACGCAGGTATGGAACATGAAGCCAGGGAAGTGGGCGCTCGTTGGTTAAATCAAATAGCGCGCAGTTCCCTGGCTTCCTGTTACATACTTCCGTTCCTTTTCACGAAATGACTCCCACAGTTTGCAGGAAAGCGAGAGGAAAGATGTTACATAATCATCAATAGCTGTAGTATCAATAATGTAGTAAGTTTCTTCTTTTGTGCCAATTTCTCATCTCATCAAAATGTAATAATATCTGTCCAAAAGCAATCTTCTATCTGTGGCCTTTATCAGATCCTACCATGTGCAGAATTGAGCAGGCTCTGTCGCCGTCAAATACAACAGATTAATTTTGAAAGGCTTACATGTCTAGTTACTAGTTATGTGGGACCAGTGTGGTCAGTATTAAAATGCGCTTCAGAGGCTGCTTTAGTGCACTTGGCACGCCTTAGAACTTTGCAGGTTCTACGACAAGGTTTGCTCACGGTGTTTTCCTTTCTGTTTGAAAGGCCACTAAGTCTGTAGCGCACTTTAATCCTTTCACCACATTGGTTCGAAACAACTTGTTACACGATAAGAGAAAAAGCAAAGTACGAGTTAGTAGGTAGGTATTATTTTGTGAAAGATAATACATCTACATCCTTATTAAATATAATCAAGATCCGTTAGACTGTGTAGACGTGAATACTAATCTACACATTTAAATGTATCTATCTAATTTTTATATTAATACGTGAAGCAAAAACTTAGTACCCCTTTTTACGAAAATTGCGCGGACGGAGGAGTTTCGCGCACTTATCGTTTATATAGAGGAGTGTAGAATGCTAATATTTTTTTTAATTATGCATAAAACATACATGTAAATGTATGTACATGTACACGCCTCTTAAACGAGCAATTCTTGTATATATGTATACATAATATATATAATCTGAATCTCGGAAACGGCTCCAATGATTTTCATGAAATTAAGTATGCAGGGGGTTTCGGGGGCGATAAATCGATCTAGCTAGGTTTAATTTTTAGAAAACGTCGTTTTACCCGTGTTTTATACCGAGCGAAGCTCGGTCATCCTAATCTTTATATATATAGATCTTCTGTGCGTGTGTTTGTAATTCAACACCTCTTAAACGGCTGGACCGATTTTGATGTTTTTTTTGTGTTCAAGTGGATTCGAGAATGGTTAAGATTTACAATTAGATTTTTATTCGTTTTAAAACGCGCGGACGAAGTCGAAGACAGCTTGTATTAGTATAAGTATGGATAGTGTTGAAGTATGGATTTATCCACTTAGTGTGTACTTGATTTGCTGAGTACCTATTAGTATTGGATATTGATAGATGATGGTGAACCATCCTCACAACACCAACTAACCCCAAACTCAGCATCACTTGAACTATGGGAACTATAAAATCATACTAATATATGTGAATGTAAGTTTGTGTGTTATACTTACACGCGAAAACTACTAAACCGGTAATCATGAAACTTTGTACACATACTCTTGGTATTAGAAGAAACATAGGATAAAAAAAAAAATTACGAAAGATATTTATATGGCAAAACAACGTTTGCCGGGTCAGCTAGTACTTATATATTTTTAAATACATACTTATGGTACTTTAAAACACTGAACAAATACTTGTTTGTCCTGGGAAGCAAAATATAATACACATATATATATATATATATATATTTATATATATATATATTGCTGGACAATGCACACAACACCATCTAGTCCCAAACTAAGTATAGCTTATATTATGGTGACAAGATGACTGATACAATACTCAATAATATTTTTAAATACATACTTATGATACTTTATAACACTCAGACACAGAACAAACATATGTTCATCACACAAATGTTTATCCTGGGAGGGAATGGAACCCTCAACCTAAAGCACAGAAGGCAGAGCTACTACCAATTGAACTGAGAGGTTAGAATTGATCTGCTTCTGTCATTTTGAGGTTAAGTACTTACCTTGTATTGTATTTAATTGGATGCGAGTCGAGTGAAAACGGCGCATGGTGTAGCTGTGGATGCTGTGACGGACACTGCAGCGACTGTTGATGGAACAAATGTGGTGGCTTTCTCTTCGGCGAACTGCCTAGCCAGGGGTTGGTGCGGATCCTGCAACGTGGTCGGGGGGATGGTGTGGCGCAGATGACGATAACTGGCTCGGGAGCGACTCGTCTGGCCGTGGAAGTGCGACGTGGCTGGAAATTTTATAAGTAGTTGAAGTGATATCTTCTTATGGGAGGGTAAACCGCTTCGTTACGTAACGCGTTACGGCGCCAGTCTGCCTTGCTTCCCTTTCTCTCACACATACGGCAGCGGTAGGCAGACTCCTCCTCTCTCACTCTAACCTACCCTAGTTAGATTAGTTTAAGTTATTTCTTATTATCCTATTTTAAGTTAAATACAAAGTTTATTGTATACATCTTATAAACCTTGTTAGGTTTGACAAAGATGCAAAAAAAAGAACATTCCTCAATAAACTTAAGGTTACTATAAAGATGCTAAGGTAAGTTAAATCCCTACTATTATTATAAATGCGAAAGTAACTCTGTCTATCTGTCTGTCTGTCACGTTTTCACACCTAAACCGCTGAACCGATTTTGATGAATTTTGGTATAGACATAGATGGGACCTTGGAGAAGGACACAGGCTACTTTTTATGTAGGTTACCACGCGCGAAGCCGCGGGCAGCACCTGGTAATAAATAAATAATTAATCCCGGACATTTCACACAGCATCATCTGGCCCCAAAGTAAGCAGAGCTTGTGTTATGGGTACCACATGACTGATATACTACTTATATACTTATTTTTTTGTAAATACATAAATAGTATACATAGACCCGAGATACCCGAGACCCGAGATAAATACATAAAAGTCATACAAACATTTGTCCCGCGGCGGGAATCGAACCCGCAAACCTTAGGCGTATCAGTCGGACCTTAGCCCACTGCGCCACAAAGGACGTCAAATAATAAAGCTAAGTTAAATTAATAATGGTAATGTGGGAAGGTACCTACACATAAAAAATTGGCCAAAACACTGGGCCGCTTTTACATACAATTCAATGCACATAATCTCCGACTCGACATACAAGTTGAATTTAGTTTTTAGGAGTAAAGTACTTTGTTCAGTTATATAAGCTCAGACTGTTTTTCTGTTTGCCCAGTAATTTCATTCACTTGCTCCAGTGCCCTTCAAGTCAAAACACAGGAATCCTTGCACAAAGAAATTCTGCCTCCAAGAATGTCTGGCACTGTGATGGTCCCTACCAAGACATACTCTTGTTGTAAGGTCCTAACACCAAGTTATTCTTAACCAAAACGGCCCTAAAGCAAGCAGAAGCTGCTACGAAACTTTGGCGCCTGCCTAAATTTTACACATAGCAATCATGCATGTTCGGCCAGGCCAATTTACTAAGCCTCCGGTAAAGTAAGGAGGCTGTTAAAAATTGCGCTCGAGAACCTTACGGTAGCCGGGCGCGGGTTATCAAGATTTAACTTGTGGGTGTCAGCATCAATGCCCTCACTTTACGATCACTGTGCATTATGCTCCCCGAGACAAGGAGTTAAATTTACGAATGGGGTTCTTGAACACATGAAACCGGCGAAACGAAACGATAGCGCGTTCTAATCTTTCTAGTGGCGACATCTAGTTATGATTTTAGTAAACTTTTCTGGGTATAAAGTGTTTTGCTCGCAATGTGGTCTGAAATCAATAATATCAAACTTCTTATGTTTTTCTTACCAGTTTTAAAGGAAGATATTTTTAACAAGACTGAATAAAACGATATACTAGGTAAGTTTACTGCAAGGATAAATAACATTCTCTAATGACTCTAATCCCTATTAATCGCTAAAAAACGAAGCTTTCTCAAAGTCGTTTGTTGTATAGATCCCTCATTATACGAAAACGAGGCACTTACATCAAGGGATTACGAGGCAGCGCAGAACAAATTGCCTTCAATGTTATTAGCTTCGGATGTCGCAGAGATGCTGAAATTGTGGAAGGTAGGTATAAAGATTCGAGTAATTTGAAGAGAGAAATCCTTGTGGAGAGAGTAGCGATACCTTTCTATAATTTAATGTTGGAAACAGTCATTTATGCTCACATCGTGTCAGTGAATATTGATGTGAGTCACATGTATGTAAAATATTCACTCTATGTCTAAAGGCAAGCTCACGAATACACGATTGTTACTATTAAAAATGCATGGTAATTTTAAATTCCTGACCGTAGATACTGACCAATCTCTTCGTAATGTTTTAAATGGTAGGTGTACATACAGAAATTGAATATTATAGAAAGGTTAGCTCAGCTGCCAGTACCAACGGATAAAAGGTCGTCCCCTCGTCAATTTATCCGGTCTAGTTAATTAATAACGTAAAGCCGTGGCGTGCGGAACGTGGGTCGAGCTTCATATCGCGAAAATAGCTGTGAGATAGGACGATAATGAGGTTTTAGCACCATCAAAGGAAATCATTCTATTTGCTCGACATTTTACTGTTTATTGGCCTTAATTTGGTTCCGTAGAGTCAAGGGTGAATTGTGTTCAATAACAATAATAACACCTATCTTTATTTAATTAACGATCATTTTCACTTTCAAAACATTCGTGAGTTGTACGTTTGATAAACACGGGCTTACTCAGATATCATTTTGTCGATATAATCTTCACTACATAGTATAAAACAAAGCCACTTCCCGCTGTCTGTCTGTCCCTATGTATGCTTTGATCTTTAAAACTACGCAACGGATTTTGATGCGGTTTTTTTTAATAGATAGAGTGATTCAAGAGCAAGGTTTATATGTATAATACATGCATAATATAGTAGAGAAACACTGATAATTTAAGAAGTTTCTAATGTGATGTTTTAATAATTAAACACATTTGTAGTATATTTAGTATCAGCATTGCACCCGTGCGAAGCCGGCTAGTATACTTTATAACAGTAATAACGAATAATAATTATACATATTTTGCTATCAAACAACCTAAGAAAAAATGATTCTAAAGAGAAGTTTTGTATAGATTAAAGTAGCGGAAATTAAAGAATTCAATTCTTCAATTCGTCTGATTTGACTGTAATGCAGAAGGCAGACCAAATTTACGCATTGACTCAGTAGATGGATTATGTAGATAATAATGTACTCGTTCGTACCCAAAATTATATAGCTATATATAGAAAGAAGGTAGAACTTGTGGCTACAAGAAGTAGGTAGTACTTAGATAGAGTGGTCGGATGTAGGTTAATAAAGAGGTGGCGCCCTTTTTGATCAATGTTTACGCCACTGGCAGTAATTCTGCTTGACGCGTGATAAGGGTACTTCTAGAGTCAATATTAGTAGAGCCGTGAGTCATTGTATTTTATGGCTTATGTCATTGCCGTACATATCACTCTAGCACTCTTCTGTTAGAAAATAGACTGTTAGATTGTGTAAAATAGATAGCTAAGTCCCCGAAGGCTATGGAAGCGGCAGGGGAAGTTTATTAAGTTAGCCGGTTCACGATAGGAGTAGTCCGTGGTACAAGCTGAAAACCACCGTAGAAATCGGGGTAAATGTTTTGTACTTTGGCTACGGTAGGTAGGAACGAGTACACTATACTTTTAAGAATACATTTGTTAAGGACCGGGGTCTCTCTCTGTCGAGGTCCGAGGTCTTAGCGTGGGGTCAGAACTCTGAAATACTTGAAATAACCTCCCAACAAGTTTTAGAATGTAAAATTAAGCCCCTATCACACATTTAGTTAGCATGGCGTTTAGGCATGCTCTGTCCTTATCATCTTAATATCAATGAATAAAGATGACAAACAGATCAAAGAATCAAAGTACAAATTAGAGTAACACTTCTAAATGACAGTTCTAAAATAGGTTAAAATTTACATATAATTTTTTTATTGAATTGATTTTCCTATAATTGTTCGCAGTTTTAATAGACACTTATTTACATGTTGACTAAAATTAGCTGAAACACGTCAAACGTTAATTTAGTTAATTTAAGAAGTGTAATTTAAAAGTGTTACTCTAATTTGAACTTCGGTGATAAGTAAAAAAATAAGGTCGTTCCTATTTTAGGGAATTTTAGCTAATTTGGTGAAAAGAATTATAGGCCATTGGCTAATGAGTTTATAAGAAAGACCCTTAATGTTTGCTTTTTAAGAAAGCCTACACTCAACATTATACACTAAAGGTTATTTATGTAACAAATTTGATTCTTATATTACATTGTAACATTCTGAAATTGTTTCTTATAACAGTCTAATATTTGTATTTGTGTTGTGCAATTAAGTATTTTGTATTCTATTCTATCAAAAAAATACTTATTAAAATTATTTGACATTTATTTCTATTGTTTAATATTTACTAATTCATTTAATTCATTTAATTTTGTACCTAAATATTGCATGCTGTTAAAGCTGGTTTTGGTTTACCTGTATTAATTTTTAATTGATTTATTTTGTATTCAAATAATTATAAATAAACACACTAGAATTCCGATTAATGACCTATGACCAAAAAATCCTGATTTAACAAAATTATTATTTACTAATCATATTTTTCCCAAAGAGGGGTCAACAAACAAATCTAAAAAAAACGTAGTATACAATTGAAAACTTAAATATGACTAAAAACTAAATCGAACTTAATTGAATAACAAACTTTGTTTAACTGAGGAAATAAAGACTTTTTTTATTTTTATTTTACCTTAGATAGAGCAGGTTCATGATACAGATGTGTGGTCGGCGGTGTCGGTGGAGGTGGAGGCGCGACCATTGGCGCTGCCAACGGTCCTGGCTGAGTCCCCGGCGAGGTGCCATCAGTCGAGTACCCCGTGCTATAAGCACTCTCCGGTGACGACAGATGTGGCGGCGGCACCGGACCTGGTGCGGCCGTGGTGGTAGGTTGGCGGGGCTGCTTCTGCTTACGTTTCTTCGCCCGCCCCAGCTGCGCTTCCATCCATGACTTGAGCCGCGCGCCCAGCATGCCTACGACGGCACCTGATGAAATTGGATTAACTGTAGTTTATGTTGTGTATAAGGTTTTGTCAATATCTATGGTACTGACAGCTAAATAAGGGTTTAATGTAGATTTTACCTAGCCAATGGTATTAAGTATGTTACAATAATAATACTAATAATAATAATGTTTATTCAAAATTTTACATGGTACAATAATATCTAATAACAAAATTCAAAATCTTATTTAGTTAAAGGTATGCATAATACGAGCCTGAACTAGGTATTCCTGTATCTCAGGCGTGAAGAGCTTTCTTACATAGGTTCTAAAATAATCACCTACATAGACATTTTATTTTTCAGTTAAAAAACGAAGACGCGAGTGAATAAAGGAATAAACTTTTTGCTCATATAGCCTACATGAATCAAGGTGTTATGTTCATTAACGTAATATGGACTTACAGATACTAAGATCAAATAAATTAGCCTACACCTAGGCTTAAAGATGAAATTTTAATACTAATTTATTTGATAAATTTGACTAAAATTTAGCTGAGATGCAGGAGGTTGCGGGTTTGATTCCCGCCGCGGGACAAATTCTTGTATGATATGCAAGTATTTATCTCGGGTCTGGGTGTTTCTATGTATAATATGTATGTATTTCCAAAGAAAAAGTAAATAAGTATGGATATATCAGTTATGTGGTTCCCATAACACAAGCTTTGCTTACTTTGGGGCCAGATGATGTGTGAAAAGGACCGGAATCACACAAATATTATAAAGGCGAAAGTTTGTGAGTGTGTGAGTGTGTATGTTTGTTACTTCTTCACGTCTAAACGGCTAAAAGGCGTCTAAACGGCGATTTTAATAAAATTTGGTATGGAGTTAGCTGACACCCTGGATTAACACATAGGCTACGTCTTACTGCCGGAAAATATCTTTTTTTTTTTTTGTTACCGCGGGTAACACCGCGAGGCACAGCTAGTAATATATAATAATACTATTATAATTATATTACTCTCAAAATACATAGTCTGTAACATGAAAATACTTATACAACAGTCAAGTAGGTAGGTAGTTGGTCGTTAAATTTAGAAATAAGGTTGTACTAGGCACGGCGAACTGTAGTAGTTAGGTAACAAAAAAATAAAAATCAAAAGGTGCCATGATCAGTTACTCAGTAGAATTAAATTTAATGAAAATACCTGGGCACGTAACGCTCCTGTCAGAGTCCAAAGTAAAATCGACATACGCTCTTAGTAAAGGAGGCAATAATAACTTTGCTCACGCAGACGTTTTACAATCTAAACTACACAACCTAACCTAAATAAGCTTCTATTCTTAGGTATTTGCAGTAACGCCTGCGTAAAGTTTTAATAGTAAAGATTCAAAGAGAACCTTACCACCCACCTAGTCAAGATAGTTTATAAAAAACAAACAAAGTTCTAAGAGACCCCTCTTTAGCTGTTGCCCTGAATGCGAACTATGTCAAGAACCTCGTCATTTATAAACAGGTAAACACGACCTGGCGGCTCTCAAAGCACTTTGGCAACTTGGCTGACATACCAGAATCGCGCTGGTGTCCGTAAAAATGTAAAACAGAAAGGATTCATGAAATATTCAAACGTGTATCGGAACACCTTTACATAAACATTCAGTGCTATTCATAGCATTCGCAGACTACACCACACTACCCAAAAAAATCAAAGAATCACAGTCGTTCGTAAGAGGGTCACGATTGTTTTTGTTTCGCACTTTTATCTAACCGCGCTTTGATGGAAACAAAAGTAGTAAAATGAAATGTTTAGCCACGCCATTTCATTGGGAAGAATAGACGCTACCACAATGCTCTTCTGAACCCTCCCCTCGTGTCATATTTCAGCTCCGCGCCTACTGATGTCGTAAAAGGTCGTTTCGAGGGTGCAGACTGTTCCATCAATGGGTGTCTTTTAAAAATAGAAATAACGAGAGACTCTTGCTTACTTCTGGTGAGAGATATTTGAGTCACCTTTACGTAAATCTTAGGCAAATAATCTAACGAAAACTAACTACGAATATCAATCAAAGTAATACCAACACATAACGTGGTTCTTAAATAGTTACTTTGATCTAATAAACTCTAATCCACCATTTGTTTATTTATCCGCAAGCAGCTCACTATTCATCACTTTACAAATAAAAGTGCGTGTCAGAAACCCATTAGAGTTCCGTTGCTTATTTACGGAAGTAATGTGGCGAGTGTCTAGGAGTATACGGAAACCCTGCCCTTTAAATATACTAACCTATTCAATCATTACAATCGCCCGTCAATACAAA
Organism: Lampropteryx suffumata; assembly: GCA_948098915.1. Taxonomy (NCBI): domain Eukaryota; kingdom Metazoa; phylum Arthropoda; class Insecta; order Lepidoptera; family Geometridae; genus Lampropteryx; species Lampropteryx suffumata. The sequence goes on along the minus strand of OX402548.1, from coordinate 6,269,213 downwards.
ATGGTTTTCTAACGTAAACCGAATTGACTACTGCAGACACCCCTTGCCACTTAATCCAGACTGTGGGAACGAATAGCTGCAGAAAAGACGGATGGATCGGCTTTATCCCCAGCTGGGGTGTAAAACTTACGAGATTTAGCTAATATTAGCAATCCATTACCCGAGCGGCAGTTTCGAACTATCCGCTCTTGAATCTGTAATGTTGACTCAGTGCGAGAGCTGAGTCGACTGCAAATGTAGTATTGATTTAAAACCTTAAAGCTTAAATGTATAAAATCACAGTAACCGTAAAAGAAAAAAAGCAGCACTGTAGCTGCTACACAAGGAAACACACATGTTTAGTCTAGCTCTAGACTACCTGCAATATGGATATGCTATACGTGCGCATTTACGAGCAAACTGACTATCACTAAAGGCTTTTATGAACGGATTTAAAAAAAAAACAGCACACAACAGCGTACACAAACGTTACAGTAAATTACAGCGCTCGAACTCTTCAAGGGAATTCCCAAACAAACAGAACGAAATGACTCAACCACAATAAAAGGGACAATAAAATCACAGCGATCGTTTACAATAAAGCCTTTTCGGGATCTTCCTGAGTAATGAATCGAAAACAAACTAATAAATTGTGGTCTCGAGACAAAGTGTCGAACTTGCCCGCTTTGTCAAGGGTTTCTGGGTACGAATACGAACCAAATGCTACGGCTGTGGGGCCGATAAAAATTACACCTTTGCGTGTTCGACTAACTAAGACTAATCCGTATTTTTGTTGTTTCGCCAGATTAGCTATGAATCACCACTATTTGAAATTGTCATCTTGAGAAGACAGATGCCACTAAATGAAGAAGAATATGTAATAAGATTTTTGGAACGAAGTTCCTTCTCGCACGGTAAGGACTTGGCGGATGGGGGCTAGGCGAAAAAAAGTGTAATATATTTCCGTCACGAATTTCCGTCACGACCCTTTCTTTAGAATGTTATTCATAGGATGACACAAATAAATTAAGTAGATTACGAATTAATTAGATGAATTGAATGATGTACTTACAATAAAATGTTTATTTTCACAACTCGAAAAAGTATATTGATTACGAAATTTCCTACCATTCCTTTAATTCATTAGCTATTTCTGCGTTTTAAATATATCTAATTAATCTAAGAAAAAAATAATGAGTATACTGATATATAATGAGAATAATGACACTCGGTTGTAACGAAATTCTTATCGCAGAATTTCGTTCCAACCGAGTGTTCCACGACACTCATTATTTTTTTCTTAGATTAATTAGATATATTTCAAAGAATTCCGACCTAACCCAATAGGTATAGGATTCGTCCAAATGAAAAAATAAAATGAAACGTGAAAGAAAAACGAATAACGGTGATTTATTTAGCACCGTATGAAAATCGTTTGCAATATTGAAGTGTGTGGAGTAAGGAAATGGAAACGTATTTGCGGTTACATTGTACAATTCGAGTAGAGTTTTGTAAATCATTTTATTCTGTATCTTATAGCATTGACATAAAGTTCACCGTAGCACTCTTCTCATAGCGTACATACTCTAGTACTGTTCATACATTCTTAATGGAACGCGGAGAATATTTGATATTCCGAAGCCCAACAATAAATATTGTTGGTTCGGAGCAGAATTAGGTGTGTTGTTATAGAGTTATAATTTAATAAAAATAGAAACAATAATATTATTTATTTATAGAAGAATATCCTAAAAAGGAAATTAAACTAACAATGGGCGTAAAACTATGCATACTTATATCATATACCACCTTACGAGCAAAGCGATTTGATTCCACATCTATAATGCGTACAGCCAGTACATCATTAGAATGCTTTGCCGTCGTTTGTCTTTCCTGAAAACTACAATGTGGGTCTCTTCAAGTCAAGAGTAAATAGGTATCTTTTAGACCTGCGTGCCCCGTCTTCGGCCACATCGTCGCTTAACATCAGGCGAGTTCGAGGTTAGTTTATCTATGATAAAAACTTAGTGTCCCATCAAATGATTCCAAGGTATGCATTTAATGGTTTAACAGTTCTATTATTTCTAGTAAAATATTCACGTTAAGAATTTGTTTGCTACGAAATTCGTAGCTATATCGTAGAGGTTTCCTATTAATGAGCCTGCGTGTGCTACGTACCTACATACGTAGTAAAAAGTTAATCTATCTTGTATATGTATCAATAAAGTTCTCTCACAACATTATACTAGTGGATATCATTCTGCGAATAGGAGACATGACTGAATTTCCGCCATTAAGATTCGTTCTATATTAAATTGGAACCGGTAATACCAAAAAACATATTACAGAATATCAGATACTCGCGGCTTCGCACTCGTAGCCATGTAGCCTTGTAGATTAAAAGTAGTAGCATCTATATCCCTACTTAATTTCATCAGGATCCAGTCAGCTGTGAAAAGGTAATAAACAAACAGACAGACGGACAGACAGCCAAAGACACTTTATGATATTGGTATGGATATTAATGGACTCGAATTAATTAATTACAAAATCCAATCTCACCCCAGCAGAAGCAAAACGTTTCAATTAACCCGCCTTCTCCTGGTCAATATTCAATCCACGACCAGCCTACTATAACAATGGTAGTAATTCTGTTTAAATAAATAAAAATCTGTAAAATTTAAGATTTGTAAGTAATTTAAAAATGTTACACAAATTCAGACTTTAAGAACGAACGATTATACGCGAAAACCAGATAAGTTTTCGAAAACCAGGTAAGATTCAATTCAGTGAACTGAATTGAATTGAATTTGAAGTTTGATTTAATTAGATATTAGAAAACGATTTAATAGTTTGTTTGAATTCAATTCAGTTCACTGAATTGAATTGAATTTGAAGTTTGATCCGTTTGATTCAGTTTATTTACACCTTATTTTAACATTACAGATAGTATGGAGATGAAGATGCTTTAGATTAATCGAAAGTGTCTTTGCCTTAACTCTTTGAAAACCTCTAAAATAAGGCAATTGTTTAAGACAAGATATAGCGACTTCGGTGTTTGAAGGGATAATGGACAAAATAATACGTGGATAAAACCCATGTGTATCCAAATATATAAACCAAATAAAATTGGTTATGTTTAGCGAAATTTTAGTTAGTCCGGCTAAACAACGGAATCCGGATCATTGTCGAATGAGAGAGCTGGGAAAGGTTAAAAACAACGGTGCAGGCACATCTGACGGAGCTTAATGAATAAATCAAATATTCATATATGCAGGGCGTCAACGGAGAATAGATAAAGGCACACCGAATAGCTGGTACTTGAGCTTGCATGCATTTTATAACAGATTGGCTTTTCTTTGTAACAAAGTGAGTACGTGGGATTAAATCGTGACACATATGCAGGTTTTTATGAAAAAAATAATTTTTTCTTCTTACGTGTCATTTATTATTTCAAACCAGTGTGGTGAAAGGACTACCTATCTTTTGCTCTCTAACGGTGAAGGACTGGAATATATAATACTTTAATAATGTAATATTTTCGAAAACTGGCATTTTTTGAAAGAAAAAATCTATTGGTGCCCATGTCCGATACTACGATTTTATGGTCGGAAGGCAGTGGTGCTACCATTACGCTTTTTTTGTTATTTCTCTAATGTAGTTGAAAGTAGAGTCATAAGTGAAAGTCAAAAATATTTTTATTCTATACAATCACATTGAAACGTAGTACATACTAGGTGAATTTAGATGAATTCATCCTAACCCAAGTCAGAAGAATTGTCATAAAACGCGTCGTGATCCTTGCGCTTTTTTTGCATGATCCTTTTTATATAAGTTTATCTACGAAATACGAATACTTACATACTAATATGTACCTACATACTACTAATGTTCCTACATTCTTATTACTAATATGACGTGCGGTTACTCTAATCTACCTTGTAATGCACTTCTACGACGTAGTCCTCTACGACGTAGTCCTCTACGCTGCCTCTACGCGCCTAAACACTTTAGTTAGAGTAAAACCGCACTGCAAGTAAAAAAACTATAAACTTACAATTCAGACTTGAAAAAGGAGAATACAGCCTCGCCCGAGCTAATTGCAAGGCGCTTTCAAGCCGCGTCTCACGGAACGCAGACAAACTAAAAGGAACGCCCAGACTTGCTTGCACATAAGGCCAGACGGCGATTGTTCGAGCCTTCACTCGTCTTAAATGAACAGCGTGACTATGTAGTAAGAGTTTTAGTTTTCTACGGTAAACAGGCAAACGCCTGATGGTGAGCAGTTACCGTCGTCGATGTCGATTGGCAAATATAAATGTAATAAAACAGAAACTATCTATTAAAGCATTATAAAATATCAGATTATTTAGATGACAAAACACCTTGGTATGAATCTGCTCCGACTCGGCTCGGCATCCGTAACAAAATTGGCAAAGATCATACGAAAATGTGTTAAGACCAGACGAGTTTCTTGCCGAATTTTTGTTGAACTGAGGTTAGGAGGAACCGGCAGCTAGATTCACTAGCATGTAAGAAGACGATTCAAAGTGATCCTTGTGATTTTATTGAATAAATAATGTTTTGATTTGATTTGATATAGACATCTGTAACGCCAGAAGCATTGTTGATACTTTTTCTGCCCACAAAGACGCCTTTTACATTTGAAGCAGTTAATGCTATACTTATATTTCGGCGGAAAAACCTCGGAGTATAAATAAATGTTGGTTTTTAGCTCAATTATAATGGTTTGAGTAATTTAGTATCTAAAAACGCATAAAAATAAATTGGGCATGCGCATGTGACGACGTACTTACAGTGAAGACTTCCGTCAGTAAGATATAATTTGTGCTCTTCAAAGTTTAATATTTATCAAATGAATATCTGTTTCGAAAAACGATTTAGGGAACCTCGTAGTATCTCAAAATACCTATCCAACGATACACCACACGATAGAGTAGTAAAATATTCGAACGCCACTTCACATGTAGAGGAGGTGTCTCTGAAAACCTTTTTATTAACCGACTTTATCAAAAAGGAGGAAATTCTCAATTCGTCGGAATCTTTATGTTTTTATTTCATATCTTTGTAGTGACCACCAATACTCATAACAATACCAATATCGTGCTAAATTTAATCACGATAAAATGAACAGTCTGCAAGCAAGGGTTCTGGTTAGAGGCAGACAGACAGACGGACATAGCTAGAAACTATAAGGGTTCCTTGTGTACTTCGGAACCCTTCAAATGATATAAAAACATGAATTATTTGCTTCGTAGCTACATACACAAAAAGTAACCTATATCTTTCCCTCTATCTCCTCATCAAATTTCATCAAGATCCGTTTCGCCGTTTAGCCTTGTGGTGCAAACAAACATAGGTACAAAGATAATTTGGAAGTTATGGTAGAAGTATGGATATGGGATAAATACGCACGACAGGTACATAACCACAGGTTTGGCAGACATATCCTTAGACCTAGTTGCTTAGATATTGATCTGTAACTTGGCTTTACCATTTATATTTGTATTAATCTTTCACGATGTCTAAGGACAGTCAGAGGCCCACTCTTCGTAGTTAGTTAGAATTATAGGTTTCATGGATAGGAATATTGACCGATGACATTCTAGGATGTGCCGGATGCCCCTAAGTCATTCCTTTTTTGGTACGAACTAGGCTAAATGAAATTTCAAATTTTTATACACCAAACTAATTTTAAATAAATTGTTAGGTTCTTACCGCGATGGTGGAAATGGCGCATTGCTTTTGACTTTGACTTCAAAGAAGCTGTGTCGAATAAATATAAGCACAGGCAGCAATAACCGTAAAGCTATTGTTCAGGGTCAGATAATTTTACATTGTAGGTTACCTAAATAATGTAATACATTTCAAAGCATCCCAAAGTGAGCAGAGCTCGTTTAATGAGAAACACGTGACTGATATACTTATATACGTTTTTTTTGTAAATACATACATAATTGTATATAGAAAAACTTCCAGACCAGAGAAAAATGTTTGCAGATCATCTATATATTAATACCTGAAGCAAAAACATTGTACCCCTTTTTACGAAAATTGCGCGGACGGAGGAGTATGAAATTTCGCACACTTATAGTTAATGTAGAGAAGGAGTGCAGAATGCTATTTTTTTATTTTTTATTTAAGTGAATTATTGTCGAATTCCGACCAGTGGGCGACCACTAGTACATATAATTGTCCCGCGACAGGAATACAAACCGCAACCTTCTGCGGGCCTTCGTCCACTGCGCCACTAAGGTAACGGCTAGAATTTGTCTGGCGAATTCCGATAGTAGAATTCTTTTAACAAAATGATTTCAGCGTGTTCGGCTAGTGGTGCTGATTGTATGCGTTTACCATAGTAAAGACGTTCGTTTACGGTATGTTCACGATGGCTATTGCCAAATAGGTAGGTTACATGTACGTATGGTATTTGATACCTTAGTTAGCGGACCTAGATGTGTCAGTTTATTAGCTCATAATTGATTTTTATTTTAGTGAATAAGTAAATCAATATTCTACTCATAATTAAAACACATTGATAAAATTTACTTAATATAGTGCACGAAAAGAGCCTTTGAGGCACACTTTAATCCTTTCACCACACTGGATCAAAATAACTCAAATAGTCAAAAAAATTACAAACTACTTACATAGAATAAGGCATAAAATATTTTTGTGTAAAAATAGCAAAAAATATATAGATTTACAACCGCAAAAACATCAGCAGAATTTCAATATCAGAGCAACATTTAACCTGTAATCTGTTCATTGCAACCCTTGAGGCAAAAGCCTCACAGGGGCAGTGGGCTATCGAACGAACGCTCATTTGTTACTGTGCGTCGAGCTATACACGTGCGGAAATCATTTCGGTAAAACAGTTAGTAGGTATGATTATGAATTAAAATATCGATTTTACAACTGTTAGATGAGATCTAAGGGTTTCTAGAGTATATATAGTAGTGGATATGTACTTACAGGGGCGCGCGGTGGAAAGAGCACTGTATACGGAAGCGCCGGGTCGCGCTGAAACGCATACCGTGCGTAGTGGGAGCGGGGCGGCCGCCGACTGACGCACGCAGGCGTAGTTCGCCGTAGTCCGACGTAGCAATACCACAGAACACCTCATAGTACTCAGCTACGTTGCTACGGGTGTGCTATGGGCCTACGGCAGACGCATTTACACCAGTAAAAGCGTACACAAAAAATAAAAATAAAACTTCATTGAAGAAAGTTTGAGCCCATAAAACAAAGTACCCATAAAGATGCAATTTTTTTTTCAAATGTATTTATTTTTATATATAAATTCCTTTATTCTTTCATACATTACTCAATTAAAAGTTCAATAATAAAATTTCTCCAACATTGAGAACCTCTACATTTTGATAAACACGGGCTTTACTCACGTATTATTTTGTCGATGGAGGCACCGACATTGTTTCGATTCATCTAGAGAATCTTCATCAGGGTGAGCTTGATCCGCGGTCGGCTCGTTGCCGCTTGGGTTCACGGTTTGCACTGCGGGTGAGGTATCTTGCGGCGCGAGTCGTGCGTGCGGGTAGAGGTGGAAACGTTGTCACGGCAGGCGGTAACAAATTTGGTGCTAGTACTGGCTCTTCGACTTCGCCACTCGAGCCCACAACATTGGGAATCGTCAAACATACTGCACTGACACTATCACTAACCAGCTCCACATCGTTACTATAATACGTTCCGCGCAGACATACTGATAATCTTGATAATACCTGAGCCTTATCAAATCGAATGTAATTCGAGAGCCAGAGGTTAGCGAGTGCTCTGCAATTGCTGACTTGTCAGTTTTCAATGTCAGCATTGAAAACCTCCTCCATTTTGGATATAATGTTAGTTAGTTAGTTAGTTATCAATGCAATGCAATCAATTATTGATTTTACAGCTATTTAATGAGATCGATTGGTTTCGCTCTGAGTAGATAAACCGAACTGCACTGAACTATTCATTATTTTTTCTGATCTTATATCTCTTTGTATAATTTAGTTATACTAAATGTTGTATGAAATCAATATTACATTTATTTTTGTTGGTAATTATACCAACAATATTTTTGACCCAATGATTTAACATGTGACGTGTGGTATGCAAAATGTATATGTAGTAAATAAGTGATTGAATAATTAGGTTATCTTAAATTATACCCTTGGTTTGTAAGTGATTTTAGTACATGATATTTCCATTTCCGTAGATATAAATACAAAACAATCAAGAACTTCCGTTACAGATGGTAAGGCGGCTGATTCTAGCTGAAAAAAACTAACTGAAAAAATCCTGGTTCGCGTTTGTTCGCCAGCGAACTTCGGTGTGAGTAGACGAAACCCTCGTAGGTCGTAGCTCAAATTCTCGCAGCGGCGATTACTATAATGTTCGAGGGTAGATTTGAACAATAAAAATAAACATTTACCTACAACACCGCTAAGGGACAAAACTTTCAAACGATGTAACTTTGTTATTTATAACAAGAATTATAACCAGCATCCTTTTTCAGTTGACCTAAGTCATAAAATAGCTAAGTACTTACCTAGTAGGTATTAATCTACCTACCTACTGAGCTATTAACAGAAAGCTGATTAAGAGTTTTTGGGCAGATTCTCAATCGATCAAACACCTCGATCGACAAATAACAACATGAAATTTAAGGTAACTCGGCGAATCAAATTGTGTATGAATAACAAAATAACTATGTACCATCACAGACCGTGTACCACTTATATCTCATGTTGTGGTTGTCGATCGAGGAAACGATACCAGCATATTTTCAGCGAGCAACTCGATAAATTGAAGTGTCAACTCGATTGAGAAACTCATATTCCGCTCACAAAATTGGATACCTATTTATTTTATTTTTATTTATTTATTTATTAATCATAACACGTTTCTTTTTTTAATACAAGTAGTAAACTATTAATCTAAAATAAATTTCGTTTCTCACACGAGCTGTGCCATTTCCATGACTTTTGGCAGGTTTTGATGAAATATATCAACTCTGTTTTCAGACTGGATATTGAGTAAATAGATAGCAAGTGACATGGGGGCTAACTTAAGTAAGTTAGTACTACAATTGGCACCTCCAGCATGTGATGGCGGAACGGCGGCGTGCGCCCAAGTCAGATATTGTGAACACAAAAACAAGCCACTTTTAACTCACCTCGACGGATGTACCTAGGTAAAGCTATGATTCAAAGACAGCCACTATGCGTTAGTTCAATCTTCGGTATGCCAAAGTGCAGTGAAATATTGCGAAACTGAAGAAGCGCTTCCACAATAGTGCATTTTGACGGAAGAGCATGCATACGCTTAGTTTATCTCGACCTTAAACTTAGACCCATGTGCTTCGAGTACCTACTGAATATTCAGTAGGTACCTACTGAATATTTACAAACGGAATCGTACGTACCTACACGCTTAGTTTATTTAGACTTAGACCAGTGTGTTTCAAGCTAGGCAGAAGACTAAATAGGTAGTAGGTAAATATTATAGTATAATACTTAATCGTACCTACTACCTACCTAACTCACAGTGGCGGATTTACAAGCAGACTGAGTATGCTTCAGTCTAAGGCGGCAGATTTTAGGAAGCAGCAAATTTGAATTCTTTTTTTTTAATCTAGCTAGATGATAAAATCTAGATTTTAAAAAGTCTTGCATTCCTCATCCCATTCATTGTACATTAAACGGTGCCACAAACTTCTTTTATTCTATGATAAAACACCTAGTTCTGGTGTCTTTCCAATCTAGGGGGGCTACACGAACACGATCTGCAAGACATCAGAAAACAGTCTTACCGAAATATATTTTAAAAACATGTAAGTACTTACATACTCAAAAAAAGTACCTACAGTCCCTAATTTGCCACCCTTAAAATCTGCTGAATGCTAAAATAATCTAGGTACCTAATTTCTATTCTTGGGAACTGTGTAAATCAACCACTGAAAAGTACCTACCTACCTAATCATCAAAGCACTCTTTGCTTAGCTGATAAGTAGGTATAGGTACACCTACTTGCTAGGAAGTGGTGGGAAGACACCTACGAATACTAATACACGTAGGTGTTTCTCGAAATTAGGTAATTATTGCAAATTTCAGGGCGGTCATAATTAGGATGGGTGTCTGCTAGTGGTATTTGGACCGTTGCCGTTGGTACCTGATTCGTGTCGTCGTCGGTTGACACATCGTGACGCGTCGCGCCGTAGACAGAGAAACTAATAGACGACTAGATATCATCCGTCGCATTCATACAAGAAAGAGAACAACTTATGTGCAGATACTGTAAAGAAACGAGATAGAATGGTTTGATTTTTTGTTTCATGTCGCGTGCCGGTTTTTTATACGCTTTATATTAGTTTCACTTGTATGTATGTTTGTATGTTTGTATGTAACCGATTAGGACGCGATTTTGACCCACTTTGAAAGGCCAGATTTCATTCAATTTTGCAAACCTGTATAAGACTGATGACAATGCAATAATTCGAAAAAAAAAAAATAAATAAAAAAAAACGATTATCCTACAACTAAAAAGTAGAAAATAAATAATAGTTTAAACATCTAAAAAACACGCTTTATTTAGAAAACCAAACTAAAAAAATTGTAAATAATTTTAATAAATGTAGGTAAGAAAAAAATGTTTTATTAAAAAAAAAGCGTGGGGTGCTTTTTAAGATATTATCGAAATGATAATCCTTCTTCTCATATCTGTCAATGAAATATTTATAACTATTGACAACATGCACCCCACGCTTTTTTTTAAATAAAACATTTTTTTCTTACCTACATTTATTAAAATTATTTTCTATTTTTTTAGTTTGGTTTTCTATACAAAGCGTGTTTTTTAGTTTTTTTTTAACTATTATTTATTCAAGATTGTGCTAAGATTGTGCTAAGCAACACGCTGAATTACTTGCGAATTGCAAATAACAAATTCCTTTACCGGATTTTGTAAAGATAATGGTTCGATCTATCGTTTTAGGATGTAAAAGTGATAGTGAACGGAAACACTCCGATTTGTCTTTTTACTCGTAAGTACAAGTATTTTTGAGTAGTTATTAGCTTTCAAACTGTTTTTTTATTAATATACACAATAGATAATAGCATTTCGAACTGAACTTTGTTCGCTACAGCATAATTCATAAATCATAACAATAATTTATTTATGTTGGTGTTGCCTGCATTTGACCTTAACATTCCCCAGACTAGGCACATAAATTTTACATAAAATATATCTTACATATCGTATGAATATTAATAATTCAATTTAACGTAAGTATCGTTCGATGTTGTATAGATGAATATATGGAGACAAGGTAATTCATGATAGCAGGGCAGCCACCTTTACTTTAAAAGCTGCTTAAAATCGGTCTGAGGAGACCTTTCATAGATTTTGAAGTCAATTTAATGTGAAATAAGGTCCTGTCAACGAGAATAATCATACTCTGTATAAATAAATAGATTAAAATGATTGATCAAATTGTAAAAAAACATCACACCCAAAAACTCTTCGACATATTGTAGCACCCATTTTGAGAAAAATCTATCGTTTAAAAAGAATAAATTAACCATTCTGTATCCTAATGCACTGGTGGTTAGCAAATATTTGATTTATGAGTTTTTATTCTGTAGGTTGGTAGATACTGATCAATACTTTTCGACTAGAAAAAGTAAATAAGTCCTTTATGGGGAACACGGTGCAGTTTTATAATAAGCTTCCTGAAAATGCAACTAAACTACCTAATAAAGCTTACATAAAAAATGGTCTTTTGAAGAAAGCTTATTATAATATAAATGACTATATTATTGATAAGAACGCATGGCCTCATGTCACTCTGCCCTCAGACAGTTAACCGACACACTTGAAATGTATAAACTCTCTTGTATTAGTATTTCATAGTTTAGGTAGTTATAAGATGTATCATGCAAAAATGCGCTAGGACCAGGAGGAGGACCAGGTGGACCAGGAGGACTAGGAGTTTCTCTTCTCGGGCTTGGGTTTTGAATTGGCACCTAAATTCACCTAGTATGTAAGACGTTTTAAAGTGATCCTTGTGATTGTATTGAATAAATTATCTTTTGACTTTGTATTATCTTTATGGTTTTATTATTTCTGTAATGTTATGCTTAGCTTTAATAATAATAAAAAATATATTACATAAATGTTGTTATATTTTTTCTATATCACACATCTGTTATAAAAGTTTGAGTTTTGTAATAGAGACATAAGCTCTAGAGATTTCTACTACAACACAACGTCTCTAATAAATCTAGGATTACTTAGGACTAGGGTAAAAGTTTTAATGTGGCAACACCATCCACCTATCGTTCTATGTCACACGCGGCACGTTCACCATGTGTCTATTGTTTTCTCTGTCTACGCGTCGCGACCTTCTTCGGTCGTGTTGTTCTTGTTCGATTACAGTTACAGCGTAGTCTGCGCCATTGCATACTCTTTGGTCTGCGCTGTGATGTGGAAGCTTGTGGAAGAATCAAGCTGCGTCAAACTTATAGAGAGGTAGGTAGGTAGGTATCATTGTTGTAAAATTATTAAGGCGCTTGATTTAGGTTCAAAGATTTTAAAACATGTTCAAATTTGCCGCTATTTTTATCAACTGTGGAAAATGCATTCACGACTGTTCACGCACGGTACCTTTGTGTGCCCGTTGCCCTAACAAAATGTTGACGAATCTCAGGGTTTTGAGTATGCAGATAATTAGAGCATTGTTTCGTGTAATTTTGCACGAAATTTCATAATTGTGCGTCAACAGGAAAAAACCAACATGCTCTAATTCTAATGTAATATAAAATTAAAGGTATATTTTTATATAAAAATATTTTCGCATGAGGGTGTTAACTAGTTATTTATATGTACTTTTTTATGACTTCAAAATTATGTTGCGCTACTACAGGAAATTGTACTTTTTTCTTAGTTTTTTGACTTTGCAATGCTGACAATTTAGGTTGGTCGTTGTTATGTACTATGGCACCACTTTTCAATAGTCTATTAAAATTTACCGGGTTATATTAGATTATAGGTTTTTGATATATTTCTTTAACTAGACGCTTGTTACTGCTGAAAATTTCAGTACAGAGAGTTAGCTCGATGCACTAATTTTTGGTCAAAATCTGACTTTCCCACTTGTCTAAGAGCTCGTGTAAACTGACATCAAAGTTTCGGCATAGTCAGGAAAAACATGAATATCTCGAAAGTCCTTGGATGCACAAATTTGAATTTTTGTGCACAATCGTGCACAATTATAAGCCTTCCAATCCATTTATTATTTTTAAGCTAAGTCCATTATTTCAAAAAAAACTTGCTGCTGTAACGTTGCAAACGTTCCCCTAGCAAGATCTGTTTTTTGTCCATAACTTTTTTTCCTGTGGACGCACAATTATGAAATTTCGTGCAATTTCGTGCACAATTACACGAAACAATGCTCTAATTATCTGCATACTCAAAACCCTGAGATTCGTCAACATTTTGTTAGGGCAACGGGCACACAAAGGTGCCGTGCGTGAACAGTCGAGAATGCATTTTCCACAGTTGATAGAAATAGCGGCAAATTTGAACATGTTTTAAAATCTTTGAACCTAAATCAAGCGCCTTAATAATTTTACAACAATGATACCTACCTACCTACCTCTCTATAAGTTTGACGCAGCTTGATTCTTCCACAAGCTTCCACATCACAGCGCAGACCAAAGAGTATGCAATGGCGCAGACTACGCTGTAACTGTAATCGAACAAGAACAACACGACCGAAGAAGGTCGCGACGCGTAGACAGAGAAAACAATAGACACATGGTGAACGTGCCGCGTGTGACATAGAACGATAGGTGGATGGTGTTGCCACATTAAAACTTTTACCCTAGTCCTAAGTAATCCTAGATTTATTAGAGACGTTGTGTTGTAGTAGAAATCTCTAGAGCTTATGTCTCTATTACAAAACTCAAACTTTTATAACAGATGTGTGATATAGAAAAAATATAACAACATTTATGTAATATATTTTTTATTATTATTAAAGCTAAGCATAACATTACAGAAATAATAAAACCATAAAGATAATACAAAGTCAAAAGATAATTTATTCAATACAATCACAAGGATCACTTTAAAACGTCTTACATACTAGGTGAATTTAGGTGCCAATTCAAAACCCAAGCCCGAGAAGAGAAACTCCTAGTCCTCCTGGTCCACCTGGTCCTCCTCCTGGTCCTAGCACATTTTTGCATGATACATCTTATAACTACCTAAACTATGAAATACTAATACAAGAGAGTTTATACATTTCAAGTGTGTCGGTTAACTGTCTGAGGGCAGAGTGACATGAGGCCATGCGTTCTTATCAATAATATAGTCATTTATATTATAATAAGCTTTCTTCAAAAGACCATTTTTTATGTAAGCTTTATTAGGTAGTTTAGTTGCATTTTCAGGAAGCTTATTATAAAACTGCACCGTGTTCCCCATAAAGGACTTATTTACTTTTTCTAGTCGAAAAGTATTGATCAGTATCTACCAACCTACAGAATAAAAACTCATAAATCAAATATTTGCTAACCACCAGTGCATTAGGATACAGAATGGTTAATTTATTCTTTTTAAACGATAGATTTTTCTCAAAATGGGTGCTACAATATGTCGAAGAGTTTTTGGGTGTGATGTTTTTTTACAATTTGATCAATCATTTTAATCTATTTATTTATACAGAGTATGATTATTCTCGTTGACAGGACCTTATTTCACATTAAATTGACTTCAAAATCTATGAAAGGTCTCCTCAGACCGATTTTAAGCAGCTTTTAAAGTAAAGGTGGCTGCCCTTGCTATCATGAATTACCTTGTCTCCATATATTCATCTATACAACATCGAACGATACTTACGTTAAATTGAATTATTAATATTCATACGATATGTAAGATATATTTTATGTAAAATTTATGTGCCTAGTCTGGGGAATGTTAAGGTCGAATGCAGGCAACACCAACATAAATAAATTATTGTTATGATTTATGAATTATGCTGTAGCGAACAAAGTTCAGTTCGAAATGCTATTATCTATTGTGTATATTAATAAAAAAACAGTTTGAAAGCTAATAACTACTCAAAAATACTTGTACTTACGAGTAAAAAGAAAAATCGGAGTGTTTCCGTTCACTATCACTTTTACATCCTAAAACGATAGATCGAACCATTATCTTTACAAAATCCGGTAAAGGAATTTGTTATTTGCAATTCGCAAGTAATTCAGCGTGTTGCTTAGCACAATCTTAGCACAATCTTGAATAAATAATAGTAAAAAAAAACTAAAAAACACGCTTTGTATAGAAAACCAAACTAAAAAAATAGAAAATAATTTTAATAAATGTAGGTAAGAAAAAAATGTTTTAGTTAAAAAAAAGCGTGGGGTGCATGTTGTCAATAGTTATAAATATTTCATTGACAGATATGAGAAGAAGGATTATCATTTCGATAATATCTTAAAAAGCACCCCACGCTTTTTTTTTAATAAAACATTTTTTTCTTACCTACATTTATTAAAATTATTTACAATTTTTTTAGTTTGGTTTTCTAAATAAAGCGTGTTTTTTAGATGTTTAAACTATTATTTATTTTCTACTTTTTAGTTGTAGGATAATCGTTTTTTTTTATTTATTATTTTTTTTTCGAATTATTGCATTGTCATCAGTCTTATACAGGTTTGCAAAATTGAATGAAATCTGGCCGTTTAAAGTGGGTCAAAATCGCGTCTTTTTTTTATATTTTAATTTTTAATATATTTTTTTTCGAATTATTGCATTGTCATCGGTCTTTGACAGGTGTGCAAAATTTGAATGAAATCTGGCCTTTCAAAGTGGGTCAAAATCACGTCCTAATCGGTTACATACAAACATACAAACATACATACAAGTGAAACTAATATAAAGCGTATAAAAAACCGGCACGCGACATGAAACAAAAAATCAAACCATTCTATCTCGTTTCTTTACAGTATCTGCACATAAGTTGTTCTCTTTCTTGTATGAATGCGACGGATGCTATCTAGTCGTCTATTAGTTTCTCTGTCTACGCATAGATTAGAGACTATGTCTATGGTCGATCTATTCATTCATCAGGAGAACGTTTATTAAATGTACTTCAGTGTTGCCAAATTAGGCGACTTATCGCCCTTTAGGCTATCTCGACAGGTGGCGGGGCGACCGAAAAATGCGATCGGCGACTGGTCGCCGTTTAGGCTATTTAAGAAATTAAAAATTATGATGTTAGGCTACATCCATCAATATTTTTTTCTAATTACAATAATAAGTAGGTACAAAATGGATAAACCGGAATGTTTATTTTATTCAGTCAATGTCATTTATTTTTTAATAGAGTGAGAAGTGAATCAAATGGTAGTGGTAAGTTGGATGCATATTTCGCGGCATTTAATCAATCAATAAATGGAGGAATCCTTGATGATGTTATTTTGTTAGCAGTCGACGAGTCGAGGTTTTTTTTTATAATAAAAGCTTTAACCCTACATAATATAACCATTACTGGTAAAAAAGTTAATAAGTCTAGCCGTTTTTACTATGTTGCTTTATTGTTGTTGAAGTGAAAACTTCTTTTAGCGCGGTACGCATATTTTTAGATGAGGTTAAACCTCTTAAATCGCGACACCGTTACCGAGACGCAGCCAGCTGCCGCGCTCGCACCAATTTATTATAAACCTTAATTCACATGTTTACAGTCTACTTTTGTATGGAGAAGTTTACTGAGTTAGGTTCTTTGATATTATCTACATTCTGAACAAAAACATAAAAGAATATTATATGTATTTTAAAGTTTCTAATAACTAATAAAATACAATTCATAAATAAAATGCAATTTATAACCCAATAACCCATGCAAGTACCCATCTAAAAAATGTGCAACCCGTTTTTTTTATTTTATTACTGAGACTCTACAGGAAAAATAACATTACATGCTTACAGTATTCACTTTCAATATTTTAATTATCAAGGATTAGTTGTATGTTTTATCTCTGTTAAGTCTAAGCAAAAAAAAAGTTATCATAGTATTATTACCCGTATTAGGCGTAAATTACGTATCTTTGAATTAAGCAATCTAGTTTAATTTATAAAATAAACCTTTATTTTGGTATAAAAATAATTGGGCGATTTTAGGCTACTTTTTGTATTTTTTTTTTTGGCGATTTGGACCGAGCTCCATCTGGCAACACTGATGTACTTCGCTACGCTTGGTTATTAAATTCCCGAATCTCAATGTAACAAACTCTACCTTTTTTCTGATGGAGATAATGATAATTCTCGAGCGCACTAGGCTAGCAAAATGTTGACGAATTTTAGGCTTTTGAGAGCATTATTTCGTGTGCACGAAATTTCATAATTGTGCGTCCATAGAAAAAGTTATGGACAAAACAGATGGACAAAACAGATTTTGCTAGGGGAACGTTTTCAACGTTACTACAGCAAGATTTTTTTTAACTAATGGACGTAACTTAAAACTAATAAATGTTAATTGTCAGTTATTAAGAGCGTTTGCTAGAATATCTAGTTTTCGTTAACTATAAAATTAAATCTCAACAGCAAAAATGTTAATTTTACTATTAATGCATGCAACTATTAAATTTGCCCTCAGACACTGAACTTACCTGTCAAGGTGTCAAGTCACTGAAGTAAATCTCAATGTTCATTCTTTCGTTCAAAAATTATGTGGGTTCTTAGGTTTTTTCATTCAATAATTACTCATTCATTTGCTTGCTTTGCTCTCAGTGATGCCAGATTAGGCGACTTATCGCCCTTTAGGCTATCTCGACGGGTGGCGGGGCGACCAAAAAATGCGATCGGCGACTGGTCGCCGTTTAGGCTATTTAAGTAATTAAAAATTATGATATATATTAGGCTACGTCCATCATATTTTTTTTACAATTACTATAATAAGTAGGTACAAAATGGATAAACCGGAATGTTTGTTTCATTCAGTCAATGTCAGTTGATGAGAGAGAATGTCATTTATTTTTTAATAGAGTGTGAAGAGAATGAAATGGTAGTGGTGAGTTGGATGCATATTTCGCGGCATTTAATCAATCAATAAATAGAGGAAACCCTGATTATGTTATTTTGTTAGCAGTCGACGAATAACATATATTTTTTTATAATAAAATCTTTAACCCTACGTAATAAAACCATTAACCATTTAATTTAATTTAATTAATGTTAAAACAGTTAATAAGTCTAGTCGTTTTTACTATGTTGCTTTATTGTTGTTATTTTATTACTGAGACTCTACACTACAGGAAAAATAACATGACATGCTTATAGTTATCACTTTCAATATTTTAATTATCAAGGATTAGTTATGTATGTTTTATTTCCTGTTGAGTCTAAGCAAAAGAATAGGTTATCATAGTATTATTACCCGCATTAGGCGTATATTACGTATCTTTGAATAAGGCAATATAGGCTTATTTATGAAATAAATCTATATTTTGGTATAAAAAAAATTGGGCGATTTTAGGCTACTTTTTGTATTTTTTTTGGCGATTTGGACCGAGCTCCATCTGGCAACACTGTTTGCTCTTGCTGTCGCAGGTCGCTGCTCGTGCTCGAGTCAAGCCGTTTACTTTCCGTTTTTTGTTTGTGATAAACAGTATTAGGACATTCCTTCCTTCCTTTTATCTATCTATTCTCATTCCCACGCTTTTATATGTTGTAGAAGGGAACGACTGTGTTAGTTAGACTAAAGTTAACTCCTACTCAATCATTCATGTACATGGATAAAAGTGCCGATCAACATTACTGCGATTGTAATCATAATGAAAGCGCGTAAAATAAGTGGAAGTAGTTGAAGTGTGAAGAATATCACCTAGTACTTCTAGTTTAACAAGCAGAGTTTCTTTAGAGAATGGCAGAAAGCGGTTCGTTCGTGTCGAAGCCAGCTAGAGGATGGTTGCACCCAGATTCTGTCCTCGCAAGCGATGGAGTCACATATGCCGTCAGAGTGAGTATCCTGCTATTTTCCCAGTGACGGGAAGTCTATAGTTATGCTAATAATTATGTTCTCAGTGTCTGTAAATCACCAGTTTTGCGTTTTGTCCAGTTCAGCAGCCAGCAGCTTAGTTTTTGTTTTGTTATTTTTTAATCAGTTCAATTGGTAACATGGTTTGGAAAATTTAATGTTACTCAATGGCAGTGGCATATTTAATAATATCTAAGTATTCATCAAACTTGTAACATAGCTGTGCCCTATTCTACATAAAGTATGATACTTATTTCTTACTTTTATTTACATCATGATTCATTGATAAACATGACCAACAATACCAGTTTACTGCATGATAATTGGTGTTATTGTAAAATAACTTTACAACATTTAATTTTTATTGTTTGATTTCACAGTACATTGGCTGCATGGAAGTTCTTACATCTATGAAGAAATTGGACTTTGAAACTAGATCACAAGTTGCAAAGTAAGACAATCATTTATCTAGAAATTTAATGGAGGATTTCTATAGTTGTTATATAACTAGCATTTATTATTTTATTTGCCTATGGTAGGTAACAACAACAACTTAATAAATATGCCACCTCCACTTTAGCTCTGAAATGTTTTGTTGAAGAAGTTCAGTCATCAAACAATTTCATTATAAAGACAGGTACTTGTAAAAACAATGGTAGTATTCAGCCTTGATTTGGATTAGATTGGATCATGTTTCCTCTCATAGCAAGAGTAGAGGCAATGACATTACATGCTCAAAACTCTACACTAATAGTCTTAAATAAGGAGGATTCCTGGCAAAGGGTCGTGTTTTTTAGATTTTTGTGGAAGTTGTGTTCACACATACCTACTTTAACAGCAAAGCAGTGTGTTGTGATACAATGGATATAGTAGTTAAGTACCTATTATAATAATTATGTTTGTAAGACTTTAAACTAGGTTTACTATATTTGTTTGGTCAATGTTTCTTTATAAGACTACCCTACAAATTATCATAAACGTGAAAGTGTGGATGTGTATATGTTTGCAGCTCAAAAGCATTTCAGAAACCGCAAGCAGATGCTAGACTTTTTATAATGTGTATCTGTATATGTCGGTTGCAGGTTCAATTGGCGTATCCCACAAAATAAGACTTTTCAGTAGAAGCATTCAAAGTATTTTTTCATAATAAATTGAACATAACTTCATTCTCATGTGATATTTTTTGGATCTGTTTTGACAGAAAAGCTTAAAATTCATTGAATTTTCTGGCAAAATAAGATTTTTTTCCCCAGTAGCCTTATTTTTGGATATACATTTTAGTTACACCAATTTTTTTAATGCCATAAGACAGTAACACCATTTTGCAGTCGAGATTTCTTTAAATATTACAAATCAAAATGGTTTAAGGCTAAGGTAAGGTTCAAGATAAAAAAATATGTTATGTTTATTCAATTTGATGTAAGAGATGGCGTTTTCTTTGTTGGTTGATGTAACTTTAAGGTAAAAGCCATAAAATTGTATAGAAATATACATAAATAATCACCAAATGTCGCTTACGCAAATTTTTCTGTAATTTTAAAATTTATTTATCTAGGATTTATTTTATAAATAAATTATGTATCTATGTATATTTATAACATTTGTATTATAAAGGGAAGTAAAAAATAGTTTTATTTATTTAACTTCTATTTACTAAATATAAGAAACAACTTAACAAGGTTTTAATAAGCAGTTGCTAGTAGAGTACTACAATTAGAAACTCTTTATAAAGCTATGCAAAGTTTCTTAAACTGTAAGTTTATTTTTTTCGCTTATACAAATTTTTTTTTATTATCGATATCAAAAATTTAAGAAAATTATTCACATACCTAATTAAGGTATTGTAGGAGTAACATAATAATTATTTAAATTGTTATTCTTCTACAGAGTTTTCTTCATCAATTTGGTTAAGCGTGTCTTTAACGTTTTTTGATAAGAGGTAGGTTTCAAAAACTGTTAAGAATAACTCCGTCATTACACAACTTTTTTAAATCTTTATATTTTGCTTCCGATATAGTCTGTCTGTTTTATAAAGAGGTTTCAATTAACGCAATAGTTTCAAATTATTCGGATGGTTCATTGACAACCTTATTCTCTATTCATGTTCCCTTATATCTACCTCTCCTATTTTGCTTTACATCTTCTTCATTATTGTGATAATCCTGATCTTCGTCATGTGTAAATTTTACAGCTGGCAGCAAAGCATTCTGGTCCTTGGCCAAGTCGGTGGAAGCGAACTTCAGTCGCCCTTCTCTCCCTCCACTACTAAAACCGGATGGATCTCTAGCGCACACTGCAATCAGAAAGCAAATCTCTTTGCTGCTCAATTTGCGGAAGCTTCACATCTAGACATCTCTAACGAAACCCCACCTAGTCTTCTTTGATGCGAAGCGATAATGCAGGCAATTCGCATCCATCAAAAAGAAGTGCTCAAAACATTACGGAGTTTTGACGTGAACAAAGCTAGTGGTCCGGATGGCATTTCGGCTGTAGTGTTAAAAACTTGTGCCGCTGAGTTGTCTCCCATACTCACAAAACTTTTTCGCTTATCTCTAAAAACTGGAATAGTCCCAAAATCCTAAAAGCTTGCTAATGTGCAACCTGTGCCCAAGAAAGGCAGTCTCGCTGACCCATCAAATTACCGCCAAATTTTGGTCACCGCCCCACTATGCAAATGCATTAAGCGTGTCCTTAATACGAAGCTCCTTACATACCCTGAAGACAACGAACTCCTCAGTTATCGGCAATACTATTTTCACCGAAAGCGATCTACTGGGGATCTTCTTGCGTATGTCACGCACATTTGGAGTGAGGCCATAGAGAAATACGGTGAAGCATTAGCTGTTTCACCTGACATCTCAAAAACATTTGATAGGTTCAGGCACGCTAGCCTTATTGGTAAGCTTCCAGTCTACGTATTTCCAGTTCAGTTCGGCTTATAACTTGCTGACTTATTGAGGGAAAGATCCATTCGAGTAGTTGTTGACGGCTGCTTGTCTGATTGATTGGCAATTAATGCCGGAGTACCTCAAGGGTCAGTGCTCTCTGCTACACTGTTATTACTACATATAAACGATCTGCTTATGTCCGGAATCATTGGGTATGCAGACGACAGTCCAGTTGACATTCAGAAATACAGAGTCGAGATTGCGTCTGGATTTGACTCTCCAGGTCGTGTCCGATTGGGTTAATGCCAATCTAGTTAAATTCAACGCATCCAAAACGCAAGCTTGTCTCTTTTCGGCGAAAAAAAGTGAGTTTCTCCAAGTCCCCGTTTTCCGAAATGTACCGGTAACTGTAGAAGATCATCTCGAGATCTTGGGAGTTTCACTTACTCGGACTCTCAATTATGGCTCCTATATCGAGTCCAAGGCCAAAACTGCTGCCATGAAGCTTGGCATCCTCAACAAAGTGAGGCAATACTTCACACCTGGACTGCTTTCCACTTTATATAAAGCTCAAACCCGGTCGGGTATGGAGTATTGCTGCCATCTATGGGATGGTTCAGCCAAACACCAGCTGGCTGCTTTGGACTCGAACGAGCGTAAAGCATTGAGGGCGATAGTGAGCAGCTAAGCACTGAGACTAAGTTCCAGAGTCTCGAGCACCGACGTAAAGTTGTTTGCATTTCGGAGAATGTGCACAGGAATTGCATGATATCATTCCACCGTCTCCCTTTTAGAATAGGATAAGCAGACGAATTGCTCAATATCATCCATACCTTGTCAGTCTACCACCCATACTTAACATCAGGCGAGTTCGTGGTCAAACGTAGACATGTCCTTCTTTAACATTACTCAGAGTATACTCGTATTACCGAAAATGCTGAGTAATGTCTTCGCAAAATCAATTTCTGGCACACTTGTTTTCTTCCTTCCTCTTCATTTAGTACTCTAATATAAATTTTCTTTTACTTTCAACAACTTCTACTTTCGGTCTCTTAACTGGTACTGCATATGGTAAGCACATTGTACAAGCCATTTTTTTTTTTGGGCATCTAAATTCCAGTAGAAGTTGAAAATGTTTTGTCTTCTTTCGTCTGCCATTTATCAAAACAAGTTCTAAGAAATTTTCCTGGTTCACAGGGATTTGTTTGTTGTTTTTAAGCTGTTTCTATGTTTCCAGATGAAGTTTATAGCTGTTGCCTTGATCCTGTTTTGTTTTTCTAACCTTCATTTTGTCGTATTTTTAATTTTTTTTTAATTTTTCACTAGATTTTTTTGTTTTTTTAGTTCCTTCTTGAGTTTTAGGGGATTCTCCTTCCGGGTTTTTTTTTATTTTTAACTTTGAGGCAATAATCATTTTGTCTCCACGCACCTTGGCTAGGCACTGTTGGAGAAAGTAGGATAGCAATAGTTTCGGCGCGCGTGCTAGTGTGTGTAACTGCTATTATGGTCAGCCGCTGAGAGAGATTATTCATTTGCAAAGTAAGGTAAGAAGCAAACATTTGTTGATTCCAATGCTCAAATTGGTGTAACTGACAACAAACTTCAACTTAGTTCGGGTCAATTGGTGTAATGTTAATTGGTTAAACAATATTGTTCTCATTTTGGTGTATGTGTTAATATAATTTTTCGTTGAAACTAAGAATGAGTGTAAAAGCAATGCTGGTTTGCCAAAATACTTACTCTAACTTATCCTTCTTCGGGCATAGAAATACACCAATTCGACTTGTGTAAATGGATCACATAATCAGTTACAACATAATTCAGATGGAAATCTGAAAGATTCACATCTAAAATGTGTGGCGTAACTAACATTTTTTTGAAGCTAGAATTTTTTTAAATATACCATTCGAAAGAGTAGAAAAATCTAAGAAAAACTGTGTACTCGTCTTTTTTTTACGTGAATTGTTGGTTACGCCAATTGAACCTGCAACCGACGATATCATAAATCTTTTGTGTTATGTCCTAGCCGCTAAATTAGCCTCTATGTTATTTCAGGTCCATATATATTTAGTTATTTCTTAACAAAGTTAAGCTACAATGTGGATGATCAATACCTTGATTTAACTTTTCATCTGAGTGTTAACTTTGTTGATTCATTAGAAATAACTAAAACTGTTTAAACTGTTAAACAGACTGTTCCAGCTTTTCTAAAGTTGCTAGGACACGATGGAGGTCTTATTGCGGCCTATTAATTTTGTCACCAAGTATACCAAGGACCCATATGAAGAAGTACCTAGATTATACATTTTGATAAACACTAGTTTTACACACTTATTATTTTATCAATGGAGGCACCGACACTGTTTCGATTCATCTAGAGAATTCGTGAACGCGAGCGGCCGGTCTAACTGACCCCGATAAACATTAGTACAACTCACGAAAGTTTTAGAAGAAGTAGTAGTTCCAAGTTAAATTCCAATTGAATAAAAACAAGCACAAACATTCGTATTTATAATACTAGTTTAATCTTAATTAACAGAGAATGCATAGCACGTGTGTGTGCTGCAGCGGGTTTACGTTCAGCGGACAAAAAGCGGCGCGTCTGCCAAGCGGCCGCCCGAGCGCTGGCTGCGAGACCTAAGATGAACCACTCTGGATCCAATGTAGCACTGACGATATCCTCCAAAGCAATCACGTTGGCCGAACTGGAAGGCGGAGAGACAGTTGCGAGGCATGACATGCCTAGAGTATCTTTTGCATCAGGTATGAACAATACATTTTTTTAAACAACCTGCTAACAAGCATAAGCCCTACTTGATGATTATATTGGTATCGGAACCTATTATTTAAAAGTGTTACTCTAATTTGTAATTTGGTTTTAGCAAAATAAGGTTGTTTGTATTTTAGCTAGTCTGGTGAAACTACAGAACCAGGGCCAGTGTCTTTGTTTGTTTGTTTGTCGGATTGTTACGTTTTCACAGCTAAACTGCTGAACGTATCTTAATAAGGATAGATTGTAGGTAGGACATGGACTACTTTTTATGTAGGCACCACACGTGCGAACCCGTGGGTAACAGCTCATTTTAATAGATAATTGATTCAGATTTTGCGGAAATCCATTACAAACAGATGTACAACACTATGTACTATTCAGCCAATCTTAGACACGATGCAGACGTATGCACCTCCCTCCCCCCGCTATTGAAAAGCCATGCAAAGCGTTAGTAAAAAGTTAGGGCACACCATCCACAAATGCAACCACAAAAAGAAATTCGACACGTGTTTCGCCTCTCCACGAGTCATCTTTGACGAAAAAACACTCCTGCTCTGCAGACTTGTCGCTTCGCCGAAAGTTGGACTGAGTCTCAGTCCAACGTACGGATTAGCTGATTTAGCTTATTAAGCTTATTAATTTAAATAACATTAATATGATTGATTTAACTTTAGGTGGTGATGCAGACTCCCTAGACTTCGTAGCGTACGTTGCTAAAACAGTGCCGCCCACAGAATGGAGGGCGTGCTACGTACTGGAATGTGGCGGCAGACTGGCCCAGGATGTCATTGCAACTATAGGACAGGCTTTCGAACTGAGATTTAAAGAGTTCCTGACAAAACCCTCTTCGTAAGTATTATTATCATCTGTCTGACTTCACACTGCACACTTAGAACTTGTATAGAACTGGTAGAAATCGCCATACGCGATAAGACCGCCGTTTGCAGGACATTTAAAAATGGAAAAGTAAGCAGAGCTTGTGTTATGGGCACCACATGACGGATATACTACTTACATAAGTACTTTTTTTTGTATATACATTCATTTATTATACATAGAAACACCCAGACCTGAAACAAATACTTGCAGATCATACAAACATTTGTCCTGCGGTGGAAATGGAACCCGCAACCATCTGCGTCTCAGTCTTATATTAGTCCACTGCACCACAGAGGTTCTCATGTGGTACATGTACGAGGAAACTGATGAGAGTAAAATTAAGTACCAGAAGTATCAGAATCCGTAGTCCGTAGCATGCGGAAATCCGTAGTCTCTGTCTAACTCGTCGAGAAAAAGGCGTTATTTTATGTTTTTTTTCGGTTTTAGATATTTATTTTCCCATAACAATAAAATTCCCTTCTTCATGGTATAAACTAAAATTATCTTAAATTAAAGTTTTATTGTGTATCATAAACATTATGTAACTAATTATCAAACAAAAATAATTAAAAATTAAATGAGGGTAGTTGGGAAAACAATTGTTCACTCCGTTTGTTTGCTTGACGCAAAGCGCTTAGCTTGGCAAGTTACACAGAGTAAGCACATCTGGAAGTGGCGTTGAATGCAATGGTTATTTTATCTAAATATTAATAACATAATGTTTTAGTAATTTTCTAAAAGTGGCCATTAATTTTACTTGTTTTATGTTTTTAGCCCGGTCAAAATAGTCATTGACCCTTGCATTAATTAATGCATAATTTTATGGGAAACCTCGTTAAAAAACGCGCCTCGTACACTACCTCATAGGGGGCGTGGAAACGTTTGCATTATATGTAGAATACAGCTCCAGCTAACTTTCGTATGGCTTTTTCTCAGAAATGGTAAATCTTAGAGAAAAAAGTATAAGGACAATTTTAGTAGATAATTACCTGATCTACAATTTTAGTCCAAGCTAGTCCAAGTTGTTTTTATTGTAAAACTAACCAACAACCAAAAAATCCAAAAAACCCATTTTTGCGATAAATTTTTTTGCACACGTGGGAACAATGGGGACGTATTATTAGGGAGTATTATCCCTTAAGTGTCTGTAAATTTTCAGCTTCTTGTGAATTAATGCAAGAGTACCCCTATTTTTTAAGCTAATTTGACTAGGCTATTGTATGTTATACTCTAGCTGTACCCTATAAAGTTTATTTAAAATTTGAAATGTGATCAATCCTAAAATTTATATTTCCTTGAGGAAATTACTATACGCATTAGTATTTACATTACAAGCCACATTTTTCAAAAGCTATAAGCTGAAACTAATAAAACATACCGGACGCATGATGTCATCAATTGACACATTTTCTTCAAAAGTATTGGTCATACTACCGATAGATTTGATGGGTGTGTCACCCTCACATGTTATTCAGCCTATCTGATACTTAAAATAAAATATACAAATCTGGTAATAAAATGATTCATTAATTATTATCCAGTTCTAATTCCTGATTCATGTTTATCTTGAGCTTGTAAAGCTCAATTTACATAGTATGCATGAGTAAGCCTACATCTCAGTAATATTATAAATGCGAAATCTTGTATAGATATTTGTTTATTACTTAGTAATAATGGCAGAACCAATTTGTATGAAACTTATTATGTGGACCTACAATGTCGATAATTAATGCACACACGTAGAGGTAATTTAATAATTACAATTTCGAAATTTTTAAACAACCTTGAGTTACATTGTTGTATTATTTAGAAGATTTTGTCTCACTGCTGGGCCAAGGCCTCTCCTTGATGACTCCAGTCATCTCGGTTTTGAGCCTTACATTAAGAAATCAAATCAAACTTAACAGCAAATGCGCGAAAAACGCGAAAGAGCGTTGTTAGGCGGGGACAGCTGTTTAAGTACTAGTTGCTCCGAGATGATACAAAACTGTTTTATCTCAATAAATCATAGTTTTAACAAAGTAAAAAGTATTTCTAAAATCAGAAAACACGAAACCGGATACGTAGTTTAATTTAAAGTTGCCATTGTAGCTCCGCTGTGTACGTAATGACGATCTCTGTGGCTCAGCGACAAATGTTTCTATGATCTGCAAGTATTTATCTCGGGTCTGGGGGTTTCTATCTATAATATGTACTCGCATGTATTTACAAAAAAAAGGACTTATGTATATATCCACAGAACAGAAAGAACGATAGAACTAGTAAGTAGACGGAGTCCGCGTAACACCTAGTATGCGGAATACCGCGCACTACAACCTCTGCTCACATCAGTCGTCAAATGCAAAACCGTCAAACAAAAACAGACTGTGAATCATACCAGTTAAGGTCGCGATTCTCTTAAACCTCAGCTTTCGCTACTCAATTAGGGATGTGACCCTAATAAACTGATGAATGTGTTATCGAAAACTTCATTGTGTAAAAAGTTACCCCTATTAAAAGGAACCAGAAGATACAGACCGTTTTCAGATTACTTTAAGGACCAAGATTTTGTAATTAAAAAAAGTGGAAACAAATACGTGGTTGAAATGGTTAGACACAGCTATTACCAACCCTAATTTTTTTGTGTTTTCAGGTTATTATAGTATTTATATTCATGACGTTTTATTATAATTTACCTTCATTAATGAAATCGAAATCTAATGAAACGTATTAAAAATTACAGGCACATATCTATCAGCAGAACGGAGTTTAGAAACTTCCTCAACGCCAAAGGAACACAAGCAGAAACTTGATTCAGATGACTTTTATGTCACTCAAAAAATGTAAAAGAAATTGATATATACAGAGCGGATAGTAATGCAGTGATTTGATAAAAGCGATAACAGAACGGTACATAAATGTGCGGATCCATCATTTATTAAAATTAAACATAAAAGTCACAAAAAGACAGCTTCTAAACAAGTACGTTCTATGTCAAGGACATTACATTTTCACGTAGATATGTATCAGTCATATAATCCTTTTTCAAGTTTATACGAGTTGTAAACCAGTGATTGTGTTAAAAAAGAAAGAAACGAAAAGTTTTTTGACGTATTTTGTTACCCATCAGTGGGTAGGTATAATAATCGATATCGATACATTCGTATCGATCTTGTATCCTTTGGCACATCACTAAGGAAGTAGCTATGTTTAGTGGGCAATCAAATAACAGCCATTGCATTATCAATTATATTTCATATTGTTAGAGACTTAAACAAAAATCTTTCGCAAAAGCGTCATCTCTTGCTAAGTAGACTTTCTTTTTAGTAATGTTTATTTTATTAAGTTTTGAACCATGTCCTGATGGCACTAAGGTTTTATATCAATAAAATTTGTTTTATGGTTTTAAGTCCTTTTTCGCGTTCTCTTTCAACCAATTATAACTTTTATTTCTAAGTGTGTTTGTTTCTACATGTGTGAGTTTAGCTACATTGGTTCTCCTAACAAAAAGTCATCATGCTATTTCTATTGTTCTCTCTGTTCTGTGTATATATCAGTAACATGGTACTCATAACACAATCTCTGCTTACTTTGGTGCCAGATGATGCTCTGTGAAATGTCCGGATTATTTATTTTTCTATATCTGATATAAATATATGAATGTTGGAATAACATATAAGTTATTTTCTATGTACCATCCAGCAGCTAGTTAAATAACATACATAACTCCCTTTCAGTTTGAATCTAAACGGAGCTCGACAGTTGTTAGACACTGCCAGCTCCGTGCCACGAGACCGCGAGTATTATAACGACATGCCCGACAAAATACCGCCGGAGTCTGCGCCCTCTCACAGACACCCACCGCCGCCGCCGCTAGCCTCACTCGTCTCAATATTCCCTACATCTTCGTGAGTACTGAACTAACAAAGTAATAACAACCAACCAACTCCTTTCGTTCAGACACAGTAACCGATTGGAGAAGCCACTGCTCCTAAAACACTACCGACACATGCCCCACAATGCATACTCCTTTTGTCAGACATAGTAACTGATTGGAGAAGCCACTGCTCCTGAAACACTGCGACACATGCCCCACAATGCATACTCCTTTAGTCAGACACAGCAACTGCTTGGAGAGGCCACTGCTCCTGAAACACTGCGACACATGGCCCACAGTGCATACTCCTTTAGTCAGACACAGTAACTGCTTGGAGAGGCCACTGCTCCTGAAACACTACGACACATGCCCCACAATGCAAACTCCTTTAGTCAGACACAGTGACTGATTGGAGAAGCCACTGCTCCTGAAACAATATGGCACATGCCCCACAATGCAAACTCCTTTAGTCAGACACAGTGACTGATTAGAGAAGCCACTGCTCCTGAAACAATATGACACATGCCCCACAATGCAAACTCCTTTAGTCAGACACAGTGACTGATTGGAGAAGCCACTGCTCCTGAAACAATATGGCACATGCCCCACAATGCAAACTCCTTTAGTCAGACACAGCAACTGCTTGGAGAAGCCACTGCTCCTGAAACACTATGGCACATGCCCCACAATGCAAACTCCTTTAGTCAGACACAGCAACTGCTTGGAGAAGCCACTGCTCCTGAAACACTATGGCACATGCCCCACAATGCAAACTCCTTTAGTCAGACACAGTGACTGATCGGAGAAGCCACTGCTCCTGAAACACCACGACCATATTAATGGCAAATTCTAAAAAAAAAAATGCCTATAAATATCATTATTTGGCATATGCTGCGAAAACTATTGATGATACATGATTATTGATACGAGTACATTAAATAATGTACTATTTGTTTATATACTCATTAAAAAAGTTAATTCATTACCCATAAAAAAGTTTACAAGATTATGTCTTTCAAAACTTTCGTGAGTTGTACTATACATTTTGATAAACACGGGCTTTACTCACGTATTATTTTGTCGATGGAAGCACCGACACTGTTTAGATTCAACGGCCAGATTTCATTCAAATTTTGCACACCTGTCAAAGACCGATGACAATGCAATAATTCGAGTAAAAATTAGAAAAAAAATCAAAAAAAAACCGATTATCCTAAAACTAAAAAATAGAAAATAAATTTTAATAAATGTAAGTAAGAGAAATGTTTTATTTAAAAAAAACGTGGGATGCTTTTTAAGATATTATCGAAATGATAATCCTTCTACTATTGACACCATGCACCCCACGCTTTTTTTTAAATAAAACATTTTTTTCTTACTTACATTTATTTAAATTTATTTTCTATATTTACTTTGGTTTTCTATATAAAGCGTGTTTTTTAGTTTTTTAAACTATTATTTATTTTTTACTGGATTGCTAGTTTTAGATATTGTTGATATTGTTTTGTCTATATTGTTATTTTTTTATTAAAAGTTTGTATTTCAGATGCGAGGAAAGTGTGCGTCATTACGTGAACCAAACTCCACCACCGCGAACGCCGCCGACGGCACTACTTCCCAATAATCACACGGACATATTTGATATGCGTGAGTATTACTGGCCTCGTAGCTCTGTTTGAAGTAGCTCTGCCTTCTGCATTTATTAAATAATGCAAACAAACATTAAATAAATAATGCTAGACATTTCACATCATTTAGCCTCAAAGTAAACAGAGCTTGTGCTATGGAAACCACATGACTAATATACCAAGTATATATATATATTTTTTTTAAATGCGTACATATTATACATAGAAAAACACCCAGACCCGAGATAAATATTAGCAAATCATACAAACATTGTTCGCGCGGCGGGAATCGAACATGCAACCTTATGTGACAGAGTTTAGGCCCGCTGCGCCACACAGGTCGTCAGAGATGTTTATTCTGTGTCTAGGTGTTATAAAGCATCTTGTATATACAAATATATTACTGGTCTATCTGTTATCTGGTTTTTCCAATAGATTTGTTTAGTTTGGGAATAGATGATGCTGTGTGAATTTTCTAGGAATATTAGACGACCTCTGTGGCACAGTGGGCTTAGGTCCGGCTGAGACGCAAAAGGTTGCGGGTTCGATTCCCGCTGCGGGACAAATGTTTGCTTGATCTTCAAGTATTCGTCTCGGGTCTGGTTGTTCCTATGTATTTATTTACAAAAAATATATATATTAGTAGTATATCAGTCATATGGTACCTACCCATAACACAAGCTTGCTTACTTTGGGGCCAGATGATGCTGTGTGAAGTGTCCGGTATTATTATTATTATTTATTTTATTTATAGTTATACATTGATTTCAAATTCACGGGAAAAAAATAAAGTTACATGATGGGTGTCTTTTCTGAAACAAATCCAGGAGAACACAGTATCAAGTTCGTTCTTCTCACTGTGTTAATAGTTCTATCGAACCAGTGTGGTCACTGATGTAATTGTGGCCTCAAAGGCCTTCTTGCACTTTTACTTAAGCGGCTATACTATAAAGTATAATAAGTCTTTACAAGTATACAAAGCAGTAAAAGCTACCTTAACTGTTGTACCTCTACTGGAAAACTTTCTCAGTAGACTGGCCGGTGAAAAAAGAAATACGGGCAGAAGAAGAAGATGGGCAATTTACTCAAAATCATTTTTTTTTATATTAATCGACCTTGTTTCATATAAAGATGAAAATACTATATTGGACCAACTGTGGTGAGACAACTAGAAATATCAGAAAATGGTAAACTTTTACCCTGCATTTTGTAGAAAACGATTCTCCCAACTTTTGTATAAATAAGTGATGACTACATACATAAGTCGTTGTTTCAGAACCGTTCACAGCAGCACCAGTGACGTCATCATCTGCAGCATCCACGTCTTCCACGACAGTGTCGTCTCCAGGCGCGGATGCCGAGCCGCTGTCTGCTAAAGCGCAAGCTGCTTTACTGGCGCGCGAGCCTTGGTTCCACGGACCTATATCGAGAACAACGGCAGAAAAGGTACTTTCGTATGAGTCTGACTTTCTGAGGGGATGGAGATATTCGTCTGCCCCAAGGCATGGCCTTACAACTTTAGAAAAGCCGGAACCGACAGCTAATGTGCCCTTCGGAACATGGAAGCACTCAGATGAACCATTGGGGTCACCCATCCCGCAGTGTTATTACGTATAAGCAGAAGCGACAGCCGAGTAGTTGAGACTGAGCTGAGATAAAACGAGCGAGCCTTTCAGTAGCTCGCTCCCATATGATGTGTAACATCTGACATCACACCTTGGTAATAAGCAATATCAACATTATATTCTGAATTTGTTTATATAACACCACAGAAGTGCTCATGTCGCTCATGGTAAGAATGCATGGCCTCATGTCACTCTGCCCTCAGACAGTTAACCGACACACTTGAAATGTATAAACTCTCTTGTATTAGTATTTCGTAGTTAAGGTAGTAAAAGCGCTAGGACCAAGACGAGTTTCTTGCCAGTTCTTCTCGGGCTTGGGTTAGGATGAATTGGCACCTAAATTCACCTAGTATGTAAGACGTTTCAAAGTGATCCTTGTGATTGTATTGAATAAATCATCTTTTTGACTTGACTTGCTTGTGGTTCAGCTAACTCGGTCGCTTCTAACAGATGATAGAAGTTAAGGAATACTGAGGCCTGTACCTGGATGGGTGGGGGGCACACAGGGGCATTTTCATCAGAGAGCTTCCGTGCTCCAAAGGGCACGTTAATCGGTTGGTTTTGCAAAAGATGTTATTCAATTAAATTAATTAATATCATTTTATTTCAGCCACACACAATAAGCCATATCTAGAGTATAAAGTTCATAAAATTACACTAAATACATACCAAAAAATACAATATTGAGTGCACAGTGTGCATTTTTGTCCATTCATAAAGGCGCAGTCTACATGCAGCCTTTCTCCTATTGTGTGCATTGTCCACCAGTATTTATTTATTTATAAATTGATTGTGATAACTTAAACTAAAAGTGCATTTATTTAAAAGTTCGCATCAATCGCGTGTACAAAATCGAAAAGTTTCGTGATAAGTGAACTTCAGGACTCATGTAAAGGTGGATAATTAATACGACGATTCATTAAATTGTTTTCTCCAAAAGATATAACTCTAATAACTAGTTTCGTCGGTTAGTTTTCTTGGTACTTGTATTTGACATTAATTATATCATTCCAAGATAATAATGTTGGACGAAAGACTGATCGAATCAACCTTTAAGAAAGTGTAGAGGAAACCAGTATTAACTCAGCAACTTGTATCCTTGCAGATGGTCGTAGAAGACGGAGAATTCCTCGTCCGTGAGTCGGCCGCGTGTCCCGGCCAGTTCGTGTTAACGGGCGCCAGGCGCGGCATACACAAACACTTACTGCTCGTCGACCCTAATGGCGTAGTATGTGTCCTCCCTACCATCATCATCGTGGATGTAGGAGCTTCCTACCTCTCAGAACTGATGCAGCTTCTTCATGTGCTCCTCTCCAAAGCAGCCTCCTTGAACTCTTTATACAACACTGGATGTTGCCCACGACTTCTTTCGCATTTTTTTTGTAATTGTAGCTTAAATCCTTCCCCCGGATGCAATTTATCTCCTTGCCAAATTTTATTGATATGTTTCAAACCACCCAACACCACCCATTAGAAAGTTTCCATACAAACATTCACACCCCATTTTATTCCTTTATGAGGCCACTGCTCCAGATTTTGAAAAATCCTAAAACACGTGTCCATTTATTTTGCATTTTAAGTATCCAAACCAAGTTTCTAAGACAAAATATAATTATAATTCATACAAAATTTTACCCCTTTGTAAGGGTTATTTTGAAAAATCCTGAAACTCGTGTACATTTACTTTGCATTTTAATTATTCAAATCAAGTTTCAAGAAAATCGCACCACGCGTTAAAAAGTTTCATACATTCGTTTTCACCTCTTAGGGATTGAATTTCAAAAAACCCCACCTTAGTGGGTGGTTTTGCTATAAAAGGAAGCTACTTTCCAAATTTCAGCTCTCTAGCTTCAGCGTTTTCGGCTCGGCGATGATGAATTAGTCAGCCAGTCAGGTTAAGCTCTTTTATAGGTATAGATGCCAACAATCTTCTATTTAAATTAAACTTCTAAAGTTTATTCTTAGCCTGAGAGACCTCTCTTTCCTTTTGTGATGTTCTTGATTAGCCTGTCACATCTTATAATAGACTAGCGACCCGCCCCGGCTTCGCACGGGTGCAATGCTGATACTAAATATACAACAGAATTACATAGTCTAATACAAAGTCGCTTCCCGCTGTTTGTCTGTC
Organism: Lampropteryx suffumata; assembly: GCA_948098915.1. NCBI lineage: Eukaryota > Metazoa > Arthropoda > Insecta > Lepidoptera > Geometridae > Lampropteryx > Lampropteryx suffumata. The sequence continues at coordinate 6,234,394 of OX402548.1, read as the reverse complement.
CCTATGTATGCCCCTATCTTCAAAACTACGCAACGGATTTTGATGCGGTTTTTTTTAAAAGATAGACTGATTCAAGAAGAAAGTTTATATGTATAATACCTACATAATATAGTAGAGAAACACTGATAATTTTAGAGGTTAGCGTATATGGGTTCAATGTATTAGAACTACTGAGCTACAGCAACGCGTGGCCAGGTCAGCTAGTGTCTTTATATACAACTTTATCTAAGAGAATAACATAGACTAAGAGATAGACATATACCATTGCGGACTTTTGTGTAGACCTTTTTAAGTTGTACAATACTGGAGTACATTATTTTGATCTATCTCGTAGGGTTCAGCCAGCGTTTGCAATGTAAGCGCAAAAAAAGTGTTTATTTACGACACCACATAAGAAACCTCTAAAATGATCAGTGTTTCTCTACTATATTATACATGTTTTATTCATATAAACCTTCCTCTTGAATTACTCCATCTATTAAAAAAAAACGCATCAAAATCCTTTGCATAGTTTTTAAGATCTAAGCATACATCGGGACAAACAGACAACGGGAGGCGACTTTGTTTTATACTATGTAAAAATTACATCGCGTACCGCATACCTAGATAGATATTTTTCCATCTTAAAACCAAAAGTGATGTAGTAATTGTAACCCACTTCTAATCGCCAGGTCCGGACAAAAGATCGTGTTTTCGAAAGCGTGCCTCATCTGATAAAGTACCACTGCACGAACGAGCTACCCATCGTGTCCGCCGACTCTGCACTTCTACTGCGAAAGCCAGTCCTAAAAGCCGACGCCTTCTGAGGAACGGGGAATAGGAAGCCGTAGCTTCTTAAATAATAATGCTGATCTCATGTTTATACCAGACCAAAAAGCAAACGGCATTTCATTGACTGTCATAAAGGATTATATAAACCTTGATGTAACAGCCAATAAATGCCAGCATTGGCTAGGTGTGAAATCAGCACAGGATCGGCCAAAACGATTCCGATGCGGTGGACACCACAGACCTAATATACATGGACAGTCTTGTTTTGATGTTTTCATGGGGACTTGACCTTATAGCGACACAAGACAAACTTGACAACCGCATTCCGAAGTCGATTGGCCGCGCTCGTATCGTGATCGTAATCTTCATGCGTTTTTACCTAATTTTGCAAGAACTCGCGTAAACATTTTCTATTATTTATTGTCTGCGTGGTGCGGCTATAGTTATGAATTTAAAAACGCTCGCTATTATAAGAGCTATTCTCAGAACCATATTGAATACGTTTGCTTGTATTTAACACGAACGCTGTCGCACATCTCAGCCGTACGCTTGATTTGTGCGGGTACTATGCGTACATTCTAATTTAGCATCCCACTCTCCGACAGTTACACAGGCATAGTTATGTAAATCACAGTACTATGTAGTAAGCACTATCTACATACTATATAAAATAGTATTTCTTATTATTTTAGGGTATTACACTGTGTAAGTGCAAATGATACAAGCTGAATCAGTGTGTATGTAGAAGCAATAATCGCACGCATGTTCGATGTATTGAATACAGGAACTGGGGCAATATAATATGTAGGACGAATTTTGTGATTTATGTGACTTATTATTGTACTTCCATTATAAATAGTATATCACAAAGTACTTATAAGTTATTATGCTTGCACAATAGTTTATCTTTATAATAATAAGTGTATGCATTTAGTTAAATCGTTTCAGATTCTTTTTGTGGCATATTATTAAAATTTGACTTTATTCTACCAAAGGTTTACACAGAATTTTTAATTAGAATTTAGACTCTTAGTATGAATTGTAGTATGAAATTATTTTTAGATGTAAGATACTCACAGAAATATTAAGCAAACAATTTGCAAGAATAATCAATGCCAAACTAACTAAAGCCTTAATATCGGTCATTAAAACTTATTTTTAATATTTTGGTTAATATTTTCGTCTAAAAAGAAAGCTCTCTGTAATATTCTAACGTAATCCTACTGATATTATAAATGCGAAAGCTGTGTGTAGATATTTCTATGCTTATTATGTTTGTTTGAGGATCAATTATGATGTAAGGGCTAAACGGACTTGGATGAAACGGAATAGATGTAGTAAGTGCTATATAAGCATTATATAAGTAGGTGTCAAGCGTGAAAGCCGCAGGCAGAACCTAGTAAAGTATTTTTTAGATTTGTGCACATTATATACTTGATTGACGCGGGACGTCTATTTTTGATTGCTCTTCTAAAGTACAGTCAAACTTAACAATAAGTATGTAACATCTATAATAATGTAGTGCATTACTAATCAATAATATGTTTCTCGTGACGATCTGCAATACTAGCATAAAATTTTATTTACCTACCAGGTTTTGGTAAAAGGTGCTATTAATAGCTTGAATATATACTAAGCAATAAATATGTTTAAACCATTACACATAAGAGTACTGTGTGAAAGGTAAATCAATATATTTTAGTGCACTGATTGACATAGTATTTTAATTTTAAGATTAATAAAATATGCTTGCACAACAAATAATAATCATTTGTGGCTAGACTTTAATGGAATCAGTTTACTGGCTGATAATCTAAACAATAACAGTACTTATTGCAAAGATATATCCGAATGCTGAAAACTATCTTTTAGTTTTATCAAAATGTTATAAACTTGAAAAAAATAAGCAATAAAAAATTCAAGATGCATTTGTATTTTTCTTTATTCAAATGTTATATGAATGATAGATATGTAGTACAAACTGTGTTCATTAACGACACCCCGGGGTGTAGTTGACAAAAAACATTTGTTAACGACACCACCGTAATGTTGGGATAGCATATCGTATATAATATAATATTAAAATATATGAGCAATGTAACTATACAAGTGTTTGTTCTCTTGATGTTAACCTCTCAACATCACAACCGATTCAAATAATGAAAGAAGTTGGTATTCAAACTGACAATATTAATGTGGAAAAGACAATGTCAGTATACAAACTCTTGAAACGGCAAATGACGCAAGCCTACGTAAAGCAAATCCTAAATTTGGTGAATTCATTAGTTCAATCTCAGTGGATGCATTGTCCAGTCCAGATCCATAGTGGATCTAGTAGGATATTTTTTTCTCTGTAGATCGGTTTCCCAATAATTTGGATCTGATGAGAATTTTTATTGCAAACCACTTCGTTAGATTATGCTAAAGTATAGAAAACAATGCGTAAGGCGAACGAGCGGGCTATACTTAGTTCGTCTGTCATAACTCTTGTCTAGTTGCCAAACTCATTATAATCATTATTAAAATTTTTAGTTGATTAGCCACTTTACATGGAACCCAAATTTTATATACTCCTTCAATTTTATGAAGATTAGGATTTGTATTCTTATTTACTGTAGGAGGATTAACAGGAGTAATTTTAGCTAATTCCTCTATTGATATCACCCTTCATGATACATATTATGTTGTAGATCCAAATTATTAGGAAACCGATCTACAGAGAAAAAAATATCAAACTAGATCCACTATGGATCTGGACAATGGATCCACTGAGATTGAAGGAATTTATTGGCCACAAACTTGACAACGTACCGATATTAAAGAGAAGACAGATTTTGAGGTCTTTCCCCATGGCCTAACTGATTTGGCTACGAGGACTAACATATACTCACGGCCATGAGGAAAAAGCCAGATTTTGTTTCAAATAATAAGAATTACTGAGCAGCGTTCAAGTTAAATAAAAAATTTGTTTCAAAGTTCTTTTTATTTTAATTTAATATTTTGGTATAGGGGGGCACATAAGGGAATTTTCATGCATTTTGATTACGACACTTGTTTTTTTTTTTTAATTAAAGGATGCAAATATAACTTAAATTAAATTAAAGTACACACTACACAATACACAAGTTCTTAATGTTGGTTTGTACAATCCAGGCTCGCTAGGTACTAATCACGACGACTTTATAGCAGCCATGGAAGTGCGTTCTCCTGACATAATGGCCATAAATGAAACTTGCACCGATTGTTCGTGGGTATAAGCTGAGGTACTCTCCTCGTCCTTTGTCTCTGTGTCACGGCCTCGGAGGTGGAGTTGGGTTTTATATTAAATGCGGGATCAAAGCAAGGTCTAATAGGTCTAGTATGGTCTAATCCCATAGACCCACTAAACAGATTTGTGGAACAGATGTGGCTTACCCTCTTTTTCAATGGTAAAAAGCTAGCCATTGGAACAGCATACCGCCCACACAGGAAAAAAGTTGATACATATCTAGACGCGATAACGGACTCAATTAATGCAGCTCCAAATTGCGACAATGTATTATTGCTGGGAGATATGAACATTAATTTGTTAGCAAGTGACAATGGAGGAAGTTTTATACCTTTTTAAATTGTTTAGACCTGCAACAACATGTGTCCACTCCAACACACTTTACAGAAAATAGTCAAACATTACTGGATCTGATTTTTACAGATCTGAAAGTTAGGAATATTCTTGTTGAGCCTATAGGAAATCTATATGGTCATGCTCTCATCACCTGCGAACTTAACATAAAACGTGATAAAATTGAACCTCATCGCATCATATAGGTATAGACCGTACGGCAACATTAAATTAGACGCTTTTAATAAAGATCTACTTTCTACACGCTGAGATCTGCTTGGAACATTGGGTAATGTAAATGACATGGTCGTGCTTTTCAATCAATGTGTTACTTCTTTAATATGCACGCCCCTATTAAAACTACCACTATAAAGTCACACTCCTATCCATGGATTACAGACACAATCAAATTGATGATGAAACTAAGGGATGATGCTTTGACTATTGACCATAGAGATAAAACTGATTCTAAGAGAGAATATTACTAATCATTGAAATCTTTGGTAAATGTATCTTTACACCATGAAAAAGTAGCATATTTTAATTTTAATATAAACAATAAAATAAAAGACTAAAGCTCTTTGGAAGAATTTAAAAACGATCATACTTCCCCCCAGAAAGCAAATTTCATTGTCAGCCAATTTTACAAACCCAGATGAAATAAACAGTCACTTTTTAAATGTACCAGGCAGTTCCAGTGTAAATTTTAGTCAACTGACGTATTTTGAACACCACAGATTCAGTGGTGCAGTTTTTAGCCTAGCTACTGTAGGTTATGATTCTATATTTAAAAATATTAAAAAACTCAATAGCAATGCTGAACGGGATGACCAAATTACTCTTAAGATGCTGCTGATGACGTTTCCACAATCTTTAGATGCGTTAATCCTCATAATAAACTCGTCTATGTCACTCTCAATGTTTCCAGACGCATGGAAAATTGCAGTTGTGCGCCCGTTACCAAAGAAAGATAATGCTACTGAAGTAAAAGATTTAAGACCAATAAGTATACTGCCTTGTGCGTCTAAAATATTAGAAAAAATAGTTAGTTATCAACTTACAGCCTACATAGAAAAATATCAGATATTACCTGATTTGCAGTCAGGTTTTAGGCAAGGTAGAAGCACTTCAACCGCCCTATTAGATGTTACAGATAATATCTTATGTTCACAGGACCAAGGATTATGTACAATACTTTATCTATTTCTATTACTAGATTTTTCCCGAGCCTTCGATTCGATAAATATTCCGCTACTTCTATCCAAATTAAGTTTCTACGGGTTTGATCATATGACCGTTAAATGGTTCGATAGCTACCTCAGCAATCGCCACCAGTATGTAGAACTACGTCAAAGGAATGGTGATATTGCAAGGTCCAAAATCAGTCATGTTTCTCGAGGAGTACCACAGGGCTCAATCTTGGGACCAACGTTGTTCAGCCTGTACTGTGCTGATCTGATTAACAGCATCAAATCCTGTAAATATCATGTATACGCTGACGACGTACAGGTTTACTACTCTTTTAAGACCGCAGACTTGGTTAAGGCAACAAGGATCGTTTCTGAAGACCTTAATAGCATCGCAGCATGGTCAGAAAAAAACAGCCTAATATTAAATGCCCTTAAAACAAAGTTCATGGTTTGTGGTTCTATTCAACAGCTACAAAAATTGGACTCTAATATAAGCATATCCATAATGAACACACCTATAGATAGGGTATTTGATGCTCGCAATCTGGGTTTTCAAATGGATTCAAACTTACGCTTTGAGAAACATGTAGCAGATAGTGTTCGAAATTGTTTTTATCGACTTAAAATCTTGTAAAGAATCAGACCTTACCTTGGCGAGGAACTTAGATTGCAGCTGGTGGAGTCTCTGGTCCTTTCCAAACTAAACTATGTCGATACATGGTATGGCCCTCGACTTCTGGCACGAACTCAAAAACTCGTTCAAAGGGTACAAAATGCTTGTGCGCGGTTTTGTTTTGATGTACCACCAAAAGAACACGTAACACCGTTTTTGAACAAGCATTTTGTATTAAAAATGAAGTCTCGCCAAAAACTCCACTTGGCTTGTCTCCTTTTTGGTGTTATTCAGACGAAGACACCCAAATATATATATGATAGGGTCATTTGGACATCAAATAGTCTTACGAGCAGGGTTAGGCAGTGTGCTCCTCCACTATCCACATATTGTCACAAAACAGCTGCATTCCTCGGCAGTTTCCGATACGCAGCAACGAAGTGTTGGAATAATATCCCTCCACCGATCAGAAACCTAACTAACGTTTGCACTTTTTGGATTAAACTTAAGCGTTTCTTAATAGACGAACAAAGGAAGTGGGAGGGCATCAATATTGATGCATCAATTATTTATTGGTGATCTAGGTCACCTAATTATAATATTATAACATTATTATTATTCATATCTTTTCTATTTATGTACTTACTCATGTATTATTAATATTTAAACGCATGAAAAACCGAATAAAAGAGATATTTTAATTTTACTAATCGTAGGCACAATATCAATATCTATATTTATTTATTCTCGTATCTATATTTTTAAAATTTTGAACGAGAGAAGGGCGACCCTCTGACGTCGTGACGTTACTGCACAGGGTTAGCATAACACCAGCGCTAAGTGGGTAGGTTCACACTACTTAATTGGCATTATGCTGAGCTGACCCTTTTTGGCGCGACATGATGATTTTTACCACTATGCAGGTGCGTAATCTATTTTAATAGGTGGCAAATACGTACCTAATACCTGGTCGGTCACCTACCAAGTTTTGTGGCGTACGTACTCGATTTTTTTTAATTTTTTTTAGTTGAAATAATGTATGTTGATTTACCACCTTAACCTTTCTTTTTGTGTGTCGTGTCAAATAAATATTTTTCATTTCATTCAGTGGCGGCTTAACAATGGAATGGCCTAAATTCGCTTGTTTCAGGTAGCGCGGTTTGTGGGACTTTGAGCAGGTATAAAACGATAAGGGATGATTGAAATGACATCATTTGCATACCAACTCCCAGTCAGAAAGGTCCTTTAACGAATACGACATCTCTCTAAACATGAAAATGGATACCACACCAGAAGCAGCGTCTCAAGTGGTTGCACTAATCGAAGCTGGACAGAACCAAAGTCAAGTGGCTCGTCAATTAAATTTGAGCAGATATGCTGTTCGACGTGTATACCAGCGATATCAGCAAACTGGTGGCTATACCAGGCGACCAGGAACAGGCCCAAAACGTGCGACAACACAACGCGATGACTGTTTTCTTGTGAATACATCACTACGAAATCGCCGGTTGAATGCAGTTCAACTCGGACAGCAGCTCCAGGAAGTTAGAGAAGTGGAAGTCAGTCGGTGGACGGTGAGAAGAAGACTGACAACTGGCCCAAAATTGACCCCAGCGCACAGACAAGTACGCCTTCAGTTTGCTCGAAATCACGTTAATTGGACTATGGATCAATGACAGGCAGTCCTCTTCTCCGACGAGTGCAGGATGTGTCTCCATGGTAACGACGGACGGGGTAGAGTCTACCGAAGATCCAGTGAGCGTTTTGCTCAATGCTGCATCTCCGAACGGGTCGCATACGGCGGTGGTTCGTGTATGTTTTGGGAAGGCATTTCACTGGAAGCGAAAACCGAAATTGTCTTCATCACAGGGCCCGATACCGACCGTCCATCGCGTGGATTGACTTCCTAACGTTACGTCGAAGAGATCCTGCAAGAACATGTTCTGCCCTTTTCGGGATTTATCGGCGAAAACTTCGTTTTTATGCAGGACAACGCTAGACCACACACCGCTGCTATAGTACGCCAGTACTTGGAGGAGATTGAAGTACTCGTTATGGAGTGGCCTGATCGAAGCCCAGATCTCAATCCCATTGAGCACTTATGGGACGAACTAAAGAAACGAGTAAGAGCCAGAAACGCAGTGCCTACGAGTCTCAGCGAGCTCCAAACCGCGATCAAGAAAGAATGGGACAGCATACCGCAGGATTTCGTAAAAAAATTGATTTCTTCAATGAAACATCGAATGGAAGCTGTTATTCAGGCTAGGGGAGGCAATACCTCGTATTAATAAATCGTTACATTCACAAATTTGTTGTTTTTTTAATAACCTTTTATACCTGCTCAAAGTCCCACAAACCGCGCTACCTGAAACGAGCGAATTTAGGCCATTTCATTGTTAAGCCGCCACTGCTATGATTTGGAAGGTCAAGGCCAGACATTATGGGTTTTTAGGAAGCTAACAGTGTGTACTTTAATTTAATATAAGTTATATTGGCAACCAACCTTTAATTTAAAAAAAAACAAGTCTCGAAATAAAGAAGCAGGAAAATTCCCCTATGTGCGCGATTTCTATGCTCTCGAGTGTATATCAGGACAACAACACTATTCATTAGTGGTGTTGTCGACAAATCTTTTTTGGCAACCGCACCCCTAGGGGTTTCGACTGGGGCCGTAGTTAAGAATTAACGAAACTGTGTAGGTTATCAAAATGTTATAAACATTACAATATTAAGCAATAAAATAAATCATGATTTATTTGTATTTTTCTTTATTCAAAATGTAATATTAATTATAGATAGTACAATTTGTAAGGTCTTACATGGCAGTGATGTTACTTACTTATAAAATAGTTATTACTTTATTCACTGTACAAAATCCAACTACAACTTCCTCAACAATCTACAAACGCATCTCTTTATACCGAAGGTTTTTCATAAAGGCGCGATATCTGCCGGGCGATTATGGAATTCTGATACTATCAAGTCTTAGATACTGATAATCCTTTTCAGTCGGAAGGTTGATGTTGATTGCCATACATGATGTCATATGAATAGAAACCTCAGACCAAATAAATATAAAGAGCCGCGATCAAAGCTCAAAACTGTGCTTCCGTGTGTAAATACCCGCACCCACGCAACACACATACACCGAAATCGTGCTCCTTGCTGTTAGTAGGTACACGTTTCTTCATTTTCAATAAACTTCAATCAAAACCTTCGCGCTTTAGGTAAAGTGCGTTCGATTATATTGTACAATATAACCTTAAAACCTAAGATTTGTAGGTATATAAAAATGGTGTTATTTTAAGTAAAACGTGATTCTGTGACTTTTTTGTCATTAAAGTTGTTAATGTCATTAAATTCTTGTTTTGTAAGATGTTTTTTAGACGACGACATGACAGAAGACTATTTAGTACAAGTATGTTTGCTTAAGAGCAAGGAGCACAGTTTAGGTCAATCTGTATATGTGGGTGCGTCAAACTATCAAACTAATGAAGAAATTTTGCCGATTGCTAATCGAAAATAATAGACATGGATTTTGTCAAAAGTTCCACAATCGCCATACCGTTCTTAGAATACAATTTCAGAATACCGCGCCAGTTCGAAAAAGCCTCAAGGTAATACATTCAACACCTAAATTTTCACAACGCATTTAAAATTTTAGATAAAAAACAAACAGAAGTGTCAAGAGTCGCACATTACTGACAGCCCTGACCTAACCTAACAATCCTAATTATAAAAATCTAAAAAGTTGATAATTACATACTAATTTCATTACAGTCCAAATCATATTACCAGTCAATTTGAAAAATTAATTTAAATAATTATTAATATAATGTCAGATCCCATTAAAAACATTACAGGCACATAAACGAGAATGCGTCGGAATCTTTACGACAGTTCATACATTACTCTAAAGCGAGTTGCTTACGTGAGTTAACATTCTTTGGGACACCGCGAGCACCTTTCTCCAGACCCTACTAAAACGCAAAGTCTCATTCCGTGCACTTACGCTACTATTTGCTACAAAATCGTCTACAATCAAACTAAATTCCAATACGTAAATAAAATAAATAATATGCCTTTATACAAAAATAACCCTATTTTCATACAATTGGTGAACACGTGAGCACTTGAGACCTTACAGCGGCGACCGGCCACATCGAACCCGCCACACTCTTCCATCCAACACGAACCGATCCATCGCAATACAATCCGAAGCCGCCGCTATTTACTAAAATTAAGTATCTATCATTAAGAAGCCTACAATTTATCGAATTGACTTATCGTGTAATTATACATCTCTCACAATTACAATAGTGATCGAAGAGCGTGTAAAACTGTAAAAGTTTACCATGTACAAAATTACATACACCAAAAATACTTTCATCCGCACTATTATATTCACGCGCCGTGTAGTAAAAATAGACAGTGATCTTATTTTCATTTTACTCTTGGTCAAATACGACGTAAATCTAGTAACGTACCGGAACCAGCTAGCTTCTAATGCAGCACTACTAAAACCGCACGCGAGCCGAGCGACGCCGCTCGACCGGGCGTAAACCTAGAGAAGAAAACTGCGCCGCCGATCGCGACGCACACACTCACGCAAAACGAAAACAGGTACGAGGTGGCCGATGGCAACGGTCGCTCAGTCCGGCGTGGGGAGGGGCGGCGCGGGCAGGGCGGGAAGGGCGGGAAGGGCCGGGAGCGCGGCGGGGGGCGGGGCGTGGTGCGGGTGCGCGCGGTGCAGCGTGAACGCGTCGTACACCTGCGTCAGCTCCTCCAGGTGGTGCTCCTCGAGACAGAGGAAGCCGGCCAGCGAGGGCTCGACGCGGCGCGCGCACTCGAGGCAGTGCACCACGTGCCGCTTCTCGTGCTCGCGCACCAGCAGCGCGTGCCACACCTCCACCTCGCAGTTCCCGCAGTAGTGCGAGGCCTCCCCGCGCGCGCGGCCGTGGAAGCGCACCGGCACGGCCCGCGCGCGCACCGCGCCCAGCGTGCCGCACGCCGCCCGCAGCGTCTGCGCCAGGCAGGTACGCAGCGCGCGGTGCAGCCGCGGGTCCGACACGCGGATGTTGCGCGCCAGGTTCCACGTGAGGTGCACCATCGGCACTATCGACTTGAAGCTCTGCACCTTGTTCCACTCGTAGCGCTCGAGCGCGAGCGCGTACTGCCGCGCGGTCAGCGGACCCACGTTCCACGCGATGTTGTTGCACCAGCCGGTGGCCTGCACCCAGTGCACGCAGCCCGAGTTGACCCACACGAGGTCTCCCGGCCGCTGCGTGAACCGGTACACGGGCACGCCGTGCGCGCGCAGCTCCTCCGCGTCCGGCCACCACGAGCCGTACAGGTAGCCGAGGTCGTGCCGCTCGCACAGCTCGTGCACGCCGCCCCAGTACGCGTCCGGCACGCCGAACCACTCGCAGTCGCCGGGGCCGATGTTGATGTTGATCGAGCAGAAGTTGTTGTTCTCCTGGTGCGCGGGCGTGCGCGAGCCGGGCACCTTCATGTACAGCTGGACGGTGTTCATGCCGAGGATCACGTGGCCCACGTGCGATAGCATGTTGGCGGCGGAGGCGACGCGCGCGAACGCGGGGAGCTTCTGCAGCTCCGCCAGTTGCGGCCGCCACTTGCGCTCGTCCGACAGGTCGACGTTGGTGCCGAACCGCAGCATGCGCGCGCTGCGGCGGCGCTTGGCGGGGCCCGAGCCGTCCGCGTCGGCGGCGGCGCCCCCCGCGGCCCCCGCCCCGCGCTCGCGCTCCTCGCGCAACGAGTCCTGGAAGGAGCCGGCCTGGTACTGCGCGTACTTGCGCACGGTGGTGTGGGAGCGGTGCGAGGAGCAAGCCCACACGCGGTGTCGGCCGGTTTGGTCCCAGTTCTCGTCTGCGCTCTGCATGAGCTGCGTGCGCACCTCCATCGTGTGCTCCGGCCACGCCTCCACGAGCGTCTTGGTGGAGAAGAGGCCGAGATCGAGCTTGAGCGCGGCGGTGAGGCCGCGTACGACGGCTATCGGGTGCTTCAGGCAGAAGTCGTGCAGCGGCGGGGAGAAGGCGTCGCGCTTCGCCTCCACGTAGATGAAGGGCGCGGTGGGCGCGAGCTGCACGGGGGTGAGGCGGGGCGGGGGGATGGGCGGCGGCTCCGGGGGGCCGACTCCGTCGCCGAGCGTCGACCACGCGCTCGCAGGACCCGCGTTATCCCTGCGAAGTGAACCACGTGAGTAACCCTGCGAAGTGAACCCCGACTTTCCGCACGAACCGAACTGTCGCACGGTAGATTTACAGCTGTTGAATGACAGGTCGTCATTGATCGAAATATGATAAATGAAAATTGTGAGCACTACTCATAATTTCGTAACTACTGCTACTTGGCAGTGGCCAACTCTGGTGACGAAGTTGAAAGACTGCCTGAATGCTACATGCCAATGTCATGGCTAAACAACTTTTGAAAAGCCAGGACCGACAGCTAACAGCTTAAAGTGCCCTCCGAAGCACGAATGCGCTCGGATGTAAACGCTACTGCAGTCACCACCCATACTGACCACGCAGAGTTCCATACCTTCGTAGATCAGTTAAGAACAACTATGTTAGCTGTGGCACGAGTTCTTCTCCACATAAATGAATCCTTCATACTTGCTGAGACACCACACTGCGACTTTATCACTTTTGCAGCCAAAAAGCTTAGTCAACAAGTTCTAGAACTAAGACGAATTTCTTGCCTGTCTTCTCGGATGTAGAATTGGCACTTAACTAACTCTAATATAATAAGGTGATTTGATTGAGTAAAACTACTTTAGATTAGTTCCTGTACTCACTTGCAAGCATCTATGATTTGTTTAGCGGTCATGTTGATGTTGAATGCCACTGGTTTGAGCGGGTCAGTCTTCAGTGGCTCCAGTTTCACGACGGGTTGCCGGCCTCCCAACACTGCCTCGTTTGTGATACATGTACTGCCTTCGGCTGGAAATAAATAAAAAAAATATTTATTTTTCAATATTGAAAGCATCCGTATCCGTCAGTGAAAACATCCGTAGTCAGTAAAGATACATAATTTGAGGTTCAGACAAATTCAAGTCTAGTAATAAAAATAAAATAATTTAGTATGTTTCTTGAATTTTATTCATATATTTTTTAAGGATTATAAATAAGCTTCTACTCATACCATGCCTTACTAATTTGCCTTATAATTTCAGCACTAGTATTTGGAAAACGTTTTAAATATTTTCAAACAGCGGTTTAGCTGAAAGAGGGCAAGAGACTAAACTCTATCAAAAATTTTAATAAAATCTTAAATATTCCATTTTTATTATATTTTTATTACGTGTTTAATAACTTTATGAAAAAAAAACCTCTCTAATATCTTTAAAGACCTATCTAACGATATGTCACACAATGAAGTAGACGACACTAATAGTCTGTGAGCTCAGAGGTAGAGCTCGGATTAGGGCTAAACAGACAAACAGACATAGTGAAACTATATATGTTGGTCTTCGTACTTCGGAACTCAACGCAAATTTTAAAGCAGCTTCTGCCCACGGCTTTTGTACGTAGATAAAAATAAGCCAATATCCCCAAGATACAATCGATCTCGATTTAATATTTTTTGTAAAGTTGTCTACAATCCCTATAGTATGCTATAGTATCTTATTTGGGTTCTGTTTTATTATCTTCGGAGGTGACGTTAACATTCGCGACACAGTTAATTTAACTTCTGCTTAAATGTTATCCGTGTTATGTATATACGTGTTTATGCTCCCAAATAAATATATTTTGATTTTTGATCTCTTTACCAACTATTTAACTCCTTACTCTATATCAAGACCATTCAGATGTTTAGCCGTGACAAGGTTACAAGCAAACTGATACTTTATAATATTTAGAATTTATACTATTGGTATGGAATCAAATGAGTTAGCCAAGTTAACAGCGGTAATTTTTTGGATGGATAATGCTAGCATCTAAAAACCATATTTTTTTAAATGAAATCGTTTAGTCTGAAGACAGATAGATTGCGTTTCTTTCGCCGCTACCAAAACTGAGGTGAAACACAAGTGACTTTCAAATCTTTTAAGAGATAATACAAGTAATCGGACTCTGCAGAGAAAAATGTGCTTTTACTCACATGTTTTTTTTTAATACATCTAGCGAAGTTGAGTGCGAAGCACGTGCGTGAGCATGAGCAAGCGTACCGCGGTTCAAACTAACCCTGAGATTCTCTAGATGACTTGACAGTCACGGTACCTCCATCGGCAAAATTACGTGAATAAAAGCCCGTGTCTCTCAAAATGAATAGTACAACTCACGAGAAAGTTTTGAAAGATAATTCAGACTTTGAATATCTTGTAACAAGGATTAAACTCACATTTTAACGTTTTTTTTCGTATTTTACTCATTTTTGCAAACGCTATTTTCTACTTCTGACAATGACACTGACTTTTTGTTTTTATTTAGTTCACATCAAAATTTATCAGAGGTCAATTGAAAAGTATGGATATATCGCAAACATCCTCTTTTGATAAATTAATAGACTGAAATATCTAGTGTTTTTACGAATACGATTACGATTCGTAATCGTTTACGGTTAGCCCATTGTGTCCCACTGCTGGGACACAATGGGCTCTTGATCTCAAGTGTTTTTACTTTGCTGTTTTTCATATGATCCGGAAAAAACATAAAACTCACAGCTAACAGGCTCCTTCTTGATCTCCGGTTTTGAATCTGAGAACCTCTTCAGAAGATCTTCGGCCATGGTCTCTGCGTTATCGCCGCTGCTGCCGCCGGTCGAACTGTTCCCTTCACTTTTTACCTGCTGAATAATCGCTAAAAGTTAATACAAAATCATACAAAACTATGTAATTGAATAAAACGTGGTTTATTCAATTACACGTGATGAAGAATGAGTTGGGGAACCCTAAACCTGCCGCCAGATAATTACAAAGATTTACAAACCGCACGAGCTCTGGCCGCTTGTGATAGACGATACTGAGTGAGTAGTTGCTGCATCAACGCCTGTGAACAATATTGCCAAATAAAAATGATAGTTTCCGGTTAAATACAATGTTTAAGAAGAAATAACGAGGAAAATATATAATTACTAAAATACAGGGGAAGGAAAGAATGTTTAATTAACATTTAAATGTTTATTACCTACTTCTAAACAATGTGTAGTAAAAGAGTAAAACAATTGAAATTCGACATAATTGTATAAAACTCAATACTTACATATAACTTATTTTCTTAATTTTAGTTGACTAGAAATCTAGGCTCAGTAAATATAGGAGAACTTGACATTCAAGTATCTAGGTATGACTACAATCTTTCAATCAAACGTCCCAGAACCTCATCATTGGTTTATCAATTGTGATTATACTCAATATAAATTTTGAGCCACTTATTTCGCTCCGTTGACTGACCGTTAGCTCAGTTGGTAGCTGTGCCTTCTGTGCTGTAGGTTGAGGGTATAATTCCCTCGGAAGTAAACATTTGTGTGATGAATATATGTGTTTGTTCTGTGCCTGGGAGTTATATAATATTTAAAAATATAAATATTTTATCAGTCATCATAATACAAGCTATGCTTAATTTGGGACTCGATGGTGTTGTGTGCAATGTCCTTCAATATTTATTTGATTGGTTAAAATATTTTTTTGTACATGGTCGATTATTCTGACTAGCGTTAATGATAAGGTTTAATTAACTAGAGATTTGAGCTCTACGAAGACTGATTACAAGTTTTTTGTAACATAAGTGATCACAGTACTTGCTGCTGCGGCGACAGGTTATGTGAGTTCTTCTGCAAATACTGCAAGGTCTGTAGTTGGTGATGAGTTAACGGTATTGGCTCGTCCGGCCGCTTGCCAGGGTAAGGTGGCGGCGCAGATTTAGGTGCCCGAGACGACATCTCTGCGGATATCGGAAGGTTCCAAGCTTCCTCGATCGATGGCAGCTGGCGACGCCTGTGAATCACAAATGTGTTGAATGGCAACAACGATCATTTTTCCCTTTCAAAACATTCGTGAGTACATACAATGAGACCTACCTCAAAATTCCGCAGTAGTGAGTTCGAGCGGCTGACGTATCCCATTATGTGCAGTTGTAATTACGTTTATTTAAAGTTTTAAATTTTATAAAAAAATAACATTTCATTTTTACATAATCTGCCCATAAACTTTACTTAATAATAGTAATGTTGAAATGAGAAATTTAGAGCTAATCTGTTTAAATGTTTTATAGCTTTGATGTTTTTTGTTATAGATGACCCATAAGTACATATTTCTCAATTCCAAAACCGCTTTACACTCAGCCACTATTAAGAAGAGTTATTATTGTATATCATTCATGCATTTTGACAAAAACTCGCCTCGGAATTTTGGCTTTTTATACATATAAGTAGATAAGACAAAAAATGCTTAAAACAAGGTGCTATGAACTCATAACTATTCCATAGTCAAAATTGACGAAAATTATCAACTTCGATGAAAAGGAACGCCAAAAATATGGACATTTAATTAAAATAACCCGGCCGTAATGCATATTGATAAGGAGATCACAAGCCTTGAAGCCTCTTTAGAGAAACAGGGGGTTTCACTTACTTATAATTTTTGATAGTTAAATAAAGAATCGTATATTTATATGTATATAAATATATAATTAATGTATGATTCATGTATTCATGTATAAATATATAGTCATGCATGACTTGCTTCTACCCGCGGCTTCGCACGCGTGGTAAATGTCCTCAAAATACAAATTCCTTTCCAAATTTCTTCAAGATCGAATTAATTAATTAATTAACTGTTTAACCGTGAAATCGTAACAAACAAACATACACTTTCAAATTCATGATATTTTTTTTCATGAATTATTATGTACATTCATATTTCTCAAGATATAACTCAAGTTAAAGAGGTCTAAAAGATTCAGCACTAAATTTCCAACCAATGAAGGAAAATCAATTACATAAATATGTTACTTGAAATTTATGGAAAACCCGTTGATAACGAGGGTAATAACAACATGCAGTTGCTGCAGGGTAATAACAAGATCAAAAAACCGAACTTCTTCAGGATACCGAACCAAAATACTAGTAAGCCGACGAAAACAGGAAGTACGCGGTCGTAATGAATCATAAGTTGTGTGCTTTCTACTTAATTTATAAGGAAACTTGGACCACACATTGTCCTTAACCAATATCAACCAAATAAGCTGGCAACACTAATACTTATTATGTCACTCATCTTTATTAGGCAGCATTGCTATTTTATCTGTAATTTAATTTAATTTGTAATTTAATGTCTTTGGCCTTAGCGTGCCCCCAATACCTTTGGTGACCGATTCATTTATTCAATTGCAAATTAACGAACTTCCTTTGCGCAAATTGTCTGTCACTACCTTGTTAGGCAAGTTTGAGTACCAGTGAAATACAACGCTAGCATTTAAATGAGCGAGCACACCATGTGACCTCTGGCTATCGTGTTTTATTATAAAAGGAAAATTGTTCCATCAATAAAATGATATTATTAAATATAATTTAGCTGAAAATGTGCGTGAATTATTTCATAATACCGTATTGTTACTTACTTTCCAGTGACGGATGGCATAGGTGCATGTGCCAAATGAGATTTCAGAAACGCCAATCTTTGTCTTAACGCTGCATTGGAAGCAGTCGCTGCCGTGCCTCCATTGGTGTAGCAAGCAAATGCGTCACGCGGCATTTGACAGCTTTCGTAGAGACTCCCTAGGTTGGTCCAAGCAGCGGAATGTCCTTTGTCTAACTGAACCGCGCAGATGTAAGCTTGGAGGGCGTCCATTGGCTGGTTTTGTTGTTGGTATAAGACACTGTGGAGAATAAGCTATGCTGAAGACATATTAGACTAAAAGGCACGTGGACTAAATACAGTGGTCTTAACTGATCAGGAACCAGGATAAGAAGAAACGTACCCAATAGAGCACCAAGTATCAGCATTGCCTTCTGACTTTTCCACAGAGTTGCGATAAGCGATGAAGGCATCGTGCACTTTGCCCTGTGCCGCGAAACATCTCCCCAGAAGGTATAACCCTGCTCCCGATTCTGGTTCTGCGGTAACTGCTCGCTGAAGACACCAGATGGCAGCACGCGCCCGAGCCGCTGGCTCGCCGAGTGAGGCGCAGCGGTGGTAAAGCCAACCTGCCGAGATTACTTTTTTAACCTCCGGAGGACCAAAGACAAGCCGTGTCTCATTTATGAGGTGTCATCCAAAAAGAAGGAAAGGAAGGAAAGAAGATCCTTTAAAAGAGGTCATATATATAGGCCACGACGGAAAGTTTTATTGATCGTTTCAGGAAAAGGGAAGTTTGAAATTTGTTTCAGATTTTCCTCGTCACGTTTTCCGACCGTCACGTCGAATTCTTAAAATTATTATATCAGTGTGATAGATGTTTTAGCTGTATCATAGAAATTAGAGAAAGTTACGTACAAATTACAAAACAACCCACTTTGTTGTTCAAGTTCGGACACGTTTTTATTCTAATGGCAAGAAAGTACATAAACATAAAACTCACCTAATTGTCTGCAGACGTCAGCCTTCAATGATGAAGATAGCTGTGGTTCTTTAAGTAGTCTTTCGTATGCATCTCTCGCTGATTTTCTCAAGGTTCTGGCTTCAAGGAGGTGCGCGGCGTGGAAACTTAGTTCTAGTCTTGTAAATGTGGCATCTTGATGAGGTGCAAGTCTTGCACGTTTGAAATGTGCAGCGGAGGCAGACCAGTGTCTGCGGGCTTTGAACATCAGAGCGAGGCGTAGATGGGCATCGGCCGCGCGATTGAACCCCGGCGACACATACAGAGCCATTTGCAGCGCTTTTGTAGCCCTGCCGATAACGTTATAAACAACATGCTACAGAGGTACTATTTTACTGCCTCATGTTTACGAGAATGTTGAATTGTTTGACCGAACCCCGTCAAACATCGGATAAAAAATCTTTAGAAATGAATCACCGGCATTTTCAAGCTCAAAGTACGGCAAGATTAAACCGTAAACAAGAAACAAAGAGAAACAAAGTCGGCACAAAGTTACAAGTTTACAACCTGAACTTGGCAGACCGACAAGGTTACATCAAACCGGGTTGTTAAATAATTTTATGTATTTTATAAGTTTATGATGAACAGTTTTTTTACAATTGAAGCTCTGAATGCTACGAATCTTACACAAGGAAAGCTAACAATGGCGTTGTTTGGGATCCTAGCATACACCTAGTCTATTTTTTGTCCAACGAATCCACAGAAAGCTTTAGAAAATTTAAGCGAAACGGACGGCAATACAACAATGAAACTTGGAGCTATGAGTTTTTATTTGAATCTCAAAATAAAAACCGGTCTTCTTTTGTGGGCCTTTAGAGCAGATTGCATTACGTGACAGAGATTCAATGAGCAGGCTTTACCAAATATTTCTTGTAAAAATGTTGATAGAAATACCTGCTTAGATCACGCTTGCACAAACTTTTATTCATCAAATGCCACCATTATTTGAAGGTATAATTATGGATCCGAGTTCTGATTGTATTCAGATCTTTATGTGCAAATGTATGTAGGTAAATATAATCGTTTATTTTAACTATGACTGGCATCACAAATATAAAAGATATCAAGCCCTCTAACCCTTTTGAAAAAATCTGATGTAAATAGCAAATTCGACCTCTCTGACCATTTGGTTCCAGACTGCGTGTCCTTTGTACGTTCTACAATAATCCTACAGGCAGTCTGAAGGACACGCACATAGGTTCGATACGCTCCGACGTAAATTCTACCCACACACCTAAATATGTTAACAACGAATATGTAAGTAAAGCTATTACAGCAAAGAACTCAAATAAAAACAAATAATAGCAATAACAACGAAGCATTCTAGACGTTCCATTTTACACGAAGAATGGCAGGTAAGTAAGTAAGTACCTATTAAATAAATCAACTCTGGAATGGTTCAAAGAATTAACGCTTGCGCGCGGCGATGTCTCGGTGCGGTGAAGGTGCGCGAGTTACAAAAGACAGAATCGAGCCATAATATCCGTAAGGTTATTGAAGAGCGCATCACCGGAGCGTAACGTCACCGATGTGCCCGAGGGGTCGACGACCGTCTCGAGGCTCGTTCGAGCAATCGATTGAACCATGCAACACAACGTCTAGACAGCGATAGCAGTCCGAATCCAGCGCCTATTTACCTTTATTTAAATGACCTCTGCTGACATTTGCAAGCCGAAACAAAGGAGCGAGACAGGTGCCGCGATGTTCGCCCCAATATCGGAGCGGCTAAAATAAGTACAAATTACGCACACACGCACGCACATCGATCCGAACAAATGTGGAGAGCTTTCACCAGGGCAATGCCCAATGTGCCCAACATTAAATTAGCCATGCCACTTATCCAACATAACATTATTAGGTGGAACATGTGGTGTAAGCACCACATCCATTGTTTTGCAGAATTCCCTATGATTGCCATCTGTCACGCAATCGTAAAAATTCCAAGCAAAGACCTTTCGTGCCGTGTACCTTAATTTCCAATGGAAACCACAGTAACCGCACCACACAGGTAATAACATAAATTGTTTTTTTTAGATACATAATGTAGAGGATGTAATATTCCTTTTATGTAACACAAGGAAATTGAAAGTACAAAGGAGGCATGCGATATTAAACACCGGCATTGTGTGCAATTTTCCACAAATCATGATTTATGCTAAGCATGTCTCTTTATACGACAATTCCGTGAGAAATAAAGACACGATGGTTAATTATGAAGCGAGTTTATGTTTGGTAAGTGTGCGTCCTCCGACCGTATAGTTTCAGTAGATATGGTAATTTGTGTACCGCAACACAGGCAACACTGTTGATAATGATAACAATGCTGTTACTGTTGCAATCAGGGGCTTGGTTAGTGTTGCGCATTTAACTTGTATATAAAATGCATACAAACACACCGATCGATAATGAAAGTACCTAATTGAATCCATTCGCTTTATCCAAATGTTAGCTAAACTTACACTAATGTCAGAGTGTACACACACAGATGTTTGAATAAATAATAATATATCCATATCCTGTATGTAAGAAGGGATGGATGTATGGATTATAATCCGGTTCGCTACCTGCTCAAACCCAACCTTGGGTATTATCAGTTCAGCCAGGTAAGGAAATTATATGAACGCAATGGCGAAGCCAAAGAAACTCTCTTATTCATACTTTGTAAGTATATAGCTTACACGCGATAAGAAGAACAAGAATTATTAAATTCATTAAAAACCAAACATACTCCTTATCCTTCTAATACAACAAATTACAAAAGTGTTTCAGTCTCGCATCAGAGGTAATTTGCTAATATTTTTTAACCGTTTAGCGACACAGGCACGCTTGAGTGATGGTGGGCGAATGGGGGGGATGGAATGAGAAGCAGAAGCAGCTCGGTGTGACCTAGTTTTTCAGACTCGCAGCGGCTCAAGGACGGATCGACCGCTATTTATAGAGTTCATTCGTCAGTCGTCACCGCACTCACTATTACATAACTAAAGTAAGCAATGCAAACAGTCGCTAGGTGAGCCGACTGGTAACTGACACAAATGCGAGTCTTTCCGATGAAGATACGAGTAAAAGCGAGGGGGTACGATGGCACAAATTAAATTATAACCCATTTCTCTCATAACAAAGAGTATCCTTGAGATTGAACAGAGCACGTGTTTTCAGACGAGGTCAAGTTCAGATACGACTTCTTTTAAATCATACAAGTCAGCAAGTGTTACAATTGTTGATCTTTTTAGATTTACCGGTCTTTTTAGTTTTGTCTTGTTTGTTCGCAGTATATTCAATGCATGTAATGCGTGTATTATTACTGGTATAAGGTGAAGTGACGCAATCATGCTATGCATTCAACCTCCAGCCCAGCTAGGTTTATTGCTTCACGACCTTGGTGCAACAACAGCAACTGAATGCAAACTGCAATTCCATGCACTACATGGCAATTGTTTTTAAGATTTGCATTGTGTTATAGCCAGGCGATGAGAATTTTATGTGTTGTTTACAATCCGATTTGAGTTTCAGATGTTTTTACGAGTTTGAGAGTTTCAGACTACTGTTTTAGAGTTGGCTTTGTTCTACACACGGACACATATCTTTTAAATCAAATAAGTATTTTACTTACTTGGGATCATCCCCGTATCATAGAGTAAAATTGATAATGAACGATGACTCTTTTATCGCTGGCGTCATACTAGTTTGACCCATTTCTGCTCCATTCGATACCACTTATAGAGTAACCTACATGATATGATCTCATGAACGCAATATTTAGGCTTTGTTCTATTTTCAGTCGCAATTCACAACCTAATACTTATACAGAATTAGAATAAAGTGCTCATAAATTCTGATTTCACTTCCAATTCTATTTTATTCTAAGGCCAGCAAGATTAGAATTTAGGTCATCCGTGTTTATACTGAGGCGAAGTCCGGCCGAGCGGTTGGATTTATTGGAATTGTATTATCCCAATCTGAACCTGAAAATAGATTATTTATGTATGTATTCATATTCCTTCATACCTAACACGTATCACAGTTCGTACAAACCGGCACATAATATCAAGGAATTCAGTACAGTACGATGCCAGAACAAGGTCAGCTGTTCGTAATACTGAATTGATCAATTGACCACGTTTGGTCAGACGGTGTTATGATCATTGCATGAGCGATGTGTGGACAACGAATACCAAATAACTGTAAATTAATTTAATGATTCCATTCACCAGTAAACATGCGGGTAAAACATTCAACCTACCAGAAGTAGAAGATATCCTTGCAATTAAAACAGCTTAGGTCAGCAAGTCAGTCTTTACATTAATGTTATAAGAATGTAATTTATATTCTAACATTTACCGAGCCTGCTAATATACCAGTATTGCTATTTGGAATTTTAGTTACAGGTGTGTCAGTCGGTAAGGTAAGCAAAAAGTTATCTGCGATAGTCATTCACTTGACATACTTGTTAGTATCAAGTTTTAGCTAAGGTTATTTTGTTGATATAAAAGAACATAAATATTCTTTGATCGTTATAAAAAATAACAGAAGAAAAGGTTCAGAACTTTTAGAAGCTACCAACCTTTTGATATACAAATAGAATGGTCAGAGCAGATACGAGTCAAATAGGAAGCATCTATCGAATCTTGAGTTCGAACTTATATGGATCGTAATGTATTCCAGTCCGCGAGATGTCTCTGAACCCGGAAGCGAGCGGTCCACGAGCAGAAGAACTGAACAATTCCAGTGGCATACCGTACTGCATTACAAGCGCAGCATGACGCTATAACCTGATGGGCTCGCGAGATGCGAATCCATTATCGAACAGGTTCTCCTTGTTTCAGCCAGCACGCTTTATTTATTTACGGACATCACTTTATGTAATTTATATTATGATGATGGCTAGCTTCATGGTAATATACTTTTTGCTGGTAACAGTTTATAATTATACAGACGAATAACATTATCGCGTTTAAAACCAACCAAGTCAATGCTCGTAAAACTATGCACAGTACACATCCCCTACGAATATGAAAAGAGCTGCATTTTGAGCTATTATTACATTACAAACGGCAGAGTGCCCTTGATAACTCCTCATACGACTGCATACAAGTGCCTAAACAAGTCCAATTCTCATTAACATGCAGAACTAAAACCTCTGCCCCATCCCTAACGTAACGTTTGATTTAGAAGGGTTGAACCCTTTGAGAACAAAAATTTAGGCTTACACCGTCAGAGGCTACGTACGAGTTCGGAACAATACAAGAGGGTAGAAGCGCGTACCATATAAATTCGATTCGATGGCATATGCACGGATATAGTTTCTGGGCTTCGGAAGGGCCGCGAGGCAAGGGGAGCCGTTTGTCGTTCAATAGTGACGCAACATCATCTTTCATGCATAGAGCCCTTTCCAATGCTCCCTATTCGCGGTCGCTGGCTTTCTAAAACCATTGTGCGCACAGAGTGACTGACGGCCCTTCTAGATGGTTGTACGGATCGACATCCGTGAGAACCATGACTGGCCATGCTAATTACGTATGCTTGTATGCGTGCGCTTCAAACCACACGCTCCCAGCTCCATAATGTAATTCTTACTAAAATTTATAGTAGAACTACAGTTATTTTTATCTGTTTCCCAAGCTATGTTCGTACGTAGAGTATTATTAAGATCATTATAACGGATGTCTAGAAGCCCGAAATGGCTATCTTTAGGTCTACATTGAGACTGCAATCTTTTTGTGGCGAATGTCTTAAGGCTATGGTTTGTTCATAGCCTTGAAACGTATCGAAGTATGTGTACTACGTTATCTATGGTCTAATGTGTTTTAAAATATGATATACCTACTTACGAACATGGTAATAACCACATTACGTCGTTGACGTCAGTGATATGAATTCGAGCTGTTATCTCTGTGTGCACACAGCTCAAACGTAACGAAGTGTCAATTACGGAGCAAAGTGATTCCAATACTTATACCTATTGTGTAGGTAATTTGCATAGACCACGCGCATTCGTTATCTGCGTAAATTTGACGATGCCGTCAATGGTGGCAATTCGGTTGGTTCATTTCTAAAATTAGGAATTGTCTAAAATATCTTTTGGTTAGTATTATGTTAGTTAGCATTTGTAAAACCTATTCGGTTTGTACCATCTAACTAAATAAGGAACGCGTAATTAAATTAGGATAAGTTGGTAACAGCAGAATACCAAAGTTTCATTTGACAGTCTAAACCTAATTTTAGCTAAAATTAGTTAGGTTGGTGCCAACAGAATTGAGGTCAATACCTACGATACGATTATTAGCCGATAAAATGCCGGGGGTTTTTACTTAGGATTCCGCTTTTACGAATATTATTAGCCGATGATATTATATAAGTAGCAAAAATTTTAGGCAGAGTAATTGACTTTTAAGTAAGGTACTAGACAAAATGTTGAGCTATTTACACGTAATTGGGTTTTGAATGTATTTAAAATACGCTTATATTCTTAAATAAAATAAAACATTATTATTATAATTATTATTATATTTTGTGTTCCAGAAAAATGTAAAAACAATCAATCGTTTGTGAATCATTGCAGCAGAACAGTATGAGTAGGTAAATTATATGACTATAAATGATACCCATAATAATAGGCCGACGACGTACGATCGTAAACAAAAAGCCCGATGCTTACTCACAACTAGGTATAGGTAGCTCAGCAGCCTCGTGTGTCTGACTATACAAAACAGTGCGCCACACCCGTCCCGCTGTTGCTGCTGTGACGTATCGTGACGTTCGATTTTTTCGCGGAAATTCCATTGCGGCCAACGATCGCTAAGCGAATAATGAAGCGAAAAGTTTCCTTTTCCGCGAATATCCATCGTCTTCCACTTAACTTCCACTTAAGCAATAGTCAGATTTATATTGAACTAAGTCAATGTCAAACGCTGCTGAAATGTGACATAACTTTACAAAACACCGACTTTCCTTAATGTAAAAACTAGGGCACGCCGCTTGACACAGTTCATGCCCTGCGAAGGTGGGTGGGTGCCCTATACAGATGTGGGTGGGTGTACCAACTTACGTAACTTAAACAAAGCCGAAGGGCGACTGGCTTGCTACACTACGTTTCGCAACCTTAGCCCTGTGACTATTGTAGGAGAACTAGTATTAGAAAATGTTTTGAGTCATGCTCGAAACATTTTATGGTTTTATACATTTTGTTTCTAAAACTTGAACAAGGAAACGAACGGTCGGCTGAGGCACTGAGGTCATTGACAGGGCAGACGGAGGCGGGTGGCGCGGATGCAGCGAATGCACGGAGCAGCGAGTTCCGGTGCACTACGAGGCAGGTATAAATAGCGATCCGTTAGTGTCGACGACCGTTCACCGTCACCATTGCATTCATCCCGCTTTCAAGTATCAAAGCCGTGACCTAGATTACATAAGTAATTATCGATTACATAAAGAGCGTAATGAAAACTACTTGGGGTGTAGGAGCGCGCGAATTTCGCAAAAGCCAAAATAGGTCCGAGAAGGGAAGGGGGCTAATAAAATGCCCTTTAACCCCGATCGAGACAAGTCTGATTCGGGTGCGCGCGCAGCCCCTCTCTACCCTCCTGTGCGTGAAGGGCTAGCGCGTACGTGACGAGTACCACGCTCCACGAGGCGAAGGGTGTGGCGCCCAGCCCGCCTCACATCTACTAGATGCAGTCCTCTGGCCGGGGACTGCAACCTCTTTAGCGTTGTATAGGTACTCCGAGCGTTTCGACGAAAGCTAATTTACATAGAAACCATCCACTTATAGCACTGCTTACCATTATGATACGTAGGTACAGGTACTCGGTATGAAACACGAATAGATAGCGTCTGTGAATTCCGGTTCCACCGCTATTCAGTTACCATGCGGTAAAATCTCGTTTCGTATGTTATAATATTAACATACCAAGCCAATGTGACGAAGGCAGAGTCTAGGACATAGATTTAATTTATCCTTAGATACTTCTAAGGATAAGTTGTCTTAGACATGTCTTAGACTATGAGTATGAGGATTACGCTGAAGTTCTTTAAGTAGCAAATACTTTTCAATTTTATGTAACATATAGTGATCTCGAAGTACTGTACTATAAGTACTGACTGAACAAGTGAATTTGAAGGTTATTCACTAGTCAGTACTACAATGGAACTAATTCATATGCAAATAATTACATCAAGTAGATTCCAGCAACATTTTCAATGTTTATGAATAAAACACGCATTACATTTGCCTGAATCAACAATCAGTAGTAGTTAGGGATAGAAGCGTAATAAATCAGGGAATCCCAATTTATATTTTGAAAGAGAAATCTATGCGAACACGATCCGACATAGACCACCGGAAAACTTCTCTGGTAATGGTGAAATTAACTACGTAAATGCAATTACGCTATAAAGTAGCAAGTAGTGTAAGCTAACGTGACGGGAAATTTTATCGCTTTCTACACAGAACCTCCGTTTATTCACTACGGACGTAGTAAAATTCAACAATAGATCGACAAACTATAACCTATCGTTCTTTTAGATTCTATGGTTCAGAACTTATGGTTCCAGATAGACAGACAGACGTGGCGTTGGGACTTTTTGACCGAACGAGCGCGAAGCGCGAGCTACTGTCTCCGTTTCAGCTTAGGCGAAAATGCTTTCGTATGTCCGTCCGGTCGGCGTCTGTCCGGATATTCTCCTCTACAGGTCGCATTTCTCAACCAATTGTCGTGAAATTTTGTGAGTAGGTTCTATAACTATATAGTTTTTTTTTGTCAACATGCTACTACGGAATCGTGATAATGAACAAGTTAGCAGAAATGCATGTTGCGTGCGTGTGGCCAGGTCATCTTATTATTTAGTCGATAATATTATATTAAGTGATGTTACGAAAGCTAGGTAATAAGGAGCAGCTGATATCATGACAGGTGTGGTAGCAGCCGGCTAACACCTGCCTTGGGCACGAGTCACTGCAAGCTGCTCTAGCAATTACGAGTACCTATATACCATTTCATGACCTACGAGTATGTCTATAACAAAAGCCAGTTAACATTCAACAACTCCACATAACTCAAACAGCAGCTGACCGGCAAATGCCGAATACATTGCATAACAATGAAACGTAAGTTTAAAGACTGGGTGGATTAATAAAAAGTGATACACCAATACCAGGAATAACAAGACCCCAGAACGCTACGAATTGAATAACAATGTACATTATTCAGCAAAATAGGTACATTTTTATTATTTACCGAGAAATCTTTGCTTGGACGAGTATTCTTTGTATTGTTAGTAATTGTATTATTGTATAAATGAATGTTAAAAGATAACACGTTGAAAAATTTAAACTTAATTATTTTGTCGCACTAGAATGGTTTTAACGATCTTAAAACAAAAAACTGCATGTATGAAAGAACGATGAGCGACTTAAGATCTTAACTAAACTGAAGCTAAAAAGAGAAGTAGAAATTAACCTTTATTGTGGTGCTGTACATACCTACCAACCAACTAATCGATGAGCCTCTGAACCTCAGGTCTCTAAGGCGCACTTTAATACATTCACCACACTGGTTGCCAGCGACACGATAAGAAGAAGAATGAACGATAGTTCATTTTGAAGTACAATTGTGATTAATCTTTTTTTAAAACTAATGGCTAATTAAGTATTTCGGGGATAAGAAACTCCATCTCATATCAACGGAGTAAATGTACCTATTCTGGAAAGCTACGAATTTCAACCTAATGATGTCAAGGCTTTCTGCCGAACGAAAATACCGGAGATCTTTGAAGCGTTACGTGAAATAACATTGCCTAACAAATTGGGAGAAATTACAAAGATTAAAACAGCGAAAGTTTTAGCTTTTACTGGAAACACTAACGGAAATATTTATATCGTAAGCACTGATAAGCAGTGTTAAATACTTAATAGACATTGGAAATGCTATTTCCTGCTTGCTTCTCTATGCGAGGTAGTCAAGAATATTGATGAACAAGTTTGCGAAACGGGCCGAGCGGGTCTAGCTGGTAACTGGAGGGCCCTACAGTGGAATACCGTTACGTGAAGCGGGTTGCGCTGCGTAGATAATACGCAGACCGGTCCAATAAAGAGTCGATAAATGACAATGATAACGATACGCATGATAAACAATGCGAAAACATAGTAACTAGATAGCGTTTATCAAAATACGAATAAGTTATGTAGTTTCATGACTGACAGTCTGAGGTTGTATGGATTTTCGTGACAATTTTCATCTAAAACGAAAACAGTGAAAATTTTCCAGTCAATGGCTCGGCTCATTATGTTTCCTACTAGCATCGCCTCACTACCGGTCTGGTGACCAATGACGTAACCAAAAGTGCGCGAATTCCACCTGATATGGTTATCATGACTCACAGAATTTCCTGTGCTCATTCAATTAAAATGAGACATTAATGACGGATCTTGGTACATGTGATGCTGATGACACGGTTAAAAATATTTATTTAATTTATTTAATTCAATCAATGTAAAATAACTGTGCGGCAATAGTTTATTATATAATGTTCAACCATGATACTAATATAATAGCGCGTGGAAAGCCTGATATGCCAGTTTACCGCTAGCCGCTAGCTGTAACTACGTGCCTCGGAAGAACAATAAGGAATGCAGCAACAGTGCATAAAATGCATTAGAAATTTGTACCTATGTAGTGGTAAGGTAAGGCAACATTATATCGCGTGCGGCCGAGCGGAGGCCGTCGTTATAACCACACTCCACCGACCTACATTTTATGCGACGGCCAAGTTATAACTAGCCTAGCAGTACACGCACTGCCCATGCACCCTCATGTTTCCGTTACCCTCGGTGATCCCGGCAATATGTCGTGTTGAACTTTCACAAGTACCTATATCCGATGAATGAGCGAAGGCTGCCTCGATCGGCTACCTGCGAAAACACATTGCAAAAACACGCACGGGAACAAAAAAATCAACCTTTCGACGAGACCAGCTTCGTAGCCACCGACGAAGTAGGTGTCTGCATTTTGGAAACAAAACACAATAGAAAGACTCGCGTGCGAACGCGATGCAGGGATACTGGCGGCAGGTTGAGAGAGAGAGTCGACAGTAGGGCCGACGTAAACAAACGAGCGGGATCTTCGACCGCACTCACCATTTTGGGGACCATCAAATCCGGGGTAGCGATGTGTGGCTGCCGGAGCTCACGTAGTGGAGAGCAGGTACGTCTTTAGGAAAATCAGCTCAAGCACTCGTTCACACAGAATTGTTTTGTTCAATCACTCGACACAAATAAACACGAAGACGTCCCGTCCTACACTACGTTCGCGGCCCGCGCCGTTGCAGTTTACGTCACCGCATCCCGCTCCCGACTGACAGTGAGCGCGAGCGCGAACGACGACCTCGCGCTGCAACGTGCACCGTCCCGCGCACCTCACGCCGAGCCCCGCTACGCCCTTCCCGCCGCACCGCGCTCCCCGCGAGCCCTACCGCGCGCTCCCTGTCCTACCGTCCTACGTCGTCTGCGTCCGGTGAATCACGATGTCGAAACGAACGACGAACGCGGCGCGCGCGGATTCCGGCGCGGATACCCTTGTTGTTCATTTGAACATCGTCTTTTTATCATAATTCATGTTGCGCTATTCCAATTAAATTTGATACATTTATTTACGTAGGTATAAATGCATTAATGATTTGTTTATTTTGGCTGTTATAAAGCATTTTATTGTAAGTAATTGGATTTCTATTTTTTTTAGTTAGGTGCGCATATGATGGTTGAAACGATCAATCCAAATAGATGGGGGGCGTAGCGGCGCGTGTGTGGTCGAATTCGTTAATTTGTGCTGTACATACAGTAAACCGAACTGACTTGGTAGGCCATTATAGAACCATTAAAAACTATCTTTTTAAATGTCAGAGCGAAATATAAGTAGATATTAGATAACGTTCAGCATTTCATTCAGAGCTGTCATAAAATAAGGTACTTCAACTCAGACCCCTCGAGCTTCAGTAGTAACAGCAAAAATACGATGAAAACGTGCTATAGGTATGTATAGAATGTTTAAAAATATACTTATCCAAAAAGGACTTTTTGGTAAAACCTTTGCAAAGTCAGACGATACAAGTTATAGGCATTTTATTTTGCAAAATATTCTCTTAACATTGATTACATTGTAGTAAATCTTGCTTTTACTGCATATTTAAATGTTTTGTCGTAACTTTTACTTACATCGATCAATGTTATAAAAATACTGCTATAAAAAAATACACACACTTATAGTAAATCCACTTTGAGTTTTATTAAAAATGTGTATTTTCACAATTCCTATTGCATGCATGGGCGCCGGGAGGAAGAATTTACAAATAAAAATATTTTAGACACAATATTTTTAGTGTTCAGTTAACTGTTGAATCAAACTACTTTGAATTGAATGCGATATGTACCAACAAAAAGTTTTTCCATGCTATAAATGTTTTTTTAATGTTTCGATACATACAACTCGAAATGTAGCAGAGCTGTGAAAACAGAATACTCATCGACTTTTCCGCATAGAAGATCATGCTCCCAAAAATTTAATTGTAGACACAATACATCGATGTTTTACACGATTTCCTTCAACTTCCTTATGTGTGACATACCGCATTTTAAGATTCATAAACACTTATTTTATATCTATGGTCTTTTTCAAGTGCTTTTTAAGGAAGCGTCTATTATTAATCTATATAATAAAAATCAATTGCTGTTCGTTAGTCTCGCTAAAACTCGACTGGACTGATTTTGGTGTTGAAATGTTTGTCGTAGTCCAGGGAAGGTTTAAACGGTGAGAAAATTTGTGGCATTGCAACGCATGCCGGGTACACCTATTTACTACTATTAATATACTATTACTTTATTGGCACGAAACGCAATGTTTGTCCATGAAGTATATACGAGTAGTGTAGATACAGATAAGCACATCCCTATAATATTGATATTGAATGTCTGACAAAACTCTTTCTCTAAACGTGTAAAGTGTATCAAGTCATTAATATGAAATACTTAAGTCTACGATTTTTGAACTGTTAATAGGAAATCTTTTAAGTCTACGCATACTGCATATTTCGACAATCGTCTAATCAAAACCTATGGTGATGCCTTGCTCTAGAACAGGGGTTCCCAAACTCATTTTGTCTACTGCCCACTTTGTAAGTAAATTATTTTTTAGCGCCCCCATTTTTTCACTTACTTAAAATACACCATAACTACCATTACTTAAAACACCATAACTTAAAAGCTATATTAGCGGAGATTAAACATTCATTCTAAACGAGACTTTTACTATAAGCCGCAAGAGTTAACTCGAGACCTGAGCGCGGTAGGAAGTACACAACGGCGCTCAGGTCTCAAGTTAACTCATAGCCCGTAAGAGTTAACCTGCCAATGAGAATGATTATTGAAACGCAACTTTATAGTATTCAGAATCTAGGAATACTAATAACTATTAAATTGCGAAAGTGTGTCTGTTGCCTTTTTCTTTGTTTGTTTGTGTCTATTTCGAAAATATTTGCGCGACCGATTGACGAAGAGCGATGATTTTTCTTTTATTTATTGAATAAAACAGGACAGATATATGAACTACGCGGAGAGAAATATCGAACAGAGTTTGAGGAATCTCTTAATTAATATTAGTTGACGTTCAAAAGTTGTAGTCGAGAGTCGAGAGCTCAGTCGGTGTCTAAGAGTCTTCCTAGCAAGATGAAATTACAAAACGCCCTCCAAGGCCTACACAACGTCCCCATTTTTTTCTGGGTCTCTTACCGCCCCCTTTAGGCCTGCAGCGCCCACAAGGGGGCGTTATCGGCCACTTTGGGAAAGACTGCTCAAGAATAATGAAATTTTACACAGGAACGTCTCATAGCTAAGGGACAAGATCCTAAATAGTTAATCTGTAGTTATTTACATAAAATAAATATTTTAGCAATAACAAACATACATAACCGTAACGTATCGATGTATGGAATTATTTTTGCAATTAATACATTTATAAGTTTACGCACATCGTTTTATAGATGCTCCGGTTCAAAATATTTAAGCACAATTTGTGTGGCAGCAATGCCAGAACAAGGTACTGAATTGGTTGAAGTTAAATAACTAAGGCAGCAAAGTTTAATAGCACTGTAAATTATTTACAAAAGAAATTACAAAAACTCCTACAAGTGAAACTGCAGTAGAGTTTATAAATACTGCACCTTATTTTGGTTGTCTACGTGCAATTACGAATCTCTAACAAGTTAAAGTGCAAAACTCGGTTCAAGAACTAAATACTGCCCAATAAATACTATTAGAACCGTGTTTTGGTTCGAGTTTAGTAAAAGGCGTTCTTTTGTTTTCAGATGCTATAGATTTGTGGTCACATAATTTCTGGTCACTGGACATTTTTCATAAATACTCCTTCGTGCAAAAGATAAGCATAAAACGTGATCACGAAATTGTGATCCCTTCCACAAATGCCACTAACCAAAAACTTAATTGAATTGAACTGAGTTTTGTTCTGCAATACGGGCTTTACAATTAAAAAGTTCACCAACAAATCAGCTTGATTGACTGTACATAGGGAACATAGGTTTAGTGGTGTAAGTGATAACATTTTAGTAATCAGGAAATGAATCCAGTTTTGATCTAAAAATAAATATTATACCGAACCACTATTTTAACACAAATACTTAAGTTATTTGACAGAGTTCTGCTTATAAGAGGCGGTTGTGAAGCCGTACATTTCGTACATTTTAAATTGCTGATTTAAATTGCTTAAGTGTTTAAAATTCGATATTATACCCATAATTTTACTATGGGTAAACTTTGCTTTAGGGCCTTGTTGCGGCGTTTAACCTGAGGTATTTCGGTGTTCGCTTACGATTATCGTAAAGCTTCCACTTCTCGTGGCAGATCACAATCCGGTCCAAAATCCCTTTATTTCTTTGCCGATTTAACAAGATAAGGCAAGCTCTCTGTTCTGTCTGTTCAGTGAAAAGAGCGCGTTATAACGCGCTCTTTTCTCGGCAGATCAGGCACCCATATTTAAAGTTTTTTTTATTTTACCGATTTGGTAAAAATGAGTTAATATTGTGGGTGAGTTAACGTCAAACCATGCCGCTAATTCATTAGTAGTTGGGTATGGATCTGCTTCCACTCTAACTTTTAATTCATCGTTATTTTCCTTACTGGCTGGCCTTCCTTGTGGTTCATTCTTCAAGTCGGAGTTTCCACTATGAATGCGAGCGATTATGACAACGAGGAAGGACAAATTGGACGAATAGATAATAAGTATCAAAATCTTGTAATCTTCTTATTTTGCATCGATATTTCCAATTCGTTTAAGTTTTTGCGCCTTCTAAAAGGTAACGAATTCCACGAATGTTTGCTCGCAAATGTAATCGGGTGTTGTATATCATAATACAGCGATGTTGCATGTGTACAAACCAGGTTTTGTTGCAATATTAGATATTTATTGACATCATGTGTTTATGCCTATTTGTCTACTTTTTTATTTATGACTATAAAAAAATAAGGGCGCAAGTATCCGACTTCGTCTGCATGTTTTAGTTCTAAAATATAGAGAGCATATAATATGCCGTGTTTCATTTCTCTTAGAAAGAGTCCGTTCACAAGCTTTTGTATTTATAATAATATTGTGATTTCACATTTGCCTCTAAGTTACACTTTTATATAAGAAGAAATGTGTTTTCTGATTGGCATTTAGTACAGGTATTCTGTGTTGTAAATCCGAACCGTTTTCGCGACATCTACCGCGGAGAAGCTTTAACCAGTTAGGAAAAAGGCATTGCGCCATCTAACGGTAAGTAGTGTGAATCTCTACGAGTCGCTAGATGGCGAGCGCCAAACGCTCAGTCATTTCGGTATCCTGCCACCTTTAACATAAACGAACAGTGCGTTCATTAGCGGTGTCTCCAGTATTGGTGTTGCGAGCTGAATATGCTGAGACAGTTTCACTTCGGATTTCGAATACAAAAATTACTAAAAATGTTCCATGTATCCAACTTTACCTTGCTGAATTTGAGAACAATTGAAAGCCAAACAATCATTAATTTTAAGTCAAATTGTCAAAGAAAAGCGCGCATCTGCCTCGTGACATTACTGCACGGGGTAAGTAGTCTGCCCTCGTTAGCAAGAGGGCAGTATGTAATGTACCCAAAACGTATTCCTGAGAAAATGGCGGTAAAAGTTTCGAGATTGATTTTTCATGTCTGTAAACATACTATGCAAATTAGCTGAATGTTACATACCTCTATAAATTGAGAAAAATATTCCCGTTTTAAATGTATATACAGAATTTTAATAGTATACATTTTTTCTAATAAAATAATAATAAAAAAAAAACCATAGCAATCCTTACGAAATTTGTATAATTTACTACGATAAAGAACAGTAACTGACGTTGTTATTGCCCTTTCTTTTAGTTTTTTATTGACTTGTTTTTAGCTGAAGTATATATAATTTACTACCTTTACTAGATCTATGGGCAGTATTTTAATAGTTTACTGCCCTGCTACTTAGGTTTTTTTTTAAATTAATTTTAAGTAGTCAGAAGTTGTACTACCCTTTTCAGTTGTATTTTTGACAAAATTATGTATGTGGTTAAAAAGTAAGTAAGATAAATAAGAAAATTATATAATCACTTATAAAAACCATAACGAAATAAGTAGTAAGTATTTTTATGCGCAACTTTATTGCCTTCATTTTCACCATTATCACCAACTTCAAGGTTTTCTGCATAATTTACATGTAAATTCTTCCAAAACAATGTTCGAATAGCAGGCATCAATGGGCATGAACTATCTATGATCTGTTTCTTTCCTTCTTTCTTTTGTTTATGCCTCTTGAAGTGATATTCTTTTAAGACATAGGTATTTCTTTCATTTTTATGAATTTCATCTGCAAAAAACTTAGTTTTTCAAATATGTCTTGGCTGTGACATGTTTTGTACACTATAGCAAAGTCTTTTTTTATCTTGGACAGCAGCAATATTCTTTAAAAACATCGTGGTTGAGAATTTCTCATTTTATGTTGCTATTTTATGTTCTCATCTGTCTTAGAATCTATAAATTAATACATGAAGTAAAAACTTTGTACCCCTTTTTACGAAAATTGCGCGGACGGATGTGTATGAAATTTCGCACACTTATAGTTTATATAGAGAAGGAGTGCAGAACGCTAATATTTTTTTTTTATTATCCATAAAAATACATTAATTAATTATAGTCGAATTTCGACCAGTGGGCGATTACTAGTAAAATTAAATCGCTGACTTCAATTTTTTTATAACAACTTTGATAGTGTTTGCTTCGACACAATTGACGAAGTCATGAGAATCATATACTTTTTGAGGGACTTTTCAACCAATTGGTGAAAGCTGTCTGCAGACATAAATATATCATAAAATATTTTGAACCATGCAATTTCTCGGCAGAAGTTTCCTTGCTGTTTATTACCTGGATTATAAATGTCTTTAAAGCCCTACTCTTGTTTGGGATGAGCAATTATCAGAACAAACTATATTCTTGTCATCACGTTTCTCCATGAAAAAAGCTCGAAATGCAGATATAATATCTTCCTGCTTACGCACCGATATTACTTCATTCCATAAAACAGCAATCGGTTACTCGGTTAGTGAGTCTGTAAACTTACTTAAAGGCACGAAGCTTTCGTTAAAACATTTTATACGTGGTGTAAACAAGACGATTTTATACATCGTGGCAACATTATTACCTTTTGGAGATCTACTGAATAGTAAATGCAATCTTTAATTTAATTTTTTTCTTGAGTTTCGCCATCTTTTTGGTACATTTTCCTGTTCTCTGTGTATCACTTTTTATGTTTTAAATAGTTTTCATAGTGTTGACATTCCCGATACATTTCTGGTTCAGTGTGTTTTGTTTCTCTTTTATGCATTTCAAATGTAGTTAAACTTTCACATTCTTCGTTTGTTAAATTTGCGAATGAAATCTTCACTAATTTTTTAATAAATTTTCTTAGAAACTCGTATGAAATTTCTTGAGCAGGATCCTTTTTTATAGTCTCTTAAGATTGTCTGAAGAGTTATGAATCGGTGACTATCTTGCTACATATAACAGCAGTACATATGCGGTACTGCTATTTTGTTTGGTAATTTTCGCATATACGCAACGTTTCGTTTTATAATTTACTATATTAACCTACAGCATATAGAGGGCATACTGCTCATATGATTTGTAAAACAGAAAACCGAACAAGAGCAGTAAAGCTGTGTTATACTGTTGTTTTTTGTAGTGCCCTCTTAATAACTAAAAAAACATAGTTGTAAGTGACATAAAGCTATGAAACCTAGTTACAAAAATAGACAATAAATGGGTATTCTCATGCAACATTTAACTCAATTCACTAAAATTCACGACTTACTGCCCTCTTGCTATAGCGATAGTTATCTTTACCCTATCTTTACGATTACAATACAAATTCCTTATACTGGTCACCTACCGAGTTTTGTAGCGTAGGTGTCCATTTTTTTCTTGTAGGTATATATACCACCTTAAAGTTTTAGTCTATTTAGTGTTGTGCCGAGTAAATATTTTTTTCATTTTTTTTTCATTTCATTTCTTTTACATCAGAACTGCAATTTCATAAGTATTTAAATCCATTTATTATTTCGTCTAACAGAGGGCATAGATGTAACGGTATATCAGACAGGCTTACCTGAACAGTTGTAGGTACTGGTCAGATATGATGGTCACAAATTTCAAGTCTCAAGTTTATCTGATCCTTGGAGAACTACTACTAATATAGTATATTATAAAATAACAGATAATTTAGATGACAAAAAAGCTTGGGATGAATCTGCTCCAACTCGACTCGGCATCCATAACAAAATTAGCAACAATCATACAAAAAAAAAATTACCAGACGAGTTTCTTGCCGGATTCTTCTTGGACTGGGGTTAGGAGGAACCGGCACCTATGCCATGCATGTATGAAGACGATTCAAAGTGGCTCTTGTGATTTCATTGAATAATATGTTTTTTTACTTTGACTTTGACTTATAAATCAGTGGCCAAATTTGGTGACGGAGTTAAACAGCAACTCCAAGGTCTCCGACGTGCTAATACTAATAGTCCGGAGTATAAATTTCAAATATCTCTTGTAAATTAAGACTTACCAA
This sequence comes from Lampropteryx suffumata, assembly GCA_948098915.1. NCBI lineage: Eukaryota > Metazoa > Arthropoda > Insecta > Lepidoptera > Geometridae > Lampropteryx > Lampropteryx suffumata. The sequence continues at coordinate 6,196,494 of OX402548.1, read as the reverse complement.
TCGAAGGCATTGTAGTGATAATAACATAGTCCAAGTCCGTACAGAAAGAGTGGATCTTTCCAGTTTTCCGGTTCCAATGCGAAGAACTTTTGATAAGCAGACATGGCTAGAACAAAATAGACAAGTTGTAATATTTCTCAAACAACTTCGGTGCTATTTTAGTATAGCCAATAGCCGAGTGCTGGTATTGGACTATGAGTATATGTCCATACTAATATATATTATAAACTAGCTGTACCCGGCATGCGTTGCAATGCCACAAATTTTCTCACCGTTTAAACCTTCCCTGGACTACGACAAACATTTCAACACCAAAATCAGCTTAATCAGTCCAGCCGTTTTCGAGTTTTAGCGAGACTAACGAACAGCAATTGATTTTTATTATATAGCTTTGGAAGTGTCTCATTTAAAAAAAAAATAACGTTTCATTAATAAAATCAATGTTTCAGGTATATTGTTTTATAATAATAAAACACAATAGTTGTTTTTCCAAAACTGACACTTTTTCTTAACATTTTTCTTATTTTGAGTATTATAAGTTTCAGTTTTGGAAAAATAACGACTAAGTATTTTTCCAAAACTAATTTTGGTTTCTAATTAGTTTCTAATTAGTACTAACAACTAATTAGAAACACAAAAAACAACATTAAGTAAGTCATTAGTCATACTAAAATCATTATTGAATTGAACAAAACCCTAAAAAGTTTTGAAAAATGCTAACTCCATTTTTGTTTTAAATGTAAATTCACTATAACTTTTCTCGTTGCTGCAGCACAACTTTTATTTTTAGGCATTTTTAATAATACTATAAAAAATTTTAACTTAATGAGTAATGAGTAAAAAACGGCGGGAAAAAGCATGTGATTGACATTTCTAAGAACTGTATTTTAGTTTAAAGATTCAATTTTCGAACCAATTCATACAATGTTTTTAATTACTTGACACTCTGCCAGTCCAACGATATTGATACTTTTTATATTTTTCTTTTTAATTTCGTTTTAGTTGTCTAAATACTATAGCTTGTATGTATTTAAACTAGAGATATTAATGTACTTTACTTTGCAAAGTGGTGGAAAAAATGTTGATCTATTAAATGTATAAGAATAGTAATCTTTATATAAATATATAAATCTTCTGTGCGTGTGTTTGTAATTAAACTCCTCCTAAACGGCTGGACCGATTTTGATGTTTTTTATGTGTGTTCAAGTGGATTCGAGAATAATTTAGATTTACAAATAGTTTTTTGAAGTGAAAACTTCTTTTAGCCCGGTAGATACGCATATTTTTAGATGAGGTAAAACCTCTGGACTCGCGACACCGTTACGAAACGCACAACCGGCAGCCGGCTGCCGCGCTCGCCCCATTTGATTATAAACCTTAATTCATATGTTTACAGTCTACTTTTGTATGGAGAGTTAGGTTCTTTGATATATTATCTACATTTTGAACAAAAAATATTGCATCATCTGTGTTCGTTCAGTATTTGATTGGCAGTCGCGTTTCGCGTTGGTCCGTGTGAGTTCAGTGAACTTTGATTGTGTTTTGCTTGTGATTTGATAGTAGATTTACTGGATTTATTGATACTAAGGGGTGTTTATTATTACAAAAACTGTTTATTCTGCTCATTATAAGTATTTTTGTAACCCAATAACCCTAGTACCCATCTAAAAAATGTCTAACGCGCCAAAATTTCACTTCTGTCGGCACTCCCGGAGTGCATATTTTTTTTTAAAACACGCGGAAGTAGTCGCGATCTGTTCTAGGTGTTAATTAGATGAACACCACTAAGTACCACGCGTGCTAAGACGCGGGCCTCAATTGGTTTTAAATCAGTATATAAAAACATCGAGCAAAGTAAGCAAGGTTATAATAAACTAATACAAGCTTTTGTTTATCTAATTTGTTCTTAATCTTAATCTAATTAAACAAAATTTGTTTATTTGTTTATCTCGTGATCATGGCGCATGCAACTGTGCCGAAATATCGAGAAGCAGAAAAACTCATATATCATGGTAAATATCCCGTTTTGAGTGAAAATTATAATACAAGCTGTTTGACACAAAATTTTACAATATTATTGCCAAATTTTAAAACCCTATCCTTCTATTAAAGCTGTTATTTAACTATCAAAATGCAAACAGCATTATAATATAACAAACACTTGTAAGAGGCCAAGCAATGGAAAAATTTAGGAGTTCAAATAACTCGCATACAAAATTCTGGTTATGTACCTAATCCTAATGGTATTATAAAATATCACGCAATAATATGCAGAACAAATTTGAATTAAACTTGTAAAATTTGGATCTAGAATAACATAGGCTACTTATTATCTATGTACTACAACATAGGGAAAGCTGCAGGACTGAAATTAGTTAAACATAAAACCATCATGTGAAATAGTTTAATATTATTTAGTTATTTAACTGAATAAAGACAATTTTGTGCTTCTTCCTATCATGTCACTAGTTATTATGAACAAGTGTGGTGAAAGGATTAAAGTGCGCCTCAAAGGCTCATTTGTTCACTTGGCACATGAATGAATTAATTAATTTCTTCATGACGTTTTCCTTCCTCATTTAAGAGTACTGGTATAGTGCACATCGCACATGCATTTTACATGATGGTGCATGATCAGATTCAAACCCACAACTTTAGGATCAAAGCAGGGCCACTATAAGTACTAATTAAATAAATAAATAATACCAGACATTTCAGACAGTATCATCAGGCCCAAGTAAGCAGAGCTTGTGTTGTGTGTGGGTACCATATGACTCATATACTTTTTTTTTTGTAATTACATACATATTATGCATAGAATCACCCAGATCAGGCATATATTGAACTTGCAACTTTCTGTGTCACAGCCGAGCTTTGGCGACCCACAGAGGTTGCCAAACTAATACAGATGATATTAGTGTAAAAATATGGATCAGTATGCAAATACCGATCCATATTTTTACAATAATACATATTTTTACAATAAATTTTTTAAGAGGTGTTGCAAGGTAATATGATTTTAATCTTAATAACTCTTTGACTCTTATTATTGCACTAAATCACCTTTAGCATAATCTTCAAGCAGGAGATGAAAATGCCCCAACTTGCAATAAGTTTTAGGATCAATGCAGATATCTCTTCTCGCATCCGGAGAACTGGCTCTGTCTTCTTCCTGTAATAAATAAAGCAGATGCTAAACCAAAAATACATAATTTTTTCATTTATTTGAGGTGGCAATTCGGTTGGTTCATTTCTAAAATTAGGAATGGTCTAAAATATATTTTAGTTAGTCATAGCATTTGTAAAACCTATTTGGTTGGTACCATCGAACTAAATTAGGAATGCTTAATTCAATTATATAAAATTAAATTAGGATAAGTTGGTAACAGCCAAATACCAAGTTTCATTTGACACTTCTAAACCTAATTTTAGTTAAAATTAGTTAAGTTGGTGCCAACAGAATTGAAGCCAATGCCCTCACTTGTATAACAGCGGTTATACAAGTAACTACATAAATTTCTAAAAAGGGTCTAAAATGTTTATGCATACTACTAATCTACATTTGCTGGGAAGGTTAAGGTCCCATAGGTTCCAACCTGTGTAGGCCAATGTATTTGAATCTAAGCCGGTTAAGGAAAACAATCTGTAATATTATTTTCATAATAATAACCCTGCATCTGACATATAAATTTCTTTTAGTTGTTTACCCAGTTGGTTGGATAGCTTGCTAGGATTATGTTTAGGTAATGTACACTTATTTTATGATAAGTATTTGGAGAGGAGTTTTTTCTACCTTGACTTGCACCAACATTCCCTCCAAGTATTTGACTGCTTTGAGAACAAGTGCTCGAGTCCTTCCATGTTCAGTGCCTCGTAATTTTAAGAAACCAAACTTGCGACTGTAACAAAATGTATAAATTAAGTAGTGTTCTTAGATCCAAAAAACTAATTTATACATTGTAAAAACAGAAAACTTTTCAAGCCAATGAACATGAACTTATCTTCGGAAGGTGAAGAACTACTAATGTTTTTTTTTATTTAGAGGCAGCTTGATAGCTTTGTTGACATGTAGGTATTCCTTTTGTTAAAACATAATTTTGCATTATTTACCTGTCGAGCTCCGACAAAACTTGCAACTCCTGAGAGGTTAGATGCAATTCTTCTTTTTCATCCATTTTCTTGAGCAATAAGTACCACTTAAAGAACTATGGAACTCGTTTTATTCAAAACATTATCTTGCTTCTCAATAGTAGTTAATAATACTTCTTAGACTGAAGAATTAATTCGATTTCATGATCGAATTTAACACAAACTTACACAGTAACACAAAATATTGAGAGATAAGAAAAAACATGATACGGTACGGTACGTACGACTGACACTGACATTAGGTTGCCTGTTTTTTTCTGCTGTCTAAAATATTGTTCCAACAAGCATCAAGCAGTGTATGTAAGTACAAGAGGCTTTTATTTATATATTTATCACCAACTGTAGGTACACATAACATGAATCTAATAAATGAAGAAAAATATTTTATGGCATATGCAAAATATTACAAAGACACAGCTTAAATTTAAATTAGATAATTCATTTCACTTCAATATATATTTATTCAATACAATCACAAGGACCACCTTGAATCGTCTTCTTACATGCCAGTGAATCTAGGTACCGTTTCCTCCTAACCCCAGTTCAAGAAGAATCCGCAAAGAAACTTGTCTGGTCTTAACACTTTGTTGTATGATCCTTGACAATTTTGTTACGGATGCCGAGTCGAGTTGGAGCTAATTCATCCCAAGCTTTTTTGTCATCTAAATAATCAGATATTTTATAATATGCTTTAATAGACAGTTTCTGTTTAATTACGTTTTTAAATTTTCCAATCGACAAATCTAACACGTCGCTTGGGACCTTGTTATAGAAGCGTACACATTGCCCTATAAAAGACTTATTAACTTTAGCGAGCCTAACAGTGGGAACAGCCAGTTTATCTTTATTTCTAGTGTTAATACTATGATTATCGCATTTTTTTTTATATTAATAAACATTTTTGTGCACATACCTACATTAAATTTTCGTATATAATAATATACTGACAAGGCACTGTCATAATATTAATTTCTTTAAACTTATTTCTAAGTGATTCTCTAGGGCCCATGTTATAAATTGCACGAACAGCCCTCTTCTGCAACACAAATATGGTGTTAATATCAGCAGCACTCCCCCACAACAGAATGCCATACGACATAATGCTATGAAAGTAGCTGAAGTAAACGAGTCTAGCGGTATTAACGTCGGTAAAATGACGGATCTTTTTAACAGCGTATGCCGCAGAGCTGAGTCTCTTCGACAATTTATCTATGTGCGGGCCCCATTGCAGCTTATTATCTAAAGTAATGCCTAAGAACACTGTGGTGTCGACGAGATCTATCTTTTCGTTTTTAATTTTTACATTAGCTTTCATCTGTTTAACGTTGGGCAGTATAAAACGAATGCATTTAGTTTTTTTCTCGTTAAGTAATAAGTTGTTTACATTAAACCATGTTACAACTTTAGAGATTGCATTGTTTACATCGTCAAGATTAGTAAGTCGTCGTTTTAATTTAAATAAAAGTGACGTGTCATCAGCAAACAGTACAATTTCGTGATCATCCTTTACAAGCTTAGGTAGCTCATTTATATAAATTAAAAACAAGAATGGCCCGAGTATTGATCCTTGTGGTACACCCATTTTTACCATTGAACCCGGAGAACGCTTTCCATTTACATCTACTCGTTGTGTTCGGTCACTTAAGTAGGATGTAAGAAGCTTAAGTGAAACTCCCTTAACACCATAGTGATGTAGTTTGCTGATTAGAGTTTCATGATGAACGCAATCAAAAGCTTTCGAAAGATCACTAAAAATACCTAAGGCATTGCGTGATTCCTCCCAGATATCAAAAATATGTGATATTAACTCAACACCGGCATCAGTCGTTGAGCGTCCCTTTGTAAATCCGAATTGTTTACTGTCAAGTAAATTGTTGGTATTAAAATGCCGTTGTAATTGGTTTAGCATAAGTTTTTCAAATATTTTACTAAATGTAGGAAGTACTGATATAGGTCTGAAGTTACAAGGATCGGAATGAATACCTGATTTGAATAGAGGTATGATCTTGCTATGTTTTTTTAAATCAGGAAATACTCCACTGTCAATACATTGATTAAATATGAAAGCTAGATCTGGTGCAATAATGTCAATTAGTGGTTTTATAACACTGACAGAAATGCCCCAGAGATCAGTGGTCTTTTTAACATTAATCATTTTGAATGCCTTGATAATATCTTTTTTGTCTACATGTTCAAAGTAAAATTGTGTGACACATTCAGGTAAACTATCTTTTAACAATGATTCTGCTATTACATGAGAAGAGTTTAAAGACTTTGTAGTGGAGACTGAAATATCAGTAAAAAATGTTTCAAATGCCTTTGCTACATCTATATCTTGTTTAATGTTATTATTGTTGATATTTAAATTTATTACACTTTTATGAGTTTTGGATTTTCCGGTCTCACTATTAATTATTTTCCATGTTGCTTATTATTAATTAATAATTAATAATATTAACAATTTTTTAACTTAAATACTGAGATTTAGCAAAACGACAAACATTTTTAAAGATTTTTGAGTAGTTTTTACTTTTTCTTTAAACTCTAAACTAAAGTTATACCGTTTTTCACTGTACAATTCATACAAGGTATGCCTACTCTTATGAATACCTGCTGTTGTCCACTCACAAAATGTTGAACTGCCAGAGACCACAATAGTTTTGGATGTGAAAATGGAACTGAATACTATATTAAATTCAGTCAAAAATGTATTGTATAAATCATTTGGATTATCATCATTATACAACAAAAAAGGCAAGTTGGTATCCAGGTTCAATCTCACTTTCTCTAAACGATCAGTGGTAACTGGTATATGTAAGTAATTTTTTTTGTACATCTTTATTATTCATTTTAGTTTCTATTTGAACTAGTAATATTCTCTCTGACCGAGATGGTCAGAGTGAATATTACTAATTATATCTTTACTTATTATGTTTACATTGGTAAAGATATTTTCTATGCATTTGGCCGAAGTGGCAGTTATTCTAGTTGGCTCCATAAATGTAGGTTCAAGACCAAATGAATTAAATAAACTAGTTATTCTGGTACTTAATGAATATTTCTCAAGCAAATTTATATTAAAATCACCACATACAACAATTTCTTTATTTGATTTTGTAATGGACTTACTTATGCAAAATGTCCTCCTTAATTTTCTCAAAAATATCAAATGAGGCGGTTGGTGAGCTATAAGTGCTTATAACAAGGAACCGCTCCAACTCTATGCAGGCTATCTCAATGTGTCTTTCTACAGAGTGGGTGACAATGTCCTTGCGTTCTTTATATTTATTGGTTTATTTATTAATATTAATGATCCACCTCTTATAGAATGTACTCTGCAGAAAGAACTACCAACTTGGTGATTCTTGAAGTTGAACATGAGCTCATGACTTTTCAGCCAATGTTCTGTTAAGCAGATTATTTCAATTTGTTTGAGTTCATGTACAAGTCTAATTCTAATTCTTTCTTACAAATTCCTTGAATGTTTTGATGCACCAAGTTAGTAAACTTAAACTTATTTACAGTATTTATTTTACAGTTTTTAGTGTTTTTGTTTGATTGACTATTTTTATAACATACATATATTAATTTACTTGTCAGTGCTAGAGACATCCTCTATTGTCATTTTATCTAATTTAAATTACTAGGAAAAAATTCCAGAGTCTGATTTGGAATGTCAAGATTATGCTCAATAGAAGCATTGTGTGTGGCCAAGTTTTTGGCTGTTACACTAAAATAATAAGATAGCGAAACAGCTACCTGTCGTTTGTAATAGGAAGGTAGTATCTACCTTTTGTCAGATAATATTTTTTACTAACAATGTTGTCAGTGTCAATCATATGGATTACATTATTATTATTGCATGACATTGTATGCAAAGCCTGATTTAATTTATACCTATGGTAATTTTCTGCTTGTGGCAAGCTGTCGCTGTAGGGAAATGTAAGCATTACAATTTTGTTTACTTGCAATGAACAAAGTGTTTCAAAATATTTTATTAATTCAGATTTGTTTACATTATACATAGATATTAATTGCATTATGCAAAATATAATTCATGTGTAGTTCTAGGTGACTTTAATATGTATTCTTGTAGTGATAATATAATCAATTATTTTGAATATGTAATGGCTTTCTGCGAGTTCGCTCAAAAAAATGAGGTACGAAATTGTAACGATCGAATACTGGATTTAGTGTTAGCCTCTCTGAGCATGCATGAGGTGGTGGTTCGCCCCGCGGACGAGGAAATGGTGCCGCGTGACGAACAGCACCCGCCGCTCGCGGTGTCGGTGCGTCGCGCGCCGCCGGCCACGCGCGGGTCTCGTTCCACGCCGCCATCCCCGCCTATAGACGAACAGCAGTGAATTTTTTCTAAAGCTGACTACCATTTACCATACTCATCGATAGCGGAAGTGGATTGGAATCCCCTCTATGTTATACGAGATCCCGAAGAGGCCGTAGGTAGTTTTTATAGAATTTGAGACTTAATTTAATTACTTAGAGTTAAGTTTAAAGAAATTAATATTATGACAGTGCCTTGTCAGTATATATACGAAAATTTAATGTATGTGCACAAAAATGTTCATTTATTCAAAAAAAATTGCGATAATCATAGTATTAACACTAGAAATAAAGATAAACTGGCTGTTCCCACTGTTAGGCTCGCTAAAGTTAATAAGTCTTTTATAGGGCAATGTGTACGCTTCTATAACAAGGTCCCAAGCGACGTGTTAGATTTGTCGATTGGCAAATTTAAAAACGTAATTAAACATAAACTGTCTATTAAAGCATATTATAAAATATCTGATTATTTAGAAGACAAAAAAGCTTGGGATGAATCTGCTCCAACTCGACTCGGCATCCGTAAAAAAATTGTCAAGGATCATACAAAAAAGTGTTAAGACCAGACAAGTTTCTTGCCGGATTCTTCTTGAACTGGGGTTAGGAGGAACCGGCACCTAGATTCACTAGCATGTAAGAAGACGATTCAAAGTGGTCCTTGTGATTGTAATGAATAAAGTTATTTTGAATTTTGAATTTTATTTGATATTTTTGACAGTTGCGTTCCTAAAAAACGTCTGCCGAGAAAGAACTCGAGATACATATATCCAAATTGGTACACTGCGGAGATAATCAGAGAAATTAAAGTAAAGGCAAGACTACACAAGCAGTACAAGGTAAGTGGATCCAAATATGGAGCTTTCTCGAAATGTAGAGCCGGAGTGAAAAGGATGATAGAGGAGGCTCAGGTGCAGCATCAAAAACAAGTGGAGCAATCGTTTTGGAATTATGTGAGGGCAAAGAGAGGGGCCGGGAACCGAAAGCAAATCTCCCTGAATGGAAGAACTCTGACAGAAACAGAATGTGCAACGGAATTCGCAAAGTACTTTCATTCGGTTTACGGCACTTCGGTTGCTCACCTGGACGTGGCAGCGGCGGAGGCGATGAGTCACGCCAGTGCCGCGCGTGTGCACGTGCCGCGCCTGGCGCTGGCCGAGGTGCGCGCGGCGTTGGCGAGGCTCAAGCCGAAGCGATCCGCAGGTCCGGACGGGATCCCGGTCTATATTATGAGAGACTGTCGGATGTCTCTGGCCGAGCCACTCGCTTATATTTATAATCGTTGCCTAGAGGAGTCGCATTTTCCAGAACAATGGAAGATAACAAGAGTTATTCCTATACCTAAGGGCTCCGGAGCAGATGTGACCGAATTCAGACCAGTGGTCATTCTGTCGACGGCGGCGAAGGTCTTCGAGTCGGCGGTGCAGCGCGGCATGCAGGAGCAAGTGTCGTCACGGCTATCCGATGCGCAGCACGGTTTCCGGCCGGCTCGTAGCACCTCTAGTAACCTTCTTGACTCAATGAACTTTATGCTGCCGCGGGTCGACGCCGGAGTGCAAGTCGACGCCGCCTACTTTGACTTCAAAAAAGCATTCGACTTGGTCGATAATGACATACTGCTTCAGAAGTTGGCGACGATCGGCTGCACAACCAAACTGCTGCGGTTATTCGCAAACTACATGAAGAACCGGCAGCAATACGTCGACTACGCGGGATGCAAATCGGAGCCTTACTCTACCTTAACTGGAGTGAGCCAGGGAAGCAATTTGGGGCCTCTAGAGTTCATTATCATGGTCAACGATCTCCCGACAGTAGTCAAGGACGCGAAATGCTTGTTGTTCGCGGATGACCTCAAGTTACTCTTACCGATAAAAGACGAAGAGGACTGTAAACGCCTTCAACGTGACGTGGACAGAGTGGTAGAGTGGACTGCTATGAACGAACTACAGTTCAACGTCAGTAAGTGTTCCATCATAACTTTTAGTAGAGCGAAAACACCAATCCACCACAATTACCAGTTGAAGGGTTCACAGTTGAAGATAGTCGATTCGGTGAGGGATTTGAGGGTTCGCCTCGACGACAAGTTGCATTTCCGTGTACATGTGGCTAACATCTGCAAGAAGTCATTTAAGACCCTAGGATTTGTACTTTACAAATATTAAACTATATATTAAAATATAATATAATGTAATATAATATATTAAAATATTACAAACTTTACATATATTAAAGCAGTAAAGACTCTATACGACGCATTGGTGAGAAGCCATTTAGAGTTCAATGCTGCGGTATGGGCACCACACGAGGCCAAGTACAGTCAAATGGTGGAGCGCATTCAAAACAAATTTACCAGATTTCTATACTTAAAGATTTACGGCATCTATCCGTTCTTCCCGTTGATGTATCCAACCTTGTTTGTTATAGGCATGGTTGGATACAACAAATTGGAGGTGAGGAGAGATGCAGCGCTCGCTCTGTATTTGGTTAGGATACTTCGTGGGATGATTGCCAACCCAGGCATTTTAGAGGAATTGCGGCTAAATGTGCCGGATGAGTTTGTGCACCGACGGAGGCGGCCCGCCTTATTGGCTGTACCAAGAGGAAGGACCAACCTCCTGAATAAGGCACCTCTAACGCGTTCCATCCACACGCTCAATCTAGTAGCGGAGAGTGTCGATCTTTTTTACTGCTCCCTGAGCGAATGTCGCAGGACTCTGTTGTTTATTCTGTGCTATTATAATTAGATTTGACATTGTGTAGTTATTTGACATGGTATATTGATTAACGAATTTTTATATTTTATTTGGTTTGACTTTATGTAATTTGAATTTATTAATTGAAGAATTTTTATGTATATTGCGAAATTATTTGATGTTGTATATTGATTAACAAGTTTTTATTTTATTTCTTTTATTTGACATTACGTTATTATTTTTGATATTTTGACATTTGGTTTGACATTATGTAATTCAATGTTATTAATTGAAGAATTTTATGTTAATGTGTACCTTTAAATTTTTAAGTTCATGTTTATTTATATTATCTAGGTCTAAATGCTCTGTTGTTTAATTGTTTTTAATTCTTTTATTTTTCTTTACACTTTTGCATTAGGGGCCCCTGTAAAAATAGTGTAAGTACTTTTTATAAATAAATAAATAAATAATTTTATAAATTCCTTTAAGTTATACACCATGGTAGAAGGATTTTAGAAAGGCCAGTCGGACAATCTGCCAAGAGTGCAAGAGTGCTTGAAAATGATTTTTTTTATGTCTTATAGGTATGTATATTATAATAACACTTACAAGTTACATAATGATAGGTAAATACCTACATACATAATTTTCACTCAAAACGGGATATTTACCATGATTAATGAGTTTTTCTGCTTCCCAATATTTCGGCACAGTTGCATGCGGTATATTTACCAATATCATGGTAAATATCCATAATGTACAAATACATAATAATAGACGACCTTTGTGGCGCAGTGTGCTAAGATCCGGCTGAGACGCAGAAGGTCGCGGGTTCGATTCCCGCCGCGGGACAAATGTTTGTATGATCTGCAAGTATTTGTCTCGGGTCTGGGTGTTTCTATGTTTAATATGTAAGTAGGTATTTAGAAAAAAATGTATTTAAGTAGTAAGTATATCAGTCATGTGGTACCCATACCCAACCCGACACGGAGGATCTCTCCACGTGTCCCTCTGATTAGCAGAGGGCACAGTGAGATGAGGCAGGGGGAGAGGATCGCATCTGCGGTCTAGGGCGGGGCTTGTGGCCATGGCTCGTGGAGCTCTGTCTTGTAAGGCTCTCTGCCTTGCAAGACAGAGTTCTGCGGGCCACGTCCAAAAGCAGTGAAGCGGGGACGTGCTTGGTGTGCATTCGCTTGTTAGAGAAGGATACTCGCAGTGTCTGTTTCTGACTCGCGGCCGCTCGGTATCCACACATAAGGTCGGGGAGACCAGTGGGACCGAGTAATCTTGGGGACATTTGACTGGCGGATAGCTGTTGATTCGTTCGTTATTTGGCCCTCTGGAGGGGTGGCGGCACTTTGAAGGGGGGGTGTCGTCGCATGCACTCAGGTAGGCTAAGGGGGATTTTCCTCCTGGCTACAGTCCGGTTGCTCGGTATTCGCTGGGTCGTTAGACCTTTGTGGGACCGAGTGGCGGAAGGGATGGGAGCTTCCTCCGCGCGTCTCTTCAATGAGGGTGCAGTGGTTGAAGCGGGGGCGAGCTTGGCGTGTATGTGCTGGTATGTAAAGTTGGCAGAGGACTCTGCAGTACCTCTACTTCTGACCGGCGGCGGCACTCTGCGAGTAAGTGTCGCTAATACACCCAGCAGGCTTATGATATGGGATCTCCTTTGCCGACGTCCCGCCGCACGGTATTCGCAATTTCTTTTAGATTCTTGTGGGACCGAGCGGCGCACTGGGTCCGTGGGTAGTCGGAGTGAGGGCTCCCGGCTATCCATTTGCGGGCTCGGGGAAGTCGGCAGTTAACATGTGTGACGTGTTCTGCCGTAAGCCCCGCGCAACCTCCCGGTGCGTGGGGGTGGCTTGCCACTCCTGGGATGGGCTGCGGCTGCAGCACTTTGCGAGAGAGGCACCGGTGCGTTCCTATGGAGATCCCGGAGCCCCTTGACATGCAATGAGGCTGGTCACCGGGGAGTTTTAGTGAATCCTCTGTCGTTTTTTTTAGACAGCCAACCTCACATATTCCATTTGCATCCCCCAGTGCATTGGAAATCAGGTAGCAGATTTCTACTCGTCAAAAAAAAAAAAAAAATGGGTTGTATATAAAATGCGAGCGAAGCGAGCTCATGGGAGCTTGGGAGCTTTACCAGGGGTGAGGTGCACCTCTCCTTTCCCCCCTTGGTAGGGGGTTATACACTCGAGAGCATAGAAATCGCACATACGGGAATTTTCCTGCAATTTGATTTCGACATTTTTTTTTTTAATTAAAGGTTGGTTGCAAATATAACTTAAATTAAATTAAAGTACACACTGTTAGCTTCTTAAAAACCCATAATGTCTGGCCTTGACCTTCCAAATCATAGCAGTGGCTTCCAAATCTTAACAATGGAATGGCCTAAATTCGCTCGTTTCAGGTAGCAAGGTTTGTGGGACTTTGAGCAGGTATAAAAGCATAAAAAACAATAAATTTGTGAATGTTTATTAATACGAGGTATTGCCTCCCCTAGCCTGAATAACAGTTTCCATTCGATGTTTCATTGAAGAAATCATTTTTTTTACGAAATCCTGCGGTATGCTGTCCCATTCTTCCTTGATCGCGGTTTGGAGCTCTCTGTGACTCGTAGGCACTGCGCTCTTACTCGTTTCTTTAGTTCGTCCCATTATTATTATTAAATGGGATTGAGATCTGGGCTTCGAGCAGGCCACTCCATAACGAGTACTTCAACCTCCTACAAGTACTGGCGTACTATAGCAGCGGTGTGTGGTCTAGCGTTGTCCTGCATAAAAACGAAGTTTTCGCCGATAAATCCCGAAAAGGGCACAACATGTTCTTGCAGGATCTCCTCGACGTAACGTTGTGAAGTCAATCCACGCGATCGACGGTCGGTATCGGGCCTTGTGATGAAGACAAGTTCGGTTTTCGCTTCCAGTGAAATGCCTCCCCAGAACATACACGAACCACCGCCGTATGCGACCCGTTCGGAGATGCAGCATTGAGCAAAACGCTCACCGGATCTTCGGTAGACTCTACCCCGTCCGTCGTTACCATGGAGACACATCCTGCACTCGTCGGAGAAGAGGACTGCCTGCCATTGATCCATAGTCCAATTAACGTGATTTCGAGCAAACTGAAGGCGTGCTTGTCTGTGCGCTGGGGTCAATTTTGGGCCAGTATCTGGTCTGTGCGCAGTCAGACCTCCTTCGGCTAGTCTTCTTCTCACCGTCCACCGACTGACTTCCACTTCTCTAACTTCCTGGAGCTGCTGTCTGAGTTGAATTGCATTCAACCGGCGATTTGGCAGTGATGTATTCACAAGAAAACGGTCATCGCGCTGTGTTGTCGCACGTTTTGGGCCTGTTCCTGGTCGCCTGGTATAGGCACCAGTTTGCTGATATCGCTGGTATACACGTCGAACAGCATATCTGCTCAAATTTAATTGACGAGCCACTTAACTTTGGTTGTCCAGCTTCGATTAGTGCAACCACTTGAGACGCTGCTTCTGGTGTGGTATCCATTTTCTTGTTTAGAGACATGACGTATTCGTTAAAGGACCTTTCTGACTGGGAGTTGGTATGCAAATGATGTCATTTCAATCATCCCTTATCGTTTTATACCTGCTCAAAGTCCCACAAACCGCGCTACCTGAAAGGCCATTCCATTGTTAAGCCGCCACTGCTATGATTTGGAAGGTCAAGGCCAGACATTATGAGTTTTTAGGAAGCTAACAGTGTGAACTTTAATTTTATTAAAGTTATATTTGCAACCAATCTTTAATTTAAAAAAAAAACAAGTGTCGAAATCAAAATGCAGGAAAATTCCCCTATGTGCGATTTCTTTGCTCTCGAGTGTATATAAGTTATATATAAGGTTATATATAAATAAAATGAGACAACGGTAAGTAGGTACTTACATCAAAATGATTTTCTCAGAACGCTACGTTTTTTTAACGTCCTATTGAATCAACTCTTCGTATACTTAGCTGTCATCCACTTCTATATCGATTTTGGGTGCTTCGGCACGTTAAAAAACAGTTTGTCCGGTATTTTTATAAGGGAATTAAAACATTGAGGCACGAAACAGTATTTATTTACCATTTTTAATAAATACTCAGAAACAGTTTAGCAAGAAACGATACGAAGGAGCGTTAGTGCGAGCGATCGGTGAAGGAATAGAAATAGGCGAAATAAATCATGAAGTCATCGCACGATCGAGGGCCTTACACGTTTTTAAATAATGTCGTACGAAAATTCACACTTTGATCGTAATTTTCTCAGTCTTTTTTAAAAGTCTTTTAGAAAAAAAGTAAATACACAGTTATTCTCGTAATTTTATTAGATTACTTTAAAAAAAATTTGTTTGTCTTCTCCTTTGTTTCGGCAAAACAGGTGGGCGCGAATAAAGCAAGCGCGGTCTGTTAACTGGCAACTTATACGTTGCTTTAAATTTGTAACACACGTTTTAAACGACACCTCTCGAGTCGACGACAGTAACTGCTTTACTGCTATCAATGGACTTATTAAAAAAGTTCCATTTCGGTAAATCACTACTTATTACAATCAATGCTTACACTGAAAAAGCACGAAGCAAAATAGCGTAGGTATATTACGTGAGACGTCCGAGATCGCAAATTCGCTCATGGTACGTTCCTTATCCTTACTAATATTATCAACCTGAATGTTTGTATGTATGTTTGTTACTCTTTCACGTAGAAACTACTGAATGGATTTTAATGAAACTTTACAATAATATAGCTTATAAATCCGAATAACACATAGGCTATAATTTATAAAGATATTGCGTGAATTGTTCAATATATAACGATAAGTGTCAAGTAAGTAGAAAAAAAATCTGCCATCTGCGAGCTAGCTATTCTGGCGTGCGCTGCAAAAACCGTTAAAATTACACAAAGTACTAATTCTGCGCAGACGAAGTCACGGGCACCAGCTAGTATGCTATAATAATATATATTAACTACCACTAAAAGCATTGACGTCACGTTGCAAAATATTTGCACGAATTGCATGCACGGACCGATAATTATTGTTTGATAATACAGTTTGTCACACACAAACTGTATTATCAAGCAATAAAGTGTGGCCAAATGACAATTTCCACAGACAAAGATAGTGTCTGTGGAAATTTTCATTTAGCTGTCTATCTGTGTTTAAGATATAGAGGAAGGAGACATCTATGAAAAAAAGTTCAATCTGACCTGCCTGCCTGCTGACTGAATTGTCAATTGATTGATTGAATTGAATCTGAGTTCTACACATGGCCGGCAATCATTGAACTTCAAATCCTGGCCGATTTATAGTCTATATAGAACGATAGTACTAACATAGTTAACAGTTCCTCTCCCCCTTCTTTCATACTTCTTTCCTGCCCGATCAAGTCATGTTCGTTTCCTATTTTGCTATCGACATCAAATCAATCCAACCAACCAAACTGACAAACAAGCAATAGCTGTTGTAGTTTCAAAATTAAATGACGTTGATTTTTAAATTCTGTGAGTAATTTATATTTATCCTCTCAATTCCTGAACCTGTAATTTAATCTCGCAGTAATGTACAATACAAGTGCTGTGTTGTGAGCTGTGCTAGTAAACGAAAGGACGTCAGTTTTTTTTATGCTTCCGAAAAGAGAGATTGGACTCTTGGATTGGACTTCGATTGGACTAAAAGACTTCTAGACCTGAAGTTTTCAAGATCTTCGCAAGCAGTATGATTGTGTGTCGAAAGCATTTTTAGAAGAGATTTCTCGCTTCAACTCGAGAGCACATGCCTATCCAACGTAATCTGCTGCTACCGAAATGTCTGTCTATTGGTGTTCTTCTGCTATAATCACCAGTAAGTACTTATTGTACCTACTTATCTTACCAAAATCATTAAATAATAATTATAATAATAATAATGATAATGTAAGCAGAGCTTTTGTTATGGGAACCAAGTGACTGATATACTACATAATCGACTGGCCTGTCAGCTCAGTTGGTAGTAGCCTTCTGCGCTCTAAGTCGAGGGTTTGATTCCCTCAAACAATTGTGTGAAAAGCATAGGTGTTTGTTCTGTATCTGGGTGTAAGTATTCTATCAGTCATCTTGGCACCATAAATAGATGATGTTGTGCATTGTCCAGCAATATTTTTTATTTATACCTTTATTTGTAAATACATGCATATTATACATAGAAACACCAATAGAAACAACATAGAATGTTAAACACTCAACATTATTGCATTTGGTTATGTGTGCTTAAATTTCTATTTTTTTTTCCAGATAGTACTGTGATCACACCTACTCCAAAGCAGATTACACCTAATCCAAATGTCAACATCAACATACCAGCTGTTCTCGGCCTGTACAGTCTGATAAGTGATGATGGTAAGAAGCCTGATGACTCTTGTCCCTTAAGAGATGGATGGGCCATTGATATGAGATGCTACTTGTGTAGACACCCTTGCCGCATCCCATTACAGTCTGGGATTTCTCTTAGAGCTGGTGAGGACAGCTGCATGTGAGGAGGTGCTGAGGACCTGATAAGATGAAAATATGCCTTTCTTTCTTGAATTCAAGGCCGCTTCCGTGATATAATCAAATGTTCTGGACCAGTTTGGCTATCGATAGATTATTTTACGCAATTTAGATAGCTCAACTGTTTGACTTGTATTTTGTATTATTGTGTATTATTCTGTATATTTCTGTAAATAAATGTCTAATTGTATAATCAATGTATTTATTATGATTATCAGGGTCTTTCCTTTGTAGATCAATGAAATATTTTAAAAATAGTAAGCAATTGTATGCAAGCCAACAAAAAAATATACTCGGTAGAATGAATACCTTGCTGATGCTAAAAGGTTCATTCAAAATAAAAAAGTTATCTGTCATATTGGATAAGGTGAACAGGTATTGGACAGGATTTCGTCTATGGGAGTGCCCCGTCTGATGCGTTAGTTAGCATTAGCATCCTATAGTTTGTGGTTCTACATGTTGGAGAGGAAGGACGGCGGACGAACGCACGAAAGATAAATAAAATAGAATTTTGTATTTTTTGATTTATTTACGTTGCAGACCGCGCAGTACGTTTATTTGTATATCTACTTACATCATTTATTATTGTGCAGTGTGTACCTATCTATCTAATAATGAGCTACAGGGATTCTGTAAGTATTTTTGATATTATTATTATTTGTCTCAAGTACACATTAATAATATTCCTACCGATAGTACCTACTGATATACAAATTATAAATATCTACGTCTCCGCTACCCAGCTCCCTAAATTCTAAATTACCGTATTTAGTTTACTTACAAAATAATCTATTTCTGGACAGTTATTCACGGATTCAAGGCCACTAAGCAAATGGGAGGCATATCACTTTTCATATTATGCTGCTATAAATAGAATGATCAATAATGTATGTGTTCACACTTCCCAGTCCTATGATCTTCTTCTTAGAAGAATAAGTCTTATGATGAGCATGGACTTTCACTCCATAATATTACAATGATTGTACAAATTTAATGTCTAACTACCTATGCTTCTTTGACTTTTTCAAACCCCCTTATGTGTTAACTTTTTCACAGTATTTGTTCCCCCGGTGTTCCAGACGCGAACTATCTTACTATGATGTATGTATATGTGTTCACTAACAGCACCCATGATTATTTCTTAGGTTATTTTTCTTGAATGTAGTTATATTTTTTTTTACATAAACTATATAGATTCTTAATACAATTACCTATTGAGTGTGTGAAGTAAAATTTAAAAATCAAATTAGTAATCAAACAAAAAATTTGTGACTGGTTACATACAAGTAACCAGTAGTGAATATCAAAGTAAAAAAACTGCAATTAACCAAATCCTGGTATTTCAGGCATAAGAAAATATTATTATCTCTCCTCAACATATAGGTAGTATTAAACTCTCTGACATTGATTATTAACCATGTTAAAGGTTTAGCAACAGACTTACTAAATGATTGAATAAATCAAAGTGTCACTAATGAGATGTAGTTCATTCGGAAGTTGTCATTTTTTATAAAAAAATTATCATTTAAGTATTAGGTACAGTAAAATTTTATAAGTAATCTATATATCAATATTTGAAGCAAAACTTTGTACACCTTTTTACGAAAATTCTGCAGACGGAGGAGTGTGAAATTTCGCACTTTTATAGTTTTTATAAAGAAGGAGTGCAGAATACTAATATTTTTTTTAAATGAAGCATAAAAAATACATTAATTATTAATTAATTTTAGTCGAATTTCTACCAGTAGGCGACCACTAGTAATGTTTAATGAGTGAGTATGTTTGTAACTCCTCTACACCATAAGCACTGAACGGGTTGGGATAAAATTCAGCAAGTAGGTAGGTAGGTAATTCCTGGCTTGTTACTACATAGCTAGGAATAACTTTACCATAAAGTGCATAGGGTGTCAATGTTTTCAGTCTAAGCTGTTGTTTAGTAAAGACACAGATAGCATATATTGTAAACTTTATATATCATCTATGCTTTGTTTGTTTAAAATAGCATGCCTTTTCAGTTAACCTCTTTATAAATCTCTTAATAGTTATCTATTATCAACAGCACTCTCTATTTCCGAGATCTCATTCATACTGCGCAGCTCACGAGCAGCGCGTGGGATCTTACTTAAGGACTCTCATGGTATTTATTTATAAATGTATCCCTACCTGTATCTGTGTGATCCTTTTGCCCTGGTAGGTATTGTATGTTCATTTTTGATGCCTTAAAGTACTCACAAAGTATAAATATCCACCTGATTAGTGAGAGGGCCATGGGTAACATATTATTTTGTAACTTAAGATGAGACCTACACAACCAATACTTAAAATCTATTTATTTTGCACCTATGTGTTTAGAATGTAGGTATAACTGGTAAATATCTAATGGAATAGTTCAAGGGTATATTGTAGTATCTACCTACTTAGAAACCTTTTAAATCTTAATTTAATAGAGAAACGCAAACCACATACCTATAATGTACCTTACTGTAGTTATTTTACCTATATGGATATTGTATAATAGGTAAGTAAGTATTCAGGTACTTGCTTAGATAAATTATTTATTGATTTGCAAACTAACATTAATTATTACTTACTAACATAAACATAGCATTCATGTAAATATTTACTTTCATTCTTATCTTCCTATGTTATCAACTTCCGTCGAGTTTAATATAACTAAGTACCTATAGAACATATATATGTAGGTACCGTCTTTTATATGTAATAATTAATGTAATAACACATTCGTGTTGTAGCTGAATACACATTAGTCTGACTAACCTTCTGTATGTGCACGGTTTGATAAGAGTTGCTTCACCATGAGCTGTATTTATAGTTTTTGATAAAATGGGCCAAGTATTGTGCGGCTGTTTTACGCATATATTTCGTGTGCAGAGCTTCCGGTCTTCTCCGTCTTCGGTCCTGAGTTCATTGTCGTCATTCCGTTCGCATCCTTTGGCGGAGGTCGCTTATAGTCCGACACCTGATATTAATGAAGTCTACCCGGGACTGTACGTCGGAGACGCGTAAGTACTACCGAAGTCTCATGACATTTAAACACAATTTAATGAAAACCATAGGTTTTATAAATCTTCCCTTTAATTAAACAGCGTAGCGGCAAAGGATAAGAACTTCCTGCGCCGCATGAGAATCAATTATGTCCTCAACACGGCCGAGGGTAAGCGGTATACACAGGTGGACACAGATCACCTTTACTACCGCGACTGCCCTGGACTGCGCTATAAAGGCTTCCCTATGATGGATCTGCCAACCACTGATATATCGAAGTACTTCCATATTGCTGCCAATTTTATCGACGAGGGAGTTTCTTCTGGAGGTATGTTCAACTGCTTAGTATCTTATGAATAACTTTTTATTATACTTATATTTTACTTAAAAGGTCGTTGTCTCCACACTACTCCTTGATAATAAGACTTTATGGTACAAGTTTATAACGCTAGAATCTATCGACCTACATCCCAACTAAGTAGGTACGCAGTAGGAGATGTAGGTGGAAGTATTTAGACCTAACTATTGAATTCCCAGAGTAAATTCATTTTCAACTACTTCCTATTTAGTAATTTACCGTTCCAGGTCGTGTTCTCGTCCACTGTATGGTGGGTGTATCCCGTTCCGCGACATGCGCGCTAGCTTTCCTCATGATCAAGCGAGGCATGTCTCTGACAGAGGCTCTAGCGACCGTCCGCGCTCGTCGTGACATCCACCCGAATGAGGGCTTTATCCGCCAGCTGCAACTCCTAGACAGAGAGCTGCGTGTCTCTCGCGTCCGCTGACCCTACACCCCCTTCCTGCACTTCGGTTTGTCATCAAGATTCGATATGGAACCGCGTCGCGTCCGCAGCCTCGATAGGACGCTAAGCCACCGCTATTAATAATCACAGAAGATTAAAACTTGAAGTGGTTTCAAGATGACGATCTCAAGATAATAGCAACACAAAAATGTATGTCTTGTTTAACTACATGGCGTTACATGGTTACAACTACATCTTTATTTATTGACCATTTAATGACAAGGACTGTCCCTAAGGTTTAAAATGGCAACGGACTCTTATTAAAAGGGGTTAGTATCTTGTATAAAAATTTATGATTAGGCTTACAGTAATTTTAGCATTGAAGCCGATGAATCTGCTAAATAATATCTTGAAATTACTTCAAACAAAATCTTCTGTGCTTATTTTATCGAACGACAAACTGAACAGCTATAACGCCTACTGTGCGTTACATTTCGAACATTATGATGGTGATGTGCATTTTAAGTATTTTTTTATACATAATAATCGCAGTAGAAACTTCGAAGTAGGAATGTAGGCATTATTATTAAAATCGGTTGGTACCTACGAGAATGAATTTTAAGAAATTTCAATCGTAAATAAATAAATAATAATCAAATTGGTTGGCATGTCACATACCAACCGAATCATTATTTATTATAGTTTTATTTTACATACCGTTTGTGGTAGGCAAGATAAAGATAAAGAAGCAAGATAAAGTGTTAACTAATGTTTATTTTTGAGATGATGTAACATTGATGTGGGTAGATTTATAAATACCTACCTGCTCCTTATGCACTTTATTAGTAAGTATAACATATAAAAATCATATTTTTCGAAACAAAAGACAGTTTTTATATTTAGATTGGTTTGACATAATATACACATATAATGCTTGTAATTAAAAAAACTATTTACTAAACAAATTAAATGCATAGTTACTTATGTACGTTTATTGCAGATAATATATTGAATGCTTAGGTAGGTAGTTATTGATTAAGCAAGCTATGAAGAGAGTTATTTATTATATATTATGAGACAGAAAACTCTGGTAGCTGATATGAATAATACCTACTAAAATATAAAGTTATTTTTATCCAATACATATAATGTCAAATAACAATAAGTACCTGATAAATTAGAATTGGAAAAATATATTTTTATATTTTCTTATATTCTCATGTGCCATTTGGTTTTGTATTGAATGTTGAATGAATAGGTGGTATTTTTTCAATTCAACTGAATATAAAATGAAACAAAATATTTCTCCTTAAATAGCTAGGTAAAAAACGTTTAAACTTTTAACTGCTAATAATCTATGATAGTGTAATTTGAAAGTAGGTTGACATTTAAACTTAAAGTACAACTTTCTAGCCTTGAAAGTCATTTAATGACTGCTAATAATTGTGGATGTTAAAAGTTCTATTTAAGTTTAATCTTAAAGACTGTTGGATGTGGCACTTGTGTGATGGCTTTTCACTGGTAGATGTATTTAGCTTAGCATGTGTGTCAATGCCGAATTCTCGCCGGTGTCATAGTGGTTGAATACTCATTGTTAAGGATTTGCACTAGTTGCCAACTAGTGCCATTTGGCTACACATCTGTGTCATTGTTCAAATCATGTTAGTGGATTAGATCACATACATAGAATATCTCGAGTGTTTCAGATTTAGTTTTATAATTTTATTGTTATACTAACATACATGTACTATTGTTGAATTGATAATTATTAATATTTTTGGAAAAGATTGTTGTAAGAACAGCTTGTGACTGAACACTAGTCTCTGTTGGTAGGTGGAAATCAGCACCAAAGGCAAACATTGTGATATTGTATGTAAAGAGAGATTCTATTTTTCATTTAATGATTCATAGTTATTAGAGTTTATCATTATTGTGAAATGTTTTTGTTTACAATTTTTTAGCCTTTGTAGAGTTTCTGAATTTGTGTCATCTTATTATGTAAGTACTACTTACTTAACATTAATGTAGTCATGGAAATTATAAAATATACCTACCAGAAACAAGAACAAAATGATTTAATTGAATCTGCACAAACTTATTTGTACCTTACTAATTTATTAATGAGTAGGTACATCAATAAATTCAGGGCAGACTAGGTACTTAACAAAAGCAATAATAATTGCTGTACATAATAGCAATTGAAAACTAGTGCTTATTTAGGTAGGTACTTGAATAATTAAATGTGTACCTACAGACTGCACGGTTACCTAGTAGGTAGGTGTATTATTTTGATTTTTCAATGAATATTTAAATGGATTGTATAGGCATTCATATCTATTGTTGACTTCACATAAAGAAACTAAAGCCTAGGAATGATATTTCTTGATATTAAAATCTTAATACCTACTTAGCTAGTTATTTTTCATTCCGTACTTGCATTAAGATATATTTTATGTTTTGTAAATTATTGGGGAATGTATGCACATAACATAAATAAGTATTTACATAACATTAACAGTAGGAAGGTAAATTCCTATCTTCTTATTTAATTTTTCATTACTTGACCTAGAGTACATAATAGGTAAATTACTAAATTATATAAAAACAATATTATTAAATTACAAGTAAGGTCTGTTCATTTCCATTTTCTTTGCTTTCTTGTCACGAGCCCTGGGGAACCAACGGTGTTCAGTGGTCAGAGTAAGTGCTGCCAGCTGTTTCCTTGCTATCTCCGGTTTAGTTTCTACAAATACTTTTCGAACCTCTTCTATATTTTCCATCCGTAGAATACCAGTGCTTTTGTTTTCTTCCTCTGGGAGAGGCCTTGAATGTTCGTACGGGAAACCGTGGTCTCTGTGAAGAGCAATTATTGTAGAACCATCGTCAGTAATTACAATTTTGTTGTAGCATCTATAAAGTATTTCCTTTGGTTTGACAATAATAAGGCGAGCCAATTGCGCCATAGTCGATCAAATAAATATATATGGTTATTTTCTTAGAAGCTCCTCGTTCGCGTGGGGTCATGCGATGAAAATAAAATAATCATGAATATTTGACACTGACAGATGTTGAAATTGCCATTGCCTGACACCTTTACCTGTCTATACAGAGTAAAAATATCCATAAACAATAGATGTGCCGAATGCGTATAGCTAACAATAAAACTGAAGCAAGCAAGGTCTTTCAACTTATCGTGTGTGGGTGGACTAAACAATAAACTATTAAAATTCGACCACAGATAGCCAAGGTCATTTCATTTGCCTATCTTAACATAGTCATTCCTATAGGATATTGCATAGGTACTCTTTCTTTGTTTTGATTCATTCATTCGTTATTTATACATTCAATTCTATTTGTTTGTTTGGTGGATCGATTGTTGTATTTTTTTGCTCTTTGCTACAAAATACGAAATTGCGAATAAATCTATTTACTCGTGAAACTCCAAAGAAACTAAAGAATTACACTTGCGTAATGGACTATCCTGCTACGCCCTCAAATGCCCTAGACAGCAGCGTCGACTACAATGGAGCTTCGCCTGCTCCATTCCACAATACGAATGACGACAGTAAACGACGCAGGTTGTAAGTTGTATTCCATAGAAGTAGTGAAAGTACAATGATAGTTCCTAGATCCTGTTTTTCCTCTTGATTAATGTACGTATCAAACGAAACCTTTTTGTAGTCTTATTAAAAGTGGCTTCCTGTTTCAGCTCTTCACGTTCTATAAAACGGAGGCGCTTTGACGACGAGCTCGTCGAATACAGTCTTCAACCCGGAGCATCGATTGGCAAAGGAGAGAAGAGAATTCGCACACAATCATATACAAGCACTGCCCCTGACGTATCGGTAGTGAACAGTTCGCCAATCACCTCCAACCCGCCTCTGCTACCACCGGCGCCGCCAGAGCGAAGGAGGGCGGCTACCAAGCTGCCTTCACTCGGAACCTTAGGCCGTAAAACCCGTCGTAAAGGACAGCTCAGCCAGTTGTCTACAAAAGACTTGGGACGATGGAAGCCTACAGATGATCTGGCACTGATTTTGGGTGTACAACAGGTCAGTCACATAGTGTACTTTTTAAATTCGTTTCCATACAATTGACTATCATATCTTCTTTGTTTAAAATTCAAATCATTATAAAGACAGATACTTACATTTCGAGTAAGATAACAAGATAAATATCCATATCACTTTCTGAGCATCAACTCTTTCTGAGCATCAGCTCCATGTAGGTAGCAGGAAATACAAATGGTACTATAGTTTTATTAGTATTGTGCATGTGTGAGGACATTACTAAACCTCAATTTGAGGCTTCTTTCTTTATTGAAATTGAAATAATGACCAACAGTCTGAACAGAGAAATGTTCCCTGTGACTTACCTTACCAAATATTCATATGTATATAAATAAAATTACTTTTTTTGTTGCATTACAGACAAATGATCTGCGCACTGTGCACAGGGGAGTGAAGTTTTCTTGTCGCTTCACTGTCAGCGAGCTCCAGTCACGCTGGTACTCTCTACTTTACAATGTAGAGGTGTCCCGAGTTGCTGTTGCAGCTATGAGCAACTTGCACCCAGATATAGTAGCAGCTGTCCAGCAACAAGCTTTGTATTCTACTGCTGAGGAAGATCTACTTGGCACCTTGAAGATCGTAAGTTTTTATTTATTAAACTGTTATTTGTAGAAACTTTGCATTGTGTACCGACAGTGTCGTGATCGTTTTCCATAAAATCTTGCCCAAATGGATTCTTATGTACTTTATAATAATATTTATAATAATCATTGGTTCAGTCTGTTGACTGAACTAATGATTATGAAATTTGGTATTGATATAGATAGGTTTGGATTTATTTAGAATAACATATTACTTTTTTGTAAAAAAACTTACAAAAAAAGGATATCTCAATCTGGTAGTTTTTTTTATATTTTTTATTTATTTTACCCGTCAACTCATTTATGAATGGATTTAATATATAAAAAATTGTTTGTTCCCATATAAATTTAATTAAAATTGGTTCAGTAGTTTGGTTTTCAATTAATATAGCTGGAAAAATGTCATCCAAGTAAACGAAATTTCGTATTTTTACGATTTTTACAAGACGTAAAAATCGTAAAATTACGAAATTTCGTTTTAAAGCTACTGGCAGAAATTAGTGTTATATATAATTATAAACACATGTTGAAGAATCATACTTTGTAGACAAGTAGGTATATTCAAATATAAATATCTAAAGAAATGACAATGACTATAATCTTACACTTGTTTTGCATCACACTTCAGAGTCCACATCCAACCATTGAGCAGTACCAAGAGCTCCTAGATCAGAACCCTCATGTGTTCTATCCGTCGCGTACAGCCAAGACTCTCATGGCTCACTGGCAGCTTTTGAAACAGTATCAGCTCTTGCCAAACCAAACTGTTCACCCGTTGCCTAAGAGTAAGTATCTATAATGTTCCTATTATTGTCTCTAGTTTATTTGAACCAGTATTGTGAAGAGATCAAAGTGCACCTCAGAGGCTCCTTTGATGGACCTTGATGTAAAACATTTATTATAGGCT
Source organism: Lampropteryx suffumata (assembly GCA_948098915.1). Taxonomy (NCBI): domain Eukaryota; kingdom Metazoa; phylum Arthropoda; class Insecta; order Lepidoptera; family Geometridae; genus Lampropteryx; species Lampropteryx suffumata. The sequence goes on along the minus strand of OX402548.1, from coordinate 6,169,478 downwards.
AAGTCAACTAGGCTAGGTGACTTTCAAAGCAGTCATCATTCGATTTGATTTCGATTTCGATTTATCTTTTTGTGCATTTGGATAAACACAGGTTTTACTCACGTATTATTTTGTGGATGGAGGCAATATCACTATTTCGATTTATCTAGCTAGAGAATCTTCATCATTGTGAGTTTAATCCGTGGTCCGCGCGTTGCCGCTCGAGTTCACGGTTCGCACTTAACTTTTCAAAGTGAAATATTGTTATGCACATCAAAATATTGTTAAAAGCAACTAATTTTATTTTAATAATTAGGTCAATGTCAAAAGTCAAGTCAAAGTCAAAAGATGATGATTATTCAATATAATCACAAGGATCACTTTGAAACGTCTTTCATACTGGTGAATTTAGGTGCCAATTCATCCTAACCCAAGCTCGAGAAGAATTGGCAAGAAACTCGTCTTGGTCCTAGCGCTTTTTTATATGATCCATCTTATAACTACCTTAACTACAAAATACTAATACAAGAGAGTTTATACATTTCAAGTGTGTCGGTTAACTGTCTGACGGCAGAGCGCCATGAGGCCATGCATTCTTATCAATAATATAGTCATCTACATTATAAATAAGCTTTCTTCAAAAGACTGCCTTTAATGTATGCTTTAAATTTCTTAATAGGTAGTTTAGTAGCATTTTCAGGAAGCTTATTATAGAAGCGCACCGTGTTCCCCATAAATGATTTATTAACTTTTTCTAGTCGAAACCTAGGGATGTATAATTTATGTTTATCCTAGTGTTGATTTTATGAAGGTCACTATTTTGCTGAATCCCATCTCTATTTTTATGTGTATATAACAAATTTTCATATATATGGGGTCTTTCATTAAGCGTGTCCTATCTTTAAATTTAAATAAAACAAAGTATGTGTGATATATTATCGAAATTATTTATTTATTTGAAAGATGTAGTGATGCCATAATGTGTGGAATATGACATCATTCAAATGTCCTCCACGGCTTCTCTGGGTGGAGCGCATGCGAGATATCCAATTTTCCATGACTTTTGCGCATAAATCAGGCTGAATTTGACTTATGGCATAGGTTATGTTGGCTTTGAGGGCCGCTGTGATTTGTGGTTTATTCACATAGACCTGCGACTTAAGAAAACCCCACAAGTGGGGTTAAGTCACAAGATCTCGGTGGCCAGTTCACATCAGCTCCACGTGAGATGACCATGACCTCAAATCTCTCATGCAGAATATTCAATGTGGCATGAGCTGTGTGGCACGTAGCGCCGTCTTGTTGAAACCACATGTCGTTGGTGTTCAGATGATCCAGTTCATGCCAAAAAAAGTTGGTAATCATCGACCTATAGCGCTCGCCGCCAAAACCCACACCAAACTGTAAATTTTCGGGATTCGGGATCGGGATGCATTGGACGCTCTTGGATCTCATGTGGATTGGTATCGTTCCAAATTCGTCAATTTTGTTTGTTTACGTACCCATTCATCCAGAAATGGGCCTCATCGCTGAAGATAATTTTTCTGTGAAAATTACGGTCAGTTGCTAACTGCTCCAGTGCCCATTCAGCGAACACACGTCGTTGTCTATGGTCGTTTACCTTAAATTCCTGGGTGAGTTGAATTTTATACGGGTGCAGGCCCAAGTCACGACGCAAAATTCGCCAAGTTGTGGTCTGTGAAAGGCCGAGTTCTTGTGAGCGACGCGAAATCGACTGCCTCGGATTCTCCTGCACACTCTCACGGACAGCGGCGATGTTTTCGGCAGACCTTGCGTTTCGTTGACGTACGGGTGTTGGTCGATCATTTACCGAACCAGTGGACTCAAATTTATCCACCACACGACGAAAAGTCCTCTCGGTAGGACGATTATGACGACCGTAAAATGGGCTAAGCGCGCGGTGCGTTGCCCGAACAGAACACTCATTTTGATAAAACAATTTTATCATTTGCACGTGTTGTTGAATGCTATAGCTATCCATGATGATTTGGCAAAACAGAATGAATAAATTACAACCAATTTGACAGATGTAGCTTCAACAAGATGGCCGCTACCAACTGTCAAAGTTCGGACGTGCCTATTGGAAGACCGTTTATATTGTGAAGCTATTGTGAGAATATTAATTTCTTTGAATATATCTCTCAAAGATTCTCGTGGTTTAATTTATAAATGGCACGTATTGCCCTTTTTTGAATTACAAATATTTTATCAATATCAGCTGCTTTCCCCCAGAGAATGATGCCGTATGACATAACACTATGGAAGTAACTGAAATAAACTAGTCTAGCTGTAGCTTCATCAGTAAGCCACCATATCGCACGAACTGCATATGCAGCGCAACTAAGCCTACCAGCAAGCGTTTCCATTTGTAGTCCCCACTGTAGTTTTGCGTCAATATTAAGACCTAGGAAGATCGTGGAATTTACAAGATTCATTGCCTCTCCATTTATTTCAATGTTGGACGGGCTATGAATAACATTTGGCAAAGTGAATTTGATACATTTAGTTTTTTTGGAATTAAGCAAAAGATTATTTACAGTGAACCAGTTAAGAACTAACGATAAGGATTCATTTACGTTATCGCAAATACTGGTTTTACCTCTATCAACTTTAAAAATTAAAGACGTATCGTCTGCAAATAAAACTATATCACAAATATTTTTTACAAAAAAAGGTAAATCGTTAACGTATACTAGGAATAAAAAAGGGCCTAGTATCGATCCCTGAGGTACCCCTATATCAATAATTGATCCCAAAGACCTCTCACCACCCACGTCTACTTTCTGGACTCTATTGGATAGATAAGACTGTATGAAGTCAATCGCCCGGTTTTTAATGCCATAATATTTTAACTTTGTAATTAGGGTTGCATGACTCACACAGTCAAAGGCCTTAGATAGATCGCAGAATACCCCAACTGCATCCTGTGACTTCTCCCAGGCCTCAAATATATGCTTTAAGAGCGCTATACCTGCATCAGCTGTTGATCGACCTGTAAATCCGTATTGATTACTATGTAGCAGGCCGTTAACGTTAAAGTGGTATAATAACTGATTAAGAATTATTTTTTCAAAGATTTTACTTAGCGAGATCACTTTCACTTCCAGACTTAAACATAGGAATGAGTTTACTGTGTTTCATGAGATCGGGAAAAACTCCCTCGTCGATACATCTATTAAAAATATAAGCTAAACATGGTGCAATATCTAAGATAATTACACCCAGCACCTTTGTAGACATTCCTCAAAGATCTTCTGTATTTTTTATATTAATTAACTTGAATGCTTTTACAATATGCTTTTACCTCGTTAATGTAGCTAAAACTAAACTCATTCTTACATATTGCAACACTAGATTTTAATAGAACGGAAGCTCTGGAGGCTGAAGAGTTTAACGATTTGGTCACTATGTTTGGTATATCTGAGAAAAAACTATCAAATGCATTCGCAACATCCTGTTCTTTAGTCAAAATTGTAGCATTTATATTTAATTAGAACTGTATATTGCGAGCCCTTGATTTACCTGTTTCATTAGTAATTTCCAAGTTGCTTTTATTTTATTTGTTGAATTTTCTATTATTTTTCTCAAAAACAGTGAGTTAGCCGCATGAAAAACTTTTTTGAAGACTTTTGAGTAATTCCTAACATATAAGATAAAAACTGGATCATCTAACATTGTCTCTCTGGTAGCATATAATTCATACAATGTATTCCTACTTCTATAAATACCCGGTGTAGCCCAGTCGACAAATCTAGCACAATTTCTTTGTTTTGCATGTTTCTACTGTAAATATATCAGCATGTTCTTTAATTATTAAATTAGACAATGTGGTGAAAAGATCATTTGGATCATCGATGCATGGTACAAGGGAAACTTTGTGTTCAATTCTACTTTGAAATGTTTTGATGCGGCTCTCTGTAATAGGTCGGTGAGTAAAGTTCTGAGCTTCAACTATACGATCACAAGAAATGGTGGCGCAGTGACCGTAATGGTCAGAACTAAAACGTTTTAGTACACACTTATGAACTGGTGTGCAACTGCAATAAATGTTATCTAGACAAGTGGCTGTTGTTAGTGTCACTCTTGTAGGTTCATCAAAAAGAGGACTTAAATTGAAACACTTAAGTTTAAAAGTCTTTCAGATAATGGATCAATCGGAATATTTATATTAAAATCACCACAAACAATTATGATCTTATCACAAGCTATTTTTTGCAATACTTCTTCCATAGTGCATTCATATAACCCAAAATCAGCATTGGGAGGGCGGTAAACGCTCATGACGACATGCCGCTCCAGCTCGACACACGACACCTCAATAATTCTTTCAATAGAAAGATTTCTAATATCCTTACGCTCCTTGCATTTTAAGTTATTTTTTACAATAATTAACGAGCCACCACGTATTGCGCTCTTGCGTTTATAGCTGCTGACAATATTGTAATTTTCGTAGAAAGGAAGTACCTCAGATTGTACCATCCAATGTTCAGTGATACACATAATATCTACACTGAAATGATTTAAAAATAATTCACATTCTAATACCTTGCCTTGCATATTTTGGTGAACTACATGTAAACTGCCTGTTTTTCCCATTGTCGACTTAGTCAGTTTAAATGCTGATCAGTTGGCCCTACTACATTTTTTCCCCCAGTATTATTACTAAATATGGGGTTGTCATTACACTGTGTTATAGTTCTAATAACAGAATCAGAAATATTAAATGCTAACAATTTAGCAATAATTAACTTACTACGTCTACTAAGGTATACATTACCTTTTAGTGTCTAAATATAAAATGTCACTATGACGACATGTCAAATTGTAAAGTATTAAATTCAAATTGAATATTTTGTCATTGTCTTTAACACTCAATGATTTTGAGTAAGGGAAAGCACATAAAATTTGTTTCCCTAGCCCAAGATCTAGCTTTTCTAACAGGGTCTCAATTAGTTTAATTAAGTCTAATCGCTTGACACCACTACTTTCACCTAATTGAACAATCAAGGTAGTGTCTTTGTCTAAGAATTTATCATTTTTTTTTCTATCGGTAAAATAGTCCATGGAGGCATCTGTGTAACAGTTATTTTTGACTGCCTGTTTCATTAGTCCACCAAGAAGTACTCCCATGCCAGTACCTATCTTGTCAGAGTACAATACAGTCTTCCGGGTCTGGAGACAGGGTTCGAGCTGTCTAACCGGAGGCTTAACCTTTGCAGCCTCTACCACAGTAGGCTGGTGTACTGCTGGTTTGGGAGGCAGTTGCTTACACTTGGGTGGGTCAGTCTGTATACTATTATTACGCACATGCACATAGATGCTGTTATTGTTTAGAAATACAACATTATTCACATTTTCTTGATGATCAGAGATCTTCATTTCTGCTTCTCTATATCTGCATGTTAAATCACGAAGCGACTTCTCTAAAGTTATTATTTTATCTGCCATGTGATCTTGGTCTATTGTGTTTCTCCCTATAAGGTTATAACAGGATTGTAATTCCTCTTTTAGATCACATTTTTCTTTGCTCATCTTCGCGTGTTTAAATACATTTTTAAGCTTTTTTAACTTTTTTTCAGATTTTTTAATAAAGTGAATAAGTTTTACATATTTTTTGATTTTGTTACTCCCTTTGATTAATGAGGATCTATTATTACAATGGGGTGTTGTGAGGTCAACCAATGAGAAGTCAGGCTCACTATCTATCAGCTCCGCCTGTAAACTTAGTCGGGTATTCTGTTTTGAATCCAAAACTTGCCTTGATTTCTAATTCGTCAATCTTTAGTCTACACTCGGATATTTCTTGTTGTAAGTCCGAGTTTTGCTGCAGCACAGAAGCATAGGTATCATGGCAGTGGTCCACCGATTGCAGCATAGACTGCTGGTTCTCGCATCTGCTCAGGTACCTTTATAACACTATCCGTTTGTCTTAAAATCTCATAATTAGATAGCATGGCGTTTAAATATGGTTGATCTTCAAATTTTCTTATATCATATTCGATCAATCACCAAAAATAACAAAATTAAAGTCTGCTACGATGCCAGACAGATAGAAACACACATTAAACTTATAAAACTCCTCTATTTTCTTAGGGGGTTCAAAATAAGCTGCTTATCATTCAGTGGTCCTGCCTTTCTGTTGCTATGAGATGCTTTAGGTGGTTTCTATTTACTGCTGTATATACTATATTGCCTGCTGTATTTAGGTATATAATATTACTATCAACTGGCCGCGTTTTCACACGCGTGGTACCTACAGGAAAAGCAGCCTATCCTTACCGAATTTCAATAAGATCCGTCAGCCATTTGGTTGTGAAAATGTAAGAAACAGACATAAAGACAGAGACACATTCGAAATTATTATATTATGATTATAATGGATATAGTGGATGGATGTTTTGGGAAGCATAGGAAGCTCAACGGTTAGATAAAGCAAGAATTATAGCAATGTTGCTGGCAGGACGTGGGTGGGCCTGAAAACGAACTCAATGGTGTACCTTGGGAGAGACCTACGACCAAAAAACCTTACAGAGGCCTACGTAGACCTACGTCTAGCTTTGGACTACAATTAGGTCAAAGATTATGATAATTTACAATGAATTTTATATACTTATCTGTTTATTATTTTTCTGCTGCTGGCGAGGGATTCCTTGCAACGGGTAAGAACTTTATTTGCTTCATCGTGTAACTTATTTTAATCGAAAACTAGTGGTCCAATCCCGCTAAAGCCGAACATGTAGCAACCGATTTTATTGAAGTTAAAATTTGTACCAGAAAAAAAAATTTTGTTCGTGAACTTATTGGAAAAGGTTTTTTATTCCTAACAGTATTCCCAAGCCTAACTTAAATTATAAAAAATATCAATAAGAGAAAAAACCTACCAGAAATGCGCATCACCACCATAAAGCCCGTTTTTCGGTGTTGGTTAGATTCTGGATTAGATAGATTCGTGATTCGGCAGATTCGCTACTCGACAGCTACATTTTTATATCGAGAAGCAGATCGAAACCAGTTGGTTAGGTTATGTTAGAGTATAGAAAAAAAACACGCAAGGCGAGCGAGCAAAGCGAGCGTGCCGCGGTAGCGGCCGCCGTAGCGTCACCATACATGAATAAGAGGTTTTTGTTATAAAAATGTAGCTGTTGAGTAGTGAATCTGCCGAATCACGAATCTGTCCAATCCAGAATTTGTCCTACACCGAACAAAGGCATAATGCGACTGTGGGGACAAGAGTGACGTAAGCCCAGCGTTTTGCTGACAAGACAATATAACGCTCCGATGGGCGACGTCCCGCTGCCCCCTATAACAAAATATATCGAGAAAATAAATGAGTGTCACATCATCCACATTTTTATTGAAGGACGTGAACCTAACCCAGACAGGCACTTCATACGTATTCTCATAATACTTGACTTGTCAACATCTCATGGTGAAACTGTCGACACTACCTGCAGTGAAATGATGTATTGACCATGGTGATTTGCCTAGCTCTAAGCTACGGTCATCATGGTTATCCTCTGTAAGGTTTTATTTTAACTTCCGTGGTGCAGTGGGTGAAGACCTGAGACGCAGAAAGTTGCTTGTTCGAATCCTGCAGCGTGATCAATGTTTGTAAGATCTGCAAATATTTGATTCTGGTCTGGGTGTTTTTTTCTATGTATAATATGTATGTACATATTTACAAAAAAATAAGTATTTTATCGTATCAGTCATATGGTTCAATTGCACTTTGGTGCAATTTTTTTTATTTTTTTTTTATTTTAGTGCACAATATTGATTATACGCTAAATAATATTACAATCTAGCCAAATAAGCTAATGAGTAATTTTGTTCTGACATAATTTTATAAGATTAATTATACCTAAGAATGAGTCCAATAGCACTTTTTTTACAGTCACTAATTATTATATATTATCATTATTTCATTCATCACTCATTTCTTATTTACTATAAGGTTATTAGCCAGCTTGTTTGGATACGTTTAGCTTACGATTTGGGCTATAAATCTAAAGATTGTTGCTTTTTCAGATCAAAATGACAAGATTACAACATTCTCTGACGCCGAGGAAGCCATTAATGATGCAGAACTGCCGGACTACAAGGAAGATGGCTTGGATGTTGAAATGCAGCTAGCTGACAGGTCTGTAGCCCATTTAGTCAATTATAAATTAATTATATGTTCAAATATGCTGTGGAATAGAAAACGTCTAAAGTTTGGAGAAAATAGAAATTATAACGTGACTCCTTAGCGATGTTTGAATGTTACTTTGTTGAGACACAGAATTTGTCGATGATATGTCGGCACAGTTGCATGCGTCATGATCACGAGATAAACTGAAGTCTTTGCGGGTGGATGTTATTGGCAGACAATCATCAACATCCACCCGCAAATACTTCAGTTTATCTCGTGATCATGGCGCATGCAACTGTGCCGAAATGCCGAGTGAAAATTATGTTCAAAAAAGCTATGATAGTTTTAGAAGTTATACAGAATTATTAGTACATGAAGAAGATGAAAACGTTTATATGAATAGCGACTCTTGCTACGACGCAACAAAGTGCAATTCAGCACGAGCGCTTAGTGCCTAACATATTTACGTACAGTCACGGAATGAAAAGGTTCGTCACCTTAGAATCGGTTTTCGGTCGCACTAGTAGTGCAAGAAGCAATTATGCTTTGTTGACAAGGTACATTGTCAAACAACGTACGATCTGAATTTGGACTTATTAAGTACAGAAAAATATTATTTTCTCTATCTCGGTCTATTCTGTAACAAAGTTCCAAAAAGTAATATGTGCACGCGATACGTTAAACGAATCAATTTAAAAAGTGACGAACCTTTTCATTCTGTGACTGTACATAGCGCATACATCTCGTCTGGCGCATCACTTCTCTACAAATTAGCCGAATAGTTTGGCTGCGCCAGTGCACTTGTTATTCCGTTAAGATCTCTATGATGATCGCTCTTTGATATGAGTTCCAAATTGGGGTGTTAAGATTATTTATTTGTCTTAAACCTCAAGATAAGTTTTATAGTTCTAAATAGCTCGGAGACGCTGTAATTGCTGTTGAAATATCATTCTTATAGACTTAAGTACATGGTCTTAAGTTGAGATAACCGCGATATAGATATAGCGATTATGTATTCTACCAATATGAATGTTTGTTAACACATTCACTGCCACTGACACGCCTCGCGTGTTCAGGCTAATCTAAGTCTCTACGCCAAGAACACGCCAGGCGTGTTTTGAATGTTTCGGTTATATTTACAAAACTAGGCCAGATTTTCTGTTCAAATTTTTAGTGCATCATTTTTAAAGGATAGGCTATGGCATATTGAAGCGGTTCCCTAAAAAAACTAGTTAGATTTTTTTACGAAAAATAGGTATTTTGTAGTGCCGAGAACACGCTAGGTGTGTTCACTTACTGAAGCTACCCTTAGGTTCCCAAACTTTTTTATTCTTTTAAATGCTTCGCTAATTTCAGAGTTATAAGCATGCGATATGAGATTTTTAACCAGTATTTGATGACAAAACGGAATGTCATAATTTATCGAACCGTTGTTTTTACCGTATACAGTACTGTGTCATGTATGAATAAATAATAAATAAATATATAATGCCGGACATTTCACACAGCACCATCTGGCCCCAAAGTAAGCAGAGCTTGTGTTATGGGTACCACATGACTGATATACTACTTATATCGCCGCTTATACAAGTCGCTTATACAACTCCATACGCCATCAATGAAAAAAAACGTACCTATCCGATGTATATCTTTATATAATTATACATACACACACAGTGACATACACACGTACAGTAAAATTATCTCTATTATATAAAAATCAATTGATGTTCGTTTGTCTCGCTAAAAATTTTGTCATCATTAATATCTTCCGTTTCCGGTACAAATTTAACTTTTCTGAAAAAAAGATAGAAATCAATTTATTTCATTTGAATATTTTGAATTTAATTCATACTTATGTAATTAGGTAAGGCCAATCAACCAACATTACGATAATACGAGATAAATAACGTAAACAAACTTTCTGCAGTTCAAAGCTTTTTATCGGTTTAATAATTTAGATGAATTCACTCATATAAGACTGAAAATATGTTTAAATATGATTGTCACTCAATATATTATTAAAAAAAATGTACTTGCACTGTTAACAATGCCAATGTTACAGTTCACAATAAAACTTTATTCATTTATGCATGGGAATTTTAGTAAAAAAAGTTTGAGAACCTTGAATTACGTTATAATAAATTTACTTACTAAAATCTGTTTTTCTAAGCAATGCCGCGAGCACGCCTAGCGTGTCCGCGGTTTTATACGGTGGCATCTCGATAAACTTCAAGAAAATCGTGGTGGCAGTGAATGAGTTAATATGTTTGTTTGTTTGATTTGAGCGAAACTTATGGGTTTGATCATACAAGTGTTTATCCACTTATTAAACACTTGTATGATGAACATAGATCTTTATTCTGTCTGGGTGTTATAAAGCATACAAAATACAAAAATACAAATGTTTTTATTTCGTTTCCAAAGATACATAAATTGTAACAATGATAAAACCTTTTATAAGCAAAGAATACTTGTCATAGGAGATTTCTCTCTTTATAATTATGTATTTAAAAATATTCTACAGTCATTTGATTCCCATAAATCAAGCTATGCTAAGTTTGGGGCTAGATGATGTTGTATGGTTTGCCCACCAATATTTACTTATTTTTATATTTTATTTGATGAACTTTGTGGAGCAGTGGGCAAAGGTCCCTCTGAGACGCAGAAAGTTGCGGGTTCGTTTCTCGCCGCGGGACAAATGTTTGTATTATCTGCAAATATTTGTCTCTGGTCTACAACATGTATTGATAAAAAATATCAATCATGTTCCCATAACACAAGCTCTGCTTACTGGGGCTAGATGATGCTGTGTGAAATGTCCAACATTTTATCTATGTATGACATGGGCAAAGCAGCGGCCAGAAGCTAGCAGAGTCATACAAATTATCGTTGGTCCGAATATCTATGTGTCGAAAGTAAGACGTGTTATTGTTTTTGAGTCTTAAAATAATAGAACTATTAAACTTCACACAGGATCGAGAAACAAGACATCCGTCTGTTAGAGAGCTCCCTGGCTCGCTGGCAAGTGTTGGTGCAGTCTGTGGCTGGAGGGAACGTGGAGTTGGACAAGAACACGCTAGCGGTACTACGAGGTCGTCTCGTGCGCTATTTGATGAGATCTCGAGAGGTAAGACTAAACACAACTAACATTACATTCATAAAATAATGAAATACATATTAGTTGGGCAGTTCATACAACAGATACATATTAAGCAAAATGTTATCTTATGGCGTTTTATTCAATACAATAAAACGTCTTACATAATAGGTGAATTTAGGTGCCAATTCCTCCTAACCCAAGTCCGAGAAGAATTCATCAAGAACAAGAAACTCATCCTGGTCCTAGGGTTTTTTGCATGATACATTTAAATTTTTGAATTGGTTGTTTAGTTGCATTTTCCGGAAGCTTCTAATAAGCTTATTGGCTATTAGAACCAGATGGTAGAATACTTATATACATGTAAATACATATATGAGATACTTTGTAACACCCAGACGCAGAACAAACATCTATGTTCATTATACAACTGTTTGTTATGGGTGAGGATTAAACCCTACAGCGCTGAAAACAGATCTACTACCAACTGAGTTGAGATACGTCAGCTCAGTTGGTAGTAGCTCTGCATTCTGCGATTCTCTCCCAGAATAAATATTTGTGTGATGAACGCAGGTGTTTGTTCGGTGTCTGGGTGTTAAAAAGTATTATAAGTATGTATTTAAAAATAGAAAAGTTTTCTATCAGTATCTGATCACCAAAAGTTTTACTTAGTTTGGGACTAGATGGTGTCGTGTGCATGTGAACCAATATTTATTTATTTATTACCAGATGCTGCCCGCGGCTTCGCGCGCGTGGTAGCTACATAAATAGTAGCCTATGTCCTTCTACAAGGTCCCATCTATCTCTATAACAAAATTCATAAAAATCGGTTCAGCGGCTTAGGCGTGAAAACGTGACAGACAGAAAGACAGACCGAGTTACTTTCACATTTATAATATTAGTAGGAATCAACAGCCTAAAACTTTTATGCTTCTAGATCTGAAAATGATAATACTTTCATACAACCTTTCATCCCCCTTTCAACCCTTTATAACACTTTTTTCCAACTAAAAAGTAGCCTCTGTCCTTTCTCAGACTATCTGTGTACCAAATTTCATTGAAATCAGTTCAGTAGTTTTGGCGTGAAAGCGAGACAGACAGACAGACAGTTACTTTCGCATTTATAATATTAGTAAGGATAGATAATTGATTCAGGCGTGACTTTGCGGAAATCCATTACAAAACATTAAACAGATGGACAAATATTTAGTACAATTCCGCTAATCTATTCCTAAAGAGTTACCTCCAAAAGAAATTCGACACGTGTTTCGTCTCTCCACGAGGCATCCTCAGGAACACTTGACTCACTCCGCACCCCGACGAAAAAACACTCTGCTCTGCAGACTTTTGCTTCGACCAACGCGACCATTCCAACGCCAACGCCAACGCCAACCATTCGCGCTCCAACTTTACTATTTATACACTCAGTCAGACCGGACTGCCACGCCACCCGTATGAATCAGCGCCAGCTGTTGTTAACAAACGTAATAGCGGTGATCTTGGAAAACTTGTATTTAATTCTTTCAACAGTGTAAAATCTAATGAATTATGTCTTGTTATTTCTAAAGTTTCTAGTACAGACATTCTAAAACCTTTTTCGCATGTATGTAAAATTTCAAAAGTATTATTATTACTCAATGATTGTCCTGAATCTATCAGATGTTTGGCAAAATGAGACCTTTCTGGACAATCCCAATTTCTGGCGAAACACGTGTCGAATTTATTTTGGAGGTAACTCTTTAGGAATAGATTAGCGGAATTGTACTAAATATTTGTCCATCTGTTTAATGATTAGTAAGGATTTTATTAATAATATGCATATGTTGAGCGTTAGTATTTGCGCCACAGTTTAACAACTACCTACTGCAGTTGTTATTGTTCTACATTTTTTAAGCATACTTTTGTAACATGTTTCATGAAAAAACTGATGAAATGATGCTGATCAACATACATACATACGAGAGAAGGTCCAAAAGTCCGTGGAACGTGTAATATTTTTCTTTTCTACTTAGCTCGTAAACGCTCTTTATGTTTATATTATATTATTTTACTTACATGAGGATATGTAACGGATTATACTGCTCAACATAAACAAGCTGCGTCTTTAACCATATTTATGCTATTCTATTTTACTTTCGTATCCTTGATTTCATACGGAGTTTCCGAGCAGTTTAATCTGACCACCATCACAAATATCTACCACATTTTACGCTGTTTATTTATATTCATAACTCTTCATTGTAAAATCTTTGTTTATATTTTAATTAATCAAAATTGAAAGGTGAAGGCAGCTGTCAATATATTTCATAAATTCTCAAATTAGCGAGAGGTCTGCTAATATTACAATAGAAACTTACACAACACTGTCTGGCTGAAACTAGAAATTCAAAATCCGAGATGGATTTAAATGCGCGATTTGCGCAGAAAATGAAGGAAGGGGGGACGAAGACTGAAATATGTCGGTCAGAGGAGTTTTCGAGACAAAAATAATGATAAAATAATATTGACGAGTGGACAGAAAAATAAGGAGTGAGATCCAATTCTCAGCAGAGAAACACTACAAACCAATATCAATTAATGGACAAATGGTGATGAGGAACTAATAGCGATGAAAGGAGGACGTCCCTATTCATCCGAAATGTACCAGGGACGGAAATAAACTTAAACAACCTGAAACTACGTTTGGAACTCTCCGCTTATAATCCTCTTTTTCGTGTGGAACTCTCCGTGAAAGAAACCTACAAACTTTTAAAATAGCAGAACTCTTCTCTCTCAAACTCTCAAATATAACAGTTATTTTTATTAAATGTACATATTATAAAATATAATAACTATCTCATTTTATTTTTTTAATTTTTATTTCAAAACAGATAGTAAACTCTCAGTAAACTCTAAATTTCTTAATTAATTGCAGTTTACAATCCTTTTTTTATATAGAAGGGGATTGTAATGCTACAAACGGGGAGGGAAAGGGATGCAGGTAGCAATAGTTGTTATATGTTACTAATCGAGTACTCAAAAGGGTTTATAGTATAATTACCATCCCTTATACATCATTCGATCACGAGATATAGTGAACCAAACAAGTTAATCTAAAAAAACTGCAATAAAGCAAATTGAGTTTCGTGGCGTTATCAAGTTACTCATACTAGTAAAACCTACTTACTCTAACCGTAATGAGTGAGATGGGATTCAAAATTCAAAAATTCAAAATTCAAAATTCAAAATAACTTTATTCATTACAATCACAAGGACCTTTGAATCGTCTTCTTACATGCTAGTGAATCTAGGTGCCGGTTCCTCCTAACCCCAGTTCAAGAAGAATCCGGCAAGAAACTTGTCTGGTCTTAACACTTTTTTGTATGATCCTTGACAATTTTGTTACGGATGCCGAGTCGAGTTGGAGCAGATTCATCCCAGGCTTTTTTGTCTTCTAAATAATCAGATATTTTATAATATGCTTTAATAGACAATTTATGTTTAATTACGTTTTTAAATTTGCCAATCGACAAATCTAACACGTCGCTTGGGACCTTGTTATAGAAGCGTACACATTGCCCTATAAAAGACTTATTAAATTAAGCGAGCCTAACAGTGGAACAGCGAGTTTATCTTTATTTCTAGTGTTAGTACTATGATTATCGCAATATTTTTTGAATAAATGAACATTTTTGTGCACATACATTAAATTTTCGTATATATACTGACAAGGCACTGTCATAATATTAATTTCTTTAAACTTATTTTTAAGTGATTATCTGGGACCCATGTTATAAATTGCACGAACAGCCCTCTTCTGCAACACAAATATGGTGTTAATATCAGCAGCACTCCCCCACAGCAGAATGCCATAAGACATAATGCTATGAAAGTAGCTGAAGTAAACGAGTCTAGCGGTATCTACGTCGGTAAAATGACGGATCTTTTTAACAGCGTATGCCGCAGAGCTGAGTCTCTTCGACAATTTATCTATGTGCGGGCCCCATTGCAGCTTATTATCTAAAGTAATGCCTAAGAACACTGTGGTGTCGACGAGATCTATCTATTCGTTTTTAATTTTTACATTAGCATTCACCTGTTTAACGTCGGGCAGTATAAAACGAATGCAACATTCTTAAAGATTCTTGAGTAATTTTTTACTTTTTCTTTAAACTCTTCACAAAAGTTATACCGTTTTTCACTGTACAATTCATACAAGGTACGCCTACTCTTATGAATACCTGCTGTTGCCCACTCACAAAATGTTGAACTGCCAGAGACCAGAATAGTTTTGGATGTGAAAATGGAACTGAATACTTTATTAAATTCAGTAAAAAATTTATTGTATAAATCATTTGGATTATTATCATTATCCAATAAAAAAGGCAAGTTGGTATCCAGGTTCAATCTTACTTTCTCTAAACGATCAGTGGTAACTGGTATATAAGTAATTTTTTTTTGTACATCTTTATTGTTCATTTTAGTTTCTATTTGAACTAGTCAGAACCGAGATGGTCAGAGTGAATATTACTAATTATATTTTTGCTTATTATGTTTATATTGGTAAAGATATTATCTATGCATTTGGCCGAAGTGACAGTTATTCTAGTTGGCTCCATAAATATAGGTTCAAGACCAAATGAATTAAATAAACTAGTTATTCTGGTACTCAATGAATATTTCTCAAGCAAATTTATATTAAAATCACCGCATACCACAATTTCACAACAATTTTTGAATTTTTTTGAATTTTTTGTTTTTTTTTGAATTTTGAATAGTTTTCTCAAAAATATCAAATGAGGCGGTTGATGGGCTATAAGTGCTTATAAAAAGGAACCGCTCCAACTCTATGCAGGCTCTATCTCAATGTGTCTTTCTACAGAGTGGACGACAATGTCTTTACGTTCTTTGAATTTTATTTGTTTATTTATTAATATTAATGACCCGCCTCTTATAGAATGTACTCTGCAGAAAGAACTACCAACTTGGTGATTCTTGAAGTAGTCCATTAAAATGTTACATTTTTTAGGCCTTAGTGTGCATTTGTCAGAGGACGCAATTTTATTTTTTTAATGTGTAGGGGGGGTCAGTAGAAGCTTAAGTTCAAGTTTGTGGGGTCGGCACCCTTGTCCCCCGGCCGCCATCTTGGAAAAGGGGGTGCAAAGGGTTTTCGCGCTGTATCTCGTAAACTAGTTACCTTACAGAAAATTTAATCAAACATAAAATGTAGCAAATTAAATTTCCTACAATTTTATTTCTATTACTTTTTATCGTCAAGTGACCAACAAAAAAGTTATAAACAAAAATAAATGAAAATTTTGTTTGTTTGTTCTAGGTTTTACAGCGCTCCAAACTTAAACGGATTCTCGAATGCTCATAGGGATGCAATAAAAACTAAAAATTAGGCTTACTTTTCTATCTATATTTTTTTTATTCATACAATTTATTATGATCTTAACATTCCTATGCTATTATTGAACTATGTTTGACCCTTTTACCCACCACCTATGAGGTATAACATGGGCAAAGTCAAATTTATAAAAATTTAATGCATTTTTTAATGCATTTTTTGTCACTGTCTTAGCAAATCGTTTGTATCGCAGAGTGTCTAGAGTATCGTCTTTATTTCCGCCATATAAAAAGACGAAAAAACGTTCGCCAACAACACTGAGTAACGATGACTCGACTTTCTCACTCATAAATAATTTAGTTCCACTTGCTAACTCTGGATGCTTCTGCAAAATTTTTATAAATTTGACTTTGCCCATGTTATACCTCATAGGTGGTGGGTAAAAGGGTCAAACATAGTTCAATAATAGCATAGGAATGTTAAGATCATAATAAATTGTATGAATAAAAAAAATATAGATAGAAAAGTAAGCCTAATTTTTAGTTTTTATTGCATCCCTATGAGCATTCGAGAATCCGTTTAAGTTTGGAGCGCTGTAAAACCTAGAACAAACAAACAAAATTTTCATTTATTTTTGTTTATAACTTTTTTGTTGGTCACTTGACGATAAAAAGTAATAGAAATAAAATTGTAGGAAATTTAATTTGCTACATTTTATGTTTGATTAAATTTTCTGTAAGGTAACTAGTTTACGAGATACAGCGCGAAAACCCTTTGCACCCCCTTTTCCAAGATGGCGGCCGGGGGACAAGGGTGCCGACCCCACAAACTTGAACTTAAGCTTCTACTGACCCCCCCTACACATTAAAAAAATAAAATTGCGTCCTCTGACAAATGCATACCCAAATGTAACTTTTCAATGGACTAAAGTTGAACATGAGCTCATGACTTTTCAGCCAATGTTCTGTTAAGCAGATTATGTCAATATTGTTTGAGTTCATGTACAAGTCTAGTTCTAATTCTTTGTTACAAATTCCTTGAATATTTTGATGCACCAAGTTAGTAAACTTAAACTTATTTACAGTATTTATTTTACAGTTTTTAGTGTTTTTGTTTGATTGATTATTTTTATAAAATCTATCTAGAGACATCTTCTATTGTCTTTTTATCTAATTTAAATTACTAGGAAAAAATTCCAGAGTCTGATTTGGAATGTCATGATTATGCTCAATAGAAGCATTGTGTGTAGCCAAATTTTTGGCTGTAATACTAAAATAATAAGATAGCGAAACAGCTACCTCTCGTTTGTAATAATTAGGAAGGTAGTATCTACCTTTTGTCAAATAATATTTTTTACTAACAATGTTGTTAGTGTCAATCATATGGATTACATTATTATTATTGCATGACATTGTGTGCAAAACCTGATTTAATTTATATCTATGGTCATTTTCTGCTTGTGGCAAGCTGTCACTGTAGGGGAATGTAAACATTACAATTTTGTTTACTTGCAATGAACAAAGTGTTTCAAAATATTTTATTAATTCAAAGGGAGCCGTTTAGGGTGATGAGTGTCTTGGTAAAACGATGATTTACTTAAGGCATCGTCTTTTAAACACGGTAGAGAGTCAATTGACGACCCAGGCCCAGGTCGGCTCGCTCAGTTAATAAAAACAAAAAATTATATAACAAATAACAATATGCTCGTCGTCTAATAGACATCAGCGTCCCGGTCAGTTTAGACATCCGAGGGTACAATAATTCGCAACCCAGCTCAAAATTGGTAGGATTGTTCAAAACGCTATAATAAATGAAATCTAAAAAATCCTCATCGATACCTGGTAAAAAAAATACTCGGGTTCACAAAAACGGGTTTCTCGCGATTTTTTTTGTAAAACGGTAAGTTTTATCATAAAATTGGTGCAGACAAAAAATCTAGATCAGAGGATTATCTAGGTATGAAAAATGACAAAATACTTTTTTTCCTAAGAGCCACCGTTTCTGAGATATAACAATTCAAAAAGGAGCACGACCGGCCTTGAGAATTTGTATTGTCAAGGGCGGTCGTGCTCCTTTTTGAATGTTCCTAATGTTGAATCATCAACTTACCGTTTTGCTGAAAATCGCGAAAAACTCGTATTTGTGACTTTGGCCCCAGTCATTTTTTTTCAGGTATCGGATCGATGAGGATTTTTTTGGATTTCATGTACGAGTATGATAGTGTTTTGAACAATCCTACGAATTTTGAGCTGGGTGCGAATTATTGTACCTTCACTCCTATTTTTTTGGTCTAATTTGACCGGACTATAAAGAGGAAACAACATTTTGTTTATAACTTTTTGGATTATTTATTTATAAATAAATAAATAATTCTGGACATTACACACATCATCTGGCCCCAAAGTAAGCTTATCTTGTTTTATGGATAACACATGACTGATATACTATTTGTATACTTTTTATTTATAAATACATACATGTTATACATAGAAACTCTAAGACCCGAGACAAATACTTGCAGTCAGTCGAACCCTCAACCTTCTGCGTCTCTGCCAGACCTTAGCCCACTGCGACACAGAGGTTGTCGAAAAAAAGGAATGTTGGCAACATACGGGAGAATATTACGGAATTTAAGAGAAATTAAAGGGAGCTATCAAAGAAACTAGGCGGTGTGTTGCTTTTATAAGTCAACGCACCGGTTCACAAGAGCAAAGTTGCAATGGCTGCCATAGATCGGTGTGGCTTTGAATAGCTTGGCCACTCATCTTCTAGCTCAGATCTGGCACCGGTAATTATTATTTATTTCCAAATTTGAATAAAATATTTAAGAGAAAAAGTTGATGACTTGCCCACCAATCCAGATGATGAAGATGTAAGACGACGATTTTGGTTCTTTTTAAGGGCCCAAGAGAAAAAATGTTTTTTATGGTATACATTAGCTATTTTCATAATTCATAATTCATAATTCATTTATTGTGGAACATAGGTATAATACAGGTTTTATTATTTGGTAAGTTCGCTATGCTACCATTTGATAAATGGTGTACAATATTTTCTAACAATGTGAGACATTTATAAAAAAATTACTAGGTAACATAATAATAATTCAATATAAACGTCACTTAGGAATATTACATAATTAAATTTATGTCATTTTATTAATTCAGATACGTTATAAAAACATTTAGCTTGTAACCAGGTCTTGAGTTCTTTAATAAATTTATTTAATGGTAATTTTTTTATATAGTCAGGTATGGAATTATATACATTTCCGCATAATGCATAGCTACTATTTATATACATACTCGTCTTTGGAACTTTAGGCAATACAATTCTGTCCTGGTTTCTTGTGCTTCTATGATATACCTCACTAGCTTTAACAAACAGTTGATTGTGCTTTCTAACAAACAAAGCAGACTCCAGGATATACATACAAGGTAGTGTGAGAATATTTAATTGTTTAAAGAGTGGTTTGCATGATTCCCAGGGCGGTATCCCGCCAATGGCCCTTACACATTTTTTTTGTGCGATAAATGCTCTTTTTAAGTCTGTTGAGTTTCCCCAAAGAATTAAACCGTATGTGAGTACCGATGCTACATAACCATGATGATTTCTAGATCTAAACAATTTATTAAGCTCAAAGAAAATTATATTGAAGAGGAAAATCAGTTTCGTTGTTTTAATTTAATTAGAACTCTTCCATTCCGCGGCCTTTTGGACCCTGAGTCAAGTTATGACTCGGTAACTTAATAACCACTGATACACAGCCTTATAACAGCTGGTAGGACTCATCAGCAAAAAATCGTCTTAGGTGGGTGGGTACCACATTAATGTACACGGTTTGTACAGAATTACCTGCAAGTACACAGGAGCATGTTAAATTACTAGGCAAATAGACAAAACAACTACATACTTCTATGTCTTAGGGACAGCAACGCGGCTTTGTTTTGGTATTGCAAGTACCCATATTATGTTACGGTGCTTCCAGTGGGCTTCATGTGGGCCGTATGTTTGTCTATCAGCTCGGTTGTATAAACAATGAGGTTTGACATAATTTGGCACAGTTTGAATATCAAGTGGTAGGACTCTTCGGCAAGAGCTTGTCGTGATACCCACTATAGATACTTGATACTTGATACTTTCATGTGCTGAAGGTTTAAAAGGCACTAAAGCAATAAAATTATTGGGCAAATAGATAAAGTACAACCTATTTCTAAGGTGGTCCACGCGATTGATTCAGTGGGAAGTATGACAGCTCGGTTAAATTAATCCATAGATTTATATAGAGATCAGTAAATAGGTCGCGGCAACATAAGGTTAGGGGTCTAACGAGGTCAAATAACCTACTCGCTTCTATTATTAAATCAGTAACAATACATGAAGGAATCTTGACGTCGTACAAAGTGAGCGAGTCGTCGTAAATGAGTAGGTGTAATACTCCCTTAAAAGATCTTAGCTATGTACTTATTAAGTTCTGCATTATATATCCCACTACTGCCTCCCGCTATTTCAACTCAGCTTATTTTCAGCTTTAAATTAGCACATTTTTTTTTTCACATAATTCTTCGTGGTAATTTTGTAAAGATTTGGCACTCCCAAGCTGACAACTGAACTTGTATTACCATCTCTATTAAAATCAATGTCACTTTCGAAGTAGTTCAAAAGAATAAAAGAGATTAGTTTATGTTGACTTCAAAATGTCTATGGTTTCAGAGCTACGACGTCAAAACCAAAAAATGATTTGGTTTTGACGACGTGATTACACTTTTTTGATGCGAAGAGGTTTGCTCCTCTAGTTATTTATCTCGATGGTTGTATCGAATACTTTTATTGGTATTTTGTCAAAGT
This sequence comes from Lampropteryx suffumata, assembly GCA_948098915.1. Classification (NCBI taxonomy): domain Eukaryota; kingdom Metazoa; phylum Arthropoda; class Insecta; order Lepidoptera; family Geometridae; genus Lampropteryx; species Lampropteryx suffumata. Next base: position 6,148,070 of record OX402548.1, on the reverse strand, counting down.
CGGTTCCAACTAAAACTTCATACGCATACACGGTTAGGTATTATTCGGCACAAACAGGCTATTGGGATCGACTGTCGAATGTGCCGAGTTCTGCTGAAGCTCGAATACATACCCCCTATTACATACATAACTAGCGTTGCGTTAAAGTATGTTCTGTCTTTGTCATTCTTATGCTAATGAATAAAGATGGTAAGATTATAAAAAAAAACAAATTAGCCAGTGTATTTATATAAGACCCTTAGTCCCAGATGGTGAATGAACGTTGAATATTATCTTGTTGCTTGCTTGATGTTGGCGGCTGTGTTCAACAAATAATCCTGAACCAAACATTAGGCTGCGTCCACCAATAGTATCGCAACGCTGAGCAAATCTAGGAAAAAAAAGTGATACTATTGGTAAATTTTTTCCTAACGTATCGTCCTAACTTGTTCGTACTTCTCTGGTACAGCCTTATGCATGGAGCATAAAATGCCAAACCTCATACTAGAGGATACCTATGCATACGGTGAATACTTTGCGAGATATTTCGATTGCCCAACTTGCCCCTATGCTCAACTAGTCCCGCCCTACCCTACCAATAACACCAGCTCTACTTCAAAGAATCAAATCAAAAACCTTTTTATTAACCGACTTTATCAAAAAGGAGGAGGTTCTCAATTCGTCGGAATCTTTTTTTTTTTTATGTATGTATGTTCACCGATTACTCGAAAACGGCTAAACCGATTTGGTAAATTCTTTTTTTGTTTGAACAGGTGGTCCCATATAAATTTTATCAAAATCGGTCGAGAAAAATCACCGAAAATCTAAGAATTGTATCGATATACATCGATGATGTTTTCATCGACTTTAATACCTCGCTGTCTCATTGGAGCGGTGCGTTTATTTGGCCTATATGGGTATATTATATATTTTATTTACAAAATATATCTACTTTCTACTAAAATTATAGGCTCAAATTTCATTCAATGATGTCGGTTTCTTTTTAGTTTTTAAAACGTTATTATTTTAGTTTCATACACATAAATGGTACGATTGGGATCTCTTCTTTTAAGTTTACACCTGTGTGAGAAGAGTCCCCTAAATTATTCTATTCTATTCTGTGGTCATTAAATTGTAACATAAACAATACACGAAAAGATAATAATAACTTAAGTTACACAAGTACACATAATATAATAATAATACTGCCGGGCTTTCACACAGCATCATCTGGCCCCAAAGTAAGCAGAGCTTGTGTTATAATAATAGGTATTTAGAAATAGGTTAGATAGGCCTTACATTGTAGGCCAGATGATGCTGTGTAAATTGTTTCATCATTATTTATTCATCATCATGTTTAATTTATGTACCGGGGCACTATATTAACCTAAAAAGTTCAAAGCCATGTGCACGATAGAAGCTTCTGGACGCATTTTAATCCTTTCACCACACTTTCGAAATACCCGAGTATGACGATGACGCGATCTGAATGTGAGTGACACGATTAGAAGAAGACAACATTGACGGGTCGTTGGGAACATTACTAGTGTTTCTGTTGCCCTGTCGGACTAACAAGAATTTTGTAAATTACAAACGATCTTATTTTGCTATTACGAAAGTTAAAATTTGAGAAACATTTTCTAAATATTTATTCAACACTAAATACGAGTAGATGACGACTAAAATGAACAACGAGAATCACACGTCATTTTAGTAAATTAAAGAAATGTAATTTCAAAAGTTACTCAAATTAAGTCTTTGGTACGATCAAAATAAGATTATTCGTATTTTACAAAATTTTTGTTAGTCCTTCAAAACAACAGAATCCGAGAAACTAAATAAATACCACCGTAAAAACGTTAAATAGATGACAAATATTTAGTACTATACCGCCAATCTATTCCCAATGAGTTAGACACGATGCAGACGCATGCACCTCCCTCCCGCCCGCAATTGAAAAGCCATGCAAAGCTTTAGTAAAAGGTAAGCGCACACAATCCACACATGCAACCTCAAAAAGAAAGCAGACACGTGTTTCGCCTCCATTGGGAATATAATGGCGGAATAGTACTAAATATTTGTACATCTATTTAATGTTTTGTTTCGGATTTCCGCAGTCATTTATCTCAATGCTATCGTATTTATTTGGTTTGAAACTACCTAATAGTGGACCATCTTGTAAAAATTGGTTTCAGTTAAGTACAATCAAACTAATGATAAAAATTATGCCGATTGCACTAAATATTTGTCCATTTATTTAATGTTTTGTAATGGATTTCCGCAAAGTCAATTATCTGAATGCTATCGTATTTGTTTGGTTTGAAACCGAACGTACCTAATAGTGGACCATCTTGTAAAAACTTGTTTCAGTTAAGTAAAATCAAACTAATGATAAAAATTATACCGATTGCTAATCCTAACTAATAGACATAGATTGTGTCAAGAGTTATATAATCACCATGCTGATCGACATCAAATAATTAAGTTTTAAAAGGTGTCAAGAGTTATATAATCACCATGCTGATCGACATCAAATAATTAAGTTTTAAAAGCTAATTAAGAAAAATTCTTTAAATAAAATTTGAGCAGTTTTATCACCCTTAGGGAATTTTTCAAATGTCGTTATTTAAATATATTATAATAGTCCAGAATCCATGATCCATTTTGGCACTTGATTACTATCAAGATAATTTTCCGTGAGTAACTTCATTTTCATGAGACGCCCAAAAATTTCCTGTACGAAACTCTCGAGTGTGGTAGCTAACAGAGGTAGCAAGGATAAAATATGTCGATTTGATGATTCTCAAATATTTATTACTAACTGGGTTTTTTTGTTAAATCTCAAGATAATTATCTAAAAATATTTGTCCTACAAAATCAATGGTTTGATCAAAGAGTCCCCTCCTTCCAACATGTATTGATAACGAGGTCATCATAAATGATTACCAACCAGCAGATTTTTTAAATTTTCATTTAGAATATAGTATGCGTATAGGTAACTTCAATTTATTTGTACACACTTCCGAAAATAACAAATGTTTTTTTTTTCAATAAATCACCATGATAATGCAAGGCAAGGTCTATTTATTGGGATACGTTGATAAATATTGAAACTACACATCCCGGATTGCTTGATTATTGTTAAAAGAGTTTCGTGAATTTGAAGAACAATGAAACCGTTTTCTAGAATCCCAGTTGATTTAACATTTGAACAAACAATCAATGCTGATGCTGCTTCTAAGCTTCTGTAATTATTAACATTACAAACTCGTTCTCATCGATATGATCCTTCCAGTTTGCCACCAACAATACAAGAATTGTTGCAACAAATTAAAAAAACTGTATTCATCTGTAATGTAAGGTGTAATGCACACATGCGGTGCCCCACGGAAAAATTGCCAGAAAATTTTGGATGGACAATAATTGATGGCATATATGAATCATATTGGTTTGATGGTCCCTAAAGTCCATCTTTTGAAGAATTGTCTTCTGACATACATGGTAGGTACCCTATTAATACTATTGTTATTTAGTGATTGATTATTCATTATATATAATTTACCAAATTTTTCATGTTATTACAAAGTCAGATAATCACGAATCACGATATCAGTGAGAAAAGTGAAATAGATGAAGATGACAGCGATGTTAGTAGCTAAGATTTATCAGATGAATCTGATGAAGATTTTTTTATACATAAATACACAAATATTTGTACCTAAGTTACTAAAAAATAAAGTTATTTAGATTAAAAAAAAAGATTTGTTCATCGTATCTTATATTACAAATGGGAAAACGAAAAAATTACAATTCTTGTCGGACTAGTGATACATACCTGTTTTCTTGTAGGACATTGTTTCATTTGGGCAGACTAACCTATTATGTAATATTTTTGTCCTACAGTTAGTAATGAGAAAAATGGTCTTGCAGTATTAACAATTTCTGAGCGTAGGACCGGGATAACGTACCACGTAATTTGTAGGACAATGGCCTCAATTCTGTTGGCACCAACCTAACTAATCTTAGCTAAAATTAGGTTTAGACTGTCAAATGAAACTTTGGTATTCTGCTGTTACCAACTTATCCTAATTTAATTTTATCTAATTTAATTTTGCGTTCCTTATTTAGTTAGATGGTACCAACCGAATAGGTTTTACAAATGTTATGACTAACTAAAATATATTTTAGACAATCCTAATTTTAGAAATGAACCAACCGAATTGCCACCAATATAACTGTTAAATTATCTAAATATTAACTAAGTAAAAAATAAACAATCAGGTTAGTAATCATTTCAGATGACCTCGTTATCGATACATGTTGGAAGGAGGGGACTGTTTGATCAAAACATAGATTTTGTAGGACAAATATTTTTTCGAATAATTTAGATAATTATCTTAAGATTTAACAAAATAAAATTCAGTTATTAATAAATATTTGAGAATCATCAAATTTACAAATTGTATCCTTGCTACCTCTGTTAACTACCACAATCGAGAATTTCGTACAGGAAATTCTTGGGCGTCTCATCAAAATAAAGCTACTCACCATGGATCCTGGACTATAATCATTACATAGTATAAAACAAAGTCGCTTCCCGCTGTCTGTCTGTCCCTTTGTATGCTTAGATTTTTAAAACTACGCAACGTATTTTGATGCGGTTGTGTGATTCAAGAGGAAGGTTTATATGTATGAAACATATATAATATAGTAGAGAAACACTGATAGTTTTAGATGTTTCTGTGTTTTTTATTTTTTTCTCTCTCTTTAACCTCTAGTGTCCCACTGCTGGGCAAAGGTCTCCCCGTTTACCTTCCACTCATTGCTCGCTCCAAGGCCACAGTTTGCCAATTTGGCTCGAATGCATCTAGATCGTCTCGCCATCTTTTCCTGGGTCTGCCGCGTCGCCTCCGACTATCGGGCACCCACTGAGTGACGAGCTTTGCCCAACGTTCTGAATGCATTCGAGTCACATGCCCTGCCCAGTCCCATTTTAAACATGCAGTCCTCGTACCTACATCCGCTATGCCCGTTTTCGATCGGATTTCGGTATTTCGGACCCTATCGGTTCTTTTGATTCCCAAAACACTACGCTCCATAGCTCTCTGGCAAATCTTGAGGTCTGATTTTTGTGACTCTGCCAATGACCATGTCTGAGCACCGTATGTCAGTATGGGCAAGATACAAGTGTCGATGAGTTTTCGCTTTAGTGATATTGGGAGGTTTCCCTTCATATGCTGCTTCATGGCCCAGTAGCTCTTCCATGCGCTCTCAATGCGGCGACTTATTTCTCTGTCTTACCTGCATTTAAAGGAGACTACTTGGCCTAAGTAGATATACTCATCGACGTGCTCTATTATTTGCCCATCGACAGTGACATTACGTTTCGTGCTATTTGACATGATTTGAGTCTTTGATCGATTCATGGCCAGTCCCACCTCAAGACTTGCTGTGCTTAAGTCTTGTAGCATTGACTGGAGCTCCTGCGCTGATGATGCAAAAAGAACGATATCATCAGCGAAGCGCAGGTTTGTAAGATTTTTATCTCCGACTTTGATCCCGTATGTTAGCCAGGATGCCGCTAGCTTCTTAAATATTTCTTCTAGGGTGCTTGTAAAAAGCTTCGGAGACAGAGGGTCACCCTGTTTAACACCTTTTTAGATTCTGAAGGAGGGACCGCAGCTCTCAAGTTGAATTCTAATGTGATGTCTTAAATAAATTCATTTTTATGCGCTTACATTGCAAACGCTGGCTAAACCCTACGAGATAGATCAAAATAATGTACTACAGTGTTGTGGACCTTAAAAAGGTCTGCAAAAAAGTCCGCGATGGTATAGGTCTATCTCTTAGGTTATGTTATTCTCTTAGATAACGTTGTATATAAAGACATTCTGTAGTTTATTTAGTACCAGCATTGAAGCCGTGCGAAGTCGAGGCGGGTCGCTAGTTCCTCATAAATACTCAATTACAAGTCCAATATAATATTTCTTTCCCATTTGATCACATTTTTTTTTTTTAAATATCGGAGGACATTGCACACAACACCATCTAGCCCCAAACTAAGCATAGCTTGTATTATGGTGACTATTAGTGACCAGATGACTGATAGAAAACTTATATACTTAAATACATACATAATATACTTTATAACACCCAAACACAGAACTAACACTTACATTCATCACAGAAATACTTATCCTGGCAGGAATAGGACCAAACGGGAAGTAAGGGTATACTTCCCAAACAAAAAATCGTGCGAGCCGTAGGCGCATATGATGTGTAAAATCTGATATCTCACCTTTGTAATAAGCAACATTAACATTATCCTGCATGAACATGCTGATATATTTACAGTAAAAACATGCAAAACAAAAAATTGTACTAGATTTGTTGACTGGGCTACACCGGGTATTTATAGAAGTAGGAATACATTGTATGAATTATATGCTACCAGAGAGACAATGTTAGATGATCCAGTTTTTATCTTATATGTTACGAATTACTCAAAAGTCTTCAAAAAAGTTTGTCATGCGGCTAAGTCACTGTTTTTGAAAAAAATAATAGAAAATTCAACAAATAAAATAAAAGGAACTTGGAAATTAATTAATAATGAAACAGGTAAATCGAAGGCTCGCAATATACAGTTCAAATTAAATATAAATGGTACAATTTTGACTAAAGAACAGGATGTTGCGAATGCATTTGATAGTTTTTCTCAGATATACCAAACATAGTGACCAAATCGTTAAACTCTTCAGCCTCCAGAGCTTCCGTTCTGTTAGAATCTAGTGTTACAAAATGTAAGAATGAGTTTAGTTTTAGCTACATTAACGAGGCTAGTATTGTAAAAGCATTCAAGTTAATTAATATAAAAAATACAGAAGATCTTTGAGGAATGTCTACAAAGGTGCTGGGTGTCATTATCTTAGATATTGCACCATGTTTAGCTTATATTTTTAATAGATATATCGACGAGGGAGTTATTCCCGATCTCATGAAACACAGTAAACTCATTCCTATGTTTAAGTCTGGAAGTGAAAGTGATCTCGCTAATTATAGACCGATATCGATATTACCTGCTTTAAGTAAAATCTTTGAAAAAAGAATTCTTAATCAGTTATTATACCACTTTAACGTTAACGGCCTACTACATAGTAATCAATACGGATTTACTAAAGGTCGATCAACAGCTGATGCAGGTATAGCGCTCTTAAAGCATATATTTGAGGCCTGGGAGAAGTCACAGGATGCAGTTGGGGTATTCTGCGATCTATATAAGGCCTTTGACTGTGTGAGTCATGCAACCCTAATCACAAAGTTAAAATATTATGGCATTAAAAACCGGGCGATTGACCTCATACAGTCCAATATCCAATAGAGTCCAGAAAGTAGATGTGGGTGGTGAGAGGTCTTCGGGATCAATTATTGACATAGGGGTACCTCAGGGATCGATACTAGGCCCTTTTTTATTCCTAGTATACGTTAACGATTAACCTTTTTTGTAAAAAATATTTGTGATATATAATTTTTAAAGTTGATAGAGGTAAAACCAGTATTTGCGATAACGTAAATGAATCCTTATCGTTAGTTCTTAACTGGTTCTTTGTAAATAATCTTTTGCTTAATTCAAAAAAAACTAAATGTATCAAATTCACTTTGCCAAATGTTATTCATAACCCGTCCAACATTGAAATAAATGGAGAGGCAATGAATCTTGTAAATTCCACGATCTTCCTAGGTCTTAATATTGATGCAAAACTACAGTGGGGACCACAAATTGAAACACTTGCTGGTCGGCTTAGTTCCGCTGCATATGCAGTTCGTGCGATACGGTGGCTTACTGATGAAGCTACAGCTAGACTAGTTTATTTCAGTTACTTCCATAGTGTTATGTCATACGGCATCATTCTCTGGGGGAAAGCAGCTGATATTGGTAAAATATTTGTGATTCAAAAAGGGCAATACGTGCCATTTATAAAATGAAACCACGAGAATCTTTGAGAGAAATATTCAAAGAAATTAATATTCTCACAATAGCTTCACAATATATATATGAAAATTTGTTATGTACACATAAAAATAGATGGGATTCAGCAAAATAGTGACCTTCTTAAAATCAACACTAGGAATAAACATTAATTATACATCCCTAGGTTTCGACTAGAACAAGTTAATAAGTCATTTATGGGGAACATGGTGCGCTTCTATAATAAGCTTCTTGAAAATGCTACTAAACTACCTATTAAGAAATTTATAGCATACAATAAAGGTAGTCTTTTGAAGAAAGCTTATTATAATATAGATGACTATATTATTGATAAGAATGCATGGCCTCATGTCGCTCTGCCGTCAGACAGTTAACCGACACACTTGATATGTATAAACTCTCTTGTATTAGTATTTCGTAGTTAAGGTAGTTATAAGATGGATCATATAAAAAAGCGCTAGGACCAAGACGAGTTTCTTGCCAATTCTTCTCGAGCTTGGGTTAGGATGAATTGGCACCTAAATTCACCTAGTATGTAAGACGTTTCAAAGTGATCCTTGTGATTGTATTGAATAAATCATCTTTTGACTTTGACTTTGACATTACTTTATATAACAGCACACTTTATACACAACACTGTAGGTTAACCGTACAGCTAATGCGTTCGCCTTCTTTATTTACCTTATTCTTTCTCGTCACACACACGCATACACACGCTGACAGTACCAACCTCTCGGAAAATGGATTGGTACCATCTGACTGCCAACGCTACCACCGAACGCGCTCTTTCGTCAAATCAAATAGCACGCGCTTCTCCGGCTTCTTGTTACTTCTTTTCACGAAATCACTCTAACAGATTGTTTGAAAGCGAGATGAAACTCATCAACAATAATTTTCCAAATCTGTTCATAAACTGAGGTGTTGTCATTAATTGACGGTGTTGAGGTAACAAACATAAAAAAGCGTGTTAACAATGGAAATGAGTACCTCCTTCTTATTTGTAGACATCAAAAATGCATAAGATTGTAGTCCCCAGTCTTGGTAAACACCTCAGTCTAGTTTGACATCATTTTTCAATGTAATAATAATCACTTGCTTTATTATTATCGAGATAGTTATCAAAGGTTAATTAACTTGGTAATTATCGTGTCGAACTCTGCCTTAACACAAATATACACAACAAAACAGGTCAACGTTTATTTGCACCAAATCAACAAATACCATCGCCCTTGTCGATGAAGATAATGTAAGTGTAGCATCAAAATGTTATTTTAATAGTTCTAGTAGGTACCGGTTTGTTGACCATTTTATCCCCATGGTAATGCTTATTCTGAAATATCAATATTCCTATCTATTTTCTACTTCGGTATCTATTGTAACTATGTTCTAAAGATCCATTTGTATTGTTTCGCCGTCAAATAATAAAATGTCTGCGGAAATGGAATTCTCGACGTATCAGTTTATAAGCCTCATTTTGGATATAGCACGCGATCTGAATGTACAAATAATTTAAAACGGGTTGTTTCTTTTCAAATAAAATGAATGTCATGTTCGGACTTTTGACGTGATATCGTCTTATAAATCGATGAACGCCGACTGCACGCACGAAAAATTGTCACGTTCCGCCTGAGCCGAGCATGTAAGCGAGAGCGCGGAACAAGCGATAGAGAGGCACTATCGGTTCATCAATGTTTTCTTATGACGTTATCACGTAAAGTTATCGTCCGTAAACCGACTTTACAATCAACCATTTTTTTTCTATGCTGAACGCGAATCGGTCCGAATGTATTTCGCTGAACGAGTTTTGTTTTCGAAATTCTTTTGGCGATAAATAATTGGCTAAGAATCGACACGTGGGACATTTTATCAAACCTAAATAGGTATCAAACGAATATATGTATTGAAACAATTTAAAGATACCTTTTCATATCATTGAAAGACATATTTATCGAAATGCTACACGATAGGGTAGTAAAGTAAAGAACGACCCCACTTTACATTTGTTTCTTTTTATTTCACAACTTTGTAGGGGCTACGAATTTCATCATGATAAGACTAATACTCTGCGAGCAAAAGCTCTGATTAGGAGCGGACAGACAGACAGACATAACGAAACTATAAGGAATTCAGAAACTTCCTTATGAAATTCAGAAACCTCTTGGGTCAAAAAAATCTGGCCCCCATAACATTTAATAGTTTTCATTTGGCCCCGACCCGCTAACTAATATAATACTTATTTTACTCTGAGACACAGAAAAAGGTTTTTGTTCTTTGTAGGTTCATCACACAAATATTTTTCCTTGGAAGGAATCGAATCCTTAACGTAGAGCGCATATAACAGATATACTACCAACTGAGCTGATAGACCAGTCAAAACAGCATTTCATACAATAATTGATTCGTTCGACAGGGTCTTTTCAGACAGATGCGCGTTCACTCTAATCTTCAACTTTGCTATAGGTTTGTTTGTTCCTTATCTAATACCTTTAAAAGAGTAATTCTTGTATATATGTAGATATGTAAATATAATCTGAATCTCGGAAACGGCTCCGACGATTTTCATGAAATTTTGTATGTAGGGTGTTTCTGGGGCGATATATCGATCTAGCTAGGTTTAATTTTTAGAAAACGTCGTTTTATCCGTGTTTTATACCGAGCAAAGTTTGGTCATCTGGGTATATACTGTATATACAATGTAAATAGCATAAAAAGAGGAAGAGGAAGGAGGAAGAGTAAACAATATCGAACATTGGAAATTTATGGATTTATTTTACCTTCCTTTTGGAAGACATTTTATGCACGGGCATGTGTAAATGTGTAGAAATGTAACGTACCCACATTATAACGATTTTTATTTTAATTTTCACTCAAAACGGGATATGTACCATCATATGAGTTTTTTTGCTTCCCGATATTAGAGAAAAACTCTTATCATGGTAAGTACCCCGTTTTGAGTGAAAATTATGTTCAAACCCATGTTTAGTTTTGAATTGTTGTAACTAGTGGTCGCCCACTGGTTGAAATTCGACTTTCGATGATTAATTTAAATTAATAAATAATCTTAAAAAAATAAAAAATTGCATTCTGCACTCCTCTATATAAACTATAAGTGTGTTAAATTTCATTCTCCTTCGTCCGCGCAATTTTCGTAAAAACGGGTACAAAGTTTTTGCTTCACGTATTAATAAATAGATGTAGGAGTATTATTTCGTTCACTAATATTAAAAACAATAACATTTCTTGTAGCGTGTCACGTGCAGCCAGGTAATTATAAATATTGCTGACCGATGAAACAGAAAGCACGTTAACTAGGTATCGGTGTCAGCCCCTAGCATGAGCGTCAAGGGCGACAATTACCTATAGTCGTACAGTAGGCTATGTACCTTCCTTTACCCTTGCAAGGGGCGCATTTTACGTATAACGCTGACTCTCGGCCCTTCTAATAAATTCAAATGTAGCTCTATATGTCTGTTTGTTACTTTTCCACGGCTAAACAGATCTTGATGATTTGGTAAAATAAATAATGCCGGAAATTTAACACAGCAACATTTGGCCCCAAAGCAGTGCTTGTGATTGTGAGTACCACATGACTGAATATACGACTTATATATATATATATATATTTTGTAAATAAATACGTTATATTCATAGAATAATCCGAGACAAATACTTGCACATCATACAAACATTTACCCGCAACGGTAATTGAACTCGCAACCTTCTGCGTCTCAGACGGACCTTGGCCCACTGCGTCACAGAGGTCGTCAAATGACGGAGTTATGAGGTAACAAACATCAATAACAGATTTGAGAACCTTTTAATTTTTTTTGTAGTCGGTTAAAATGAAATTGAAAGAAGCCGCGATGCGTCCTCCTTGCACTAAATCAGTTCTCTCATCGGATACAAGTTATTTTACAAGCCTCGACCAAGATGATGACCTAGCAAGAATAACGTCACGATGAACGAAACGAGTCGGCGTGACGAACTGTTCAATTTACACCAATCCAACAATGTTAAATAAATAAGTTAGCATTCAATAACATAAGTAGACTGACACCTGGTTTATTCCACTGAAGCTTATTAAAATACTCGTAGAATACAATTTTGTACGCCCGGAGTTATGTATGTATCTAGAGGATATACCAAATTTGGACGAGTTATGATTGTCATAACTTTCCCACCACTTTTTTGGACATCTATCTATCTTTCATCTTATCGTTCGTGTTCTTAAATGTTTGTATTCAAGTATTTTTCTCGGGTTTCTATGTTTAATATGTATGTATTTAAAAAATATTATATAAGTAGTATATCAATCATGTGGTACCCAAAACACAAGCTCTGCTTACTTTGGGGCCAGATGATGCCGTGTGAAATGTCCGGGATAATTTATTTATTATTTATGAACCGATTTGAATAATTATTTTTGTTATGTGAAAGGATATACTTGTCGTTCGGTCCCATAGAAATTTCATCAAAATCGGTTCAATTGTTTAGTTTTTAAATCAAAATGTCATCCAAGTAAACGTAATTTTGATATGTTGATTTCCTGTGACGTTCTAGTAGTGTTTATGAATTTCGTAAAAATATAGAGTACTTACTTAAAAAGCTTAAAATAGTCATAGTTATCCAAGTGAACGAAATTACGTATTTTGCTATAACGTAATTATTTCCCTAAAGTACGGAAGTTCCCGTCCACAATAACCTGTTTAAAATGTAAACGCATTGATGACGTTGACTGTGGTATACATTTATCCATAATGATATGGTCTTCGACCGACCTGATTCCATAAAGTAATTATGATGTCCTTCAATATATTCAACGAAGTTCACATTGATCGATCGAACTCGATGCTTCGCTGTCATTTGTCACATGTTTTATATTATACACGGTATAATGTGGCCGTACTTATTAATGGTTCTTAACTTGAACTCTGCATAATCACTACATAAGATTCACCCTGTCACTATTTGTCACTTACAATAATTGCGTTTTAAAAACTAAAAATAAAAATAAAAAAAAATACAACTGAATTGAGAACCTCCTCCTTTGTTATGTCGGTTAAAAAATGATTTTTTTACGCTTTTTAGTAGGTACTCATTTTTCGAAATTTGCAATCGAAAGCAAAATAGGAAATTTCATTTATTTGGATGATATTTTTTTGCTATTTTGATTTAAAAACCAAACTAGCAAACTGATTTTAATGAAATTTCTATGGGACCAATCGGAAAGTATATCCTTTCACATTTTTTTTCTAATATGTTAATAAAATAAGTGACGCGCGTTGTGAGGTAACAAATATAAAAAAATATACATCAAAATTGAAACCTCCCTCTTTTGTCGGTGAAACAGTACTATTTTAAACAGTAATTAACTTTTGACAGAAGTTGAGAGACGTTTATTAGTAAGGGCGGTAGTTGTTGAACTACCTACAACAATAATGCTTTGATGAAGTGGTTGACCCTCCTTAATTTATTTCACCTGCGAATTATATCAGCATAATCTTGTAGAACAATGAAATAATAATGACATGCAATTCCAAATTATTTATTACTTAAATTTTTTTTTTACTTAATGTCCGTGAATTCACATTAGAATACAATGAATTACTTTAATTAAAATAATTTTCTCAGAAGTTTTATCATTTAAAATTTTTAATAGGCAGTTTTATTTGTAAATTATACTACGTATAACAAAAAATATATGACACCATACAAGTATAGTTTTATCTCGTTGGAGCTTTTATGGTATACCTAGTGGCGATAGAGTTCTAAATCCCAAGGCTTACCCTCATTTTACAAAATCGCAAGAGAAACAATACAAAACTGATTTACTGCAAATCATTTAATACAATATCAGTCAGCTCACTAATGCACACTGAAAGACGTGTGTTATTGTTAGGTGCAACGTACCTGTGTTTACACAACACTTCTTGATACCCACCTTTGTTTAGCTTCAGTAGAAATTGATATTCAAACAGCGCTGATGGAATTATTAAGCAGAATTTGTTAATGTCCTGTGGATCTGTGCCGTGATCTGGTTCTTCACCGAGGATGGGGTATTCGATTAAATTTATAAATTGTAATTGGTATTTTAATAAAATATTCTTTAATCATGTAACGAACGCTTTATCGATTACTTACCTAATATTTTCATATTTTTCTCTTAAAAATTGAGACGTTGGTTGATCCGTAATTGTGTTTTTAGATAAATGATAAAAATGTTTTATTCAAAGTTTCTGTTCTGGTACAATATAACTTATGGATTAGACTAAATAATCTAGTTAAACTTCTGCTGCAGTCGCATCAAAAAATAAAAAGAGGCTGTTTGTTCAAAATATGAAGAAAATAAAATTGCAATATCAATTTTATTTTAATAATACTCACATCATCTAGTACCAAACTAAACAAGGCTTCTAATACGGTAACCTAATGATGATAGAGTACTTATTAGCAATAACTTTAAATAATTATGTTGACCACCATTTTCTTAACTATCCGAAGAGTTTTAATTATCTGGATGCGAATAAGAGATTCTACGAAACATTATTGATTTAATCCATTGGACGTAAATTTTACAGGTTTATTTTGTATTCAAACGATCAAACGAAGTGGATACAAGCAAATAATTCCGAAAATTAATAATACGAAGAGATATGGATTCTATAGTTGCGTTAAATTAGCTAAAATAGAAGCGACATTATTTCGCTAGCAACAAAGTCCAAATTAGAGTACTTTTTCAAATGACACTTTCTTAAATTGACGCGTGTTTGACGTGTTTGCTCATCATATAGGAATCAAATGTCAATTTAACTTATTTCAGAACTGTAATTTAAAAGTGTTACCTACTATAATTTGGACTTTGGTTCAAGTAAATTAAGGTTGTTCGTATTTTTGGAAATTTTAGCTAGTCAGACGAAACTAAAGAATCAGGGCCAAAATCACATAATTTTTAATGTTACTCTACATAAATGCACGAAAATTGTATAGGCTTATTTTGTATTCAAACTTTATCAGGCCAATCATAATATAAATCAAAAACTAATAATGGGAAGAGATAGTATCAAGTAATTTGATATTTAACTCCACATAATGATTGCAATTTTAACCAATGTCCCGTTGTCCCTGACTCTAATGATTTTATATCGTGTAAGCGAATATTTCCATATTTAATTTCCAATTTTGCTAGGATTTTATACATTTGAACATAAAATTATTGATAACCTTGTCGTACTACCAACGCACCGTCAGAAGTGGATGACTTTTCGGTAAGAAGTCTGTAAAAATTATATAAATTGACTCAGCCCGTGTCGACCACGACTTCCTAGCTTCCAGCCAGTCAGTAAAGATAATTACTTACTAGTATTCAAATCCCAAACCAATACAACACTAATTTCAAAACATAATTACTGACTTCGATCCATTCAGTTATCTATGGTGAATCCTACACTATTAAATTCAAGCTGTATTTTTTTGGAACTCCTTACCTGTATCTATTCGCTCATCTAAATCTATTCATATAACGTCCATAACCATTATCTGTCCTTATCGGGAAACTGCTAACTGATTGGTATTACTGTATCATGTTGTTTGTTGGTGTGTATGTTTTCCTTGAGTAATTTTTGTTTTATAGGTTTCATTATAGACATTATTATAATATATAGTATATTAATGTATTAGATTATTAAGTATGTTATGTAAATTTATGTACTTACAGCACCGCCTTTTTGTTTTTTGTTGTAGAGTTCATCCAAAGGTTGCCTGGAAGAGATCGCTTTAACCGATAAGGCCGTCCATTGTACAACTGTATTTTTTTGTGTTTTCTCTTGTGTTCAATAAAGCTTTTATCCATCTATCTATCTGATAGGTATTAAGTTTTATTAAAATTTTTGACGTGAACTGTTTAAGAAACCTAAATATCATTGAAATCGTGGGTAACAAACAATATAAAGTACCTAAGCACTAAAGGCCAGGTACGAAGGTATAAGTACATCGACGGCGCATCTTGGTGGGCAACGCGATAGAGATACCCGATAAAAAGAGAGCCACTATTTATGTATATTATAATGTAAGCGCTTCTGCAAACTGAATTGCACTTTGTTGCGTCGTATTTAAAGTACCGCTAAGTAATCGCTATTTATATAAATGTTTTCATGGAAGACGCCTTCTGTACTTGTTCTAATTATTATTATATTGTTATACTCTAAAAATATAACCTAACTGATCCGCTCGCAACTTCGTCCACTTCGTTAAGTTTAGGCGCGAAGTACGGTCATTTTTTTTAAATCTAGATAAACCTATTTCTTGAATCTTATTTTGAAATCTAGTGAAATATGTGTTTATAAATATGTTACGGACGTTCTATGAATAAATTTTGAAGTAGATAAACGCATTATAATGTACTTTTTCATATAAACGTTAATCTTTTGCATAAAGTGATAGTCCTATCCAATCGCTCCAATAGTTATTACGCCAATTGTGTGCAAACAGACAGACGGACAAAAATTCTAAAAATGCTAATATCGTCGACAGCTAATTAATGGTTTAGATTAGGTACATCCGATTTCATAAAAATATTTTCAATGTGCGGACGATACCACTACAATTTTATTATAGAACCAGCTGTCTGGCTCACGACTGTACGCGCGATTAAGGTTTTTCAAGCCCTCAGGACAATCTAGCTATTTAAATAAAAAATAAAAATATTGGTGGATAATGCACACAACACCATCTAGCCCCAAACTAAGCATAGCTTGTAATATGGTGACCAAATGAGTGAAACATATATATTTTTAAATACATACATGTCTACTTATGATATTTTATAATACCTAGACACAGAACAATAAAAGGCAGAGGTTCTACAAACTGAACTGAGAGACCAGTCATTTGACAGAGAAATCGTTTTTAGAATCGGGTTAATAGGGCCAGAGATTACCCCCCTATATGTAAATAGGTCCAGAGATTACCCCCCTATATGTAAATAGGTCCAGAGAATACCCCTATATGTAAATAGGTCCAGAGATTACCCCCTATATGTAAATAGGTCCAGAGATTACCCCCCTATATTTAAATAGGTCCAGAGATTACCCCCTATATGTAAATAGATCCAGAGATTACCCCCCTATATGTAAATAAGTCCAGAGAATACCCCCTATATGTAAATAGGTCCAGAGATTACCCCCCTATATGTAAATAGGTCCAGAGATTACCCCCCTATATTTAAATAGGTCCAGAGATTACCCCCTATATGTAAATAGATCCAGAGATTACCCCCCTATATGTAAACTCGCAATGTTTTGGAAAACCTTTAAACCAACATCTTTTATTTTCCTAAAATACTTAGTTTAAAGTTAATCGCATCCCGCATTGAAAACCTTTTATACAAAATTTTACACCCTGTTGCCCCTCTTTTATTGCTTTTAAAGGTTGTTAAAGACAAAAAATCTAATCTTTGAAACACTTTTGAAACTTTTTTGAGGGTAATGTTGAAAATCCCTGATACACGTTTTTCATAATCTGTATTAAAGTATATTTATTAAACATGTAAGTTTAATTAATACGATGTTTTGTACAAATGTGTCTACCCCCTTTTCAGCCTTTTTTAGGAGTTAAATTTCCTAAATTATGATTTTAGTACGCCTACATATAAAAATTACACATCATCATCAGCCCGTCTTAGTCCACTGCTGGACATAGGCCTCTCCCATGTCACGCCACTTAGCTCAACCTTCAGCTCTTCTCCTCCAATCCTTGCCCGGTGCCTTACGAATATCATCGACCCACCTAGCTACTAGCGCCCTACACAACAATCACACACCCTCGAAATTTAATGTTTCTAGAAACATTAAATTTCGAGAATCGAGTGTTGGCTGTGCGGTGCGACTAATGACAGTGAATTTGTATAGATAGATGCATATGATTTGTTGTGTGGCTGTTTAAAAATGTGTTTGTTTGTGGCTCTGTTTAGGCTGAACGGATTTAGATGAGACTTAATACAGGTGTAGTCTGTGTCCTGAAATAGCATAATAAAACCTTTTGTATTAGTGCCGTGTAATAGTGCAGTGCGTGCGACGTCACGGGTAAAAGCTAGTATTATAAATGTAAAAGATTATGTGGATGTTGAGCTGTTTGTTTTGTTACTCAATAGCGCGTCGTGGTGAACCAATTTAAATTAAACTTAGTATAGGTATAGATGAGGAAATAGATTTATTTATAGACTACTCTTTTCTGAGTACCACCCGGGCAAAGCCGCGGGCAGCAGCTAGTAAATCTATAAGTAGAGAACGTCTAGACAAGATCCACTCTGTTTATGTTCACGTCATAAGATTACAATAATTGACTGGCCTGTCACTTCAATTGGTAGTGGCTCTGCCTTCTGCGATGTAGGTTTAGGGTTGTTTAGGGTTTGATGGTAAACATAGGTGTGTGGGTGTTATAAAGTATCAAACGTATCTTTAAAAAAAAAATACGTATTCTATCAGTCATCTAGTCACCAAAATACAAGCTTTGCTTAGTTTGGGGTTAAATGGTGTTGTGTGAAATATCCACCAAAATTTATTATTTTATTTATTTAACATGAATAACGGCCTGAAAGCCGGTTTTTAACATAAATCTATGAATCTTAATATTGCTATGTACCTATTAAAATATAAATAACTAGCTGCCCGCGGCTTCGCACGCGTGGTACCTACATAAAAAGTACCCTATGTTCTTCTCCAAGGTTTATAAAGATCCGTTCAGCCGTTTAGCCGTGAAAACGTAACAAACAGACAGACAGAGACACTTTCGCATTTATAATATTAGTATAGATTGATTTGCAAGAAATATGGTAGGTAACATTTTGTCATACAGATAGTTCGCATACTTCACCAAAGAACACAAAAAACACATGCAAATTTAAGACTTCTCAAAAACATTATATTAAATTATGTAATATTCTACTTTAGCATTGAAGTTATGTTATAAGCTTTAGAGATAATACGATAAATGTAAAAAGTTCTGTCAAAAAGACACAATTTTAAATACCAGTGGGTAGGTAGGTATATTAGATACCTACCTACCCACTGGTTTAAAAATGACAACGACCAACCATCACACATCAACAAAATTAATTGAAGGTTGAACTCGATCGTTACTGTGTAGGTTAAACTTATAACTATGAATCCATAATCTAAACTAAACTACTATTATATAGATAGATAGATAGATTAACACTTTATTGTACACAAAAAGAACACAGGAGAAATAATAGAAATAAAATTGTACAATGGGCGGCCTTATCGCTAAAAGCGATCTCTTCCAGGCAACCTTTGTATGGACAGGATAAACAAAAACAGAACGACGGCGGTGTACAAAAAGTTACTTAATAAACTAATACAAAACATATAAAAATACAAAATATAGTTGTAATGATGCTAATCGATATACTTACACGATAAATTATTAACACATACAAACAACTTTCTATAAACAATAATAATAATCATAAGTAGTGATAAATGATATCAACCAGTTAGCAGATTCCAGATATGGACAGATAATGATCATGAACTTTGTTTTTAAAGATATCGATAGACTTGGATGCGCGGATAGATGCAGGTAAGGAGTTCCATAAGCGTACGGCTTGAACAGTGAAGGATTCACCATACATAGCTGAACTATGGACAGGAGTAAAGAGCTGAAAAGTGTCAGAAGAGCGCAGAATACGATCGTTTGCCTGATGCAGGAAAACAAAACGTTCCTTTAGATAACAGGGAGAGGAAGACAGAAAAAGGATATTGTATAGAAAGGACAGGATATGAGCATTCCGGCGAAAACGAATAGGGAGCCACTTGAGCTTCATGCGAAATTCGGAAACATGGTCATACTTGCGCAAGCCAAATATGAACCGAATACAGAGATTTTGAAGGCGCTCAAAATTATTTAGTAAAACTTCGGAGATATCAAGATAGCTGGCGTCCGCGTAGTCTAATATCGGATGGAGAAGGGATTGTGCAAGCATAACTTTGGTAGCTGTCGGTAGGAAATTACGGAGCCTGCGTAAAGACGCAGATGATGCAAACATTTTCCTACTGATTTCGTTGATCCATGGTTGCCAAGATAGCTTATTATCCATGATAATACCAAGATTTTTTACAGTCTGGCTGATCGGTATTCTTGTGCAATCAAATATAATAGGTGAGAGAGAGAATTAATTTTAGCAATTTGCCTCGCACTACCAACTATAATGGCCTGAGTTTTGCTTGGATTAATCGTAAGTCCGTAAGATTTACTCCAATCACAAATACGGTCTAAATCGGAGTTTAGGAGGCTAATGGCACCGTTGACATTATCAATAGTAGTTTGGCAGTATATTTGAAGATCATCTGCATACAGGTGGTAGGAAGATGTTAATTTTTTTGTTATGGAGTTGATAAAAATAGTAAAGAAAAGAGGAGAGAGGACGCCGCCCTGAGGGACACCAGCAGTCAGATTGCACCATGAAGAGAATGCGTCTTCAACACGGATCCGCTGCCGCTGCTGCCGATCCGCTAATCGAATAAGTAGCTACGAAACCAGTCAACTGCCGACGGCGATATGTTAATAGAGCTAAGCACACCTAGAAGAAGGTCAAAATCAACATTACAGAAAGCGCTGCTGAAGTCGAGGAGTGTAAGTATGGTAACTTTACCACTATCCATCCCAAACCGAATGTCGTCGGTAATTTTGATTAATGCTGTAGCGGTGCTATGGCCTGGACGGAAGCCAGACTGGAATGAGTTGAGTAGGGAGTTGTTAGAAACATATACACTTAACTGTTGATGGATTAGTCGTTCAAGAACTTTTGAAAGGAAAGGGAGGATAGATATAGGACGGTATTCGGAGAAGGCTGATGGGTTTGATGTTTTAGGTAAGGGAATAATCTGGGCTTCTCTCCAGGCCAGTGGAAAGGTGCTGGATGTAATAGACGCATTGAAAATAAATGTGATGACATGTACGATATCATCAAGGATGGGGACAATCATATTGCGACTAATGTTGTCACTACCTACAGCGCTTGATGTGATAGATGCTATGCTCTTCTTAACATCACCATCGATAAATTGACAGAAGTTAAATGAAGGAATATCTGGGTCTGGCAGTGAAGAGAGAAAGTTCAAAGTATTATGTTTAGTAGAAATGTCTACTGTAGAAGAATTAGAAAAATGCTGATTAAGAAGATTAACGTCTAAATTTGGAGATGTTTCTTGGTTAGATCTGCCAATTCCCAGTGTTCTAAGAAATTTCCATATATTGGATGGATCATTATCGCCTACAGAGTCATGAATATATCGGCGTTGCGCGTCTCTACACAACCTATTGCAGTGATTTCGACGATCGTGATATTTAGTAACATTATCATCAGTAGGCTTGCATCTCAAACGAACTTTAGCGAGATCTCTCCTGTGCATAGCCGAACGGATCTCATCAGTAAGCCATGGAGCAGGGAGATGTTTGACCTTGATGGCACGGATATATAATATAAAAGATATGGTTTTTGTATGTTTATTTGTAATTGATAAACTCAAAAACTATTAAACCGATTTTAATACAAAACTTTATAACAGCGAGTAACATTGACTGAATTTTTTTTTTTAAATTTAGTTATCTACGAAAATTGCAAGTATCTTTATGTGGCGTGCGTTGCGACAAGACTTGATGATACATAAAATAATGTGTATAAGTACATATGTACATGTTTATAGTAGGTACTACTTTACCCACAAAAAAAATTGCAAATTAAAGAGGCAATGGGCACGCCCATATAGCTCGCAAAACTGATAACCGTTGGGGAATAAAAGTTCTCGAATGGCGACCATGGTCAGGAAAAAGAAGCGTAGGACGACCCCCCACCCGATGGACTGACGACATTGTAAAGATCGCAGGAAGTCGGTGGATGGAGAGGGCTCAAAATCGTTCTTCCTGGAAATCTATTGTTCAGCAGTGGGCTTCTTTAAAGGCTGATATGATGATGATGATGATGACCCATAAAAAACCTCGCGAGGCTTGTATGTGTAACTATTATATAGGGTCTTTCATTAAGCGTGTCCTATCTTTAAATTTAAATAAAACAAAGTGTGTGTGATATATTATCGAAATTATTTATTTATTTGAAAGATGTGGTGATGCCATTATGTGTGGAATATGACATCATTCAAATGTCCGCCACGGCTTCTCTGGGTGGAGCGCATGCGAGATATCCAATTTTCCATGACTTTTGCGCATAAATCAGGCTGAATTTGACTTATGGCATAGGTTATGTTGGCTTTGAGGGCCGCTGTGATTTGTGGTTTATTCACATAAACCGGCGACTTAAGAAAACCCCACAAGAAAAAGTCTAGCGGGGTTAAGTCACAAGATCTCGGTGGCCAGTTCACATCAGCTCCACGTGAGATGACCATGCCCTCAAATCTCTCATGCAGAATATTCAATGTGGCATGAGCTGTGTGGCACGTAGCGCCGTCTTGTTGAAACCACATGTCGTTGGTGTTCAGATGATCCAGTTCATGCCAAAAAAAGTTGGTAATCATCGACCTATAGCGCTCGCCGTTGACAGTGATGGCCTGGCCAATGTTGTTCTCAAAGAAATATGGCCCGATGACGCCGCCAGCCCAAAACCCACACCAAACTGTAACTTTTTCGGGATGCATTGGACGCTCTTGGATCTCATGTGGATTGGTATCGTCCCAAATTCGACAATTTTGTTTGTTTACGTACCCATTCATCCGAAATGGGCCTCATCGCTGAAGATAATTTTTCTGTGAAAATTACGGTCAGTTGCTAACTGCTCCAGTGCCCATTCAGCGAACACACGTCGTTGTCTATGGTCGTTTACCTTCAACTCCTGGGTGAGTTGAATTTTATACGGGTGCAGGCCCAAGTCACGACGCAAAATTCACCAAGTTGTGGTCTGTGAAAGGCCGAGTTCTTGTGAGCGACGCGAAATCGACTGCCTCGGATTCTCCTGCACACTCTCACGGACAGCGGCGATGTTTTCGGCAGACCTTGCGTTTCGTTGACGTACGGGTGTTGGTCGATCATTTACCGAACCAGTGGACTCAAATTTATCCACCACACGACGAATAGTCCTCTCGGTAGGACGATTATGGCGACCGTAAAATGGGCGAAGCGCGCGGTGCGTTGCCCGAACAGAACACTCATTTTGATAAAACAATTTTATCATTTGCACGTGTTGTTGAATGCTATAGCTATCCATGATGATTTGGCAAAACAGAATGAATAAATTACAACCAATTTGACAGATGTAGCTTCAACAAGATGGCCGCTACCAACTGTCAAAGTTCGGACGTGCCTATTGGAAGACCCTTTAGTCATCACAATACCAGCATTTTTGAAATCAGCTAATCAAAACACGGGTAGAATCGAAAGATGGTGACATTCTTATCATGCATGATAATCCTTATCTAACTAAATAGTTTCATAATCAAGGTTATGTACATGAAAATTACAACTCAAAATTGCAACTGTGCGAAGCCGGAGCACCTGCTCCGGCTAGTAATATTATAAGTTCGAAAGTGTCTTTGTTTGTTTGTTACCTTTTCACGGCTTCGTCCACGTTCGTAACTAAGATTTCTTAACTAGTTATGTATCAGGAATTTTGAAGTGAAAAATTATTTTAGCGCATTTTATGTATGGTCTCCTGATACTCTGGACAAATCCATTTGGTTAGGTTAGGTAGAGTAGAGTATAGAAAACAACGCGCAAGGCGAACGAGCAACGCGATCGTGCCGCGGCAGCGGCCGCCAAAGCGCCAGAAGTGCCACTACGCATTATCGCAAGAAAGATTAAATTATTACGAAAAACTACCAGGATACACATGACTAAGAGGTAATCGTTATAAAAATGGAAAAAAAAGTCTTGTTTAATAACTGGTCATGAAACAGTGAAAAGTGAAAAACCTGATACATAACTAGTTATGAAATCTTAGTTACGAACGTGGACGAAGCGCTTTTCACGGCTTAACGGCTGAAAGGGTCTTTATCTTGAAATTTGGTAATGTTGTATTTTGGGGACGGACACAGGCTATTTCTAATGAAGGTGCGTACCACCACTTCGCACCACTCGTGCGAAGCCGCGGGCGGATTGTATTAAATTAGTTAGTTAGTTTTAAATAAGCAAATACCTACTATAGGTGTTTGCTTATTTCAATTAATTAATTACATATTCAGCTCTATTTTGAGCATAATTATTTAGGTACCTATTATTGTTTTTGTATCCTCCTTCCTCATGGGAGCCAATATAAGTACATATATACTCACTTGACATTTAAATACGTAGTTTATATATTAAGTTAAGTACAGTGGTTTTATGTAATCATTAGCAAATAAAATACATACCTACTCGTACTTATTATTGTTGTTGGTAAAATTCTGTATTAATTTATATAGGGTTAAATTTAAACCAAATTTCGCAAGCAGTAAGTAGGTATGCAATTTCTTATGGTGTCACTAGTTATTTCGAACCAGTGTGTTGAAAGGATTAAAATGCGCCTCAGAGGCTCCTTTCGTGCACTTGGCACATGTCTTAGAACTTGGGTTCTACGACATGCCGGTTTCGTCACATATTTCCTCCACTGTTGAGACTACTTGTATAGCACACGTAAATTGTTCCATCAGAAATATACATTGAATTCACGCCTGGATCCAAAACCACGACCTTAGGATTCAAAGACGGCTATCACTAGACCACGAGTGCTATTTTGCAAGCATGTATGATGATTGATGAAACAACCCACAAGCAGGAAAGGTTTCAAGTGCACTAGAGCAACTAATACTTATTAAGTGCAGGCATTATAATAAATATTGGTGGACAATGCACACAACACCATCTACCACCAAACTAAGCATAGCTTGTAGTATGGTGACCAGATGACTGATATAATACTTAAATATTTTATTTTATTTTAAATACATACTTATGATACTTTATAACACCCAGACACAGAACAAACACCTGCGTTCATCACACATATGTTTATCCTAGGAGGGAATCGAACCCTCAACTTACAGCGCTGAAGGCAGAGCTACTTCCAACTAAGCTGACAGGCCAGTCATGTACTGAGTAATCGATAGTTTCAAAATATTGTTATACCGCCGAGTTCATAGCCCTTAATTATAACTGGCTGTGTAAATACCGAATGTCACGGTGTAACGGTTTCGTGTTTAGTACAATCTGTAACTGTTTGACGAACAGTGCTAATTGAGTTAAGCTGCCTTCCCGGTATGCGATGCTAGGACCGTTAGAGCCTAATGTTGGGTTACCAGTCCAGAGTTCTTACATACAATACAATACAGCCACACAAAAGCATATTACATGTGTGGCTTCTCTTTAATCATCAAACATTTTTGAAACGCTGCAATGTCAATGACATAATAATATTGTGTTTGACGATATGCATATTCTAGATGCACAGTATTATTTAAAGTTCGTCAGTACAATAGGTATGCGGCTAGCATAGGTAGTTTCAAAGCACTGCGTAGTATTAAAGAGCAAATACATACTCTACCTTATCGATTTTATAGCCTTGTGAATTTGAAAAACGTAAAAATATCAAATCGGCTTTGGATGATCGCGTTGTTTCTCATTTGTTTGGAATGAACGTGAATTCTCACCCTTTTTGTCCTCTATTGTGTTATCACTGCGTTTTTCATTACAAGGTTTCTCGGTTCTTATTTCACAAAATAAAATCCTAAATCGGTCATGGCTCTTTTGAAACACAAGCATCCATTAAACTAAAGTATGGATAACAATAAATAGGAAGGAAAGCGAGCATGAGAATTATGAGAATTAACCAATTCCTAATATGCTATCTAAAATAATATCGTTTTAAAAAAGAAAACCAATATTATTGAATAAAATTTGAGCCCATAAATAATTGCATATCCTGTTTTACCATTTTTTTTAAATCTAATTTACCTCAAAAATACATTACTCAATAAGAAGTCCAATACAACATTTCTATCGCTATTTTTCACCCTTAGAGATGGTATTATTTCTTCAAATTTAAATGGGATCAATAAAATATAACCGAATTTGAGAGCCTTCTCTTTTTTTGATGTTAAGCTAAACTACAAATGAACAACTATCTTTGCCAACTTTAGGTCTAGTTTAAGTTTGTAACTACATAGTCAAAAGATAAAAGTTTTCCTTATTTGTTACTTATCTACATAATGTACTCTGTATTTCGTGTAGCAGACTTTATA
Organism: Lampropteryx suffumata; assembly: GCA_948098915.1. Lineage (NCBI taxonomy): Eukaryota > Metazoa > Arthropoda > Insecta > Lepidoptera > Geometridae > Lampropteryx > Lampropteryx suffumata. The sequence goes on along the minus strand of OX402548.1, from coordinate 6,121,862 downwards.
GTGGGTATATAATTTTATTTGCATATTTGCTAATTTAATAGTGTTATACTGTATATATACCTAGGTACTAACATTCATTTGATAAGCATAACGTTTGGTTATTATAATTAACTGTTCAAACGAGCTAAAATGCACAAACAAATTAAGATAGTTTGTTTGTGTAAGAGTGATTAATTTCAATTGAAACCTGATAATATAAAAATATATTTCGGTAGCAATACAAATATAAATTACTTAACATAAGTACTTTATCATACCTTGTCTAATTACTTAAATAAATTATAGCTGGTGTAGTTTATTCTGTTCTTATCGACAATGATAATCGATATCTTCGTATAAAAACTACCTGAGTAAGTAGGAAGGTATATATATATTATAGTGTAACCTGGTAAGTTGAAAAGTACGTAATATTTTGTCATTTTATCGTTGTTTTTATAATCAGTCACGATTGTGTTGATAATAAAAGATACGATGTAAAATTGCTGCTTCATTCGATATTTGTAAAGGACTATATTCACTTCGTACCTTATCTATTATTTAGCTAGTTTATTAATTTAAGTAGTATATTTTTGAACGTTGCGTTTGAACGTGTATTATTGAATATGTAGGTTTGTAGATGTTTTAAGTACATTTGCTATTTCGGATTTTATAATCCAATAGGCTGCCCATAGGTGGAATAAGATATTAAGTACCTACTGGGAGTCTGGGAAGTGCACTTTCAATAGGTACTTACTTACAGCTTTGACGTCATTAGCAATGCTGGATTAATCATAAATAATATTTTTCCGTTTAGCTTTAGAAATGAACAGTTCAACAAATGTTCAAGTTCTATTATAAGATCACACATCTTATAATAGAACTTGAACAATCACACCTGTCAAGTCTTATTCTGTAGAGTTTATTGGAATGGAAAAAAGTACACAACCTTTTTAAACTCTCACGAGCTTTAAACTGGAATCGCTTCATCGCGAGTTGATCGAGACATAATTTTACAATTTCTGTCCAAAACCATGAAGTTCGGTTTACTTTGTTTAATACCTAGATGTCGATTTGGACCTGGAAAAACAGTTACCTTTTATCTATGTAGTATATACTACGCGAGCAAAGCCGCGGACAGAGATGTATCTACACCACTGTATTAATTTACCTTTACCAGCACGTTTAGATTTCTAGATACATTTAAGCCGGCCCTCGAGCTTTGCAAGGTTAATGATTAAGCAATAATTTTTGTAGGTTATGAGACGATGACTGAAGTAATAAAGTAGGTACCAAAAAAATGCATCCGTAAACCGATTAGAGCAAGGTTGCTTACAAAGAGTCATATCCAACATAAACATCGTGTAGGGTAAGTAGTACCTAGAATTAGGTTTCATAATCATGATAGCAGCTGTTGGTAACTTAGGTTTTAGTCAGATTATTGTATGATTTATGGCAGGTACGTGCTATGTATTCCGTGGCGTGCCATTATCATTCCTTGGTAGAAACTAGCAGTATAGCAGTAGGTACCTATTTGTGATAAAGATCCTAGCGGCTATATGGGCCATAGGTAATGTTTTATGTGTGGTAAACCTTTAATGTACTCTGTGAACTGAATCTAGTATTTCAATAGGTGCTTAAAAATAAATTATCATTGAAAATAATTAGTGGGGACATTTCATTACTAATTTCAAATTTTTCTTACACTTTGTGATGTATTTCATAAAAATGTTTCTAAGTTCTACATCAGTCATCCATAACACAAGCTCTGCTTATATTGGGGCCGGATGATGCTGTGTGAAATGTACGGCATTGTTTATTTACTTATTGTGAAAAATCTTTTTTGTAGTTACACAGGTAGTAGGTAATCAAGAATTACTATTCTCAAATTTATCTAGGACTAACATTATTATGATACCTATAATTAACAGACTTCAAAAAAGGAGAAGGTTCTGAATTCGTCGGAATCTTTTTTTTTGTTCAAGTATGTTCACCAATTACTCAGACGCCTGAACCGATTTAGATTTTTTTTTTGTTTCAAAGTACATATACTTCCCAGTTGGTCGCATTAAAACTTTATCGAAATCGCTCGAGCGGTTTTCAAAATTAACAAAAATCTAAAATCGACATTAAATCAAATCTACATCGATGATATTTTCGTTTACTCCGAAACCTCGCTGTCTCATCTCATGCATTTAGTTGGCCTACCCATATTATAAGTAAACAAACTACATATACTTTCTACAAAAAAAAATACATTGAATTAAGTCGGTTTTCTTTTTAGTTTTTAAAACGTTTTTATTTTGTATTTGGTAGTATTGCTATTCCTTACCCATGACTTACCTTTTAGTGCAAGGTTACAAAATTCGAATGTGTCAACATGAACGACTGTCGACAAACTGAGTATTGTGTATGCATTTCACCACAAGTACCGAGCTATGAATAGTTTGCTGATAAACCATATCTGTTCAATTAATGTGTCAACAACTCTATCTGTTATGTTAGGTTAGGTAGTGTAGGTACTAGGTACGTACCTATTATACGTAATAGTTGACAAATATAGATAGGTACCTACTCACTTCTGAGGAGATAAAAGGTACTTTCTAGCAAGATTGCGTTATTTACCTACTCGGTAAACTTTGAATATTGTTTACTGCCATAACTAATCGTAATAATGTTGTCTATACATGTGTAAATTAAAAAATAAGGAAAGTCTATTTCTATGTTTATTCTCGTCGCCATTTGTAATACACGTACGAGTGGGTTTCCCTAATGTTCTGGATGGCAGTGTCAAGTTCGTTGTTTACGACCCAATAATAAAACAAAGCTTATAAGTTGAAACCCGCTACACCTATCTAGGAACCGGGGTACCGGGTGATGCCGGTTAAGCTAGGGGGTAATATTATGCACGTAAGTAGATAGGTAAGTATATTCAGTATGCACACGTTTTGAATAATGTTTTAATTACGCCGTGCGTGTTTAAAGACTGGCTGCATAAAATAAGAATTTACGCACTTACTCGGTTCGGTTAGTTAAGGTTTATACGTGATTTGTGTAGTTAAAATTGCAATTATTCGTATACACAGGCACTTGATTCAACATGTGATTAATAGTGAATAGGTAGAAATACCAATTTATGAGCAAAACGTGGAGAAAATTTACGATTTTTTCGTGATATCAACGTAGAAAGCGTGGCCTTTGGAACAGCGAACCTACCTTCACTTGTAAAGCCGTGTGGTTGGATGGATTTAGCCAAGGTTATGATGACACTCAACTACGTACCACCGTTCAGGTTTAATTAACTGTGCTAATTAACAGCTGTACATGAGACGAGCGTCAATAAGTTGATTCAGTGTTGAACACAATAGACGTTTTATATAAGACGGGCATCGCTCGTTTTTCACGTTCTATAGATTCTTATCGGCCGCCGGTATACTATACAGCCTGTGTCAATATTTACCAAACCATGGCTTAATATAAGTTTATGAGCCACTTTTCAAATAAATTCACAGTAGTATGCGGACAGCTGGTTACAACTAATTATAAGCACGTTCATATTCTTGCTGTCTAAACGATTTAAAACGTAGTAACGTGTCGTCTTTAAATATTAAAGTGTGTTCTACTTCCATAGATCGCGGTCGGCAGAAGCACACGTGACCACTCCATCGATGTTGACCTGAGCCTAGAAGGGCCGGCCGCTAAGGTGTCACGCAAACAAGCCACTATCCGTCTTCGGAACACGGGCGATTTCTTCATGTCTTCTGAAGGCAAGAGACCGATATTCGTCGACGGCCGGCCGATACTTCAAGGGAACAAAGTAAAACTCAACCACAATAGCGTAATAGAGGTAAATAACCGAAGTAATAATTGCCTGCAACTCCTCAATACATAATTAAAAGTTTGAAGATATGCTAGACGTGATACGTCGTGGTTTCAAATTTCTATGCTAAGCCGTTTCTTATCACTTATTTTATAAATGCGAAATGTTGCTATGTTTATTACTTAATAATGCAAACAGCTGAACTAATTTCGATGAAACTTTATAAAAGGTTTAGTAAATAATAAGTAAAATTTTATAAAAGCGACTAATCACGCAATATCGTTTCTCCTGTGCGACATGAATATTCAGTCACGCGTCAGGTAACTGTTGTAGCTGCGGTCGTCACTCGTGTTTTGAAGCTGTTGGAAATTTATTTAATGATAATTGGTTCCTTTTCGCCAACTCCAAAGCCAAACACACTGAATAAAATCCACATTTACTGTCTGTCCGCGCTAACTGTGGTTTTATAACAATCGTATATTTAAAATGAAACTACCGTCAAACCGAAATAAACGAAGAGCCTACGTAACACGAATGAATTGACTGGCATGTCAGCTCAGTTGATAGTAGCTCTGCCTTCTGCGCTGTAGGTTGAGGGATCGATTCCCTCCCAGGATAAACATTTGTGTCATCTAGTAACCATAATACAAGCTGTGCTTAGTTTGGGACTAGATGGTGTTGTGTGCATTGTCGAGCAATATTTATTATTTATTTAATTCGTAAAAATGTATTGAAATAAGCTTCCAGCCTCGTTATAATCTTAGCAATATCCACATTATAATGTTCCTGTTGGTATTTCCAGTAAGTACATAACTGATGCTTATGTATTTGTTTTTTGTTTCAGATTTCCGGACTTCGTTTTATTTTCCTCGTGAATCAAGAATTAATCAGTGCTATTCGTCAAGAAGCTGTTAAAGTTAACATACCCGTATAGAAATAAACCTTGAATCTTATTAAAACAAACTTGTTTTTATTGAGAACACATTTATTTGGTCAATTTTAAAACAATATTTAAACTAGGTACCACTCGAAAACAAAACATTTTATCCATAAACAATTAGGTGTGGTCACGGCACATTCAACACTCATTTTCAATTTGTAACGTTTAATTTAACTTCTATCACCAAACTATAATCACGTGAGTTAAAAGCATAAGGTATATGCTTATAACTTTAAAATTTAACCAACATTTACATAAACCTAATATTTATGAATTTCCATAACCCTTATAAATATTTTAACCACAGTAAATATACATAGGTACTAAAATCACTTAAAATTCGTAACAATGCCCATCTAAGTGCATAAAAATAAAACAAAACCCACTCAATAGTGCATAACAAACATACAGTAGGTAGATACCCACTTATATTCAAACAAAATATGAGAAAAAAACAAAATGTATAAATAATTATCAATATTATAGTAATTCATGATTTCAGTCAACGGGCTATCTGTTGGTAGGTATCGCGAACGATAAAATCTCCCGGAAAACTCATACATTTCACTAATCTATTAAGCTTATTAGGTAGGCAGGTAGTGATTCCGTTGTAGCATTTCGTAACTATATTTTTGCTATCCCTTTTTAAGGGACTACGATAGTCTCATTCAGTTAGTTTAAAAAAAATGTAACAACAAAATCACTACCAATAAGTACACCTACATACAATATGTGGAATGTTTAATTATATGTAAATATATAAGTATCTACTATAATATTTACAATTAAATAAGTACCTAAGTATTATTTAAATAAATATAAACTCGTGCCTTGTTTCAAATACATTATATACGTGGTATAAAGTCCCAAATTTCACTGGACTAAAATAGTTCCTTTGTACATATAAATCATAAAATAACAAATCCCACCATTTAAAATGTTGCAAATTTTCTCACATCCATAAATACAATACGAAATATATAGTTTTAATATACTTAAAATTACCACGTAAAGAAAGTTAAAAATTATCGGCTATATTTACAACGGTGATACATACTCGTAAACCAACATTTATTAAGTATATTATCTAGAAAGGCAACAGTTGCAATACGTAGTGTCTGCGTTTTATAATGCACGACATAAAAGCACATATTTGGTATATTTTAATGACACCCTGTACACAATATCAAAATAGTGTAATTCATCTACTATAGGCACGAACAGGCAAATATGAAAACGGAAGTGCCTTGATTATGAGATCAGTAAATATATAACTCCCAAAATATTTTAAATGTCCCAACATTCATAAAAATAACTTATTATGTAATATGTACATATGTAGTACATTAAGATAATACAATCTATATTAACATTATATTTGGTGCAGTGTATAATATCAGATTGATAGAAAAGGCACTGTCAGCGCAATAGGCTTGTAGTTCTTGCGCTTAATGTATATCTATTATGGGATCTAATATGGGAACAATCATCACCCTATTGCACAGATGTCAAATTCGCCAAATACCTACTTTACATTTTGTAGTTTCCACATACATTTTGATGTAGGATAATAATTTATGCCTTGAAAGACATTTAGTTTATTGTTACTTCTTAACCCCAACTCATCTTTTTGGATGAGTAATATTTAAACATTATTTAGGTAAGTAATAATATACGTACTCAACAAAAATATTGTTTCTGAGTATTGGCTTTGGTAATTTCACGCTATAATTTTATTACATACCTACCCCATAAAGCGCTGTTTTGACGACAAGTACAACGCAAACAAAAACACTCAAAATCGATATCATTCAAACATTGAAAAAATGTTTGCACGTCGAAAATTTTTAAACTTAGTATTTTTATTATGATTATATATACTTTGTACTTAAAACACATTCAGCTTACACTTCAGTCATTTACAGATAAAACTTTATAACAATATATTATTATAATTCTATTTTATATTAATTTATAAGACTTATTAGTACTTAATATAAATGAGCAATGGTTATAAACACAATCATGATTGCGATACATGATCTGCAATTTGGTAATAGCTTACTAGGAATGTTGATAAGAAATCACTGTTACAAATATTACCAACCTAGATACCTAGATTGGAGCAGTTCTATTTCTTCTTAGACTAACCACATTTAAATAAGAAATATAAATTGTGACTTAATTTTAAATAATAATAAATAACTATGTATCAACCAATGGTCAATATCAACAAGTAACATATAATGGAATGGAAGGTAGGTAAAACAATTTTAAACTATGAAGTAAAAACAATTTCAGATCCTAGTGCACTAATGCAATGCAATTCTTTATCTTTGTTATTATCACACTTCGTTTGGAATTTGGCGCCTTTGTAAATTAAATAACTACTCAACTAAAAGTACGTAACTAAATAAGAAGTGATCAAGGGTGGGGTTTTCTATAGTATTAAACAAACAGACTAACAACTGATGTTTGGAAATCAAAGACCTAATTTTTCTAGCTTTTCACAAAGTATGTTTTAATCTTATAGTATATTTTAACTGGCCAGGGGTTTTGGGCTGAGATATAACAAACTTTGCGCTGCTCGCAGATTTATACTTTTTGAATTTTTCTGCTAAAACGTAGGTCTTTTTTCGATGACTAAAAATAGCTTTGGTTGTGTTCTTAATAGCCATTTTATCAATAAAACTGTTTTTTTCTAAGAACACCCACGGTTGCCATTTTCTGCCTGTAAGATCGGGACTAAAAGTATCTCGTTTTGGGGTACTAGCATAGTGGGATCCATTTTCGGTTTTCTTTATGACAACCTTTGGGACTTTTACCTTTTTACTCTTTTCCTTGTGTCTTTTTATTTGAATTTCGTCAATACTTTTAAGGACATCATCGAAGTTTGGTTTAGGCTTCTTGGCAATTCTAGGAGCAATATTAACATGTTGTTTGTGTAACTTTGGCGCGTTTAAAGACAATTTTAATTGCTTTAACTTCAACAAGCTTTGTTGGGGTAAATTTATTTTAACTTTTAGATCACGTATAGATTCTTTGATAGGTGGAATGTATTTTTGAGCACCTTTAGTAATTAGTGGACGATTTGGAAAATTCAAATTAGATGTAGAATATTCTTTTTTCTCCGTAAATTTACAACGTGGTCTCCTAATTGTTTCGATTTCATTTATTTGCGATACTCGGGACCCATTCATGTTGGTTATTTTTAATAAAATACTGGAGTTCTTTTCCTCTGATGTCGTTGACGATACTTCGGGAGAACAAGACGATGTAGAAACGTCATTGTTAATAGATTTATCATTTAGTTTATAATCGAGCACATCATCTAAACTTGACTCGGATGAAAACACGGTGTCATTTTGTGTTCTTTTATCAAATTCGGGAACATGGTGTAATTGAAAATGTTCGTCGTTTTCATTTTCAGCACTACTAACATCAAGATAATCGTCTATTCTTCTCAGTGGTGAAAGGTCTTTGACGAATACATTTTCTTTATTTTCTGGAGTTTCTAGGCGGAAATCAGTTGATACCTGAGTTGGATCAATGTAGTCTGGGGTATGTACTGGCGATGGTCTCCAGTCGTCAGATTCTAAGATAATACTGTCTTGATCATTATCTGACTCGATATTTTTATCTCCGTATAGCAAAGTTTTATTCATTATATTCATATGAGGGGTTCTATACAATGTATCTACGATTTGAGCATCATTCTCAGACATGTTTTGTTTATGTAGTAACTTAACTTTGTCTGTGTGGCTACAAGAATTGGTGTTGCTATAAATACTATGCTCATCGTGTTCATATTCCGATGCAGAACTAGTTGGCGATGAAAGAGCGCTAATCACAACGTTTTCCGCCACTTCGTCGCTGAAGACATCTTCTGCACAAGTGATGTTTTCAATCCATGATGAATCTTGAATTGTATTTTCTTCCTGACACTCTAAAACTACAGAGTCTACAAAATTATCTTCGGTTTCATGATCGCTAGAACACAATTCTTTTAATAACTCAGTGTTTTCACCTTCGTTCTCTGTTTCAATTTCAGCGATAAACTCTTCCTGCAACTCTGCGATACATATTTTTTCTTCACTTTCTTCGGTTATTATACAGTTATCATCTATCAAAATACAAAACGAAACATTTTCTTCAGTATTAACTGAATTTCTTCGGTTGTTGGGTAAATAGTTTTCAATATCACCGATTCTATTGCGCTTTGAAGCCCAATGGTAATGCATGTTCTCAATGCCTTCGATATTATTATGAACATCTCGGCTTATATTAACATTTAAAGCAGAATCTGAAAACGATCTTTTGAGGGGTCGAACACAATTTTTAAGAGTATCTTCACAATAATTGTGAACTTTGTCATTGTTTTCCTTACATTTAAATTCTAACTTGCTATCGTTCATATTAAAGGTATCTTCGGTAATCTGTGATATGATTGAATTATTAGAGAAACTAAATGAAATATCTTGGTTATCAATTGAATTGCTTGGAACGTTCATACCTTCAGTGCAATTATTTACAAAATCTGATTGAATTTTTGGCTCGGCTAAACTACTTTCATAAGCATTTATATCAAACAATTTTTTTTGATCAGGTATATCAAAGTTATTTTTAGAATCAATTGCTTTATTAGGAATACCATTTGATTCATCGTTAGAATTGTTTATGTAGTTGTTTGTGTTTGTTTCACAGTCAACCTTTATACGTTTGCCATCAAATTGGACATACGAATCTTTGATCAACTTACATTCATCCTCTGAATAAACTTCATTGTCAATATCATCAAGAGTTGATTTTATATTGCTACTAATATTTGGAATCACAAGAGAACAGGCCACAACATTATCATTTAGTAGTTTAGTTTCATTTGCATCCTTTACTTCATGGGTGTTAAGTTTGCCTTCATTGTACATTATTAGTTTTTGAATCCAAGGAGAATAAAGTTTTTTGCACTGGTAGCCAGTATATTTTTTTGTATACAAAGTAGCGTTAACTTCGGAGTCAACCTCATTACTCGAGCTTTTTATGTAACGATCGTCAATGACTACATCTGTTGTCTCTATGGAGTTAGGCGAACTATTGTGAACAATACCGATGTCATTTGATTTTTCTTTATCTTGAATACCAATGCCACTATTTAAAGCAACGTTGACTTCGGAATTAACTAAGTTACTCAAGCTTTTTGCGCAAGGTTCGTTAATGACCACATCTGTTATCTCAACGGAATTGGTTGAATTACTATGTTCATTACCGAAGTTTAAGTCTTTTTCTTGAATATCAAAGATACTTGTTAAACTAGCGTTGACTTCGTGGTCATCTTCGTTACAAATTTTTTTTGCGCATGGTTCTTCAATGACCACATCTGTTATCTCCATGGAGTCAGGCGAACTATCGTGTTCATTGGATGTTAATTTAGCTTGAATATCAATGATACTATTCATAACAGTGTTGACTTCGGAATTAACTTCGTTTCTCAAGCTTTTTGTGCAAGGCTTGTTAATGACCACATCTGTTATTTGTTCGGAATTGGGTGAATTAATATGTTTATTACCGATGTCATTGCATTTATTTTTAGCTTGAACATCAAAGAAACTAGTTAAATTAGAGTTGACTTCCGGGTCAACTTCGTTACTCAATTTTTTTACGAATGGTTCGGAAACGACCACATCGGTTATGTCCACTGCGTTCGTTGGGTTCTTGTGTTCACTACTGATTTCGTTGCATTTGTCTTTAGCTTGAATATCGAGACTAGTAAAAGTAGCGCTAGCTATGGGGTCAACTTCGTTGGACAAACTTTTTGCGCAAGGTTCGGTAATGACTATATCTGTTAAGTCCACGGAGTTGGGCGAACTATTATGTTCATTACGGATGTCATTGCTTTTATCTTTAGCTTGAACATCTAAGATACTAGTTAAACTAGCGTTAACTTTGGGGTCGACTTTGTTACTCAAACTTTTTAAGCATGGTTCGACAATGACAACATCTGTTATGCCTACTGAGTTAGGTAAAATTTGTTCATTACCGATTTCGTTGCATTTGTCTTGACTATCAAATATACTATTCAGAGTAGTATGTATTTTGGTATCTCCTTCGTTCCTCATACTTGTTGCGTAAGGTTCATCTACGATCTTATCTGTTATCCCCATAGAGTTGGACGAAATATTGGTATCATTACCAATTTGATTGCATTTGTCATTAACTTGAATGTCAAATATACTATTGTTACCGATGTTACAGACACTTTTATTTAATTCTTTTTTAGAAACCAATAGTATTTCTTCTTTGGAGTTTGCATCAATATATTCTTTTGCTGAACACGAAATACCTATCCCTACAACTTCTTTCTTATTTGTTTCATTTTCATGTTTAAGACAAGAGTTAATATTATCTTTAATATTCACACTATCAACGTTTACATTTTCTAAATGTGTTTCTTGTTCAAATAATATTTGCATTTTAGCGTCAACACTATCAAACAAATTACTGGTTTCTAAAGAATTTCGTAGTTTTTCCCTGTTTGATTTCAGATTAAAATCCTCAGTAATGTTATTTTCAATAGTAAAAGTATTAACTAAACTGCTCAAAGTGGTTGTTAAGATAGGCCGATTGTCTATACTATCGCTATTGTCTAAGTTGTTTAGAGTAATTTTATTAGATAGTGATTCTTGTTCCATGAAAACCGAATCTTCAGATGAATTTCCAAGAAAACTAGTGATACCTTCATCACTTCCTGTAAAAGAATTTTTGTTTGACTGGTACCCAGAATCAACGCTATATGTTTTATCTAAAAGATGCTGAGCATCTAGTATCGCAGTACAATTTTCAATGTAAGTAGATCTTATCGTTGCAGTGCTCTCATCTACGCTTTCAGTTATATCAGACCTTAAATGAATCATACTATTAGTATTTTCACGACTGCTCGCGATACCATTGTTGCCCGTTACATTTTCTTCGTCAAATTTACATGGTGTACATTCCAATGTACTTTTTAAAACGAAGTCGTCAGATGGTTTTTTTATTAACTCATCCTTACCGGTACCACATTGGAAATTATCTAATACTTCATCACCATCTAGGATTGTGGCTGGACTATCGGTTTCTGGTGTTTTACATTTACTAAAAGCTTGATAGTTAGTAACATCACTTATCGTTTGTATGTCTTTTTGTTGTTCAAAACACTTTAAAACACTGACTTCAGTTGTATGATCCATAATCTCCATAGTAATAGTAGTCGTCTTTTCCTTGTGAATAAATGAAGTACTGGGAGTTAGGTTCTTTGCAAATGTTTTATCTACAAGCAGTTCACTTTCAGATATCAACTCACTATAATATTTATTAGGTTTGCAGATGCCAGTGCTGGATTTAAAAACGTCTTCTTTATTACAAATTAAAAGAATTTCTTTGTCGCCTTCATCTTTCATTAATATTTTCGAGTTTAATACATTTTCGGAATAATCAGTTTGAGGTGACGTATTAGTTTTTGCCTTGTGATTATAAACAGCATCTTCATTAATGGATATAGCCCTTGTCGTGTTATTGTCATTGAAAACGTCTTTTTTCCCTTCAGCAATGAGAGTTCTATGTTTGTCATCAATTAAAGGATTTATTATCTCAACTTCGTCTTTGTAAGTATGAGAAACAGCTTCAATTTTTTCATATTCATTGGACACACTGTTATTTTGTATGACAGATTTTGCATTGTTTATGTTTTGTTCAAACACTTCAGAATCTGCCACATGATATATACTTTTATTGGTTTCAAAGAGTTCATTTTGCATGTTTTTATTTGGCAACTCTTGGCCAAAATTAGTTATTGTAATTTTAGCTTTAACTCTAGCAGATTTTTTAAATTTATTTTTATGTTTATGTTTAACAATGACGTGCGTAGAACTTTCTTTGGTCTCTGTATTTGTTTTGTTTTTATCAGAGCTAATTTCTGTGATTGCTTTGACATTATGATGACTAATATTAATTGGTTCTCCTTTATTTAAATATTTATCTGATGTCTCAAGAATTTCATGGGAAGCATCATTTTGATCAGCAACTAGAAGAGCAGTGTCTTCTTTTATGTTTATTTTACTATTTGCACTTTGGTTATTTCTCACAATGATACTTTTAGCATTTGATTCATTAGAGTATATATCAGAAAATAATTTTAATGGTTTATTAAGGCCTTCTATACAATTTATTAGGATATTATCGCTCCCATTTAAATCACCAGCATTACTATTTGTCTCGTTTTGTACGGTTTTTATTAGTTCGTCATCGTAAGTATTTAATAAAGGTAGTTCATTTTCTGACTTGTTTAAGCTGAAATCTAGGGCACATTCTATTGATGTTTCAGGCTTCGGGTAATTAATGGTATCAGATTGACTTTTTACATGTGAACTGCTTTGCGAGGTTAAATTCATCGGTATATTTTCATCTTCTTCAGTTGTTTTGTGTGAATAAGTACTTTCTTCAATTTTTCTTATATTTTCTGGATTTTCTATAATCACGCTATCTGTTCTAATAGCGTTTGCGTTTGATTCATCTTCTGAGTACACCAAATTATGAGCTTTGGCTTTTCGATACTTACTTAACTTGGTAACCTCTGTACCTGGATCTTCTACTGAAATTGCATCACTTGAAATAGTCACATTTACGTTACGTTCTCCGGTTTCTATAGGATATTTATTTTGAATGTTACGAGATCCTTTATTATCATTTATAAACTGTTGATTAACTTCGGGGAAGTTAAGTTCAATCTCATTATCCAGCCTGGGTAATGAAGCTAAGCAAACTCCCGAATTCGTTTCTAAATCATGCAAACTATAGTTAGCTTTAACAGACTCCATATTATTTGCAGTAAATGGACTACCTACCAATTTACAACTTGCATTTTCGTAAACTGTGTTTCGTGTCATTTCTTGTTTTTGTATTTGATTACAAGCTGTGTTTCCATCTATTCGCATTGATGACGGCGATTTCGCTTTATTAGAAAGAGGATTCGATACTTTTTCTATAGCTCTCTCACCCAAAATGTTTTGGACTGGTGCTGCAATTTCCACATTTAACATTTTGGGACTACAAGGTTTTATTTCAAAATTACATCCTACCTCTTTATGGATTACAGATTGACTTATCTTTGCTTCTACATCGAGTGGCGATACTGGCCTTGGCAAAACTTCTATAATCTGCTTTATGGCGTTCTTGCGATCTTTCATTGGAATAAAATCCTTTGATGTTGAAGATTTGAAGCTATTATTCATATTTGAAGATTCAATTACTTCTTCAAACTGATTTAAAAGTTCAATGCTATTGTAGCCTTTAATATTTTCAGGTAGTTTTGATACTTTTTGTATATGTTCATATTTGGCAAGTTCTTCGCTGGGAACATTTACTAGGCCAAGTACATAAAGTTGATCTTGACTTTTTGAACTTTCATGATGCCTATAATTATTTGGAGTGGGGATTTCTTTAGAATTGTTATTGTTCTCTTCATCTCCTTCATTCCACATTGATAAAAACTGTCTAACATCGATTTTTTTGTTTTCTTTACAGTTAGTGGGTGTTAAATCAGGTTTCGGCAACATATTAGGTGAACTTCCAATATTTGGTCGATACCGATAGTCATATCGCCTATAATATTCATTATGTAGTCTGTTGATATTAAAATCAACACTTCTAACACTTGTAGTAGATGACTGACTTACATAACCACAGTCTTCTTGAGTGCCTTGTGTTTGGGTAGTGTCATTACTAGTGTTCGAGTCAGTTGGAGATATAGCCAATGTACTTGGTGAGAATTGAGGTGGGTTAAAACCTATTGGATGCTCAAAATGCCTGTAGTGTGGCAAGTAGTCATAGGTTTTCATACTGTCCTTTCTATGGTACTGCTGTAAAGGGACCGGATGTACAACAGGTGATGCATAATTTGATATAGGTACAGGTTTTTGCATTTGGTGAACCCTAGCCATTTCATTCATAAAATAACTATCTGGCAAAGAATATTTAGTCTTTAAATGTTCATAATCAACATAAGCTTTATTGTTATCTGATGACTGTTTATTTGAAGATTTAATCGAAGTATCTGGTACATATGAAGGTACCTTGTTTTGAGTATTTCCTACTGGTGGTGTATAGGCTGGCTGATGTATAACTTGGTTACGAAATTGCATGTTATAATTAATAGACTGTTGGTTAGGCCTTTGATATCCTTCTATGTTGTGATCAGGTAGTCTGTTATCTAGATACTTCAAATGTGGATATACAGGATATGGGTGAGGTCTGGTGTTTGGAATCTCATATTTATGTGAACCATAAGGAGGAGGTGGATGGAATGGATTAGGGTAGTTATTTATATAATCATACCTTGCTTGTGGATATCTGTCTTTCACTGATGGATATGGTTTGAATCGATCACTTGCGTCTTGATAGTAGGAATCAGGATAAACATAGCTTGCATCTTCTGGAAATGTCCTATGGTGTCTGGCCATAGGCATGACCGGTGGCCTTGGCCCAGCACAACTAGGGTACTGCGGGTATTGATAAACCTCATGAGCACTATAAGTTCTTGGAGCATGCAAATTAACTCCACTCTGAGGCCATCCGTGTGGGCCAGTTCGTGCTAGGGGAGAGTTTACACTAGGCGCACACATTTCCGGTTCCCTAACATTTTTATGTTCATTGGTTAACAAGTTCATAGCATAAGGCACATCACAGTACTTGGCATCAGGAGCCATGGTTTGTTTTGAGTTTTTAGAGAGTACAACATTTCTATCTTGAACGTGATTTGTATTAGGTTCAACAGCATGTTTGATAGCACTGTAGGTTGGTGGCACCATAATACGCTGCATGTTCTCTTGGTATGTTTGTCTCGGTGATATGTTTCTTGAGGGATTGACATTAAGTTGTTTATAAGGATACTCAGGGGGACGAGGGTATAAGTTGTCTGGATATGGCCATGGATCGACAGGTGCTTTTTTAAGATATGCGTCATTTGAAGCGGGTGGAGGAACCACTCGGTCGGGTCCTATGACGGCGCATGGTCGCACTGTCACCTCTGCTTTAGCCAATGGATTAGTTCCGATATCTTGATACGATTTATTTTTGTTACACTGCAGGGCGACCCTGCTCTGAGAGTACTTACTGCCATCTTTGTGTTCGCCCAGAGCAGTTTCTATCCTCAAATCTTTAGCATCCATTGCCAACGAATCTAGGATTCATGGTCTTAATTTTCGTACTCATCTTATATCCAAGTCCTTTAGCCACTCTAGATTCTGGGGTGCCAATCAACAATATCCATCCATGCTGCACCTACTGAAATATAAACAAAATATCAGAGGAGCAATGTCAAGTTATCTGTCAAAACACTGCCACATAGGCCTGCAGTTTCTTTTATAAACCATATCTCAAAACTATTGGTTTCAATTGTCAGACGCTAGTTACCTTTAGGATTCCAAAACTCCTTAAAACATCAATATTATTTCCAAGGAAACAACGATACCGATTTATTACGACCCCCCGTACTGTCGCAGTGTTAGCAACCTGAAGCGAGCTGACTATCGTACCAGGGGTGTAGAATTATCGTATTTGTCACTGTCATGGACCGAAATTATCGTACTTATCAGAATAATGTCTATTATAAATAAATAAATCATATTAGACATGATATTGATATGTATTCAAGTACCCTGTAGTTTATCTCTTTTAAACCACCGATTTCAACTCAACAGAACACTTTGAAAACCAAATGTTTTATTGCATGGTACCAGACCTGAACCGATTCCCTTTCTATTTAAAGTTCATAAAACGCGCGAAATTCGAATTCGCTCGGAAGTTCTGTATGAAACACGCCAATATTTCGTATTTATAAAGTAGAAATGAATATGGATTATGGAAGAGTAATGAGAAATGAAATGAAAGAATTTTCTTTACATACCAATATAATATACATTATTCATATAAACAGATAATATTTATTTTAATATAATATTTAAAACATATATTAATGTAAGTAATCAATATATTCATAAATATGAATTTTTCGTTATATCACTTAAAAATCGTTTGGCATTAAATCACTATTTAATTCCTCTACATTCGTGTCACCATAAAATATTCTGAACCGTTCATAAAATATTCTGCTTTCTGTTGAGTTTGTTTTTAAGAGTCACGCTTTGTTCATGCGACTGTATTCACTTTGTGAATAAAAACATGCTACTGCGCTTTAGTTTAGGCTATCAGCGTATGAGTAAAATAAATTTAATCTTCAAATTTTGCATCATGATGGAAATTATCGTACAATCTGCGTACGATAATACTGTGCTATCGTACATCGTACGTAGGTACAAAATTATCGTATTTGTACGATAATTATCGTATGGTTCCGAACACTGTACTGTCGTCCATTACGAGTTAATGTTGCCATAACATATTATTTCAAAGAGAATATAAACGCTACGCTAGAAATTATTTGATTGAATGGTAGCTTCATAGTATTTAGGTTGAAAATTCTAGTAAACGATAAAATAAAATGCAGTGATTTTTCTTGATGACTTCTCTGTAAATAAGATGTAACTGGCATAAATACAGTCAGCCACAAAAAATGAGAAACGACTTTAGAGCTACAAAAAATAAGCACGTGTAGAGGGTGCCTATTATAATGTTGCCATAAACATGACTGAAGGTTTGATTGTCATTAACAAACTGTCAGTTTCAATAAAGATATGGATATAGTCTGTATCTGTTTTTTTTTCAAATAAAAAAAATGCACATTGGTGAACCAAGGATGGGGCAGAAATAAAAATATTATAGTATTGTGTTTAATTGAATCTATTTATGCTCATGTCATCTGAAACATAACATATTTATTTATTATATTACCTTCAGGCTCGTGTTAAGCATCTACCTTTGTTTAATTCATATTTTGTTTTGTTAATTTAACTATTTGAATTTTGAACAAATATTTAATGGTTATTTATTTATTATGCTAGTATATCAGTCATGTACCCATAACACAAGCTCTGCTTATTTTGGGGCCAGATAATGGTGTGTAAAATGTCCGGGATTATTATTACTTTTATTATTTCTATTATAAAATAAGTATTGATACTTATTTTATTAGATTGATACACTCTATCTTATAATAGGTATCGTGGTCTATAAATATGCTCAGCTCCTTGTCCTTGTTCAAGCTCCATTTATTTTGAGACCAGATGATGATGTGTGTGAATTAACCAGACATTATTATTATTTGGACATATTTGGGGAATGTCTACAAAGGTGCTAGGTGTCATTGTCTTAGATATATCTTAGGTATTTTTAAAACACAGTAAACTAATACCTTATAGACTCATTCCTATGTTCAAGTCTGGAAGTGAAAGAGATCTCGCTAATTATACATCAAATAAGAGCGCTATAACAGCTGATGCAGTTACAGCGCTCTCAAAGCATATATTTGACTGGGAGAAGTCACAGGGTGCAATTAGGGTATTGTGTGATCTATCTAAAGCCTTTGATTTGTGAGTCTTGCAACCTTAACGTCAGGCTATTGATCTTAATATACGGTCTAATATATCCGATAGAGTCTAGAAAGTTTACGTGGGTGGTGAGAGGTCTTCGATACTACACTTCTATTCATTTAGATACTAGGCCCTTTTTAATTCTTAGTTTATGTTAACGATTAACCTTTTTTTATAAAAAAATATTTGCGATATAGTTTTAGTTGCTGATGATACGTCATTTCATTTTTTTTACTGTTTCGTTCATTCAATTTTAACGTTGCTAGATCTAAAACTCGTATTTGCGATAACGTTAATAAATCCCTATCGTTAGTTCTTTACAGGTTCACTATATGTATTTTTTTACTTAATGCTAAAAAAAATGCACGAACTTCACATTGCCAATAAATAATAATGCATTAATAGCTGACCAACATTGAAATTAATGGAGAGGCAATTAGTTTTGTAGATTCCACGATCTTCCTAGGTATAGGATATTGATACAAAACTACAGTGGGTACCACAAATTCAAACATGCTATTAGAAACATACTGACAGGTTTATTTCAGCTTCCTTCATAGTGTTATGTCATTATGGCATCAGTCTCTATGGAAAAGCAGCTGATAATAAAATGTGAATCATTTTTTGATTTTGATGCTCATTTTAAGTATATCAACAATTGCTTACAAGTTCAGAATCAGCCAGATAAATGTACACAGGTTTTATTAAAAATTGGTTTTAAATTTAATATGAAAGTAGATTAAAAATGTCTAAAAACCCTTCTGCTTGTCACATAAAGCCTAGAGTGGACCACTCCACTCCGACTGTTTCCCACACTAGCGACCTTACTTATAAACGCCTCTGAACTTAAAATTAAAAACTGTAGAGCTATAGAGGCTGTAGAGACCCTTACGTAAGATCACAAGGAATTCATTGTCTCATTAATTATTTCAATTGATGACACTAAAGAAAACAGAAATGAGGTACCTACTCTAAGTGGCTCTGTTCCCCACACTAAGGCTAAAGCATGTATATTATTTAAGATGCTGATGATGAAAATAAAAATTAATATGCATATCGTTACATCGATAACGCTCAATATAATTCACTTGCTTGCCCATCCCTAGTCCTTAGCCGAGCCGAGCTTATGGCACTATGGATGGAGGGACCCGTGCAGTGCAGTGCTGTTGATGTAATGTAGTACTCTATCTGTGGCAGGGAAGGAGAGGACCCTGCACAAACTAACTAAATATAGGAGCTGCCTGGCTGGCTGGCTGGCTGATTGATAGTTTTCTGACTTTTCTGACTGAGCTAAGAGAAAGAAAAACAAAAAATTTTCAAAGTATTTTATAGAAAAAAATATTTTAGTAAAGAATCATGAAATACGTATCAGTTAGTTCAATTATTTCTCTTATATTTGCTGTGTATATTATAAACACAATATGGACTTTAGCTGAAATATTTATACCGCCCGTGTGCAGTCGTGGCGAGAGATGTTACACTTCTTTTTTAGCCTCAGACCCAGTCCTCCACCTCGTCATCTTCACTTCAGTGAAGCAGCAACCTTATTTTGATGGCTCCTCGTCAGATGCAGTTACTAAAATCCATACTTCCATGGAATTTGACTATTGGAAACCCGCCGACATGTGAGTTACCTAGCGAAATAAGTCTATGCTCTAGCTGCACCTTGCATTAGAAGTATTTACTTACCTGCCTATAATATTTACTTTTTTACATAGTGATATTGAATTGAAAGTGCCTCTTAAAACGCGAAATAACGGCACATTATACATGCATGCAGCATTATTGGATGATGTCCGAATTCACAAACAGTTTGGTGAAATTTATCGCACAGAAGCTATTCATACACTTCCATTGGTGACATATGCTGAACCACAGGCTGAAACTTATAACCTGCTTCAAAAAAATGTAAGTATAAAAAGGTACCTTTCATGTGTATTTTATATTATTGTACATTACTCTGTACATTATTGTAATTCTGTATAAATTCCAACCAACTTAAAAAAAAAACTTTCAAGGTATATTTCTACATCTTTCAAGTTATAATTGGTGAAACTCAAATGAATGTTATTAGTCAACATTGTTGTATAAGTTAGTGTGTGATATATTATATTTTTATATTTTCAGAATGACAATAAAAAAAAAACAAATAAGGGCCTACTCCCATATTCCCACATTAGTACTGTAGCACCTATTTCAATTTTAACTGATGATCTGAATCTTCCCGCTAATAAAATTCCTGGTGAATTTTATCCTTATTTGAGGTAAATAATATGCAATGCTATTTTTTTCAACTTTGTAACTGTCCAAAACTATTGTGAACATTTTTGGGCAGCCTATTAACCCCTGAAGCTCCTTAGCCATACATCAAAATTTCAAAATGACAGCAGGTGCACCTTAGACGTGATGGCGGCAAATATAGAAAATACAGCATTGTACAAAATATGTAATAGCATGTTGTATGAGAGAATGAGAAAAATTAACCCCTGAAGCTCCTTAGCCATACATCAAAATTTCAAAATGACAGCAGGTGCACCTTAGACATGATGGCGGCAAATATGGAAAATACTGCATTGTACAAAATATGTAATAGCATGTTGTATGAGAGAATGAGATAATGGTGCAGCGACATATGGCGCGGCAATCGAGTACCGAGCAGGGAGAATTGAATTAACTCACATCACCAGATGTACCAGAGTACCAATATGAAAGCCGATTTCTGGTTTCTCTTTAAGCCCTGTCTAACACAATACAAGATAGTGTTAAATTGTGTCATGGCTCAAACAATTATTATAAGTTTTTTGAACTCATATTTTTTTGGGTGGTCGCTGGTTATTGCAACATGATTGAAGCTTAAATTAAAAGCTAATACATGATAAATACCTATTAACTACTAATCCAATTTATTGGTGAAATGGTTTTTACTAATATTCAGTTAAGATTATTATATTTATACCTGAATATTGATTAATAATGACGACCTCTGTGGCGCAGTTGGCTAAGACCCGGCTGAGACGCAGAAGGTTGCGGGTTCGATTCCCGCCCCGGGAAAAATGTTTGTACGATCTGCAAGTATTTGTCTCGGGTCTGGGTGTTTCTATGTATAATATGTATGTATTTACAAAAAAAAAAATATAAGTAGTATATCAGTCATGTGGTACCCATAACACAAGCTCTGCTTACTTTGGGGCCAGATGATGTTGTGTGAAATGTCTGGGATTAATAATTTATTATTTATTTATTTAATAATAATAATAATATATTTATTTAATAAGACAATAGGGTCCAGATGGTTAGTAAAACTTAAAGTTAGGGGTTAGTACTTAATGACTAAAAGAGATTTTGTCCTCTTTGACATTGCATTCTGCAAGTTATTGCAAACAACTTTGAATGTCCTCTGATGTGGAAGCTCACCCAGCTTACCTTGCAGAATAACTATAACTTGCAGAATGCCGTTGCTGCTCCCGCGCACTCGACTGAGCAGTGAGGCAGTCTTTTTCCGCCAGATGGCGTCAAAAGTGTCTGTCCGTGCATCGGCGAACATGCCTG
Organism: Lampropteryx suffumata; assembly: GCA_948098915.1. NCBI lineage: Eukaryota > Metazoa > Arthropoda > Insecta > Lepidoptera > Geometridae > Lampropteryx > Lampropteryx suffumata. Next base: position 6,100,060 of record OX402548.1, on the reverse strand, counting down.
ACGCATTGCAGAAGCGCGGAAGCCGCAACAGCGTTCTGAAAGCATTATTGTATTGGACTCGCAGAGCATTGAAAGCCTTTTTGGTATGCTGAAACCTCGCCGTGTATATGGATGTACAGTACGCCTTAAACAGAGTTATTTTAACTGCGTCTGTACATCGTGCGAATCTGCGGGCTAGCATATTGGTCCTGACTGTCAATGCTCTGCATTCCCTTTCCATGTCATCGTCATCTTTTAGATGGTCGGTTACCAAGTGTCCAGGGTACTTGAATTGCGCAACCCTCTTAAAAATATACTCCCCATATTAAAACCATAAAAACCATGCAAATTTTTACAGGATCAGAAGTGGCAAATTCCTGCCCATTATCCAGCACAATGTGCTCAAATCTCGATTGTCACAGTTACAACTCCTTAACAGTAGCTCAAGTACAGTTAAAATCACTATTAACATATCACCTGCATCATACGGCTCTATGAGACTGGCCATGCATGTGAGACTTGCATTAGACCAATTGCATGGTCTTGGCTTCAGTGACAAAGATGTGGATGATGTTAAAGGAATCTTTGCAGATACCAACTTGTATTTGCTGTCTGCAACTGTTTTGATTGCTAGTTGTCATGTAAGTAAATTTTTTAATGTTTCAATATTGACGAAAGACAATGTTTTCGATAAAACTAGATGAATTTCTTTTTTAATGGTTTAAACATTTACTTATCTTTCACATCTGTGACGACCTCTGTGGCGCAGTGGGCTTAGGTCAGGCTGAGACACAAAAGGTTGCGGGTTCGATTCCCGCCGCGGGTCAAATGTTTGTATAATCTGCATGTATTTGTCTCTGGTCTGGGTGTTTCTATATATAATATGTATATATTTACAAAAAAAAGTATATAAATAGTATATCAGTCATCTGGTACCCATAACACAGGCTCTGCTTACTTTGGGGCCTGATAATGATGTGTGAAACGTCCGGTTTCTGAAAAAAGGCTCAACTATGCGTGAAGAATGAAGCTTGCATGAGGAGTGATATGTTCCATGAGCGCTGGAAGCAAATGTATTTTGCGAGCTCCAGCAATAACATTGAGCACAGTGCTCAATCTTCTGCCAAGTAGGTAAGCGTGTACTCTAGTTCTAGCTTAGAATTTGATTTCAGCTGCTGTTTGATTTCCTCGCGTTCAAGAACGATGTAGCCTTCTGGCGTAGGAAGCGTTCCCTCGCCGGCTTATCGGCTCGCACTGTGCTCTGGCGAGGGTTCTCCCAGTTTGTGATATTCTTCTACTTGGTTGATGAGCAGACTTCTATGCTAGTGCTGGTTCCTGCTGGAATAAGTGCTGTTATTGAGGTAATGTATTAAAGTTGGTTTGAGCTTACTAATGTTTATTTGTCATGTTACTGAGCAATTCAGTGGTTTAAAAAAAAAAAAAAAACGAAAATGATAAATATTTTTATTTAATCACAAGGTTCACTTTAAAACCTTTTACATACTCATACTAGGTGAATTTAGGTATCAATTCCTCCTAACCCAAGACAGAAGAATTGACAAGAAACTTTTCCTGGTCCTAGTGCGTTTTTATATTACCCATCTTATAACTAGCTTATCCACGAAAAACTAATACCAAGTAGGTATATATTGCAAATCTGTCAGTTAGATGTCAGATGGCAGAGCAACATGAGGCCATGCATTCAACAATAGTCATTTATATATTACTAGCTTCTGCCCGCTGCTTTGCACGCAAAGTACATACATAAAAAGTAGCCTATTTTCATGTATGTACCTAACCCAAGTTCCGAAGATACATACATATATCCATACCAAATTTGATTGATGCAAAATAAAAAAAGTTCTGTTACACACACATCGCCTTTTATATAATAAATAATACATTAATATTGCTGGACAATGCACACAACACCGTCTAGCCCCAAACTAAGCATAGCTTGTATTATGGTGACCAGATGACTGATAGAATACTTATATATTTTTAAATACACATGAAACTTTATAACACCCAGACACAGATCAAACACTTATGTTCTTCACACAAATGTTTATGCTGGGAGGGAATCGAACCCTTAACCTACAGCACAGAAGGCAGAGCTACTACCAACTGAGCTGACAGACCAGTCTATAAATATAGATAATACTCTCTTTTCACAAAACTACCCTATATGTGTGCTTTAAATTTCTTAATAAGTATAAGGTTGAGAGATGACGGCCACTGTGAGTAATGCCTTGTAGTCAAAGGAAAGAATCAGTTTTAAAGACACCTAAAAGTTAGTCACACCCACGATTCCCCAATGTTTTTTCCAATTGTCATAATTATTTTCATATTACGACCATAATTACATCATCACATTTTGTACTGATGAGTCGTCATGAAATGCGTGTTATATTGTTTGCAGCTTTGGAAAGTTAAAAAGGTTCTGCACTTGCGGATTTCGTTCACCGGTGGGAAGTTTAGGGTCTGGCGAGACTCGAGTGCCGACGCTGGGGAGATGTCTACCGCGCAAGCCGACGCTGAAGCGATGAGATATCTTTCGATGCTTCTATACCCGCTTTGCATAGCCGGAGCTGTTTACTCGCTGATCTATGAACCGCATAAAAGGTCAGTTTTTAAGAGTCAAAGGTAGTAACTAGTAGATTACAAAGTCTCTCAGTGTTAGTAATTTAGGGCAGTTAGCAAGCTAAGGCAATAACAATTTTATTAATATAATATAATAGTATAAGTTTTAGAATCCGTCAAAGCAGCACCATTTAGCACTGCATTGCTAAAATATAATTGTAAAATATGTATCTGTTACAGTAAACAGTCTGGGTAATTAGGAATTATCTATGCGGGTTTAGTAGATAAGCGGATTGCGTAATTGTACACTATCTGGAATGAAACATATTGTATTGTAATTGTAATAGCTTGTTACTTTGTAAAATCTAGTAATCAACTGGCTAAAAAACAGCTTAACCTGCTCTACGAAGCAAAGAAGCACTCAAATGTACCGTGCATTAGATAGTACCAAATAAATATATAAGTAATATTTCTGAAAGAATTCCCTTAATACCAAATAGTCCCATATTAAGCGAAGCTGGTACTATAGAAACCAAATGACTGATATTATACTTATTTATATTCAGGCCAAGGCCAAGTCAATCTATTTATTTAAAACATAAAAGATTTTTAATATTTATATGGTCACTATAAGAGGTTAGATTAGCTAATTACGTAATAACTTCAGACAGAAGATCCCTTAAGTAGGGACTGAATAAATTTACCGACTTGGTATTACATGGATCTCACAACTTTTTACGGTAAAATAACTGAGTTGCGAGACTTGGTTTTTTTACAAGTTATGTTTTTGATTACATAAATAGTATATCAGTCATGTGATACCCATAACACAAAATGTCGGGCATTATTTATTTATAATTATCCTGGCTTTGACTGCAGTTCATACACGATCCTTTTAGACCTGTATAATGACTTCAAAGTCAAGGTAAATGTAGTTTAATTTAATAGAATCACAATTTCTTTATTATTTTATTTATTAGTTGCATCAACAAGGTATACACTAACACATCCAAATATAATATACAAACAAACCTATACTAAATTGACAACTTTATAGCAAATTTAAAGGTGTTGAGGCGACATGAAAATGCATCAATATCTAGATGTCTTTCCATTACCACCTCATCGAGAACCTTAACGAAATATGACACAGTAGTGTTATGAATCTTAATATAATTATTTACATCGATTTAATAGAGAGTATTGAGCTAAGTTGGTTTTTGCACTATTTCTGACAAACGGACTGTATTTATTATTTCTTGATAGATAGGTATAGAAATATTATTTTTTAACAAGAGATAAGGGGTGTCAATCAAACTGTTTATTAATTTATAAAGAAACATGTTGTCGACCAGTGCTCTACGTTCGCACATATGATAATAAAATTAAAGACTACATTTTTAAACAAATTAAATAAACATTACAATAATTATTACAATCTCGAATAATTAAATTTAGGTATGAATTACATAATAGTTTTTACCATAGCAAACGGAACGTTAATTAAGAAATTCTTTGACACTATAAAAACATGTCAACAAGACAGGTAAGCATTTTTGTTTTAAATTTATTGTATGGTAATTCTCTTATAGATCGAGGTATTCTATTAAATATTTTTATACACATTATGTAGCTATTTTTATGACTTAAAGTTGTTTTTCGAATTGGAACTAATAGTCTAGTGGGGTCTCTCAATTTTATTTTTGAATTTATTTGATCCTCATATTTGTCAAAGAATTTGTTGTGTTCAACAACAAAACAGCATACCTGAAATATATATTAGACTGGGCACCGTAAGCAACTTTAGTTTTATAAATAATGGTTTGCATGAGTCGAGTGGACCAGCACCACACACAGCTCTAATGCATTTTTTTTGGACAATGAAGGCCCTATTGATGTGAGTCGAATTACCCCAAAGTAGCAAACCATACCTCAATACCGAAGCAACATAACCATGGTACGCAGTCAAAGCCGTTTTTTGCTGATGTTCGGCGCAATGTCTTTATTACAAAAACAAAACTATTAATTTTTTTGCATGTGAAGTCAATATGTGATTTCCAGTTACAGTTTTTGTCTCTAAACCTAAAAATTTAATTTCATTAACATTATCTACAAATTCATCACGACATGTCAATTTAATATTATTATTACTTATATTAATGTAATTTTGAAAATGAATAAATTTTGTCTCAGATATATTTAGCTCGCAAATTGTTACATTCTAACCAATTAAGAATTAATTCAATCTCAGCATTAATTGACTCTACATAACTTATTTTTATACTATTATCAGAAACAACTATTGAAATATCATATGCAAATAGAACACATTGACATTTAGTGATCAATGGTAAATCGTTTATATATAATAAAAATAATAATGGTCCCAAAAATATTAAGTGCCACAGGAACCGTTTTTGGACACCTTCCAAGCGTTTGACCAAGTTGTCCAAATCTTGTTGCAGTAAAGCACTATCACTAACCAAATCAACTGAACGGAAGAACTTATGGTCATCACGAGTAAAACTTTGAATTATGAAAGCACGTCCCAATGTCATTAATAAATAAATTAAAAAAACCTATGTATGCTTAGATCTTTAAAACTACGCAACGGATTTTGATGCGGTTTTTTTTATAGATAGAGTGATTCAAGAGGAAGGTTTATATGTTAATACATGTATAATATAGTAGAGAAACACTGATAATTTTAGAGGTTTCTAATCACAAGACATTGGAGGCAATTCGGTTGGTTCATTTCTAAAATTAGGAATAGTAAAATATATAACCTAATTTTAGCTAAAATTTGTTAGGTTGGTGCCAACAGAATTGAGGCCATTCTGTAGTATATTTAGTATCAACATTGCACCCGTGCGAAGCCGGGGCGGGTAGCTAGTTAATAAATAAATTAAAAAACATGGGGCCCAGATGGGATCCAATACAATGAATGATAAAACATATTTCTTTCCAGTTGGTACTCTTGGGCGCTACATAGTATCGTCAACGGTGTCTACGCCTTCGGATTCCTGTTCATGCTGCCTCAACTGTTCGTGAACTACCGTCTGCGATCGGTGGCCGCGCTTCCGTGGCGTGCGTTTATGTACAAGGCGTTCAATACCTTCATAGATGATGTGTTTGCGTTCATTATAACTATGCCGACGGCACATCGCGTGGCTTGCTTCCGAGACGATCTCGTGTTCTTGGTGTATTTGTATCAGAGATGGTGAGTGTATAGTATAATAACGTATGTATTATATCAATCATCTGGTTCCCATTTCCATAGTAAAAGCTATGCTTAGTTTGGCGCTAGACACGAATTGTCCACCTATATATTTATTTATATTAATGCTACATTTATATATGACAACAATAATTCTACAATATTAACGATGCGTGATATTGTAATCAGAAACATTAACTTATATAGTATTAGCTGATGCCCGCGGCTTCGCACGCGTGGTACCTCCATAAAAAGTAGCCTATGTCCTTCTCCAAGGTCCCATCTTTTCGGTTTAGGCGTGAAAACGTAACAAACAGACAAACAGTCAGACAGAGTTACTTTGCAGTAATGTATAATATTATATATATAGTATATAGTATAGATTTAAATCGCGATATCGTGATAGGAACAATAGAAAAACTATTGTGTTTAGAAAGTGCTTTTCTACAGATTAAAACTTGTATGAGCTCTTCTCGGTCAGATAAATATTCAAGTCAATACTATACTTAAAAACTTGTGTTTCGTATTTTTCTCCGCATTCTTCGAATCCCGGGACCCCTGTCCTCTAAATTACGTAGCACGCAATAACTAACAATAGACGTGATTTATGTATGCGATCACAGCTGTCAAACTCACTTATTGTACGCTAAATAGAGAAATAGCGACAAGCTTTCGTAATATAAAAAAAATCACGACTCGAGACTTATTTGGGAGGTTGTCTCTACTAGCACTTTTACATAATAACCATACCGGTATTCAATGTGATTTAAAGGTTCTTTCTAGCGATCACAGAAGTGGAGATAGCCTTGCCCAGAACTAAAGAATAGTAGATTGTTGCAACGAGCGCAAAGTGAGTTATTAATGCACGAATGTTATGTTGGCACTGAATTAACACGAGTACATTAATTACTCTCTTTAGCAAGGTGCGTAATTTACTTTTCTTTCAACTACCAGTCTACCTACTGTGATAAAATATACCTCTACTCAAACTAAAAATATGAAGAATCAAAGTTTTACAATGGAACAAAAATGCGCGCCATTTCATTTTTTTTCACCAGTCGGTTTTATTCTGCCGATTTTTATTATCAGCCAGTATCTTTTTGATCTAATGCAAACATTTTATATTAAACTTAATGGGAGATATTAAACCTCTGTAGTAAATTTATATCTAAATAAAAAGTAAAAAACAGTGCAATAATGAAAAACAGTGGAATAATGAGATTTCATATAACATTACTCCACTGTTTTGGTTCTAAGCAAAAAATACGTCCTTTGTTATCGGTTTTGTAGTGATTAATGATAACATTACTACGTAGTTGAAAGAAGAACAAGTTAAATGTTTTTGACGTGATAACGTCTAATAAATCGATGAACGCCGGCTGCACGCACAAAAAAGCATGACTCATTGGCCACATTCCGCCTGAGCCGAACGTGCAAGCGAGAGCGCGGAACAAGCGATACAGAGGCACGATCGGTTCATCAATGTTTTCTTACGACGTTACCATGTAAAATTATCGTCCGCAAAACCGACTTTACAGACAGTCATTTTTTTAGTAAGAGGCCATGCATGTAACTTTTTTACGGTTTTCAGGTTGTACCCTGTAGACAAGTCTCGTACTGACACTGCCGCGAGCATGGACGAGAATCCAGAGGAATCGGAACCCATAAAGCAGAAAGAGGAATAGTATCTCAAATTGAGGCTACAGTACCCAATACCCAGGTATTTTTATACGAATTAGATACAGGAAATGGAGGCGTAGAGAACATTAGAGCGGCATGTCACACGGTGGGATCTTGTAACCGCAAAACGCGCTGTTTTAGTGTTGAATGTTTGCGTGTGAAGGTGAGTTTAGTTAGACAAAGTAAAGAGCAATAATTTCAGCGGTTTTGATCTGTCTTTCGTGTTGTCGTTGTTTACACAAAAATGATTTGATGTACAAAAAGCATTTGCTTGTTTGGTCTAAACCCACCTTTATACATTCCACACCGTCTGGCATTGTTCTTATTTGCATTTGTGAAACAGCATGTTTATCTAGTACGGCGTTAATGTGTAATGTTATGTATAAACGAATCATAAATGGCTTGATTAGCCATATTCACACTCTCAATATGCTATTTTAAAAAAGAGAAAAAATATGTAAAAATGCTCATTAAGCAAAAAAGTGGAAATTTTTACACAAATACAAAGCTAACTTTCATTAGGCCATGCCTGTATTGTGGGGGCCGTATGCATATATTGGACAAGTTAGAAGGCATGTATAAACTGTCATTTAAGAGTGTTTCTTATTAAAATGGTTATAAGATGTGGTCTGAAAATTGAGGCTAAATTTTATTGTAATTTATTTATTAAAATTTGGAATACAATACAATGATGTATGTTTTGTAGTATAGACCTATTTTGGCTAGATAGACCAATCATAAGCAAAACAGAGGCAAAACGCTATAATAGAAAAAAAGGTTCACTTTTGAACCAAAACATAAAATAAATTTAAGAACATTTAAATGTATATTGTATATAATGCTTTATATTTAAATGTATGTATGATCAAGAGTTATGGCCAGCCCCAGCGACGCAGGCTAAATTATTTGTGTTTGATATGAATTACTTGCTTTTTAAAAATCCCTTATCATTTATAAAAAGACAATAATTTTAAACAAAAAAAAAACCAACTTTAAACTGAAAAGTAAAAAATCACTTTTCCTTCGTCTTCATCATCAGACCCCTAATGACAGTCACAACCTATCTAGGTGTAAAGTTCTCATCAATACAAATTAATCAAGCCCAAACACCAGGTAATTGCTGTAAATCATTGAGGTGTTCCCTCGACTGTATTTCGGCTCCATCATCAGATTGACTCCAGACCTTCATCAGGTAGTAGCTTTAAAATTCTTTACAAAAAAAAAATTTACAAACGCACTAGTCGTCACTACGATTTTCAAAGGTTCTCTTTCTCTGAGATACCATCATCAGATCCTGGTTTCCTTATCATTGTACTCTTGGGATATCTCCTTTCAAAAAAAAAACATTAATATCGGTTCATAAACGACGAAGTTATTCGCGCACACATAATATACGGTCGAATTGAGAAACATCCTTTTTTTGAAGTCGGTTAAAAAAGTTTTAATGTGATGTAAAATAATAAATTACTGTAATCAATTTAGTGAGGCTGGTCCATCTACATCACATAAATAAATGGTATTATTGTGTATTTATTGTGTAGCATTTTATGCTTAAGTACTTTATATAAAAATTACATTATAATATTTTTATAATTATCTAGCTAAATGTCTTACAGGTGCTCAGTTATTTAGTATGTACTTCTGTAATGTCAAATCATTTTCCAGTGATTAAGGTAATTTATTTATTAAAATAATATTTATCAAATACAATTCGACTTATAAAATTTTGACTTCGAATTATAAGCAGTTTTGAAATAACATGATTATTACGACTTATTTTGATTATTATAACTTATAAGCAATGCATTTAAATACTAGTGAATGCTGTGTACATAGAATAAAATTAAAAACAGATATATTAAAAAAAAAAAAAAATTGTGATCTAATATTTGTGTAATTGACTGATATTGTAAAGATGTCTACGAATAGTATAATACTCGTTATTAGTGATAAAATTTGTTAAAAAATGCCTTTAAATTAAATTAAAGAAAATAAAATGTCAAGGGCGGTTGTGTTCTAGCTGTTTACCTAAAATAATAGTTTGGGCGCTTTATAAATATATAGAATATTATATAAAAGACGCACATATTACTCAGTCAACCGAATATCTTCAATTGTTATGTATACTGTCAAAAACAGCATTGGAATTAGTACACAGAATCCTCAGTTCGAATCGTATGAAATGTGAAAATACGGTTAATACAAATTCTGGTGCCGGGATGTCTAAATGTCTGACTCGGAATGAATGGGCAACCCTAAAAAGATTTTCATACCCTTTTACGTCAGTCAGTTTGTAGCATGCGCATCAACTAGCCAAAGAATTAGATGATGGCCTTCTGCTACTCTGGGGAGACCCACCGTGGAAGGTCTGACGAATTTACTTTTGAAATTACACGATATTCACATCAAGTGTTGCCGACAGACAGTAATGACATGAACATCGGGCGTGTATAATGTTTAGAACGAGAAAAAAGAAATTGAAAATGAAAGACATTCAAATGCTAAGGAAACGAAACACAATTTCTATGTTGTGTGCATTGTCCACTACATTCAATATTTAATTTAATTTCATATGTATGTATACTATGCTATGCTTTTGGTGATTTTATGTATATGTTTTAAAATTGCACTATTTTTGATTAGCGTAGCCAGACTATGATAAAGGAAAATTGCAGCCTAAACATTCCATTTAAACTAAGTGAAACGCTCGTAGCTTGTCTTGTAACATACCACTTGGATAAGCAACGTTAATTGCGACTACCATTTGTATAGGTGTATTTGTATATTTGGAAAATTGATTTTATATGCTACATGTTATTTATATATTTAAATATCTTGTTTCGAAATAAAGCTGATTTCAAAATTGTTTATATTGTTTGAACTTATAGACGTTAATGTAAACACCACACACACGCACACATACTTTTGTAACAACAAAGATTTTCAATCTCACGTTAATTGAGCTGGAGTTATTTTACTTTTAGACCTACATTTGACCGCAATCTCGCCTTGTAGCTGACGGTGCGGCCGACGATAGGGCACGAAGGTCTAGAATACACTCTCACTCACTATTCACTCTTGACTTGAAGAGACCCAGATTGTAGTTTTCAGAAAAGACAGACTACTGCAAAGTATTCCAATCCTTGGCTGTACGCATTATAAATGTGGAAGCAAAGCGCTTTGTTCGTAAGGGAGGTAAACTTACAAGATATGGATGGTACTGAGCAGTACTATGCTTGTAGTGAAAATTAGATGGAGATCTCATACCACCTATGCAATAATCCGAACTGTGAAAAGCTATCCAGGTGTGAAATATCGCCTCATCTTGTTTAGGATGCCAAGCTTTATGGCAGCAGTCTTGGCCTAAGACTCGATAAAGGAGCCGAAATTGAGAGTCCGTGTAGGCGAAACTTCTAAGAGCTCGAGATGATCTTTTATAGTTACCGGTTGGTAGGTACATTTCGGAAAACGGGAACTTGGAAAAACTCACTTTTTTCGGCGAAAAGAGACAAGCTTGCGTTTCAGATGCGTTGTTCTTAATTAGATTGGCATCGCCCCAATCGAGCTTGGCTTTGGGATTCAAATTGAGACGCATAAGTATCTCGTCTCAGTGTTTCTGAATGTGTTTGACTGGCTCGTGCGTTGGCAAAGTACCTATCTCTCCACAACTGTACGATCGTAGGTATTCTCAATGATTCCGGGCATAAGCAGATCATTTATGTGCAGTAAAACAGTGTGGCAGAGAGCACTGACCCTTGAAGTACCCCGGCGTTAATTGCCAATCGATCAGACTAGAAGCCGCCAACAACTACTCCAATCGATCTTTCTCTCAAAAAGATAGCAAGCCATGAGCAGAACTGAACTAGCAATCCGTAACCTGGAAGGTTATCAATAAAGCTGGCGTGCTAGCACCCTGTCAAAGTCCTTTGAGATATCGAGTGAAACAGCTAATTCTTCACTGTGTTTCTCTATGGCCTCACTCCAAATGTGCGTGACACTCGCAAGAAGATCCCGTAGATACCGATCTACGGTTTCGGCGAAAACCGTATTGTTGATCACTTATGAGGTCGTTGTCTTTAAGGTATGTTAGGAGCTTAGTATTGAGCTTAGATATACACAACAAGCTCATGCGCAATTGAAGGACTAGACTGGAAACTGCTGGGACACCTGAACCACCCCAAAAATGCCCATCCGTCACCAACCGGCACGATGGATAATTTTAATTTTCCGCAAGGCAGTGGGGCAGCCTTTCATGGATGGCTAATTCACTACATAGGTATAACCTGCAATCGGCCAGCGGAGAATCGTGCTTCGTATCCCGCTATCGTGCCAAGTCTAGTCTCCCTGCCACTAGCGCTATTGTGATCATATAAACTCCCTAGGTAGCATAAATCAGAGCAAAAACTGATCAGACCCGTCACTTCCACTGTGACTGTAGTAAGAGATCAGTCAAAAAGACCGCATTATCGCTTCACGGGCTGATTTTGTCCAGAGGGTGACAAGTCACTAAGATTATTCTCCTCTCCTAAGGACGCGAGCAACTTCGATCCCAAAGTACAAGTACCTATCCAATTACTTGATAATCTAATGCGTTTTCATTTAACGTAGTGTAGCAATCAACTTTAAACTGTGACCATGGCCTTGTGCCTGCTAAAGCATGGAATAAATAGTAGTTTATGCAACGAACGAGGTACTCTCATTAGGTAGGTACTATTGGATGGCAGTATTAGATCTGTTTCGCGCGCGACGCGCTGTGTGTTCTATAAAGATTGGCCAGTACTTTTATTTATGTACTGATTAAATAAAGTAATATGTAGATATATGAGAGTTTAATATATTTGTAGTTACGAAACTTTGTTTTATATTTTGCGACTTTGTTCTATCTTCTGTTGCCGACAACAGAAATTTGACAAATTATCAGAAATAAACTAGTTTGACCCTCAGTGCTATCGAAGCCTAAATAGATCATAAGTACCTACCGACATACTTTATTAGTGATTATACGTAGTAATCTTTGCTCTCAACGATTAAATGAATCTGTAGTAACTACGCGATTACAAGTTATCAGTACGAGTACGAATTACAGGTGTTTGATAATACCCTCGTTAATTGATTGCTCAAGTAATCATGTGAACATTATAATTTCGATATCGTTACCTTGTAGTCGCACGTAAAAAAATCAGGCTGATTGTTCACTGTAGGCATAGTTCGTATCTGGACATTAACCCGAGACGACAGAAGTCGAGAGTAGGTACAGTACAGTAAGATATTGATAGTGTGACTTGTTTATTCAGTATGGACCTGCTTGATATCTTGCTTCAAGCAGGGTTGATCACTTCGGTAATAGTCGCATATTTACTAGCGTTTAGAAGGGAACCCCCGAAACACGGAAACTATAAAGAGCCTGGTGAGTTATTTTGTTTGTTTTAGTTTTATTGACTACTAGCTGCTTCCCGCGGCTTTGTTTATTTTAATATTAGGTTAAATATAAAATTGGCGTTTTATCGTACTGGCCACTTTGATCTGAAATTATATCCTCTTTGGTTAAGAATTCCAAATTCAAATTTATAAATCCATTTAGCTGGTAAATTTGAGTTTCGAAAACAGTAATTCATTTGTTTTTTCTTTGGCGTCGCTCATCTCGCACATTGGAAAACTTGAAATATCTCTTGATTTACGAGTACGAGTTAGAACTCGTACTCGTAAATCAAGAGATTCTGAGATGAAGAGATGATGAGCTGTTTCTGCAGCACTGGTGCCACGGTAGACCGTGGCACCAGTGCTGCAGAAACAGCTCGAAGGATTAACGATGTTTGCGGCGCTGGTGTCGCTAAAGAAAACACGGTACGTTTTTGGTTCCGACGTTTTCGCTCTGGAAATTTCGACCTTCAGAACAAGGCCCATGGACGGCCGGAGGCCAAAGTGGATAATGAAGTATTAAAGGCTATTGTGGAAGCGGATCCATCGCAAACCACTTCAGAGTTAGCTCCAGGCTTCGCTGAGAGAGATAAAACTTTTTTAATCCATGGAAACAGGGAAAGTAAAAAAATCGGGTTGCACTCCGGGAGTGCCGACAGAAGTGAAAACTTATTTTAGCGGGTTAGAGTTTAGTAATAAATCACTTCAAAATCAGTAATTATGGCGACTGCCAATCAAATACTGAACGAACACAGATGATGCAATATTTTTTCGTTCAGAATTCAGAATTCGTGTTCAGAATGTAGATAATATATCAAAGAACCTAACTCAGTAAACTTCTCCATACAAAAGTAGACTGTAAACATGTGAATTAAGGTTTATAATCAAATGGGGCGAGCGCGGCAGCCCTGCGTCTCGCCCCAAACGGTAACGGTGTCGCGAATCCAGAGGTTTTACCTCATCTAAAAATATGCGTACCGCGCTAAAAATTTTCACTTCAAAAGCTTGAACCTCACGAATTTAATTGATTGAAGCAAACCAGCAAACACGCGTCGACATTGCTCAACCGGCACGATAATGAAGAGATTTTAAATCGGGTCATTACCTGTGATGGAAAGTGGATCCTGTACGTTAATCGGAAGCCTCGTCCCAATAGCTGAACCCTAGAGAACCAACCGAATCGTGCCCGAAGCGAAAACTTACTCAGAAAAAGGTACTTGTGAGTGTTTGGTGGACTAGTGCCAGTGTCGTTCACTACCTACAGCTTTCTAAAATCTGGTCAAACGATTACGTCAGATATCTATTGTCAGCAAGCACTGCTTCTTCAGGACAACGCCAGACCACACACTGTACAACAGACTGCTGGCAACAGGCTGCTAAACTAGAGGAGCTGCAATTGGAATGTCTGCGACATCCACCGTACTCCCCGGACTCTCCTTGCTCCAACAGATTACAATTTTTTCCGGAATTTGGATAACTTCTTCCAAGGAAAAAAAATCATCTCCGATGTGGTAGTCCACACCGCCTTCAGAGAGTTTATTGATTTTCGCCCCCGTGGTTTTTTTTTGTAAAAGGATCAATGCACTACATATGAAATGGCAAAAGTGCATAGACAACAATGGTGCATTCTTTGAAAAATTTTATGTTTTACAAAAAAAAACTACGACTTTACAAAATGCCAATTTCATATGTAAGGACCTAACATTACTAAGTACCTAACTAGCCAGCAGCTTCGGACGCGTGGTATCTACATACCTAATACTTATATTATTAGTAGGAACAGTCGGGTGGCATGTTACATGTTACCTACCTGAAAATATTTCTAAAAACACTCCATCCAAAATTAATTCTTATTGTTAGTAGTTTTATTACAGAGATTCGGGACTTTTTTAAACCTAGGTATATTCGTTTATATTTTTTTTATAAATTTTTCAATTTTAGATTGGAACTACCCACTAAAACTGCTATACGCACGGTACGCAATGTCCCAATGGAAGAAAAAACTAAGTCGCACTGAAGCTAATGAATGGCCTAACCAAGTGCCAATCCACAATAACAAAGGGTGGGATGCTTTGAACGTGCGGACCACAGCTTCTGATGGCACTACACTGTTGTTGGCAGTCCGAATGCTTTACGGACGGCAACTATTTTCGGAGACCAATGTTTATGTAAAATTACCTGATGGGACAAGCTATGTGTTGCCGCGTAAGTTTTCTAACTACCTACAATCAAAACTACCTTGTATCGAAGCTATAAAAGGTATTCAACGATCACTTTGAATTGTCTTATATGCTACGTGAATTAAGGGGCACATTCTACTTAACTCAAGCCCGAGAAGAATCTGGTCGTGGTCCTATCTTAGATAAGTAAGGTATCGAAGAAAAACTACAAACTAACTGCAATGAATAGTCACTGACTAAGATGGAGTTAAAGTACAGAAAACATTGTTTTCAAACATGATATCTTTGAATTTTCAGAACACTCGTCTGTTGGTGTTTGGGCGTCCTACCAACATGGCTGGAGCGCCAATGGCTTGAAATTCCAAGTTTTAGAACCAGGGCATCGAGTGAGAATCACGTACAACGGACTCCTGACTAGAGATGATAATACCACCCAGCATGTGAAATTCAACCTTATGTAAGAGGTGTTTAAGTGTTTTCCAGCTTCATAGTGATATAACAGGCTTTGGGAATAGGCTTTTCCGAAGAATACTATGTCAAGAGCAAACACAATTCATTGACTTACTGCAAAATAATGTTAGAGACCTAATATAAAATGGCTTTTAAAATCTGATGCTATCTTATTAATTGAAATCCAAAGGAAAAGAATAGAGTAGGTAATTGGGGTCAAATATAATTCTCAGATAGTTTAGATGTGTTATCTTTCAGCTGGACTGCTGTATCTCCAGTGGTTTGTCACCCAGATGACTGGAGTAACGAGCTTGCTGCTAATGCGTTAGCTTACGAGCCCTGGCGTGACAGTAATTGGAATTTTATTCTGTAAGTAATAATACCCTTATTGCATTAGCAATCAACAGCGAAGTTAGCCGTCTTAGCAAAGCGCAGTTTTGAACGCCCTTGTTAATGGATTTGCTCGAAATCCTTCTACATAGTAACATCTGCGATGGACCGACCAGGATCAAATCTCCTTGATTGATCTCTTGCATAATTGCACTAGTATGTACAACAATCGAAATAAATGACGGGATATCGTGACGTGAGCGACTTCAGCCCCTAGCAAAAATACTTCCTGACGACCACCACCGCTCTGTCAAATCGTTACAGCTGAGAAAAAGAACGACGTTAGATAATGTCTATTCTACATGACGGATTTTTAGCATAATATTATTTCTCCAGAGGTAAAAATAACGATGGCGGCTGGCTGCATTTCGGTTCAATGCAGGGACGGTTCGAATCCTATGACGAAGAAGGTGTCACAGACAAGAGTGTTTACCTCCAAACCCGAGGACTGAAGGAGAGGAGTTGGACCCCGGAAGGTTACAAAGCACTGAGAAGATCTGTTCGCATCACAGTTTCTAGTGTCGATGGGACGGTGGTGCATTTGAGATGCCTTTCATATTACGATGTTCTGACTCAGTAAGTAATATAAATGTCGTGTCTTTCCTTTAAAAAAAAAGATAAAAGTAAGAACACTGAGGTGTAGTGGTAGCACCCTTGGCTTTCGATCATAAGTGGGCCCGAACCTGGTCTTACACCAATGAATTTTTCCTGTCAAACGATAATGGAAAACATCGTATCCTAGATCTTAAAAAAATCGTAGGTGTGTGTCATTGGTTAGTACTCATTTGACGATCTCTGTGGCGCAGTGGACCAAGGCCTGGCCGCGGCGCAGAAGGTTGTAGGTTTTATTACCGCCGCAGAACAAATGTTTGTATGATCTGCGAGTATTTGTCTCGGGTCTGGGTGTTATGTATGCATTTACAAAAATAGTACATATATAAAAAGTTTCTCAGAGCGCTATTTAGCTTCGCACGTATAGTTCGTACGTGTGAGAGTCACAATAGCATCCTGAAGATCATAGAAGACCAGTACACGTCTACGCTGTGGAAGACATAGATATGAAGGGCTTCTCACTAAAACCTTCTCTTGTCTTGTCCTTATTGCTCATGCGTTTGTTCTTTTACAGTTGTATATCAGGATCCATCAGATATCCTAACTTCTCAGTAGAAAGTATTACATCTACAGATCTGATCATGTCCAAATTCTGTGAAACGCCTTCTGGGATACCGAAGGTGTACTCTATAAATGTGAGCAGTAAGTTGCGAGTTTGTTGTTGCTGTGAAATATACTTATGTAATCACTAGGTTCTGCCGAGGTACCTACATAAAAACCTATATGCTATTCCAGACCATAGATGGACTAGACATCTAGTACTACTAGACTGGCATGACAGCTCAGTTGGTAGTAGCTCTGCCTTCTGCGCTGCGGGTTGAGGGTTCCATTCTTTCTCTGGATAAACTTTTGTCTGATGAACATAGGTGTTTGTTCTGTGTCTGGGTATTATAAATTGTCATAAATATGTATTTAAAAATATATAAGTATTCTATCAGTAATTTGGTCACCATCACCATAATACAAGCTATGCATAGTTTGGGGCTAAATGGTGATGGGTGAGTGCATTGTCCACCAATATTTATTAATTTATTTCAAATTTCATCAAAATCCGTTTAGCAGTTACAGTATGATTGAGCCACAAAAACATAATAACATCGACACACACATTCGCATTTAAATTTTATTAGAATTGGAAACTGTATAGCCTAGTTCTTGCAAATTTGGCCAATCGGACATATTAAATCAGCTTCTACATCTAATGCTATGTGCCTTTACATTTTAGAGCATTTTAGAGCGATTTTAAAGCATGTTTCCAGCGTGGCGTCATGTCCATTTTAACTAACTGTAGAAAGACATCTTAATCAGATTCCAAAATAATGAGAAGTATCTTTAACGAGCGAGCCTTACAGTAGACGCATATGATGTGTCTGACATCTGACATCTCATCTTGGTGAAATTGAACCGCGCGCGCTTTGTTAAATCAAATAGCACGCGCTTCGCCGGCTTCCTCTTAAACACTTCTGAACCTTTTCACGAAATTACTCCCACAGATTGCAAAAAAGCAAGAGGAAGGATGTTACACATCAAAAAATTTCACCGATTGGGCAATGCCTAATGCTAAGCAACTAGTAAACTGACAGAAGCTACAGTTTGTAAATAAGAGTTACTTCGTTATGCATCAGGTTTATTGAAAACGGACATTAATCCATTTAACTATCTATCTACCTATCGTATATCATCCCTCTTCCATCAATATATATATAATCAATTGTCATGCGTCATATTTTTTGTTTTATTTGGCTCAATACAGAAATTTATTTGGTTTACAATATTTTATGTGGCACGAAGTTTACGGGGTCATCTAGTGTTTAATATTTTGCAGGTAAAAAGCGCGACCTCAAAGTGATTATAAGGGTAAATAGCGATGATTGCAAAATGCTCAGTGGGGTGCCGCCGTATCAGCACGAAGTGTACTTCCGCACGCTCGTTGCAGAAATCGATGGATTTGCTGGCTCAGGTCTCTTAGAACTTGGATATAAACCTTCAGGTAACAGAGAACTTTGTCCTGGTGTACGTCTATATGTTTGTTGCTTCCATAGAGGTTGTTGGACGATGTGTAGATGTGTTAATTCGACTCTTCTGGACCTGGATCTTTTGACCAAAAACTGCAGTATTGCTATCTATCACGCATCTTTAATCTACCAGACTTTTGCTATAGTCCTATCTAACACCTGGTAGTAGGACCTAAATTGTACATAGTCATTGGCCAAAAAAGCTTGGGAACTCAACTCCGCAACTTTAACAAAATTAGAAAATAAATAAAGCGTTACAGCCAGAATTTTTTTTTAGACTGAGATTAATATGAACCGACTCATACCTAGCATGGACGATGCACAATGCTTTGAAAAAAACATTTCGATTTTGGTTTATCTGTTATACAGAGGCCAATGTACCTGATATTGGGCTGAATCCACCTCGCATTCTCAAACATATCTCCAAGATGGAAGCGGGGCAAGTGAACTACTGCTTACCTTTCGAAGACCGACGCGCGGCTTGTTCTGATTTCGTCGGCGGTAAAGGAGCTTCGCTAGCGTTGCTGGCCTCTATGCAGACTGAAGAGGTATATATTTTCTGTCCAGTTGTTCTGTCCAATGTGTAATTTCTTTACTCTAGCTTTCATGTGGGAGTGATTTCATGAAAAGGGACGGAAGTCGAGGAAGAGCGCGCTATTTGATTTGACCAATGAGTGCGCGCGGTGCTAGACTTGGGCGTCAGATGGTACCAACTCATTTCCCGAGAGGTTGGTACTGTCAGACAGAACACTGTCACTGTGTGTGATTCTCATCAAGAGAAACGGAAATAGTGAAGGAGAACGTGAGTGAGGAGAAATAGTGAATTATCTGTGCGTTTAACCTACAGTGTGCTGATAAGTTAACTAATTCAGAATATAATGTTAATAATGCTTATTACCAGAGTGAGATGTCAGATGTTACACATCATTATGCAACTACTGTAAGGATTTTCTTCGTTTGTCATTTCATGAAGTAACATAGCTCTGCTAATTTAATATGTCTTACTCGTTTTATTGCATGATTTATTCAGTAATCTTAGCGGAATTTTAATGAATAAGTTGTGATTACATGGGACAAGTATGAACAATTGAATTAACTGTGCTATGGTGCAATGTGATTTTAAAGAAAGAATCCCAAAAAAATGTTAGACTACCATTTCGCGTGACGTCTAGAATTGACAATTGACCATCGACTAAGACTTTAACAAACAAATTGACTATAAACAAACATAAACACTTGACACTGGCAAAATTGACATTATTATGTCACATGCCATAAACAAAGAAGAAGAACTACTGTAAGGCTCGCTCGTTTTTTTTCTTTTTGTTTAATGTGTTCTGGTGCCGGAATTAATAGTGTGCCCAAAGGTCTCAGTCATTGTCTTAGAGCTTTTGAAACCCTCTGAAGCACAGAAGCACTCAGATGAAATGTTACTGCGGTCACACAGAGCGTTGCTTAATTTGGTTGCTCGATCGAGAAATACCAAGTTACTTTCGTCACGAGCGCTTTTCAGTTATAGCTATGACCACTTTTTTTAATTTGATTGTTTTTTTTCTAGGACTACAGAGTTCCACCAGGGTTCTGTCTAACAGTCAATGCACTGAACGAACATTTGGAGCAAAACCCTGCTATTAAAGCAGCTATACTGGATATAGAGGCTGCCAATGAGAATTATGATGAGGGTAGTTTTAAGCGGAAATGCGAGGCGTACGTTTGGTCCTATTCTTATAGTTTTTTAGTCTGTCAGTTTCGGAACTAGTTGAATTTATAACCCCCGAAGAGAACAGAAGGTTTTTACAAGGTTACCGTGTGTATTTGTGTACCTGTATGTACGTGTCTGTTGAGTTAGTTTTTGTTTGATAGGTGGCATTATTACGTGTGTTCTAAGCTATGATTAAAGAAAATTTGCTCAGCTATTTGAAGATTATCAGCTCCATTCTAGTTGATAAAGGGATGAGCAACTTCTACAGGTCTGATCAATTCGAAATTCGGTATCATGTTGCTTCAATGATATTGCAAGAACATGGTTACCAACATGATAATCCAACTCCTCACCAACTTACAACAGAGGTATCGTATTTGGGCTCATTAGGACTGTCGCAATGAATAGATTTTTTTTTTTTACAAACTGTCTTTGTATTTGTCGGACGGAGTTAAAAAGTTCTCCGAAGGCAAACAACTGTTGAATAGCCGGGACCGAGAACTTAACAATTAATTAATAAAAAAAAAAGTATATAAGTAGTATATCAGTCATGTGGTACCCATAACACAAGCTCTGCTTACCTTGGGGCCAGATAATGTTGTGTGAAATGTCCGGGATTAATTGACCGCGCCTAGATTACTTATAATGAAATGGAACCCAAAGCAGATATCTTAACGTGTTTCGACTACACGGAAATGCATTTTATGACCTTTTAATAGAATTTCCAATTGTTTATTGATAATAAAAGTTTCGTTGATCTGTTAGCTATGCCACGAGCACTTTATAGCTAACTAGTCGTTGCTCGCGACTTCGTCCGCTTTTTTTTATAAAGGAATTGTAGCTTAAATCCTTTCCTGGGATGCAATTTATCTTGCCAAATTTTATTGATAAGTTTCAAACCAATCACCTGACCACCCATTAAAAAGATTCCATACAAACATTCACACCTTATTTTACTCCTTTATGAGGGTTATTTTGAAAGATCCTGACACGTGTCCAATTATTTTGCATTTTAAGTATCCAAACCAAGTTTCTAAGAAATCACATCACCCGTTAAAAAGTTCCCACACAAACTTTGACACCCCATTTTACCCTAGTTTTAAGGGTTATTTTGAAAAATCCTAAACAACGTGTCCATTTATTTTGCATTTTATTTGTTCATATCAAGTTTCAAGTAAATCGCAGCACGCGTTAAAAAGTTTCATACATTCGTTTACACCCCTTTTCACCCTCTTAGGGGTTGAATTTCAAAAATTCCCGCCTTAGTGGGTTCATTACAGCGGTTTCGGCTCGGCGATGATGAATCAGTCAGTGTCAGGTTAAGCTCTTTTATAGGTATAGGTTGAAATTAGGTTAGAATTTCAATGCGTTTGTATGTGACTGTTTATAAATTTAGTTATTTGCAGGGCTACAACATTATTTGCAACATCTGCTATATCTGGAGACGTGAAAGAGGAAATCTTAGCTAATATAGCAGAACTGAGGACAAAGGCTTTAGGGCAGAATCTTGGACCGGAGTTACGTTTCGCTGTTAGATCATCAGGTATTATAAAATAAAGACTTGAAACTATCATAATTTTACTCTCAACTATAATATAAATTAAATATTGTGTATTATAAACTAGATGGCACCACATGAAAAATTACAAGAAGCCATCGACGCGTTTTGTGATTGGTTATAATTATTTTACATAATCTTTATATAATTCATAGATTTATTTTAGTTGGATGTAGTATGTGTATGCGTATGTGTATGGATAGAATGATTGTATATTTGTTTTTTAGTATGTGGCTTGATCATGCTGTATTAGCTGAACGGATTAGAATAATACTTAGTTTAGATGCATTCGGTGACCTAGAAGCCTAGAGCATATAGGCAACTTTTTACGCATGGCACGCTTCAACTCTCAAAAGGATCTCGGTTTTGTTTCAACTTAGCTAGTTGAAGCATAGATAAATGGAATGAAATAACGATTGTTTCAGCGGTGGGTGAGGACAGTGAAGTGTTGTCAGCAGCGGGACAGAATGAGACTATTCTGGGCTGCGTGAGTGATGACGACATATTGCGCGGCGTTTTAAAATGCTGGGGGTCTATGTTCGCTTTCACCAGTGCTTATTATCGAAGGTAGGTTTGAATAGTTTTAATGTTTCAATGTTCATCGACATGATCGATGCTCGACAACCGTTATTCTAGATATATTTGTTTGAGACACAAGTGCAGTCGTTTTTTCTCAAATAGTGAAGGATCATGTGAGGAAACCCATCATAAGATTGTGTGAATTTGGTGTTAGTACTCTCCTATGGAACAGAGCATTATATGAGAGAAGCGTATATAGGTTGGACAGAAGTTGATAGACGTTTTTAAGTAGAGTGGTAAATATTTACATACATAAAGCGTTCCTAACTCATTAGCCACGCACGCCATTTATCCGCTTCGTCCTAAAGGAGGGTATCTGAAGCCTGTAAAACCATATGTCATGAGATGACATCATGTTCGTGGAATTCGGAGATTTTAATGTTGTTTTTTTGCGATGAACATAGACGTTTGTTATGTTTAGACCATCAACCTTTCGTAATACCATTTAATCGATAGTAACTGAAAGCTGTTAATATCAATGTTTTGAGTCCTACTTATCATAATTAGTATTTAGAAGTCTGTATTCATCTGGTTTCCGTGCTTTGGAAAGCACGCTAAGCCGTCGGTCGGTCTCCGCTTTTCTATTAAACTTGAATTACTTCTGCATTATCTCCACCACAAAAGCTAGTGACTCATTCGAAAACAGTAGTAATTATACGTTAATGTTTATTAATTTGTAGACAAAATGGACAAGCATGTATATGTGGGGGCGGCGTAGTGATCCAGGCGTTAGTATCACCGCGGGCTGCCGGGGTTTTGTTCACGAGGCATCCGGCGCAAGGCGACCCAACGCGCCTACTCATCACTGCCAATTTCGGACTGGGAGAGGTTCGTATACGTTGCTATACCCGAATTTGCAATACAAATCCGATTAACCCGCTGTGTCTCACTGCTGAGCAAAGGCCTCCCCTTTTTTTCTCCAGTCAACTCTGTTTTGGACCCAAGCTCTGTTAAAGGGGTCGAGATCATCTCGCCATCTCTTTTTGGTTCTCGCGATCCTCTTTTTGGTTCAGCTCGCGAAACGGCGGGTCGGCGCGTCGACTCGCTGTCTCGCGAGATCAGGATTCTACTGAGTGGTGATTTTGTTCTACGCTTCCTTTTCCTGTTCTGCGAGTTCTGCGAGCTATATGGCCTGCCCATTGCCACTTCAACTTGCAAATTTGGAGTGCTTTATGACTTTGGTTCTTCTACGGATTTCCTCGTTGCGGATTTTATTACGTAGTGAAACACCCAACATAGCTCTCTCCATAGAACGTTGCGCGACTCTGAGCTTGTGTATGAAGCAAATAGTTAGCGACCAAGTCTCAGTTCCATATGTCATCACTGGCAACACGCACTGATTATAGACTTTCGTCTTGAGGCTCTGCGGTATCTGTGACGAGAAGATGTGCCTTAATTTCCCGAACGCTGCTCATCCGAGTTAGATCCGTCTGCTGACCTCTTTGTCGAAGTTGGACTCGGACTAATGGTCTACAACTTCGATTATATCGCTCCCAACATGGACCGGTACGGGTGCAACATGAGCATTTGACATGATTTTTGTCTTGCTCATGTTCATTTTAAGACCCACTTGTTTAGAGACGATATTGAGGTCGCTGAGCATTGTGCCTAGGTATTCCAGCGATTCTGCCATGATGACTATATCGTCGGCAAATCAAAGGTGAGTGACGCGTTCGCTTGTTGCGATGTTCGCGATGTTGATACCATGCCTATGCTAGTACAAGAGCTTGAAAACATCCTCCTATGCAAAGGTGAACAGTTTTGGAGATATAGCATCTCCTTGTCTTACCACTTTATGCAATGGGATTGGATTCGTGCTCTGGTCTCGGATAGACATGGTGGCGTTACTATACAGATTTTTCAACACTTCGATATACCGATAGTCTATTTGGAACTGCTGGAGTGACCGCAACACTGCACAGGTTTCGACAGAATCAAAGGCTTTCTCATAGAACACAAACGCTAAACAAAGTCGCTGGTTATACTCTTCGGTCTTCTGCAAAACCTGCCGGAGCGTATGGATGTGGTCTATGGTGGTAAAGACTTTTCGGAACCCGGCTTATTCGGGATGCTGAAGTCGTCAAACCTACGAGCGAGTCGATTAGTAACTACTCTCGAAAACAGCTTATAAACATGGCATGGTAGGGTAAAAGAAAAAAGCTACTTAAGAAAAATACTTACCAGGTTTATTTTTCCAGACCGTGGTCTCCGGGGCTGTTGAACCGGACACA
Source organism: Lampropteryx suffumata (assembly GCA_948098915.1). Lineage (NCBI taxonomy): Eukaryota > Metazoa > Arthropoda > Insecta > Lepidoptera > Geometridae > Lampropteryx > Lampropteryx suffumata. The sequence continues at coordinate 6,075,466 of OX402548.1, read as the reverse complement.
TTCATCATCAAACGCGGTAAAGACAAACACCTTTCCATCTCCAAAACGATCCTGGGCACGAAAACACAACGCATCACAGTGAACAACAAAGGCGTAGGTTTAGAGGACGTGCCTGCAAGTGAGAGAGAGACAGCATGTTTGTCAGAGGGAGAGGTGATGAGACTAGCGCAGCTTGGATTATCTCAGGAAGAACTTTGGGCTGCGCCTAGAGATATTGAATGGGCTATTGCTGGGGTAAGAATTCTACTTTTATATCATAATTGACCGAGCGATGCGAGTGTCTCCGTTTGGTGAAAATGTTTTCGTATGTCGGTCTGCCCGGATGTTCTTATCTACAGGTCGCATTTCTCATACTTCTATACTTCAAACATTTTATCTACATACAATAAGAACGATGCCGCGGTAAGCAGCTAGTATGTATTTCATAGATACCTTCTAATATTGTTATTTAAATAATTTCAGAATGATTTCTTCCTGCTACAAGCTCGTCCAATAACATCGTTAGAGCGATGGACCGAAGAGGAATTGTTGCATGAGCTCGACTGTCCTATCATGGCGGATGACGAACTCGTCTCATTCGGTAACGCGGGCGAGGTATGTTCACGTGACGTGACGGGCACTATGCTGAGAATTAGAACCTTATTTGTATGACAATAAAGTTAAGTATTGCTATGTGTAGAATTACTGCTCCCAATGAAGCGATAATCAGCTCAAAGTCTATGCAAATAAAGTATCAGTTCCCGGCGTAAATAGAAGCTCGTATCGTCTCGAACCAGGGCTGCCGAAACGTCTCTGAAATTAGAAATATGTGACGGACACGAGCCGAGCTTTATAATAATTATAATAATAATATTATTTATTCAAAATTTACATGGTACAATAACTCATGGAACAAAATTCTAAAAATTATTTAATTAAAGGTATGCATAATACGAGCCTGAACTAGGTAATCCTGTATCTCAGGCGTGAAGAGCTTACTTAGGTACATAGATTCTGAAATAATCACCTACATTGACATTTTATTTTAATTAGATGTATAGAATAGTATTAAAAATTTGAACTAAACTTAATGCTGGGAACTCCAACTTTATTTTATTTGTATCGATAAAGGATTTTATTGCTTATGTATGACTCAGCTTCGGCCTGAACTCGGAATGAATGCGCTCGACGAATCGATATTCCTTTGCCGTACAATAAATAATACCTGAGTAAAATCTGTGTTTATCAAAACGTACATACATATAAGGTATACAATCCTGGCGTGCATATCGCTTTGTCTATAACTCTGTTTGCAACCCTAATGATCCTGGAGTACCTGAAACCACTCTTTTCTCACACACACTACACACATTCCACACACTTCTCGCACACTTCACACACATCTCATACACACTTCACACACTCCACACACTTCTCGCACACACTACACACACTTCTCACACACAAACACACCCTAAAAATGCGGTTAGTATTTAAGTTCGATCTTTTGTTCAATTTATTTATTATTTATTTAGGTGAATTAGGTGAGTTCTAACCTGTTAAATGAATTAAATAAAAATTGTGATTTAAATGGGTTTTAGTATTAAATAACTACTTAATTATAAGAAACTAAATTTATAACCGTGAATCCATGATTAAGGTAAATTAATAAATACTACTAATATTACTAAATCTCTGAAATTAAGAATCGCAAGTTATTTATAAAAAACCCCAAAAAACAAAGATAGCGTGTTCTATTTTTTCCTGTGGTGCTATCTAGTTACATTGCCTGAACCAATTAACCAATCCATATTTATAGCCAATTAAGCACTTACAATGTTTATTTCTCATTCCTAATAATGCTTACGCATGGTCGCCGGCCCAGACGGCTGATGTAGCAAAACCACAGTAAGATAAACTAGAGATTGTCTGGTCATTCTGTCTTTGACCACTTCATGTATCGTTTCGTTAATATTAAATAATTTTAATTCAATTATTTTATATTTTTTAAAAACATTTCCTCGCTTTCCCCGAACAAGTCTGGCGCAGCCTTGTGGATTTTCCACGATTTTCCCGGATTTTCTTCGCTCGTGAAAACCCCAAAATCGGTGTCGCGAAAATTGAAATCCGTATGAAAACCGACTATACGCGGACGTGGAAATAAACGAACCAAATAAATTACGACTCTCGAACGGTAAAAGCGTGTGAAAGAAGTGAAGTGTCAAAGTGCGGTTTCAGGAGGACATGGGATCGAGCAGCTTGTGAGTAAACCTTTTCACTTCCTGTATTGTATATTCCTGTGTCTTTTCCACCTTCCTTTCTCGAACTTAAATTGTCGAGCTTATTAGTTGCGTTTATCTGATTTTGTTTGCATTAAAATTGGCAAATTGATTTGCACTTAAATAGGCAGATCTGTTAATCGTAATTAATTCGTATTAGTCATAAGTAATATTAAGTCGCACTTAAATAGGCAAACTAGTTTACACTTATATTGGTAAATCAGTATAGTAATAGTAAAAATTAATATTTTAAAAATGGAAATTAAGGCTATTCCTAAGGAAACCTTATCGCTTATCCCTAAATATGACGGGGACGAAAATTTATTAAATTTATTTCTAAATAAATGCGAGTATGTGATAAGTGGAAGCGCGATTAGCGGAAACGCAGCGCAGAGTTTGTATCTATTTCATGCTATTTCTAGCAGACTTACTGGTAGAGCCGCGACTCTACTAAGTGACCATCCGAATATCTGTACATATTCGGTATTGAAAGATTTACTTACCCAACATTTTGGTGACCCTCGATCGGAAGAATGTATAGCAATCGAGCTAGAATCTCTAAAGCTAAAGCAAAACGAAACGTACATCCAGTTTTGTCATAGAATTCAGAACGTCCGTAGTTCATTATTTGCTAAAGTGAATAGACTTACCGATGAAGGAATTAAAGCAGCGAAAATGATAGTTTATAATAACACTGCATTAAACGTGTTTTTGTATAACTTACCAGAGGATATGATTCGAATCGTACGCCTTAAAAGTTGCTCTACCTTGGAACACGCCTTAAGCATAGTAACCGAGGAGGTTAATTTCAAGTTCCAATACGATGCTAAAAATAAATTATTAAAACAAACTCATAGTTCATCAAACTATCAAAATACACAGAAACCTTTACCGGTCGCTCAAGGTTTTAAACCAGCGCTCGACTCTGTGCCAAATAATTTTAAATTCGGTATTCCACAAAATCCGAATGGATTCCGTCCAAACTTTATACAACAATTGAGGTACGCGCCGCCCACGCAAAGTTTTAGATACGGGACACAGCCCCAGCGTACTTTCGGCCAGCCTATTACGCAACGCGCCCCATTCCAACACGGCGGTCATAAGTTTGGTATTCCACAACACCAAGGTTATAAATTTGGTATCCCGCAACAGCAAGGATATAAATTTGGCATACCCCAACAGCAAGGTAATAAGTTCGGCCATTCAGAACCAACCTTTCAACCAAAATAAATTTGGTGTACCGAAACAGCAGGTACAGGAACCTAGATTACAAGAGTCTGACGTTACAATGCGCACAGCGCCGATAAGACAAAATATGGTAGCGGATGATTTGTATTTTATAAATGATCCTCCATTTTGCGAAGACTATAACCCCGACTATACAAACGTGTATGACAATGTAAACGAGAATGTAGAGTACCCTTCTGATGAGTGCTATTACATAGCCAATCACGATGAAACCAATTCCGTACAGCCGGAAAACATCAACCCGGAAAACATCAGTTCGGAAACTATAAGTCCGATTTTTCAGGAGATAGCCTCGAAGGATGCGGTGAGGTAATTAGTTTAAATTATTGCGATAGTATTCTAAAACTACCTCACGTCGTTATACCAGAAATATTTTTTAGCGAATTCAAATACTACGAGCCGTTCACAGTAATCAGCACACATGCCCAGAGCATGCACAATGAAGTAATACACATACCATTGTTAAAAACCTTTAGGAGCGCACTGGCTCATAAATTTTACGTTTATGATGTTGACGGACGCTACGACGGTTTAATAGGATCTGATCTTTTATCGAAGTTAGGAGCAAATATCGATATGCGTAACCAAGTGTTACTAACTCACAACGCGAGCATACCGATTATTTACAATCCACCGTATGAAATCTATGTAGCACCACGATCTGAAACTAGAGTTAGGATTCCCACGAACTTACAAACCGGAGATGCAATTTTAGATTATTTACAATTCCAAAAAGGCGTTCGTATGCCTACCGCTCTTGTCAAGTGTGAGAACTATTTTGCAGAAACAGTTATTCAAAATACATCCGATGTGAAAGCTGTTATCACGTTCAAGGAACCTTTCGATGTTACGATATTTGAAAATGAGGAATGTAAGGTAAATTTTGTGAAAGACGAATGTATGATTGATGAAGTATTGAAAGAAAATTTGAGAAAATTGCGTTTAGAACACATGAATAAAGAGGAGCGTGAAAGTATTTTCAGGTTGTGTCAAGAATATCGTGATATATTTTATAGCGATAAAATACCATTGTCCTTCACGAACCAAGTGAAACATAATATTAGAACGACCAACGAAGACCCGATCTATATACGACCTTATCGACATCCGCCTGTTATTAATCAAGAAATTCAAAATCAAGTAGATAAACTTTTAGCAGACAACGTAATTGCAGATTCTCACTCACCTTGGAGTGCACCAGTTCACCTGGTACCAAAAAAAATAGACGCATCTGGTGAAAAGAAATTTAGAATGGTGATCGATTATCGACGCCTAAATGAAATCACAGTCGACGATAAGTACCCGTTGCCTAATATTACCGATCTGTTTGATAAAATAGGCAGATCCCAGTATTTTAGCACAATAGATCTTGCTAGCGGTTATCACCAAATTGAGGTAAATGAGGCAGATAGATCTAAAACTGCCTTTACGACACAATCAGGCCATTATGAGTTTAAACGGATGCCGTTTGGCTTAAAGACGGCCCCTGCAACGTTTCAAAGGGCCATGGATAATGTGCTACGAGGTCTTCAAGGTATCCATTGCTTAGTTTATCTTGACGACATCATAGTATTTTCATCTAGCTTAGAGGAACACGTTGAGAAACTACGTAAAATATTTAATCGACTCAGAGAAACTAATTTAAAAGTAACACTAGACAAATGCGAATTTTTAAGAAAGGAAGTCCTTTATCTTGGTCATAACATCACCAAAAATGGCCTTATGCCTAATAACGACAAGATTAAAGCAGTTCAGAACTTTCCATTACCAAAAACGTCTACTGAAATAAAGAGTTTTCTTGGTTTAGTAGGTTATTACCGGAAATTTATTAAGGATTTTGCTAAACTTACACAACCATTAACTTCATGTCTAAAAAAGAAAAATAAAATTGATAGCACTAAACAAGAATACATAAACGCATTTGAAAAATGCAAAGAGCTTTTGACCAATGCACCGCTCTTACAGTTTCCCGATTTTACCAAACCATTCGTCCTTACAACGGACGCATCTAACTTTGCGATCGGAGCTGTCTTATCACAGGGACCTATAGGTAGCGATAAGCCAATAGCATACGCAAGTCGTACTTTAAACGACGCAGAAACGCGGTACAGTACGATAGAAAAAGAGCTTCTAGCCATAGTATGGGCTACAAAACATTTCCGACCGTATTTGTACGGCAGGAAGTTCTTAATTTATACGGACCATAGACCACTAACTTGGATAAAATCTATAACTGAACCTAACAGTAAATTAACACGATGGAAATTACGTTTGTCCGAATTCGATTACGATATTAAACATAAAGCAGGAAAGCAAAATTGCAACGCTGACGCTTTGTCACGGGTTAGAATTAACGCATTAGGAGATAACGACGATATTTCAATGAAGGTTAATTTGGATAAGAAAGAACAAAAATTAGAACGTCATATTATAGATTTAACTGAGGAAATTACACGATTGAGTAAAGAACTTAACAGCACCTCTCGCGCCTCTTCGCCACGTGAGCGAACGCCACCTACGATAGTAATCTCATCCGATTCAGAGAAAAGTAATACATCAATAGCTGGTAACGGTAGACGATCGCACTACTCAATTCCATCATTGGGTAGTACCACTGCATCTGCATCTGAAGGAAGAAACGACAGCATAGGCACGGTCCATTCAGCTCTTGATCTGGATACAGATGGTATGCTTATTCTTCAAGAAGCCGTAGATAGTAAGCCAAACCAGATCCTCGTTCATAGCTGGAACAGAGACGAGTTATCGGTTAAAGATTTATCTAGGAACAAGCAAAAGGTATTAGAGATCCACTTACCTTTAAATAACCCAGACCTTATTAAAAGGTTCCTGAAAGGATATATTAGGCCTAAAATTAAATATTTCTTTTATTTTGAAGACCCTTTACATCGCAAACAGTTTTCAGAGGCCTCCATATTTCTATTCCAGAAAGGAACTGTGAAATTTTACGAGTGTACCAAGAGAGTGATTTATGTAGATAGTGAAGCTGAGCAGCGAGACATTGTACTTAAATACCATGTAGGAAAAAATAGTCACAGGGGAATTAAAGAAACGCTAGTACATTTAAGACGTACATTTTATTGGAATAATATGGACCAGACAGTGGCCAGCATCTTAAATGCGTGCGAACTCTGTAAAAAAATGAAGTATGATCGTAAACCATTAAAACCTGAATTACAACTATCACAGACTCAAATTAAACCATTCCAAGAGTTATTCATAGACACTTTCTCTATTGATGGAAAACATTATCTCACAATAGTTGACGCCTTTAGCAAACTAGGTCAAGCATTTGAGATCAGCACTAAGTCTACCCCTGAAGCTGTTCGGGCTCTGATAAAATACTTCTCCTTGTATGGAACTCCTAGTAGAATCAGTTCAGACCCTGGTACTGAATTCAACAACACTCTCATGAAAGAAATGTTATCATTTTATAAGATCGAACTTCATATTGGTACTCCTCATAATCCCAACTCTATGGGAATAGTTGAAAGATTCCACTCTACTATTATAGAGATATATCGAATCGCCAAATATGAACAAAAGATAACTGACGCTGCATCAGTCATGAGTTATGCAGTAATGTCATATAACCATACGATCCACTCTACCACAGGTCTCACTCCATTTGAAGTAGTTTTCGGCCATACCGAATCTAATAGCGCGTTTTATGTAGATTTTAATAAACAGTTTACTCAACAATTGGTAAAAGAACACGTAAGAAGAACTAAGCATTTATATGAGTATCTAACAGATAGAATAATCGATAAAAAGAAAGCCGTTATAGAGAAACGTGGTGGAGAAAAAGATTTCGACATAGATATAGGCGATACAGTATTCATTAAAGGAGTCAATACTAGACGCAGCAAAGATAAACCGCGATTTCAGAAAGCACAGGTTACCGGAGCTATAGAAAGGAACGTTGTACCAGTTATAACACATAACCGGAATACTAAAGTTCCCATTAAAGACATAAAGCGCCCTCCACAGGTTAATTCTTCTGGTGGTCCAAGTGATCCGAAGCCAGGCCCTTCATCTGCAGCCGATTGACAAGAACCCGGGACTGCTACCTGTAAAGGAAGGTCAAGCTGTCGTTAGCCATGATACATGGACTGTTATTAAGATTTTAGATATAAGGTTTCTTCACCAAGAACTAGAGTTAAATATAGGTAGCTATGTAAGACTTAAAGGACAAGTACAAAGCTGTTTCGAGACCAAAGCTTTTGATATAGACTTTATCGAAGTACAGTCACAAACAGATTACATTATGAATATAACTATAGATAAGTATAAACAATTGATTCCATCGGTAAGAGCTAAGCGTGGTTTTATAAACCCTATCGGTTCATTGATCAAGACGATCACAGGTAATCTTGACAATGACGACGCTGTGATGTACGAAAAGTTAATTCATGAAGTAAAGACAAAACAAGACGCAATAAACAAGAAAATTACAATCGTTACTGAAATGATGGGTACGTTCACAAAAATAGCGAACTCTACTATAAACAATTTCATTCAGATTGAAGAGAGTATTGAAGATATTAAACGCAGTTTAAATGAATCAAAGTTATCTCAAACTAGTAATAAAATTATTCACATCTATAACGTTTTTATACATAACTTTCAGACACTCTACATAAGGCTGAATGAGATTGAAACGGCTATTGCTTTTGCTAAAATTAAATTGTTACACCAATCAATCGTAGACACAGATGAATTAGTATTATTATTAAAGGAGATTGAGAAAACTAATAGATTAGTGTTTCCAGTTAAGACTGAAAACGTTGTAAAAATAGAGCAGTGTATAGAGATGAAAGCGTACATAAAACAAAATCAGATAAAACTCATTATGCATATTCCTTTGATTAGGAATGAGGAATTTAATTACATTAAATTGATTCCCTTACCTATCCATGACACAATCAATGACCTTACCTCTCTTATCCTGCCCAAATATCCTTACGTACTGGTGAAAGGGTTGAAAATAACGCCGCTCTCCCAGCCTTGCCGCGAAGTTGATGAATCCCGCTTCTTATGTTTCGAGAACGACGCATTACCGCTAATCGAAGATGATTGTATTACCGAGCTTATGAAATTTTCTACAAATATCTCGAGTTGTCATCCGGTTCCGGTTACAATCAATGATGTAAAAGCAGAACTCATACAGCCAAATCGCTGGATCATCTACGTGAAAACCGAAACATTACTTACCAGGTACTGCGAAGACGAGATTACACAAGAACCCATAAGTGGAACTCATCTGTTAACTTTAGATGATGATTGTCAAATCAATATAAAGGAAATAAAGCTTAAAAGACACCAACGCCAAGGAAAAGATATAGCATATACAAAACTTCCAGTTGTCAACTTGCCCAAAATATTGGTCAGCCCATCTGACATGCAGAAGAAACCTGTCGATCTCAACGGTATCGACCTTACTGATGTCCAGTTCCTGAATTACTTATTAAAGAACAGTGAAAGTGAAATTATCAGTGATAATAAAAATCACGATAGTGCTTTAGATTATAAGAGTGTTAGCATAGGAAATTTTGTGTTTTGCGTTGTATTAGTTATATGTCTTTTGTTTTTTGGATTTAAAAATAGGATTAGAAACTTTTGTATTAGGGAAAAGACTCGAGATAATCCTCATCCTTCAGATAATCTCGAACTTACGGAGGGAGGAGTTACATTGCCTGAACCAATTAACCAATCCATATTTATAGCCAATTAAGCACTTACAATGTTTATTTCTCATTCCTAATAATGCTTACGCATGGTCGCCGGCCCAGACGGCTGATGTAGCAAAACCACAGTAAGATAAACTAGAGATTGTCTGGTCATTCTGTCTTTGACCACTTCATGTATCGTTTCGTTAATATTAAATAATTTTAATTCAATTATTTTATATTTTTTAAAAACATTTCCTCGCTTTCCCCGAACAAGTCTATCTAGTAATCAATAAATAAACAAGTCGTGACCGGTCGTTTCAGGTGCTACCTCGTCCGATAACTCCGATGTCCCATGACCTCATGAAGGAACCGCTGACGAAAGGCATTGATGCTATTGTTGGGAAGTCTCCCGACGCTTTTGACCCTAGTGTTGTGACTACTCATTACAGATGTGCTCTGCTGTTGTTCAATGTACGTGTTACCTACTTATATTATACCTATGTGTACATATTGACCTCTCGGCTCAGTTGGTAGTAGCCCTACCTTCTGTAGGTTGTGGGCTGATGAACTGATGAATGTTTGTTCTGAGTCTGGGTGCAAAGGATCATCAGTATGTATTTAGAAATATATCGAATTCTGAACAGTTTTTTATTATTTAAAATAAATAAATAAATAATGCCGGACATTTTACACAACATCTGGTCCTAAAGTAAGCAGAGCTTGTGTTATGAGTACCACATGACTCATATACTACATATAAACATTTTTGACGTGATAATGTCTTATAAATCGATGAACGCCGGCTGCAGAGTCGAAAAGTTTGTCACGTTCCGAGCGTGCAAGCGAGAGCGCGGAACAAGCCATAGAGACGCACGATCGGCCTAAGCGTTCGGCTTGTGACGCATCTTAATAGGTTAAAAGTATGCAATTTTTCATTTATGTTTTCTTATGACGTTATCACATAAAACTATCGTCCGTAAACCGACTTTACAGACAACCATTTTTTTGTAAATACATACATGATATACATAAAAACACCCAAACCCGAGAAAAATACTTGCAGATCGTCCAAACATATCCCGTGGTGGTGGGAATCGAACCCGCAACCTTATGCGTCTCAGGTGGACCTTGCCCCATTGCGCCACAGAGATCGTCATATAGTATATATATTCAAGTATATAATATATAAGTATATTATACTACACTCGAGAGCATAGAAATCGCACATAGGGGAATTTTCCTGCATTTTGATTTCGGCACTTGTTTTTTTTTTAAATTAAAGATTGGTTGCATATATAACTTAAATTAAATTAAAGTACACACTGTTAGCTTCCTAAAAACTCATAATGTCTGGCCTTGACCTTCCAAATCATAGCAGTGGCTGCTTAACAATGGAATGGCCTAAATTCGCTCTTTTCAGGTAACGCGGTTTGTGGGACCTTGAGCAGGTATAAAAGGTTAAAAAACAATAAATTTGTGAATGTAACGATTTATTAATGCGAGGTATTGTCTCCCCTAGCCTGAATAACAGCTTCCATTTGATGTTTCATTGAAGTAATCATTTTTTTTACGAAATACTGCGGTATGCTGTCCCATTCTTCCTTGATCGCGGGTTGGAGCTCTCTGATACTCGTAGGAACTGCGTTTCTGGCTCTTACTCGTTTCTTTAGTTCGTCCCATAAGTGCTCAATGGGATTGAGATCTGGGCTTCGAGCAGGCCACTCCATAACGAGTACTTCAACCTCCTCCAAGTACTGGCGTACTATAGCAGCGGTGTGTGGTCTAGCGTTGTCCTGCATAAAAACGAAGTTTTCGCCGATAAATCCCGAAAAGGGCACAAAATGTTCTTGCAAGATCTCCTCGATGTAACGTTGGGAAGTCAATCCACGCGATCGACGGTCGGTAGCGGGCCCTGTGATGAAGACAAGTTCGGTTTTCGCTTCCAGTGAAATGCCTCCCCAGAACATACACGAACCACCGCCGTATGCGACCCGTTCGGAGATGCAGCATTGAGCAAAAAGCTCACCGGATCTTCGGTAGACTCTACGCCGTCCGTCGTTACCATGGAGACACATCCTGCACTCGTCGGAGAAGAGGACTGCCTGCCTTTGATCCATAGTCCAATTAACGTGATTTCGAGCAAACTGAAGGCGTGCTTGTCTGTGCGCTGGGGTCAATTTTGGGCCAGTTGCTGGTCTGTGCGCTGTCAGACCTCCTTCGGCTAGTCTTCTTCTCACCGTCCACCGACTGACTTCCACTTCTCTAACTTCCTGGAGCTGCTGTCCGAGTTGAACTGGATTCAACCGGCAATTTCGTAGTGATGTATTCACAAGAAAACGGTCATCGCGCTGTGTTGTCGCACGTTTTGGGCCTGTTCCTGGTCGCCTGGTATAGCCACCAGTTTGCTGATATCGCTCGTATACACGTCGAACAGCATATCTGCTCAAATTTAATTGACGAGCCTCTTGAATTTGGTCCTGTCCAGCTTCGATTAGTGCAACCACTTGAGACGCTGCTTGTGGTGTGGTATCCATTTTCTCTTTTAGAGAGATGACGTATTCGTTAAAGGACCTTTCTGACTGGGAGTTGGTATGCAAATGATGTCATTTCAATCATCCCACAAACCGCGCTACCTGAAACGAGCGAATTTAGGCCATTCCATTGTTAAGCCGCCACTGCTATGATTTGGAAGGTCAAGGCCAGACATTATGAGTTTTTAGGAAGCTAACAGTGTGTACTTTAATTTAATTTAAGTTATATTTGCAACCAATCTTTAATTTAAAAAAAAAACAAGTGTCCAAATCAAAATGCAGGAAAATTCCCCTATTTGCGATTTCTATGCTCTATTAGTCATATGGTAAATGGTGTTGTGTGGATTGTCCACCAACTTTATTTTTTTATTGTTTATACGAAGGTTTATGTAGATGTTTGTTAGTAACTTTATTATGCAATGATGGCTTAACCGATTTGTATGAATCTTGGTAAAGACATAGATCCTGGACCTGTAATAACATTTGCTACCTTGCTACGCAGGGAAAGCCGCGGGCAGCAGCTCGTTTTATTTAAACAAGCTGCTGCCCAAGCTGTTTAGAGTTTTCTTCCTTTCTGGTTGTAGAGGATTTCTAAGGATTTTCTGAATTTAAACTCCCAAGAAAATGCAATGGAAGGTTAAAGTTAATATAAAATAGCATGTCGCTTAAATAGAGTTCCAGTTAGAATCGAACAGCAATAGGTTGCCAAGCAAAAATTTAAAATATAACATAGTTGTTAATTTGTTGTGCTAACTAAAACATTCAAATTATTTTAGTCGATTTACCGAAAAGTTCCGCACGAGATCGACACAAACATCCGTATGATAGAAATGTCGATCCACGGTCACAACGTGGCGGACGATGCCATCCTCAGCGCAGCTCTACATCGCCGAATGCCGCGATGGTACGACCAAGCGGAAATGATAATCTTGCTTATAAAGGTTTGTTTTAATCGTTTAATAATATTTTACCTACATCTCATCAGTCTATTTGGCTCAGACGATTCAACTAGGCAAGTCCAATTTTGACAAAGAGTTCAGCCGACGAATCCAACTCGGATGGGCAGCGTTCAGGAAATTACGGCACATCTTCTCGTCACAGATATCGCAGAGCCTCAAGACGAAAGTCTTGGTCTACAGTCCTGGCGTAAGTTACGCTTTGTCTATAACTCTGCAACCCTGATGATCCTGGAATGCCTGAAAGCCTTACATTCTTTTCACCTGCCTGCCTCATTTTACCTCAGCAGTAACTAAGTGTTTTTATAGTTTACGAAAACTTCATAATGTTTCCATGCCTAAAACTCTCCTAGCGGAAACTTTAAATAACTATAACGTTGACTCACAGTTAGGTACTACAGATAAAAATGAAAACTATTAGATTGACGAGACCACGAAAACTATTAGTCTTATTCGTCCTAAAAATGTTCGTCGTAAGCTTTGATATGGAATCTCTGGTTTATCAGGTTTTCGAATAAGGCTGTTATAGTTCATGTAATTGTAAACCATGTAAACCCGTACTAAACGTAAGTAGGACTCTACAGAGTATCCTGGAACTATTTAGTTCTTTAAGCCTGAACGAGTGATTCCTACCATGAAAATTTAGTTTCAATAGCAAGAGCCCATCTTGGTGGGTACCACCACATTGCCAGTGCCAGTGTCACTGCTTCTAAGTAGTAGTGTACACAAGTATTACTGTATTTAGGTTTAAAAGTCACTGAAGCAAGTGAAGAGCTTGTGCCGGCAACGTGCGTGTGTTATCTTCTAGTATTGCAAGCGTCATAGGTTACGGCATCCACATACCATCATTTAAATACCGTGGAAGTGCGCCTAGGTCCGCTTTAAGGTACCGCCTTAATCATATTTCTAGTCTAGAATCATCTTATATCAGATGAGAATCTACAAGACCTACATCCGCTCCCGACTCTTATACGCAGCCCCGGCGTGGTACGCGCTGCTCTGCGCGACCAACCAACGCATGCTCCAAGCCGTGCAAAGCGTCGCCCTGCGGATGTGCACAGGAGAAGGCCGCTACGTCTGAAAGGATGTCATTGCCCGCAACGTTCAGATGAAGAGTGTGGAGGAGTTCGTGGTGATGTCGACACCGCCGACAACTGCCACCACGCCCCACCTGAACGCCTTAGCCCCTGCACGCGCGCCCAGATCATCCAGGACGCAGGCGGCCCACACCGTGAGAACTCTTGGGCGCACGTAACTCCGCAGACGCGGATTCAAGAAGCGCACAAACCTGATGGAGACTAACGCTAACGTCAAGCTGGCAGCATACCAGTGGCATTTGAAGCCATGGTAATGACAAAGATGTCGAGATCCTTACCTTAACCAACCCAAGAAGGGAAGTTTTAGACGACCAGAGTAGTAGTTATATCAGAGCCGATAAGGATTAAAGAACGCGACACATGTACCTAACAAGTACTTTTCATTACCTGTTATATTAGTTTAAATATTTATGGTATTTATGGTTGTTTTCCAGTCGATCTACAACTCCAAAGGAAGTATGCAGCAAGCGATCAAAGCTGCTAAAACGCTCTCTATCGGAGAAGGTGTCGAGGAAGGTGATCTTTACGAACTGTGGCAGGCCATAGCGGATACAGAATCGGTTCTGTTGAAAATGACGTATAACCACAGTATGACTAGCACGGCCAGTACTTGTAGCCAGTTTGTAGCTATGAGCGTGCTTTTGGAGGGACGATCAGGTGAGATTCTAATATCTAAATAATGAATACTGAAAAAAAAGCTTGGGTTGAATCGCCTCCAACTCGGTATCCGTAACATTTGCAAGAATCAAGCGTTAAGAACAGATGAGTATCTTGCCGGATTCCATGGGAACCAGATTACTATAAAGATCTAGCAATAATAAGACAAGTTTTATACATGATTATTCCCGGACGAGATTAGTAGGAATCGGCACCTAAATTAACCTAGCATGTAAGACGATTCAAAGTAGTTGTGGTTGTAATAAATCTATATTGACTTAAAATATAATCATCATTAGGATGAGTAACAGCATTTACTTCAAAAGGCACGTTCCGTTTTCAAACGTCATAAGACAATGATAAAGAAGGCGTCAGAAGGAGCTACTATTTCAAGAATTAATAAGTTATTTTTCATGTCAGATTTCTCGCCGGAACTTTGCAACGAGATCAGCGCCCTACTAAGCTCGGGTGACGTACTCTCCGCGGAAGTACCCCAGGGTCTCGCCTCGTTAGCCAGGGATCTGGAAGCTTCTGGAAAATACGACCAGTTCCGAGTACTCGACCCTAAGGACGCCATGCATTGGCTGAAGGAGAATCTGCCACAAGTACACTGTAAAGTGATTGAATTCTTGGAGCAACATGGTCACAGAGCTATTATGGAGGTGAATTAAATCTTGTTTTATAAATGCAAAAGAAAATACTACTTAAAAATGCGGGGATCGTTATTTCAGTTTGGACTATAGATAGCTCTGATATGATAGATATGATAGATCCATATCCCATGGAAAGTCTTAAACAGCGTCAACACGACGTTTCATCTTTGTCATTTGCAGTTCGAATTATTAACCAAACCCTGGGCCCTAAAACCAGAAGACATGATGAAAGTGCTGCAGAATCTACAATCGACCAATGAAAGCAAAGCCCATTCGAAAACAGACGCGGAAATTATTGCATCCTTGAAGAGTCCACAAAAAGACAGCACAAGGTAAATAAATCCATGTTTGTCTATGATATTACTATAGACTTTATGGACTATATATCAGCTATCACAATAACATTATAGACGTGAAAGTGGGCGTATCTGTGTTACTCGTTTGTTATTTCTTCACGCTCAAGCGGCTGAACGGATTTGGATGATACTTTGATTAGATTAAAACTAAAAAACTAGTTTTGTTATTTCAGTGTCATTCATATTGTAAATAACAGGTTTTGGAATATCCTTTTAAGCAAAGTTATGCTTGTGTTAGGAGAAACCGCTCTGCAATAGCAATTTAAACTTATATATATTATATTTAAAAAAAACATTAGACGTTTACATTGACATTTATAAAATTAAATAAAAAATGTATAATTAGTTATTTGTGTGTGGTGGTGTGTGTGTGTGGGTGGTAAGTGTGTGGGGTATGGTGTGTATATATGTAAAAGTGTATGTGTGTGGGGTGTGGTGTGTGTGAATAATTTATGTTTAAGAAATATAAATATAAATTGCTCTTATCTTTTTACATTAAGATGTTATTATATAAACTGTTTCAGTGTCAAACATAAACCTGGTTAGAACACAGCAATATTTCAATAGGCGCGTTATTATTATATTTCCTGCTTTCTTAACTAATCATTTATTTCTACAACTTACGAGTATCATCTAAAATTCGTCAGCTTCTTCTTATTTGTTAATGGCATGTGAAATAATAAGGTTAATTTAAAAAAAAAATATAAACACTTGACACTGGGTCAAGTGTTTATATTTGTTTATAGTCAATTTGTTTGTTAATAAAGTCTTAGTCGATGGTCAATTCTAAACATCATCGCGGACGAAATGGTCGTCTAGAATTTTCTTAAGATTCCTCGTCGTTCAAATCACATTGCACCTTAATACACTTATAATTCAATTTTCCATACTTGTCTTATGTAGTCACAATTTATTCATTAAAATTCCGCTAAGATTACTGAATAAAACATGCAATAAAACGAGTTAAAAATATTAAATTAGCAGAGCTATGTTATTTGTTAGCAATGATAGACCTACGTTTGACCACGAACTCGCCTGATGTTAAGCGACGATGTGGCCGACGATGGGGCACGCAGGTCTAGAAGATACCTATTTACTCTTGACTTGAAGAGACCCAAATTGTAGTTTTCAGGAAAGACTGACGAGACAGACGACGGTAAAGCATTCCAATCCTTGGCTGTACGCATTATAAATGTAGAAGCGAAGCGCTTTGTTCGTATGGGTGGTAGATTGACAAGGTATGGATGTTATTGAGCGGAGCTTGTCCTGTTGTGAAAAGGAGATGGTGGAATGAGATCGTGCAATTCCTGGGCACGTTCTCCGAAATGTATTCTATAAAAGATCGAAAGGCAAGCAACTTTACGACGGTGCTCGAGGCTATGGAATTTAGTCTCAGCGTTTAGCTGCTCACCCATCACCCTCAATGCTCTACGCTCATGAAATGACAAACGAAGAATCCCCCTCTTTATAGCTTTTGGTCTTTAGCCATTTCGTGACAGTTTCTTGACAATTACACTTGAAATGTGCCAATGGAAATATTAATAAATTAGTTATCTAAGTATCACTTTGTAAATTTAGGACGATTGTCTTTGGTACTGTCTTTTAGCAAAAGAAGCTTTTACAGTGACTTGAGATATAGATGTGGACCTGAAATAAAATAAGCATTTTTTATCTAAAAAAACTAGGTTGCAAACCGGTGGACAAAGACGCGGGCAGCAGCTAGTAGAAACATACAATCAAATAGGAAGCTTACAATGTCATGGATAACTTTTTAATAATACCTGAATGTATTTTTTGCTTAGGAAGCTCTCTTTCCGCCTATTAGTGTAAGTTGCTAGTTAAAACGGGTTGTTGTACATTTGCCACAAAGTAAATTCGTCACGAAAAAAGTATGTGTAAATTTGCCACAGTTCTATTTTTATGTAGTAAATTCGTCACATTTTAATTTTATTATTGTAAATTCGTCACATTGTTTTATTCCGTACAGATAGCAAAGTAAAATATAAACGTAGTTTATTATCAGAATAATATTATCTTTTTGCACTGCTGTCTGCTGGAGTCATACTAAATCTCCAAAGATTCTTTTTGAGTTCCATGTAACTGTTGGTCAATATGTTACATGTCTTTAAAATACTGCATAACTGAAAGTTTTTTAAGAACTTCAATCAGAGACGTGGTATGGTAATTGTCCAAAGTTGTTTTCAATTCTTTGTCATATGCAATAGATCGACGTGTTCTCAACTTTTAATGGTATATCGAGTATATTTTTTTAAAATTTATAATCTATGTATTCAGCCTCCTTTTTTAGTGTATCAAGAAATTTAAGCATTTCGGGTTTTCTTTTAGCCATCTTGTTGTTCAAACGTTTATGCCATGCTTCTGCTAGATTTATAGCCCTGTGACGAGCCCCATGTACATTCCAAATAAACTGTATACTACTGTTTTCTACCCACTGGGCTACAAAATAGTCGTTGAATTTTGTAACTGCTTCGTTTTGTGGAGCATCTTCAATGATGTGCAACCAAGCGTCTTCAATATCCTGCTTCTTTATATGGGCCAATGCAGCACACATGGCTAAGTGTCTCTTCTCTTCGATGTTGTTAAATTGTAAGGCATGAGCTTTTTTGACCAATGCTTGTTTGAAGTGAAAATTACATCCTTGTAGCTTCACATCAGGAAATACTTCAATCATTGTAATTGGTGTCCAATTTGGTAAATTTTGCATTAGTGATATAAAAAGTCGTTCATAAGAACGTTCCTGCTTATTAAGCATAAGAAAGTAGATGAGTGGGACGATGTTCGAAAAGTTGTCGTCGCTATTCACATCTCCATGTATACAATACAGCTGATAGAATGGTGTACAGTACAGCAGCTTGAAAATGTGCCATCCAAAAGGAATGTTTAGAGATTTGGTATGACTTCACGAGCTGTCTCAGTGCAAAAAGCTATTATTTTGTTTTCAGGCTCACTTTCATCGTCAAATAACAAAAGAAAGTGTATATTTTTCTGGAAATATGACATCTCCGCATTTTGAAAAATGTGTTTTGGGTACGTTTAGTTCACGATTTCTCACATTGTAAAGTGATCGTGAAATATTAGAAAACTTCGGTATGGCATTTAATAAATGGTAACCCGCATTCTCGGTTGCTTAAAAAGCTTCTTCATACACTTGAGGCATAGGTGTGCTTGTGTTCGCTGCTGCTTCTTTACAAATATTTTTTATCTTTATAATATCAGCTTTTACTACATTTGGTTGGCACTTGTGGACAGCCTATGCAAAATACTGATGTCATGATTCTCCGAAATTTTAATAATTGCACTGCACGAACGGTTAGTACTCCATACTGTTCCAAATTTTGTTCCGTGATGAAATTTGTACATATAGCCGCACCGCACAAGCATTCGCCGTCCCTTCTCAGTTTTTGTAAATGTGATCTGAAAAGAAAAAAGTTTTCAGTGACGTTTGTCATTCGTCATGTCGCGGTACGCATCAAACATAAAATTGATTGTTTATAGTAGCATTAAATAATAAAATACTTACACCACGTCCACCCAAGCTTGTGTCCGGCTGATTATCCATTTTATTTTCAAAAATCGCAAAGACCAAAATATCGTCACTGCACTGACGTCTTATAATTTGCTAGATGCACCATTTAGGTTTTACTTCCTTCGCAGCAATGAGTTTTTATTCGAAAAAAATATGTGCGCAATGCCAATGCTCTAAGCGGCGAACATCATATAAAATCATCATCAGTAAATGAACAAAAAAAAATTTACAAGTATTTATTTAAAAAAATCAAAAAACCCGACTGCGTAGAATTGTAATTAAGTTAATCGAGTTTTTACGAAACTACATAGTTCTTTTGCTTAGTTTACACTTGTCGATTATCAAGTGCGAGTGATAAATGATAAGCCTACCTACATTACTTAGACAATAATATGGCGTTGTACTACGCCGCCATTTTGGATTTTTGACATTTTATATAGCCTATGACACGCTTGTAATCCAGACGAATTCAACGACACCTCATTCGTCAAAATCCGTCCAGCCGTTTGGGCTACAGCGACAGCCAAAGGATCCTGCATATATACATACATACATAAATACATACACCTCAAATCAGATACCCTCCTTCGCAGTCGGGTCGCAGTTTGCTTGCTGCCTGTACTTTATACAAAAATGATGCAAATTGAATTTAACTAATTTACTTATGACTAATTTACAATAACCCTTACCTACCTGTGACGAACTTACACATACTTTTAATGCATGTGACGAATTTACTTTCAATGTATGGAGTTTACAAAAATGTGACGAATTTACTTTGTGGCAAATGTACAACAACCCGTTAAAACGACGTCAACTTTCGTAGATGATGTTTATTAAATATTTTAGACATTTTTAAATTATAATTTATTAATAATTAAATCATAAAACTAAACACAATTTCATTAAAAACAATTTGAAACCGGAAAGTGGGATGCAAAACATTTAAAATACCTACATACCTTACTAGCTGTTGCTTGCGACTTCGTCCGCATTTCTTTGAAAGGAATTGTAGCTTTAATTCTTCCCCAGGATGCTTTTTATCTCCATGCCAAATTTTATTGATACGTTTCAAACCAATCACACCCACCACCCATTAAAATGTTTCCATACAAACATAGTTTCTAAGAAATCACACCACCCGTTAAAAAGTTCCTATACAAACTTTGACACCCCATTTTACCCCTTTGTTAGAGCTATTTGAAAAATCCTGAAACACGTGTCCATTTATTTTGCATTTTATTTATTCATATCAAGTTTCAAGCAAATCTCACCACGCGTTAAAAAGTTTCATACATTCGTTTTAACCCCTTTTCACCCCTTTCCTTTTTATGGGTTGAATTTCTAAACATCCCGCCTTAGTGGGTGGTTTTGCTGTAAAAGGAAGCTACCTTCCAAATTTCAGCTTTCTAGCTTCAGCGGTTTCGGCTCGGCGATGATGAATCAGTCAGTCAGTCAGGTTAAGCTCTTTTATAGGTATAGATATATTTTAAAACTATTATTTCTTTCAATTAACGAGCAGAGCCACTAAATAGCAGTTAAAAAATACTGAGATTAATTGAAATCAATCAATTGGCTGATTAGTTTATTTTGTGTTTTACATACAAAGTTGCGGGCTTCGTAGTTCATTTGCTGAGAGCACCGGCTAAATGTTTACTATCGAACTCTTCGATCACATATGTGAACTGGATATGAGGTCTTTTCAGTCCGGGGATTACAGTTGTAAGCTTTGTTTGTTTATTTTGTGTTTGTTAAACTCTATTATTATATTTCCAGAAAGGTCCTCAGATGGGTGTTGCCTTTATGCCGCCGCACCGTTAGACACCGCGAAAGTACAAAAGCCCATTTGATCCTTGCTATCCATAAAATAAGGTTGGCTTTGCTGAAACTCGGACGGCAGTTAGTGAAGAAATGGTACCTGCCGAATGAAGACCTCGTCTTCTTCTTCAGATTCAAAGAGCTCCGAGATTATATTCAGACGAGGGATCCCGGATTATTGAGGAAGTGAGTTTTGATTTATTTTGATTTCATTTGAATGTCTATCAGTTTGTTTGATACTTTTTCACGGCTAAAAGACTGCACGGATCTTGATGAAATCTAAATTTACTAATAATACTAATAAGGCGGTAAATTTAATCATGAGGAAGTAGGTAGAAGGTAGTAAACAGGTAGTAGAAGTGCTTTTTATGTAGGTACCACGAATGCCACGTCTACATTTTATTTAGCTGAAAATAGCCAAAAATAAATAAATAAATAATGCCCAAAATAATATTTCACACAGCATCATCAAGCCCCAAAGTAAGCAGAGCTTGTGTTATGCTATATATAACGAATAATTAACTATATTCATAAATATATATATAAATAAAATATATATGTATGCGAGATATATGTTTGAGACTCGCTGTGGGAGTTATCGCTCGCCAACCTGCGATAAGGAACTTCGTTCCAGCAAATGTTATAAAGTGCAGCTTAATTAACGTGTAAATATATTGTTTGTTACATTCATTCTAAACTTATACTGGGTTTTGTTATTTAAGGGTTTTGTTATTTAAGAACTATTTAACTTGAAAAATATAGATATTGTCGCGACTGCCATATTAGCTCGGTCGAGCATAAACTCATTGACAATCTGCGGTTTGCTTAAAGGGCCAGTCAACGCCGACAGTACTACCCGGGTTGGTGCAAGTTGAAGTTTGCGGAGATCAACGAAGGCTGGGTGAGGCCACTGGCAGCGCGACGTCCCGCGGTTACAGCTGGCGACGTCAGGATAGAGGCCGCTACTGTCTGCGGAGGCGTGGTCGTCGCTAGGGCTTGCGTTGTCAAAGATCTCTCTGAGGTAAGTAATGGTGTGAGACCGTAAACGTTGCCAGTTCTATCTCACTTTATGACTTAATATTCATATTCATTTATTGTTTGTGAATTCAGGTGTTACAAAAGAATATAATAATAATAATACCGGACATTTCACACAGCATCATCTGGCCTCAAAGTTAGCAGAGCTTGTGTTATGGGTACCACATGACTGATATACTACTTATATACTTTTTTTATCTCTGAATCCTGAAAAAACACAGCATACACAGCATACAAACGTTTGGTATAGACTTTGTGAACTTTTAATATTTAATATCTAACTAATAATATAAATGCGAAAGTAACTCTGTCTGTCTGTTTGTAACGTTTCACGCCTAAACCGCTGAACCGATTTTGATAAATTTTGGTATAGACATTATATGAGACTTTGGAGAAGGTACCTTCATAAAAAGTTGACTAAGCTGGCGAAGCCGCGGGCAGCAGCTAGTGTTTAATATGTATCTTTCCTTTCACTTTCCTGCAATCTGTGGGAGTGATTTGGTCAAAAAGGGACGGAAGTGTGTAACTTGAAGCCGGGGAAGCGCGCGCTGGTTGATGGAGTAACAGAACATACGCTCTCACGACCAGAACAACTTTCTTGTCAATTCTTCTCACGCTTGGGTTAAGAGAAATAAGCACCAAAATTCACGTAGGTATTAAGTATGTAAGATGTTTCAAAGGTCCTTGTGATTGTATTGAATAAAAACAATATGAGTTTGAGTTTGAGAGGTAAGTATGTTGCCGGATCTGTCGACTGAATTTAGCTTTTGACATGGCCTGAGAAGAGCTGTAAAGAGCATTTTTGATCTACATGAAATGTACAACGTATGTAATATATTTAATTGGATAACGAATAATACTGTATGATATATAATAGCTTGGTATAAAACACATATTTATTGTAATATGTAAAAGATAAAAATGGTTACTGTGGGTTATCCTTAGGAGATAAAAATATTGATAAAAAAATCCTAATTTAAGATAAACAATTCCGTAGTACATTAATTAGTTTAGCCAGCGTTTACGATTTAAGCGCACAAAAATATGTTTTGACATCAGATTACAAATCTTCGAATTTCTCGGCTTTTCTGTTCTATAATATTTATGTATTAAGTATACAGAAACCTTCCTCTTGAATCACTCTATCTATTGCTGAAAACTGCATTCAAATCCGTTGAATAGTTTAAAAGATATCTAAGACAGCGGAAGCGACTTTATCTTATACTACCTATGTAAAGATACGGCAGTCGGAAACTGTTTGTTCGATGTACTTTATATTAATAATAATAAATTAATACCGGACATTTCACACAGCATCATCTGGCCCCAAAGTAAGCAGAGCTTGTGTTATGGGTAAGTAACCACATGACTGATATACTACTTATATACTTTTTTTTTTGTAAATACATACATATTATACATAGAAACACCCAGACCCGAGACAAATACTTGCAGATCATACAAACATTTGTCCCGCGGCGGGAATCGAACCCGCAACCGTTTTGCGTCTCAGCCGGACCTAAGCCCACTGCGCCACAGAGGTCGTCAAATATATACGTCGTATACCTAGTAGGTATCATACTAATTTCTACATACTCTTTACATTCAATATGTGTATTCATTATATTTTGATCCACAGATTGACTGTATCGTTTGTTTACAGATCGACCAACTGCAACAAGGGGATATACTGATAACACACGCGACTGACATCGGCTGGTCGCCATACTTCCCGCTGCTCACTGGAATCGTGACAGAACTTGGTGGTCTTATTTCGCACGGTATATCACTTTCCCAATGACTAAAACTTCGTAATGGGTATCAACATCTCTATATGGATTTAAGTTTATGGATTGTAAATCTTCCAAACGAATGAACATATACGACTTGAGTGATTTCTAGAGTGGTCTTAGCTATGATCAAGAAAATCTGTTCTGCACTTTTCTAGTTGGTGCAGGGATGTAAGCAACTTCCACAGACCTGATCGGATCCTGCTTCTTAGTTAATATTGCAAGAGCATCTGTAGCTAGCTGGTGTGGGGCGATGATATTCGTATGGTAGCGGAGGACCTGAAGATGGCTTGTGGCCGGCTTGGGATGAGAGAGGTTTAAGTCCAACAGTGGACTGACACGGTTGATGATGATGATGGTAACCTTGACCTGATGTTGCAGCATATCCTGGAATCTGCAGGATCCCAAATTACAGCAGATAGGTATCGTGCTTGGATTTATTGGAATATGATTAGGTTATTAAAAGATATATTTTAAGTTTTTTTTTTAATTTGTAATTTCTTGTACTACATCGTCACAGTTCGTGAAAACTTCATTATTTAATTACAGGCGCCGTGATAGCCAGAGAATACGGCTTACCGTGCATTGTGGGCGCCACTAACGCGACAGACATCTTCAAAACTGGGGACATGGTGAGGCTTTCGGGTACCAATGGCACTTTAGAAAGAGTAGTGCTACAGAAACCTGACCAAAATGATCACAATCATGTTATTTTGTAATATAAATAAGAATGTATTTTGATAACCACGAGCTTTACTCACGTACTATTTTGTCGATGGAAGCACCGACACTGTTTCGATTCATCTAGAGAATCTTCATCAGGGTTTGATCCGCGGTCCGCTCGATGCCGCTCGAGTTCACTCTAATTGAATCGGTACAGTATCGGTGCTTCCATTGACTAAATAATACGTGAGTAAAGCCCGTGTTTATTAAAATGTATAGTAACTCAGGAAAGTTTTAAAAGTGATATAAGAATGTGCTCAATAAAATACAATTTCAAATTAAATACATTGTATTATTAAAACAAAAGCAATACGAAAAATAAAACATGACTACATTCCTAAAGTATCCTTTAGAAGCAAGTACATCACATTGAGTTAATCATCGCTCATTTAAGATTTCTTGTTCCTTTCTGAATACAAGAAAACTAGTAAAGGCTCTTAAAGCAGCTTACATCTTGACTATGACAGAGATTTTCTATAGCCGCAATTTATCGATTCCTAATAAAGAAACTACGATAGTGAACCTACTCCAACCAGCGAATTTGAACCCCTTTGAATCCCAAACAAAGAATTTGTCCCGACTTCTCCAAAGTCCGCTACGCCTCGTCCTCATCCATAACTAGAAGCTCGTAGCAGTTGAAGGCGAAGGGTCGTCCGAAGATCACCACATGGCACCTATAAATAAATCCCGGACATTTCACACAACATCATCTGGCCTCAAAATAAGCAGAGCTTGTATTATGGGTACCACATGACTGACTACTTAATATATATTTTTTTGTAAATAAATATTATACATAGAAACACGCAGACCCAAGACAAATAATGGCAGATCATACAAACTTTTGTCCCGTGGCGGGAATTGAACCCGCAATCTTCTGCGTCTCAGCCGGCCCTTCGCCCACTGCGCCACAGAGGTCGTCAATGGGGATGCAGTTGAATTATTTTTATTCGCAAGCGAAAAAGATCTTTATTGGTGCTACACGTTCCGATTTTACTTTTAGGGTCTGAGTAAAGATGATCGCGTATCTAGCCGCAACGTCCGCAATTTTTTTATACAAGCCGAAAGATTTTTTATTTATTAATGCTAATGTAATCCATAATAATATTATTAATAGAAAGTATATCTGTCTGTCTGTCTGTTTGTTTATAGCCTTTAGATCTGTTTGCTAATCGGTAGAACGGATCTTGATGAAATTTGATAAGGAGATAAATTATATCGTAGAGGCACAGGTTACATTTTATATAGGTACCACGCGTGCGAAGCCGCGGGTAGCAGCTAGTAGATAATAAATAATAGAATACTGAAGGCAAAGTTCGTTGCGGTCGTTTGTCAGAGATGTGTTAATTTGTAATAGTACCTATAGTGCGGTGCGAGGACCGCGCCCACTAGATGCGAGCCGCGGTAGTGCACGCGGCCCACGTGAGTTCCAGGCGCCACGCGCACGGCCCGCGCGCCGACGGCGCCCGCGCGCCACGCCAGCCACTTCACTTCCGCATTGCACATCACCTGTTACTCAAACAGTGTCTCTAAATATGCCGCACTGATGCCCAAACATACTTATTTACTTGTAACATTCGCCCAGTCACTATTTTGTCACTATCTTACATAAACTCCACATAAATACAGACAGATAAAGGCTTTATAATACTGATTTGTTATCATGAATGTCGGGTTTTTTAATGACAGAATCGTACTTTGTAATTTTCTGCCATAATTGACATACTCCACTATAATACGACAATAAGACAATAAGACCTGCCGGGCGATTATGTAATTTTGAAACTATCATATAGCTACTTTATAAACATACAATCAGCTTTCAGTTACTATTGATGAATTGGTATTATCGAAGGTTGAAGTTTATTGTCAGCCATGATGTCAATAGAATAGAAACCTCAGACCAAATAAATATAAAGACGGAGCACCAGCCTCGATCAACTGAAGTGAATGCTCAAAAGTGTGCTCCTCTGTGTAAATACACGCACAAACATACACCCGAACCATGCTCCTTGCTCTTAGTGCATGTCACGTCGTCGACCAGTAAATATTAATAAAACCGTCGCGCCTTAGTACAACGAAGTTTCAAGTAAACTAAATTTTACACAAAAGTAATAATCAAATGAAAAGTGATGTGACCTTTTTTTTAGTTTTGCTGCAATATTACCTGTTACAATGTTTAGGTACTGCAACGACTACGACATGTACTACGATCAAGGAGCATGGTTGGTGTGTATGTGTGTGCGTGTATTTACATCAAGGAGCACGGGTTTGAATCTTCACTTTGATTGTTTACGGCACTCTATCCTTATATTTATTTAGTCTGACATAGAAATCGAACGTATTTCTATCTCAGACCAAAGTCAGTACGTAATAGTAATCTTGTGAAAATTGGATGCAGATACAATCAAACTAATAATTGAAATTATGCCTATTGCTAATAGAAACGGATAGGCATTGATTGTGTCAATAGTTCCATAATCTCCATGCTGCAAAATCCGCGAACAGAAGCTAGTTAAATGTAAGTATTACTTTTACCCTGTGCCCAACAAGGCGGCTGAGAATGTGGCTACTTAATAATATCATAACAATGTTGTTTAAGATTAAGTAAGTACCTGATACTTTGTATAATCATGAGCTTCTCCATCCGCGTACACTACACAGCAGTGCTTGGAGGGGAGTAACGCCGCCGGAAGGACATTACACCTGGAAAATAATCAATAAATGTTTTTTATTCTATACTAGGTATTCTAAAATAAATTTCGTACGTCACCGTCGGCTTCAGGGAGCGGCCAAACCGTAGGTACTAGATTGGTGGGTATTTAGGTAGGTACCTAAATTACCAGCTTCAACCAACCTAGTGTTTAGAAATACAATCCTGCTTTTCTTTTATCCTACTTTTTTTACTAATATTATAAATGTGACAGTTTGTGTTCATGTTTTTTTTTTGTTTGTGACTCAATCTCGCTGTAAGGCGCTGCGCAAACGTAGACACTTTTTGTTACCGAAACGCACACCATCACAGGGAACCGCAGTTGCTGTGTCCTGTTGCGGTGATCGGACACAGTCGCCCGTTGCTACTACTGGCCAGTGGTACTATTCGTTGCTTGTACTATTACAATACAATCCGTTTGCGCAGCTCAGTACAATTGTAAGGATATTTGTTAATGTTGCTTATGTCTTCAACTGACGACTTTTAGTTTCCAGTTGCCGACACCGAATACTTTTTGATCGTCAATGAGAATGTGTTAACATTTGTTCGCTTATGGCCAACTTAGAAAACCGTCCACTATTTTTCACAACTTCGTAATCGGTAAACTTCGCAATCAGTCAACTTCTTGATCGGTCAACTTAGCAACTAGTCATCCTCGCAATCGGTCCTCTTAGCGTTCGGTTAAAAATAAAGCAAAACACTGATAAAGGTGGGTCTACGCTGTTGAGATGCGGCGATCGCAGAAAGTGCCATGCTACAATCACGCTAAACCGTGACAAAGATAAATCGACAGACGAACTATATTCTTCTGGCGCTTCGGCGGCCGCTGCCGCGGCATGCTCGCTTCGCTCGCTCGCCTTGCGCGTTGTTTTCTATACCATAACCTAACCAACTGGTTTCGATCTGAATTTCATGTCACAAGATTCGTGTACAGAATTACTGGAAATTCTTTTGACCGTTTGAGAAGTGGACCGATTGAGAAGTGGACCTATTGAGAAGTGGATGGTTTAAGAAGCGGCCCGATTGCGAAGTTGACTATATACGAAAGGGACCGATTGCTCATCTCCTACAGAAAATTTTTGTGGACGGTTTGCTATGTTGGCCATAAGCGAACAAACGCTTCTGGCCACGTGGTTCGACCGCATGGTTCGATCAATCGGACTACGTGAACTTTTTTTTCCAGGTGGTTCGATTAATCGAACCATGTGTTCTTGAGACTCCTGATAGTCCGATCAGTCGGACTACGTGTACTTTTTTTTCCAGCTGGTTCGATTAATCGAACCATGTGTTCTTGAGACTCCTGATAGTTCGGTCAATTGGACTATGTGAATTTTTTTCAGTAGGTTCGATTAATCGATCCTAGTCGAACCTTGTAAACTTACAATTACTTGAGCTAAAAACAAGAACACAATGACTAAGCATGTTTCAAGATTTATTTTACAAAAAAAATATTATTATTTTTGACCCTACGGCCGCCATATTTTTGTAGGTACCTACATTTATTTACCTTTTTGTAGTTATTATAAATATTTACGTGTATTAATCGCGTTTTATTTACCTATTATTATATACTACCTATTATTTACCGACAGAGTGTAAACCTGTCGAAACGTCGGGAAAAATAGGTAAATAAACGCGGTAAATACCCGTAAATATTTATAATAATGTTTTCTGATCGCGTAAGTTTAAAAAACTTTTTGTAGTTTTACAAAAAGGTCTTCTTTACATCGAGCTATATTACCTAGAACTATTTACCTACAAAAAGTGACCCCTTCCAAGCTTATCGTTCTAAGAATAATCTTTCATCAATATTATTATTACTAAGCATTGTGCTGGTCTTCAGTATTAATTCATCTCGTTTGATGGATTCTCTACGACGTGTTTCCAAAAGTCCGCCTTTCATCTTTAATACATTAAAATTGGAATCTCTTTTCAACACTGTCAAAATTTTAATCAAATTTGGTGTTATTTGCCAACAAGGTCGTTTATTTTTCCATGCCATCCTTCCACGCAATTATTTGTACGGAGGAGTTCGCCGTATACGGACCACTTTTTGATAAATTCATCACTCTTTAGCCACTGTCGTTCCATGTATTTCTTAAATTTTAACATGTTTGTGTCGTCCGTCGACATATGCTAACATTGTGGCGACAGCTACAATTCGCTTCTGGCTTTGAGCTTTAGTAATTTTACACCTATGCGCATATCTCCACAGAGCTTTCGCATAATGATAGAAGCAGCCTTTGACTACAGCCTGTGGCAAAACTGTTTCTATAGCCTTCATTGTCGCAGCCTCGTATTCGGTCTTAAATCGTAAGGGATTGAATCCAGGCAACTGTAATAAAATCATCTCTAACAATGCTACATAGCAGTTTTTTGGTTAGACATTAATATGTAAATCAATGGGAATACGTTTAAGCTATTCAGGGAAGAACCCACATCACCATATGTATGACATATAACTGTTGAAATGGCGGCGGGCAGCTGTGAAATGTTCCGTCTCCAAAAAAAACTTTAATTGTGGATATATTTTCTCGCTTCTTCGGAACAAAATGCAATGATGCGCGTTTCATCGTGACCATAGTCCCCCAACATAAACTCTTCAAATTCCGGCGGAACCTCTACCTCCATAGGGTCTTCAAAAATTAACTTTGGTTCATTGTGTGATTTTTTTCGGTTATTGAAAAGACTACTTTTTACTGAACTATATGTCGGTATTTTAGTGATTAAGTCTATGCCTGAGTTCTTTAGAGGTATTACGTTATCGTCGTATATACACAATATACATGTGGTATGTGTATAGTACACATACCACGTTATTTACATAGATTTTCAAAAGATACTTATTTTTATAGTTATAGATCCACGACATTTCTCAGCCTTTTTATTACGGCAAATCCATAGACATGAACCGATTTTTTAAAAACTTTATTGCGATAAAACTGGTGACCATTATATAAAAGTACAACTCCGCGTTTTCGATGGACATATATAATAATTCGTCTTGAGACATAATTATATTCAATACACATTGAATAGGTATAATAAGATAAAGGAAAATATCTGATTAACTAGACATCTATTATTGACATTGAATTATAACTTTCTAAGGAGATTTGATAATCCATTGCATTGAGGTCGGTAGTCGGACTATGAGAACATGGGATTCCTTTATGTTTCGATGAATCGAACCAGGTGAACTGGTCATTGTGGTTCGACTAGGGAGTCGAACTACGTGGTCCTAAGGTTTAGTAGTTCGCCTGGCAAGATTCTAAAATCGAACCAGTTGGAAAAAAAAGTTCACGTAGTCCGATTGATCGAACCATGCGGTCGAACCACGTGGCCAGAAGCGAACAAACCTGTGTTAAGTGGGAGCAACTGGACACAAAATGAGTGGATTATTTCATACTGGTTCTATAGAAATCAAATATTCATCGGTAGGTAGCTTGTATCTGACACAAGACACAAAAGTGTCCACGTTTGCGCCCTGCCTTATACAAAGCCTTATATAAAGCCTTGGGTATAACGTGAAAACGTGCGGCGCCTAACCGAGGAAATTCACGGCACTGTACAGTACAGCTTTACCTGCAATTCATTGCAGGCTGCAATACAATGCAAGAGCTTTGATGATAGTGCCTCAAATCATAAATATTCATTTAGGAGCATAAACAACGATATACAAAACCATGGAAATAACATTAACATTACGCAGAAGTAAGATCAGTTTTATACAACATTATAAGAGTAATACGAATTAGTGGTCCAACACAATTTCAACATTATTTAAGACATATGAAATGGGATTATTAATATTATATTAGAAGGGCGTGCGTGTAGGTTTGTTTCAGTAACTAATGGTCTTCGATTTAGCATAAGCTGGAACATCATTGTTCCTACTATTGATGAAATTGTTCCTGTCACCCGGCATATACTAAATGCATCAGATGCATTTAGTATATGCCGGGTGACAGGAACATGATTACTGGCATATTTCCATCAACGTGAAAAGAAGCCCAAATAACCCCCTCCCAAAAAAGCTAATCCGTCATCCTTTACTGAATACCGTCCAATTTTAAGTCTTCCTTTCCTCTCTAAAGTTTTAGAACGTTTAGTCCCCCAGCAACTTAGTTTCTTCCTGTCCAGTAATAAGCTCCTTAATCCTTTCCAATCTGGTTTCCATCCCGGCCATAGCACTGTGTCAGTCCTGGTGAAAATCACGAGTGATATAGGTACGTCACGGTATGGATGCGTGACAACTCACCGTTCTATCACTTCTTGATTTCAGTTGTGCCTTTAATAATGTTGACTTTGATATTCTGCTACGAATTTTATGCTCTTTTAACATTATCTATCAGGTGATTGAGTGGTTTCACAATTACCTGCATGGTCGCCGGAAACGTATCCGCATGGATGATTCATACTCATCCTGGTGTGATATTAAATCTTGTGTTCTTAAGGGCGGCGTTCTATCTCCACTACTTTTAGCGATATTTATGTAATCTCAACACCTTTCTTCACCCTATCACTTATATGCAGACATCCTCCAAATACTCATACATCTTTTGACGATTGATGTCACTAGTTAATCAACTTTTGTGGCGCACTTGGCTGAAGTCAGTCGAAAGTTCTTTGCTCTAAAGCTTCTCTCAGAAGGTTTGGGAATTTTCTCCCCACCGCTACTAAAATTGCGCTTGGACAATCCCTCCTTCCGAGCTATCTTGACATCACCCATTCACATCAACGTTATAAGCTTGAGCGTCTCTAAAACTATTGTATACGGTACATATTTGGATTGCGAAAATATTACTACATTTTTGAATTTCGCAATAAACTCAAGTTACCAATCCGTTTTCGCCGGAATGCTCACATTCTCAATCTTCTCTATAATATTCTGTTTTCTTTTTCAAAACCCTTTATCTCAAGGAATGGTTTGAATTTCACCACCTCTCAATCCTTACGCTCCTCAGACGCCAATGAACTCAAAACTACCAATCACTTCTCTACCTTCTATGGAAAGTCGTTTACAGTGCAGGCTGTTCGCTTGTATAAAACGCGTTACCTTTAGATATTAGAAAGGTCAAGACTCTCCCCATCTTCAAAAACAAATGGGTATGAAAAATGTTTTGTCGTGCTGTTATGCTCAGTTTATTCTGTGTTATTGATTTTTTAGACTGTTTATGTTTATTATAATATTTATTGAGTACCTATGTATGTATATATATACACCACACCCACATATCCCTTCTGTTTATTCTATCGAGTCGAGTCTATCCAAAGGTTGCCTGGTAGAGATTGATATTAGCGATAAGGCTGCCAGTTGTATTGGCTTTAATAGTGAATAATTTTACATAAACTGAGTTTATCTCGTGATCATGGCGCATGCAACTGTGCCGAAATATCGAGAAGCAGAAAAACTCATATATCATGGTAAATATCCCGTTTTGAGTGAAAATTATGTGCAAAACCATGATAGTTTTAAAAGTTTAATAGTGAAGTTTTTGTTATTGTAATACTCCGTTTGGTAGTCAATAAATAGTTATCAATCTATCTATCTATGCCTCGGGAAACTATGTCGCAAATGTTCTAACGCCCACCTCTGGAAATATACTAAGATATACTAATGTTATCGTAAGCATACCTGTGTGTGGTCCGCGCTACCCAGATGACTTCGTTTTCGTAGATACCGGCGGAGACCGCACCGCTCGGCACCGCTCCGCAGGCACTCATCACCCACACGGGACCTGGCTTCTTCCATGCCGGCATCCAGTCTACTCACACAAAAAATCTCAGCCCGTTATAGGTAAGGCGGTTTGATTAGCCAATGCGTGCACGCACTAGCTAATTAAACCCCGATATGAAAATAGATACAATACAATCAGTAATTAATAACACCAGGTTTTTGTACAATAGGTATATTAAAATAAATATTCACTTGAAAACGAATTATGTACATTCAACATTAAATTAATTACATACAACTTTGTTACATTCATTTCATGTTCATTTTTAATACAAACTATCAATCATAAATATATTCATTAAATCAGTGGTAATTCATAGAACTCATTTACTGAGAAGAATGAGATAGATTTATTTATTTATTATTATTACTTTATGTAGTGACATCCCTTTTTGTATGTTAGTGAGAAATATTGACAGTGCGAATGTTAAGTAGTTCTAGTTGTTCAAGTTGAGAGGCCGTGTATGTAACTTTACTTAACCTTATTTGCCATATAAACTAGAACCATAAACCATGTGTTTTTTATTTTAGACTATCATTAATTGACAATATATACTCACTAATAATAGCGTATTACGGCCTAGTAGAATCGATACTCAGATACGGAGTTATTTTCTGTGACAATAATTTTTCAATTAATAATAATAAATAATCCCGGAGACTTCACACAGCATCATCTGGCCCCAAAGTAAGCAGAGCTTGTGTTATGGGTACCACATGACTGATATACTACTTATATACTTTTTGTAAATACATACATATTATACACAGAAACACCCATTCAATTGGCCACCATAATACAAGGAATGCTTAGTTTGGGCCTGGATGTGTGCATTGTCCATCCATATTTATATATTTATTTTAAAACGCTAAACGTTGTCTACGAACCCTGTCTAAAATACATATGATATTTTTCCATAAATTTTTTACATACAAAAGTATTTTTTTTGAGGTTACAGTCTCGAAAAGTCTAAAACTTGACTTGATTAGTCTATTTAGATAACCAACATGCCCCTTCTCAGTTTATTTAATGTTCAGTCCATCCAAAGCTTTCCGGCAGAGAACGCTGTTAACGATAAGGCCGCCTATTGTATTGCCTTTTATTGTACAATAATTGATTGATTTTTCGTGTGGTATATCAATAAAGAATTGCCCATCTTATTTAATAAAGACAAAGCGATAGAATTTAAAAAGTTTCAAAAAGCCTAGAAGAAAACATATTTTAAATGTAAGTTAACCTCTCAGTCTCGAAAAAATTTTTTATCAAAATTTTGGCAGCACTAGCACTAGAGTCTAGACTAGACTAGGTGGCGGCAAAAATATTCAATATGTTGCCCGTACTCCGGCATTCTAGAGTATATTGCAGCACGCTGTTGAATTGCCCTAATAAGTAACATTAAAGACATAAAAAGTAACAAGTCTATGAATTTTTTTTAAACAATGTTTATTTTTTATTTTTGTCGGACATTTCACACAGCAACATCTGGTTTCAAAGTAAGCAGAGCTTGTGCTATGCGTAACCACATGACTGATATACTACTTATATACTTTTTTTTACGAAACACTCAAACCAAGACAAATACTTGCAGATTATAGAAACATTTGCATTTGTTTATATAAAGCAGATTTCTTAGTCATTGTAATAGAACCTTTGTTAAAAATTCTTTAACTACTAACAACCTAACTAATTAAACTAATTTTTTCTTTTTTTATTTTAACGACGCCTATTTATATTTATGATATCTTATTTTATTAATGTACCAAATTATACCTAATATTTACTTATATTTTATGTTAATTGTTCCACCTTATGTATCCTATACCCCCTACCCTATATTTTATCTTAATTGTTCTGTTGTCGCTGCTGCACTACTCTCCTAAACTTAGGTAACAGCTGAAAATCAGCGTTGAGTGTAAGCATTACTTGCTTCCATCCAACACATGCTGAGCTGGACGCCTTTTTGGCACTTATACTATTATTAACTGATTTGTATACCTATTTTTATTTAATTTTGAAGTGTTTTAGTTAAGATGTTTTCTTTTTTGTGTGTGTGCCAAATAAACGTTTCATTCATTCATTCATTCATTCATTCATTCATTTGTCCCGAGGCGGGAATAGAACCGGCTACCTTCTGTGTCTTAACCGCGCTTTAGCCCACTGCGTCACAGAGGTCGTCTTGTTCTAGGTACGGAGTTCCAAGGGCACTGAAAGGCTGAAAGCTTACCGATAATAAAAGTCCTGTATTTATGCTCCCAAGAGATATTCAAATGCAATTTGTATTTCATCCAGTCCTCTGAATACTCCAGTACTTTTTTCTTGAAATGGTTCCATCGCCTGTCGTGAATACCAAAATTATTAAGCGTATGTGTCATTAATAATGCAAGAAAATAAAGAAAATCCATACAATTCATGCAACGACTCGGTCGCCCCGATGGTTTGTGTTATCATGTTTGTTTCTTTTACCTTCAAAGATAAAATATGTATTAGTAATTAAACTAATGGCTCCGTGAACAGTAGACCTCGCAAATATTTATCGAAATGACTGAAATATAGCTTTTTTTACGTTTTTAACCCCTATATCTCCGCCATTTAAAAAAAAACGAAAGCTGAATTGAAAAAAAAAATTATATATAGTTATAGAACCTGCTCACAAAATTTCATGATAATCGGTTGAGAAATGCGACCTGTAGAAGAGAACATCCGGACAGACGCCGGACATATGAAAGCATTTTTGCCTAAGCTGAAACGCTGAAATGTTATACATATTTCAGGGCGTTTTTGGTAGAAACATCGCGTGACCCAAGAGCTGGCTCCTATCTGGCCCAGCGTACTTATTAGCATTGCCATTCAACGTGGCAATGCAGCGAGTGTCGATTTAGTTGTCAACTTGTTAGTTCATTAGAATATGATATCAGAATGACAAAAAAAACTTTTTCTTTCTTTTTTTCCTGCGAAAGGGCAGGGACATTTTCGCATTGATGTAGATCAGTTAAGCTCTCTATAAACCGTTGTACACGGTCCTCAGTTAGCTCAACTGTATAAAGAGATCAAGGATGCTGAGTTCGAGAAGTACATTTGGACGGAGCTGCATCAGTCACCGACAAGCACAATAATTACGTTTTAAAAACTAAAAAGAAAACATACTTCATTGAATATAAAAAAAAACTGAACTGAGAACCTCCTCCTTTTTAGAAGTCGGTTAAAAAAGTTTATATTTTACGATTTTTACCATTCGAAAGTCACAGGAAACCAAAATACGAAATTTCGATTACTTGGATACCAAACTACCGAACCGATTTTGATTTATTTCCATAAGACCAATCGGAAAGAAAACAAATATTTTTTTAAATCATTCATATTATGCTGGAGTTTTGAGGTAGCACACAAAAAAAATATCGACAACCGGACATCCGAATTGAGAACCTCCTCTTTTTTTAAATCGGTCAAAAACATACCAAAGCTGTTAGCCATTTCGTCCACCTGTTGAACATTTCAATGATTTCCAACATCTCTTCTTGACATGCCATGTAGGTCTCAGTTTTGTTAGTCGCTCTCGTAGGTGATACGATCTGTCAAAAAACACAGAACATAATATTAGATTGACATAATATGAGATTATCTATACATTAATACGTGAAGCAAAACTTTGTACCCTTTTTTTACGAAAATTGCGCGGACGGATGAGTATAAAATTTCGCAAACTTTTATAGTTTAGGTATATATATAGAGAAGGAGTGCAGAAAGCCATTTTTTTTATTATGCATAAAAAATACCTACATTAATTATGGTATGGAATTCCGACCAGTGGGCGACCACTAGTCCTTACTATATTAATATTATAAATGCGAAAGTAACTCTGTCTGTCTGTCTGTCTCGCTTTCACGCCAAAACTACTGATCCGATTTATATGAAATTTGGTATACAGATAGTCTAAAGCCTGAGAAAGGACATAGGCAAGTTGCCTTTAATTGGAAAAAAAGTGTTGTTGTTATATATTATAAATGCGTAAATATTTATGTATGTGTGTTACGTTTTCACGGCTAAACGGCTGAACGGATCTTGGTGAAATTTGGTGAGAAGATCTATTGCATTCGGGGGGAGAACATGGGTACTTTAAAAAACAATCTTGAAGGGGGTAAAATAGGGGATAAAAGTTTGTTTGGGCAACTCATATTTTTAAGTTAGGGATCTGAACATTCATATTTACGCTTTTGGTAAGAAATAAAGAAATACGCGTTTCAACGTTTTCGTAAAATCATCCCCGAAGGGGGTAAAATTGGGCATTAAACTTATGAAAGGTTTTTTAGATGCACTTTTGTAAGGAATGCACCTTACAAAAGTAAAAATAAAGGTTCTAAGCATACGCGTACGAAGTTGCGGGTAACAGCTAGTAGGTTATAAATGTATAAACTCTCTTGTATTAGTTTATCGTCGTTAATGTATATAAGATGGATCATGCAAAAAGTGCTAGGACCAGGACGAGTTTCTTGCCGGTTCTTCTTGAGCTTGGGTTAGGAGGAATTGCACCTACATTCACCTAGTATGCAAGACGTTTCAAAGTGATCCTTGTTTCTTCCGATCCTTGATTGTATTGAATTAAGTATCTTTTGACTTTGATTTTGTTGTACTTAGTATATATTATTATCGTGTCACTAGTTATTCCAAACCAGTGTGGTGAAAGTGCCCGTCAAAGGCTCCTTTCATGCACTTGCACTTGTATAGCGCACATTCATTTTTCTATCAGAAATCTGGTTAAACTTTAGTTTCCGGTAGCACCAAAATGAAGGAAAAAAACGTCCCCTCTGGTACTAACCCCATAAAAGGGATTGCCCCGTTCTCGAGATATTTTAATAAATGAAACCTAACCTCAAAATGACCAATATGTCCTTATGCTCCTACCGTGACCTTGTATTATTCCTCTGGCGCTTTGGCGCTGCCGCGGCACGCTCGCTTCGCTCGTTCGCCTTGCGCGTTGTTTTCTATACTCTAACATAACCTAACCAAGTTATAAGTGATAAGTAACCAAGTGAAGTGAAGATAAGCCAAAGTCGTCGAAAGAAGCCATAACAAAATCACTGACAACATGTTACTGTTATTTTGCACAACATGTTAAACCACAGACAACAAAACGACAAATTTGGTTATTATCTGTCAATTTTTACGTTTTGTTTCACGTTTTATCTGATTTGAGGTTAGAAATGTTTTATTCTTTTCTCGATTTCGAGAAGGCCACCATTAAAATAGATCTTTATATATATATATATATATATATATATATATATATATATATATATATATATATATATATATATATAAATCTTCTGTGGGTGTGTATGTAATTAAACTCCTTTGTAACGGCTGGAACGATTTTGATATTTTTTGTATGTGTTCTAGTGGATTCGAGAATGGTTTAGATTTACAATTAGATAATATTTTTTTTCTTTTTAAAACGCGCAGACTAAGTCGCGGACTCCTGTTCGCTAGTATTTAATATAAATTAAAATTAAAATGAATAGGTATTGAAAATAGACAAAAGAAAAATAATTATACATCTATAATCATTTTAATAACCTGCTTATCCCTGTAGCGTAGAGCTAAACGTTGCGTCAACTGCCGACTGAATATATTGTACTGGCGCCATTGCAACGCCTCAGTGGACACTCTCTTTTGGAATGCCGCCCAAATTTCATCTGCATCCGCTGTAACAAAGAAAGTTTTGATTTGCGTTTACTGCAAGTAAATGCTCGGCCTCTGTAGCGATAGCTTTGGGTACCTTCTTGAGGTCGAAATCGATTTGAAGTAGCCAGCGCGCTCGCGGGACCCAAACCCAATTTAATATGTTTGGGATAAGCTTGGTAGACAAATCTCAAAGTGCACTGGAAAGTGGAATACCATACTGTCATAACACGTAAAAGGTTTTCAAGGTGACAGAAGAAAGGGTTCGAATTCGAAACATAATTATTGAGATTTCTGTTAATAATTGTGTTTTTAGGGTTCCGTACCTGGAAATGAAAAAACGGAACCCTTATAGGATCACTTTGTTGTCCGTCCGTCCGTCTGTCAAGACCCTTTTTCTAAGGAACGCGTGGAGGTATCAAGCTTAAATTTATATCAAATACTCAAATCTACTGTCCCTTAAAATGTAAAAAAATCAAACTTCTAAGCCAACTAAATCAAAAGATAAAGCCGTTTATGCCGCAAATTTCCGCAAATTTTTGAAACTCGCAAGGGAATCAAACCCTACAGGGTACATCTCGTGAACTCAGAATCTTGAAATTTGGTACGAAGCAACGTGTTATAGTACAAATAAATGAAAAATTGCGAAAACAGTAAATTTTTGTTACATCATCCAACTATGACTCGATTGTCGTGATGGGTGAACTTTTATTTATATACCTACAGGTTTGTACGGAACCCTCGGAGCGCGAGTCCGACTCGCACTTGGCCGGTTTTTTTTATTGAACATAGTTTTTCTGTTCAAAATGGCGACAGTATTAATAAAATATAAGATAAAATCGCAATAAACCCAAATTAAATAGTTTTGAACCTGATTTTTCTCATATTTTGTTGCGTTCCTTCAAATAAGTCTATGGTTGTATTATCAGAAACGCTTAATTTCAAATAAGTCTATGGTTGTATTATCAGAAACGCTTAATTTCGTTATGTTTAATTTAACACGTTTTTTTTATTTTAGTGGCATAAATAGCAATTATTTTTGTTACTTTATTTTAGAAATGCAATACCAGAATCATCACCATTGCTCTATTTCTAGAATAGTTAATCTAGCCGGGCGATTATTCAATTCTGATACTATCAAAACATTGATACCGACAGCTACTATTGATTAATTGATGTTGATTAATTGATAAGGCTTGCTGTCATAAGTATAGAAACAGATAGAAACTGAACGTACGTAGTACTATCCATGAAGTAATGCCTATTTCTAATCGAAACTGATAAACCTTGATAGTATCAAGAGTCCTATAATCGCCATCCAGAAGTTTGTCCAATCGTGCCATAGTTTCAATCATTTACATACCAATAGAAAGTTCAGGGTCCTGTTGATAGGACAGCGCTCGGTCTATATTATCTTGTATCCAATCGCGCCAAGCTTGGACATTCCACATCAAGCTCACCATCATAGCGTGCCAATCCGACATTTGGTCCGTTGAAATTATCGGTGTACCTGTTAAGAGAAAACTGTATAGAATCCTTTGATACTGCCAGCTGCCAGCAGCTTTACACGCTTGGTAGGTACTTACATAAAAAGAAGCCTGAGTAGACGACATTCCATGATTATTCTACTATTCCATGTTTCATTCAAATCCGTTCAGCCATTACGGCGTGTTGAGTCACAAACAAACATATGACCATACAAAAATCCACGCAAATATTCGCATTTATGATTATCTATACCTATAAAAGAGCTTAACCTGGCTGACTGACTGACTGATTCATCATCGCCGAGCCGAAACCGCAAAAGGTAGAAAGCTGAAACTTGGAAGGTTGCTTCGTTTTACAGCAGAAACACCCACTAAGGCAGGATTTTTTGAAATTCAATTCCTAAGAGGGTGAAAAAGGGGTGAAAACGAATGTATGAAAATGTATGAATGTTTTTAACGCGTGGTGCAATTTGCTTGAAACTTGATATGAATAAATAAAATGCATAATAAATGGACACATGTTTCAGAATTTTTCAAAATAACCCTAACAAAAGGATATTTCATTTCATTTATTCTGTAACAATTATTATTAGTGTTTGAATGTACATACTATGAATTAATTACAATTAAAATACACAATATAATCAATTAGGAATTACTATAAAAAAAAAAAAACATATATAAGTCTACAAAACAAAGCAAAAAATAATAATAACACTAATAACATCGATAACGATATATCGGGTCGGGTGTCAAAGTTTATACGGGAATTTTTTAACGGGTGGTGTGATTTCTTAGAAACTTGATTTGGATACTTAAAATGCAAAATAAATAGCCACGTGTTTCAGGATTTTTCAAAAAAAATGGGGTGTTAATGTTTGTATGGAAACTTTTTAACGGGTGTGATTGGTTTGAAACTTATCAGTAAAATTTGGCAAGGAGATAAATTGCATCCTGGGGAAGGACTTAAGCTACAATTCCTTTCAAATAAATGCGGATGAAGTCGCGAGCAACAGCTAGACAGTAATATAAAATGTGAGTAAACTGATTTGGTTTTGGACACATTATGGTAAGCCAATAGAAGGCGAGGAAGTTTCGTTGCTAGGTACCATATCTGGTGATGAATCCAGCATCGTCCCATTGTTAAAAAACGAATGTGTCATGGGATCTATGGGTATAAACAAATTAATATTTGTAGAAAATCACTTCAACTTTGTCTTCATTTTTGTCTTCGAAGGGCATCAAACCCTCAACCTGCAGCGTAGAAAGCAAGCTACTACTGTAGCTAGCAAGCTACTACTGTGGTGAATAAGAAGAGTTCCAAGTAACCGCAACGTTACAAGTGGTGTATAACTTACGTGTGCTATGCATGCTCTTGGTAGGACTGGACTGTCTTGAGACCGCTTGAGTCTGCTTCTGTACATTGATATTCTGCGAGTCCATCTTCGCGAACATCGTCGTCGGTTGCTGCCAGTGCAGAGTGGAGTTGGCCTCATCCGAACTAGAAGGAGAAGCAGGCGAATATGTCTTCGACGCCTCTTGTTCCGGAATCTTCTGCTTTTGCAATAGCATATCATCGCCGTGCAAGTTAAAAAGAAGCGATGAAGTCGAGTTTTTGGCAGCGAGCGTCTCGCTGGGAGTCTGCGGTGTCCGATAATCTGAAGGTGACGATTCGAGTCGCGTAGGTCTGCTCCAGTCCTGTTGATTGTACGATGTTGTGTAGAGGAGGTATTGGGTTGTGGATTTCGAAATGCAGCCTGGGGTCGGTTTGGTGGCAGGGCAGGTCTTTGGCGGGTTATTGCCGGTCTGTTTCGAAGGGCACTCTTTGAGAGAGATCTCCAGGCCGGGTGCGAAGGCGCTGGTAGCTCCAGGGCTTATGCGTATTCTCTCAGTAGGCGCGAGGTCTGCTAGCACCTGTGCAGACACGTGACGCGAGCACGTGCAACACGGCCGTGCTACACGACGCAGTATCTCGTCGCACCACAACT
Source organism: Lampropteryx suffumata (assembly GCA_948098915.1). NCBI lineage: Eukaryota > Metazoa > Arthropoda > Insecta > Lepidoptera > Geometridae > Lampropteryx > Lampropteryx suffumata. Next base: position 6,033,499 of record OX402548.1, on the reverse strand, counting down.
CGCATTGCACGAATACGTTCTTCATGCACTTGCATACTTGGATAACTCCTGTAAAAGTTGGAAAACAATTACTTAAAAGCTCAGGGTATTTGAAAAATCGGCAACCCTAAAAACCCTATTTGAAAGTACCTATTTATAAACGACACCAATATCATTATACTTATATAATATAATAGATTCTGCCCGCAGCTTTGTCCGTGTGGCGCGTTGGCAAATAGTAGCTATATGATTTAATAATTACGTTTTAACAACTAAAAAGAAAACCAACTTAATTTATATACAATAACAAAATTTCGTTAATTTGGATGACAATTTTTTTTTCGGATATTTTGATTTAAAAACCAAACTACTAAACCGATCTTGATGAAATTTCTATGGGACCAATCGGAACCAATTTCATCCGTCATTTATGAAATCGGTTCATAAATGACGGAGGAAACAAAGAGTTCCTTCCTTCCTTGTTAGCAATTTGTAACGAGCATGTTGAAAGGGTGTCGGCGCTCGCTAAGAACCAAAATTCAACCTCTAAACGGGTTAAAACGGGTAAAAACGTTTTTGTATGAAAAATAGAGTTCGTTCGGTTCGGTTTGCATACCTACAAAATACAAAATAAATCGACATGTAGGTAATTAAGGGGTTTTCAAACGAACTTAAAAAGGGGTGCAATAAGGGTGCTTAGCTTGAATGTTATCATTAAAACAAAATAAATATACACGTGTTACAAGGTTTTTTTAAAACTATTTGCCGGCTTCTGATTTACGGGTCATTATAATCTCAGTCTTGATTATTATTAACTGTACCAAATAAGCAACAGGACTGCGGGAAATCAAACCCTGTAAAAAAATACTTTCTTTTCAGACACGCTCAAAATCACTAAGGAGTGGTGGTCAAACATTTGGTCTATATTACATTTTATAGAAGTAAAGATTGTAGGTTTGTGATTTTGCAATTTTGAGTATTTGCTACTAAACCGATTCTAAAAAATATTATCTGATAGCTAGATTATCCAGAGTAAGTTGTTGTCCATAAGTCCATAACTTGTGTTTTATTGTAACATATTTTTCCTTTTTAAAACGCACAGATATAATATATATATATATATATATATAATTATATATGTATATAAAGGAGAAGCCCACTACTTGACTCACTCTCTCATCACTAAATCTCCAAAACTATAAATGTTACAGATTTTAAATTTGGCACAAGCATTTTTTGAGGAGTGTAGGCGCTCGGCTAAGGACGGATTTTCCAAAATTCTACCCAAGAGATTCAAAGGGGTAAACAAGTTTTTTATGAAAAACCGTATTCCTTGGACTTAACTTCGTTACTTGTTGAATTATGCTTTGATACAAATGATAAAAGACTAACATATTTTTACAACTCCTAACAATGTTGCAATAGGGGTTTAAAATTAGATACTTAAAGGTTTGTATAGGATATTTATACGAATATTTAAGGATACTTATAGGAATCTTAAAGGATATTCTTATCTTACTTATTAGATACTTATAGGTCACTTATAGGAAGCGCTCGTGACATACATATATACGTATGTCGGTCGAAACATCTTGGCGACGGACTACATATATTCCTGTACCTTTCGATAACGAAATAAACCGCTAGTCCATTCTCAAACTCAAACTTACTGGGTTGCAGGAAATGGACTGCTAAATAATTAGTCGCATCTTCTACCACATCTGTAACAACATAAATTCAAGTTAGTTAATACAATTCTCCAGATATTTTCATTTATGATTACATTTTTAACCTTCTTACCATCCATTAAATCCTTAAACTTTTGGGGCGTGCGGCATTGCATCAGATTGAGCAGTTTGATCTGTATCTTTCTGGACACTACCGGGTCCACGCCGAACACGATGAGTTGATCTGCGTTCTTCCCTGTGAACCTGAACGAATATGTTTGTATAGGGTCTTTCATTAAGCGTGTCCTATCTTTAAATTTAAATAAAACAAAGTGTGTGTGATATATTATCGAAATTTTTTATTTATTTGAAAGATGTAGTGATGCCATTATGTGTGGAATATGACATCATTCAAATGTCCACCACGGCTTCTCTGGGTGGAGCGCATGCGAGATATCCAATTTTCCATGACTTTTGCGTATAAATCAGGCTGAATTTGACTTATGGCATAGGTTATGTTGGGCCGCTGTGATTTGTGGTTTATTCACATAGACCTGCGACTTAAGAAAACCCCACAAGAAAAAGTCTAGCGGGGTTAAGTCACAAGATCTCGGTGGCCAGTTCACATCAGCTCCACGTGAGATGACCATGCCCTCAAATCTCTCATGCAGAATATTCAATGTGGCATGAGCTGTGTGGCACGTAGCGCCGTCTTGTTGAAACCACATGTCGTTGGTGTTCAGATGATCCAGTTCATTCCAAAAAAAGTTGGTAATCATCGACCTATAGCGCTCGCCGTTGACAGTGATGGTTTGGCCAATGTTGTTCTCAAAGAAATATGGCCCGATGACACCGCCAGCCCAAAACCCACACCAAACTGTAACTTTTTCGGGATGCATTGGACGCTCTTGGATTTCATGTGGATTGGTGTCGTCCCAAATTCGACAATTTTGTTTGTTTACGTACCCATTCATCCAGAAATGGGCCTCATCGCTGAAGATAATTTTTCTGTGAAAATTACGGTCAGTTGCTAACTGCTCCAGTGCCCATTCAGCGAACACACGTCGTTGTCTATGGTTGTTTACCTTTAATTCCTGGGTGAGTTGAATTTTATACGGGTGCAGGCCCAAGTCACGACGCAAAATTCGCCAAGTTGTGGTCTGTGAAAGGCAGAGTTCTTGTTAGCGACGCGAAATCGACTGCCTCGGATTCTCCTGCACACTCTCACGGACAGCGGCGATGTTTTCGGCAGACCTTGCGTTTCGTTGACGTACGGGTGTTGGTCGATCATTTACCGACCCAGTGGACTCAAATTTATCCACCACACGACGAATAGTCCTCCCGGTAGGACGATTATGGCGACCGTAAAATGGTCGAAGCGCGCGGTGCGTTGCCGGAACAGAACACTCATTTTGATAAAACAATTTTATCATTTGCACGTGTTGTTGAATGCTATGATGATTTAGCAAAACAGAATGAATAAATTACAGCCAATTTGACAGATGTAGCTTCAACAAGATGGCCGCTACCAACTGTCAAAGTTCGGACGTGCCTATTGGAAGACCCTTTACAACAGAGCCAGCAAACGAGAATATGGATCTCCCGATGCAATATACGACGCTCGTTGCTGACCCTAGTCAAAAGTAGTATTGTCTGTTTGCCCAGCAATTTCACTTGCTACAGTGACCCTTAAACGTAAAATCAGTAATGTTTACACAACATTGTTTAGATTCCAGTTTCTAACCGACACACAGTAATGCTTGCTCACTACTTGCTTGCAGAATAACTGGCACTCTGCTGTTACCTAACAAGACCGTATATTGCAGGTAAAATATCATCGAACAGCACTCGAAGAAGATATAATAGAATTATCAACGATTCACATTCACTAGGTCATAGACTAAGCGACTTGGAAAAAGGAAAAAGACTCCTTGTAAACAAACGGATGTGGTATAAAGACTCCATACCTACCATTGAATAACCTACGAGTTCATAAACTTCTTATTACGGAATCCTACTAACATTTATAAAAAATATAAAAAAGTAAAATTGACTTTTATAAAAATCCTAATAACAGTAAAAATATGTAAACAAAAAATCCAACTAACATTATACAATTTGGAATACTGCTTATATAACCAAACAATATTTGAACCTGGTCAAACGTATAGGTTACTTGTTATCTACGTACAAAGAGAGCAAGCCACAGTTAGCTAATATATAGTAATTGGAAGTAATTACAAAAATGATCTTACAGCTCAGCGCCATCAGCGTAAGATTTGCGAATGGCACCATGTCTCAGTAAAACACCATCTCCTGCCTCTTCTAATTTTTCTATCAATATCTTAAGCGCTTCAGTCTTTTCGCCTGAAATTCAAAAAAAAAATAAGACATGACATAAACCAAATTTTCCAGTAAGTACACCAATAATAAGGATTTAATCAAACTTACCTTGCAACATAATGTAAGACACCAGTAGTTTCGTAGAGTCGCGTATAGCGGCTGAAATTTAATATAAAAATTCGTAAATGTATTAATACTAAAACCGACAAATATTTAGTAATATTCCGCCAATATATTGCTAATGAGTTAGACACCTTCCTTCCGACCGCAATTCAAAAGCAATGCATACTGTTATTACAAAGGTAGCGCACACAATCCATCATGCGGAGGAACATAGTACTAAATATTTGTATATTTGTTCGATGTTTCATAAATTTCCATCAGTTTACCATCTAATTCCAAATTCGTATAGCCGCGCGAAGGAACGTTTGCCATCATATTTTTCAGTTTCGCTTCGGTAGACGACTGCAACGTACTGTTCTGTCGGTTAATTTGATCTTCGTAAGAAGTTAACTGGCGCAGGCTGTTAGGATAATGAATGAATGAATGAATGAAAGTTCTTTATTCTACACCTTATAGCCAAATATAACAATTTGGTAACTAAAATTACTTATATAAAAATGTATGTACAATGGAGCTGTTTAATCGCTAAGGAAGCGATTTCTTCCTTTGTATGGAGAGAAGCTTATCCTATTTGGAAGATTGGTCGGGTGCACTAAATTAAGGATTTGAACTTACTTATATAAATCAAATAAACGCAATAAACTTACACAATATTATTGATACTTAAATATATTTCGTAAACGATTTACACAAATACAGATACCTAACACATATTTAAATATGTAGTTACAAGGAATAATACACATAATTTTACAAAAACAACATATCGATGATTCATGACGATTCAGAGAGAAACCGTTCTCGATCCTAACTTTGAACGCTAGTGAAGGGGCTATTTACGGAAGCTGGCAACGCATTCCATAATTCTATGAAGAAGCTGGATCTATGCATTAGGATTTTAAGGAGGAGATTTTCTGAGGACCTTAGAGTTCGAGAATTCTCACAATGGAGAAACTCGAAGCGTTCCTTCAGGTAATAGGGAGTGGAGGGATTGTGTATTGAACTGGAGGGAAATAATGTGAGTATTCTGTAATTTAAACATAAAAAAAACAGTTTTTTTTTTGGTTTTCTTCACTCGGTGTTTATTTTTAGGCATATTTATGTAAACTTCTCCTGAAATATTCCTAATTGATAGTCATTTTACTTACTACGCTGCTGAGTCTTTGTACGATTTCGGGATATCGCCTTCGATAAGCAGTGTATCTCCCGTCGCTTCCATTTCTCCCAAAAGCGCCACGTAAGCTTCGATTTGAGTATCTGAAAAACACGACGTAGTAAAGACATCATGATTCATGACATTAATCATTTCGATACAATTTATGAGCAAATCAAATAAATGAACAATCGGTATTAGTTAGTAAGTATTTGTTTTTAAAAACATTTGGATCACACTTAAATCAAACTTAAGATCAAACTTAAGATCCTTACTCCTGTCCATAGTTCAGCTAAGTATAGTGGATCCTTCACAGTTTAACCTATACACCTATGGAACTCCTTACCTGTATCAATCCATATCTAACTAATACGAGTATTATAAATGAGAAAGTGTTTTTGCCTGTCTGTTTGTTACGTTTTCACGGCTCAACGGCTGAACGGATCTTGATGAAATTTGGTAAGAAGATACCATATAAAAGTAGTCTATGCTCTTCCGGGAGAGAGCCTACTTTTAGACTACTTTTTTTCTAATAGGCTACTTTTTGTCTCAAATAACAACCGTAAGATAGGGGATGAATGTTTCATGAATGTTTCCCTTCATATTTAGGCTTTTGGTAAGAAATAAAGAAATATGTGTTTTAAAGTTTTTGCAAAATCATCCCCGAAGGGGATGGGGATGTAACATTGGGGATTAAACTCTTTAGATGCACAGAATGCATTCCTTACAAAAATAAAAATAAAGGTTTAGCCCGGTCAACTTATTCTTTGGTAAACAATCATGTAATAAAAAACGTGTGCAATTAGCTTGTCTTCCTCCAACCTCAGCTTCTGCTCAGCAACATTTCTATAGATTACCAGGTTCAAGTGTGGCTTGGCAATGCACGCCACGTACACTACCTCATAGGTGGCGTGGAAACGTGTGCATTTTATGGAGAATACAGCTCCAGCTAACTTTCGAATAGCTTTTTTTCAGAAACAGTATATCTGAATACTCGCAGATCATACAAACATTTCTTCCGCGGCGGGAATCGAACCCGCGCAACCTTCTGCGTCTCAGCCGGACCTTAGCCCACTGCGCCATAGAGGTCGTCGAATATATTGTGAACATCCACACATTATATTCGCTTTAGTGGTTTAGAGAAAAAAGTATATGGACAATTTTAGTAGATAATTACCTGACCTACAATTTTAGTCTGAGCTTTTTTTATCGTAAAACTACCCGTTTGGCCCAAAAAATCCAAAAAGCCCATTTTTGCGACCTTTGACCTTGAATAACATTTTTTGCACACACTGGATCAATGGGGACTTTCCAGGACTTCATGGTGTGTGTGTGTGTGTGAGTGGTATCCCTTAAGTGTCTGTAAATTTTCAGCTTGTTGTGAATTAATGCAAGGGTACTCCTATTTTTTGGGCTAATTTGACCGGGCTAGTTCTAAGCATACGCGTACGAAATCGCGGGTAACAGCTAGTATTTAATATATCATACATTCAAGTTATAGTTAATAACCATTATCTGTCCTTATCTGGAAACTGCTTACTAGTTTGGTTGCTTTTTTCACTGTAGAAAGTTATTTGTTAATATGTATGTTTTCTTTCTTTGTGTAATTCGGCTTTTGTAGGTTTCATTAAAGGCATTATATTATTATTATTGTTATATTTTCTATTTTATGCATTGGATTAGTAGTTATGTAACTTTTGTAAACCGACTTTTTTGTTTTTTGTCTATCCCGTTCATTCAAAGGTTGCCGGGAAGAGATCGCTTTTAGCGACATCATTGTACAATTTTATTGCAAGTTTTTTGGTGTTCTCTCGGTTTACAATAAAGGGTTTATCTATCTATCTATCTACATAATAGTAATAGTAGATGTTAAATTAAAATGCCTCACCTGGCTTCGTGACTAGCTCTGACAAATAATCCGCCGAGACCTTAATATGTTCTGTAAAGAAAAACAAAATAAATACAGTAAATCATCAGATCTTGGTATCAAGCAATGCAAAACTGCAGGTTAGAGCTAATGTGACCTTTCATTGTGCTATTCAGTTTCCGTGGCATAGATCGACATCGAATCATGTCATCCAGATTCTTCGACAAGTGGTAGGACACTTGATTGCACGGCTCCTTCACTTCTAAAGACTTTGCTCTCTTCAATCTGAAAAATAGTTAGAAATTAGAAAATTTGTGCAACTACATTGAGTTGCAGGACCTTTGAATTCATGCGTCAATTCTACAGGGTGATTCGAAGATGGGTGCAAAGCTGTAAGGAGAAAGTAGTCTAGACCATTATAGTGATTTGCAAAAATAATACGTAGGTATTTGTATTTTAATATGAAAAGTCACCATGTTACAAATAACTAAATGTAAAATGGTGTTATTGATACTTCTTTTATTTTTAATACCGATTTTTTTGTTCTTAGTGGTAAAACCCAAAATTTTACAGTAAATTGCTAATAATTGCCAGTTTTATTTAAATTGTTTCTTTTTTAAATTAAAGTAATGTGTAAGAAATCTAACAAAACATGGTCTAAGCATCTGTGTCATCAGACATTTTTAGTACAGACGAAAATGTAAAGTTTATAGAAACAGCTTTTTGACGCTAAGTTTTAAAAAAACATACAGCTTTTTTGTTCAATCCGTTTTTGAAAACATGCTTGGTTATTACTCTTTCATTTGAGGTAACATTTACGCGGATATGTCACAATTTTTTTAAAATTAGGACCTACAAACCAGGTTGAGGGCTAAAATTTGAATTTTAAGGCATTTTATTATAAATACTTACGGGTATTTATCGCGTTTATTTACCTATTTTTCCCGACGTTTCGACAGGTTTACACTCTGTCGTGGTCACGGGATGACTCGTGTCATCCCGTGACCACGACAAACGTCGGGAAAAATAGGTAAATAAACGCGATAAATACCCGTAAGTATTTATAATAATGTGTTCTGATCGCGTAAGTTTAAAAACATTATTTTTAAGGCATTCTAATAAAACACCTAAGGCGGTGTATGTAATCAGTAATTTAATAGTAGTAATTCAGTACATAGTTCAGTTCATACTTACAAATTAATTCAAATTATAACATATCATTAATCACTATAAACACCAATTTGAAATAACTTAAATAAATCTTCTTCTTTCGTGTAAACTTTCTCTCAAAAAAAAAAATTGCCTCGATCAAAACCTTGCTGCCGCTATAGCGGCGTTCGAGGCGGTGTTGAGGTCAGCTCTTGTGCAGAAGGTGGGGCAAGCAGGGCAATCAAGTAGATGAGACATAGTTTGGAGTCTGTCCAACACCGAACAACCAGTATGTAAGAGGTACGACAGCCCCTAGGGATATAGTGCCGTGACACAATCCGAACCACTTCAACAAACCCGTCATAGTTCTGAGGCTCAGGGGCTACTTTGAGTAGCACCGTATCAATTAAAATTTAAATAAATTAAAATTGTCTACTGTTTCTAATCATTCTGATATAACACACAATTTATAATAAGTCAATACTTAAAATGAAGATACATGTCAACAGAATAGAAACAATGATCAATTAATGAATTAAATAGCTTTCTATTGAATAAGGGCTCAAAGATTCATGTAAAATAGCTCTTTTACATACACCAGCTTGTGCGGTTTAGGTCTGTTTCTATCTTTATTTTGACGACCTCTGTGGTGAAATGAGCTTTAAGCCCACCTGAGTCGCAAAAGGTTACGGTTTCGATTACTGACGCTGGTCAAAAGTTTGTATGCAAATATTAGTTTCGGGTCTGGGTGTTTTACCATGTATAATATGTGTGTGTTTACAAAAAAGTATATAAGTATATCAGTCACGTGGTTCCAATAACATAAGTTCTGATTACTTTAAAGTTAGATGATGTTGTGTGTAATGTTTAGAACTATTAATTTATATTTTTTACTAGCTGACCCGTGCCCACTTGGCTGGGCGGTTACAACTTCACAAAAAATACGGCTTCTCCCACCCTGTTCCCGTTCAAGTTCCCGTTGTTTTTTTCCGGTATAAAAAATAGCCTATAACCTAATCCAAGTTACTAACTATATTCATAACTAACTAATCGGTCAAGCGGTTCTCGAGTTATAAGTGGTGTAACTAAAACGACTTTCTTTTTTATGTTTATAAAGATTTCTGTATTTATTGATATTAGAATGACAATGAACTTACTTTACCGCCACGCTAGCTGTTATTTGTATTTAAGATGGGAGGATTAGGAGAACGATCTGAATAAAGATGACAAACAAATAAACAACACATTCGCTTTTTTATAGTGGACATAATTATGACAGTGTATAAGTTTGAAAGGAAATTGATGAAACAGGTGCATGAGACGAGTGGGAATAGAGACGCTGAAAGTAGAAGACCTCGGCGTACTTACATTACTTAGAACACCTTGAGGATGTGTTAGAGAAAGGTCAGGTCAAGAGTACCATAAACCGAAATGAGGAACACAAGGAAGCCCTTATTCCTATAAGTGGGGACGGCACAACGGGTTCTTCTTCTTAACCCCCCTTTACATTCGTCATCTCTGTAGTTGTATAGGTTTACGATATAATTTAGTATTTATAAAGTATGTAATTTTATTACCAGCATTTAACGAGCCTCTTTCATTATCCCCACAATAGGGCTCTATTTCGTTCATTGTTAACGAAACCCCTAAGGGTGCGGATGTCAAAAAGAATTTGTGGACGACACCACTAATGAATGGTGTTGTTGTGCTGATATATATTCGTATACCAAAATATTAAATAAAATAAAAAATTCGGAAACCTAATTTTTATTTAACTTGAACGATGCTCAATAATTCTTATTATTTGAACCATAATATGTCTTCTCTTTAACATCGGTACGTTGTCAGTTCGTGGCCAATAAATTCGCCGAATTTACGATTTGCTTCTTGTAGGCGTCATAAGCCGTTTCAATAGTTTGTGTGCTGACATTGTCTTTTCCACAATTATTATTGTCAGTTTGAATACCAACTTCTTTCTTTATTTGAACCGTTTGTGATGTACCTAAGTGGTTAAAATCAAGAGAATAAACTTTTATATTGTTAGGTACATTGCTTATAGAGCATGGGATATGGGAGCATGGCACTGACATGTTTACTAAAGGAAGCGTCAAAATCAGTATTTATATTTATTTATAATTTATCTTTTGAACGTCATAAACTTTATCATCCAGTGCATTGACAAATAGATAAAAAATGCGTCTCAGGACGCCCGACAGAAGTGATAACTTAAACTAATCTAACTAGCGGTTTGGGTTAGAGTGATAGAAGAGGAGCCTGCCTACCGCTGCCGTAAGCGTGAGATACTGGCACCGTTATGTAACGAAACGGTTTACCCTCCCATAAGAAGTTATCACTTCAAAAGATCCAATGCATATGTTATTAACCATTGAGAGTATACTGGCTCGATATAATATTCTTAAACCATAAGTTATTACAACATTACGGTGGTGTCGTTAACAAATGCTATTAGTCAACGACACCCCGGGGTGTCGTTTTGAGGGTGTCGTTAACAATGAGCGCTCTATTGTGGGGGTAATTAAAGTGGCCCGTAAATGTGACTAACCTCTGAGCAGCAAAGAAGTTTGTCTCCGCAGCGCCATCAACTTCAATGAGAATTTCATTACCGCGCTTTTGCATTTCAGATATAAGAGCTTCCTTTACGAGAGCCTTGTAATCTGGTAAAATAACATGATTTTAACGGGCGATTATGTAATTCTGACACTTTCAAAACATTGATATTAACAGTTACTATTGATGAATTGGTAAACAATAAAGTTAATTATTAAGTGTATTTTGCCATCACAAATAATATAACAGAAACTCTAACATAACTAATTGATGAAGTAATTAGGGGGAACCGTAAATCACCCTAAATCAAAGTGCTATGCGAGCAGTTCAGTGCATCATTAGCTCAAGTAAGGTAGGTATTATAAATAACTTACTGGCGGAGACGAATGTTTCTGCTAGTATTCTAGAGCTTTCTATACTAACATCTGCAAGGAAATAAGTGATATTATTATTAAATGAAAGCCAGTTTCAAAAAAATATCAATACAAGTCACACCTAGTTGGCTGTTCCTATTCTATGCAAACACGCAGCTATATTTCACTAAAACTATTGTTCCTAATAGATTAACAGAATTAAGCAACTCTCTGCAAGATGTACCTAACCTAGATGGGTGACCGTAGTGGCATTTTCATGCGTTCTTCTGATGGCTCATCCTGGCTTTTCAGACTCAAAAGTAGTACACAAAAATATGATATCTCTGTAATGCAATAAAGTCCAGTTTACCTTGCATAGTGTCATACATAGCGGGACTCACTAGTCCAGATTTGCTGACAAGTGCGCTAAGTTTCCTCTCAAACTTCTTGCTGAGGCGAGCGGTGTCGGCGGCTTCCTTCACGGTTTTGTCCACTTTTAGAGGCGGCTTCATACTGAGCCTGGAATTGATTGTCTAATAAACTACATTTTTAATCCTGAACAAAAACAGAGGTGTTTAACGTGTGTCTATGCATCGAACTACCTAAATGAATGAATAGATTTTGGTTCAATTTTATTTTGATTTGAAAGGTAATTTGATTCTTAACTATGATGCTTAATTTGATTCTTAACTATGATATTAAAAATGAATATTGAATTCAAGAAATCTGTTAAGCCATTTGAAGATCATCAGCTAATTTCTAGTTGATGAAGGCATATGACCAACTTCTACAAGTCTGGTTGATTTGACACTTGGGTATCTGCAAGACCACATGGCAACCTTGACATGATGCTGCAGCAACACTTGGCATCTACAGGATACCGAACTGCTAACCAATTTACAGTAGAGGATCGTGTTTGGGCTTCATTTGAATGACCTCAATGAAATGTCATAGACTTTTTTTTAGGGTATGAATTAAGCTGTTGCCAATTTAATTTGTTTTAAATTTCTTAAATAATAGGGTTTGTCCGCAAAATAGTATATCTATCGCCAAAATGTAGTCGCTAAATAATACAAAAACAATTCCATAATAAGTAATTTATCTTGTATTAAGTATCAAATAAATATGTTTGTATTTATTATATTATGTTTGTACTGATAACTATATTATCAAATTAACCTAACCTAACCGACAGATATACCATTCTGAGTACGAAGTATTTCATGACGTATTTAAGGATACACGAGTCAGCGGCACTAACTCGTTAGTAGGCGCAGCTAAAATGCATGCTATTTCACCTAGCTTAATGTGAGAAAAGGATAGACGTGCACCAAGGATAGAGATGAGCAGTAAGGAGATAGCGTGATTATAATTTCGAGTCATATGATCAGATTAATCTATGATTTCTAAATAAAACGATTGCGTAAAAATAATGAATAGACCTTTGACTCAAGGGTTCTCATGAAAAAACTACTGAATGTATTTATTAATCTATGCTTGTATCGGAATATTTTTTTAGTTTGCGTACTCCGTTTGTTATTTATTCACACCTAAAGTTGCACTAAAATCAGTGATGAAATACGATTTTTTTGAGTTATGTATCTTTCAAACCCATATTATTTTTACAATTCTGTATTGATGCATAGATTATGACAAGACAAATTTATATCATTTTTAGTTTTGGTTGTTCATCATCAGACGGTGGTGTGATCACCCTTCGACGTTTGTATGGAAAGATAATCGACTTGTTCACTCTTAAGGGTTAAACCTATAATTTGATTTTTTTTCATCCATCCATCTCTTATTTTAGATACATAATGTGGCCAGGTATGAATTACCAAATTAATGTAAATTTGGTAATTCATACCTGGCGACACTTTTTATTCTGAGAATGAAAATATTTCGTATCGATATATCTATCATTTACATTGTACAAGTTGATCATAATTAAAAACTTTGCTGACAAAAAATATAATTCCTTTTTTATATATTAAATATTACATTGCATGCAATCCTACTAGATTAGAAGTTTGTTGGTTACCCAATCACGCAATAATGACAGAACCCACTCACTTGGAAGTAGTAGAACTATAGTAGAACACACTATAAATAGAAGAATTGATTTGTGAACTTGAATTAACATTATAGGCTTATTTTTAAAATATATGTACCACGCGTGATGCGTATTTTAGTTCTCACGAGTTAATTTGAGGCCGGTCTATTTTTCTCATTCTTATATTAATACGTGAAGCAAAAACTTTGTACCCCTTTTTACGAAAATTGCGCGGTTGGAAGAGTATGAAATTTCGCACACTTATAGTTTATATAGGAAAGGAGTGCAGAATGAAATTAATTTTTAATTATTCATAAAAAATGCATTAATTATTAATTAATTATGGTACAATTTCAATCACTACTTAAGTTAGAAAAAAGTAATAAAAATCATTTATTCAAACCACCACTATATAAACCATATACATACAAACAAATAAAAAAATTAAACACTTAAAACTAAAACTAAAACAAAGGAGAAAAAATTCATTGCGTCTATACGTACCTAATGACTGGTTCTGGAATTCGAAGACACTGTCACCTTATAAACCTGCCTTTAGTAATGATCTACTTACCAAGACGAAGCCTGGATGTGCGATAGCTCAGTTTGCGGCTGCTTGTACAGTATTTCACCGCCTTTAGAGCGAAGCTGTGTGTGCAATATGTTCAAAGCTTGTTCTCGCTCCTGATCACCTGTGAGAGAGGGAACATGTCCATCACATAAGCGGATATATAAACAAATAATAAATAATAATAAAACATTTCACACATTTTCTGGCCTCAAAGTAAGCAGAGCATGTGTTATGGGTACCACATGACTGATGATACTTTTTTAAATACATACATATTATAAATATAAGCAATCAGACCCGAGACAAATACCTGCAGATCATACAGATCATACAAACATTTTTCCCGCGGCGGAAATCGAACCTGCAACCTTCAGCGTCCCAGCCGTACCTTGACCCATTGCGCCACAGAGGTCGGAAAGACTAAAAGTTGTCAAATCAATAGTCATGTCAAAATTGAGCGAAAATAAAGACAAGCGATTTTAACAAAACTATTAATTAATTAATTTGATTTAATTTGGCCCACTTGGTCTTGCTTTTGTACTCATTCAAGACTTATAAATCATTTTTAATGTAGTACATAGATCACGTTATTTTCACGGATTTTACAAGCCTCCTATTCGCTTTGATAGATACCTACTCGCTTTAAGATATTTATCCGTTACCCGTAGCCTAGAAAAGATCCACTTATCCCATATAAAATTACTAATTTAGATATTTTATATTTTTCACCTGTCTGGGTTTTTGTTGAAGTTCACGCCTGCGGAAAACTCAAATTGTACAAAAATGATACCAGCAGTCATGTTTCAGTCAAGTGACTTATCCCAAGCTAATGTAATTTCCGCACAAATTCAACGTTCCAGCAATAGAAGTCTTGCCTAAATCCGCCGTTTAAACTTCGTGTCTTTATTGAAATAGAGTATACCTGCAGCCAGTCTCCTTCTTGCTTCCTCCGCTTCTCTGCGCTTGCGTTCTGCTTCATCTGCAAGTCCTTTCGCGTCACCTGTGAAAATGTGTGATTTATTTTATCACGGCAAGTATATTGTATGGAGTATGGATAATTGACTAATCAAATTGTGTGGAAATGACAGCCGCGGTTATGCTCATCTCTAGTCTCGTGTTTTATCGCAAGCTCAAGTAAATTTCCACACAATTTCTTCTTTCTGGCGGTAGAAAACCTCCCTAAATCCGCCATTTAAAATAGGTGTCTTTATTGTAACAGATTATTATGTGCCTCTAGAAGCCAGTCTCCTTCTCTCAGCCTCTTCTTCCTCTCTTTTCCGTCTCGCTTCCTCCGCTTCTCTGCGCTTGCGCTCTGCTTCTTCTGCATCCGTTCTCCGTGTGCCCCCGTCCATCGCTGCAAGCGCTTTCGCGTCTAAACCACCTGAGAAAATTCCACATGAGAATTTATTTTAAGAACGTATATTGTATGGAGTATGGATATTGACCGATCAAATTGTATGACAATGACAGCAAGGGCATGTTAAAGAGTATTTATGAATTGTATGAATTTATTTTAAGAATAACTTCGAAGCTTCGAATGATGATCACTCCAACGTCTGATGTAGAACAATCAGAATTAAGAGTTATATCAATTTATTTCGTCATAATTTATGAATTTATGATGATGTATTTAACGTTACTTTGTGCGATGACATTAATAGACTTCGTGAAGGTTTTTATTTCAAAGGTAACATGTCTATTAAGAAACTGCTGCATAATCACGCAATTTTGATATTATAAAAAACATTCATACTAACAGCTTTCAGTCAGTTTCACTATCGATGAATTAGTATTAAGGATGGTTCGAGTGAGTGAGCCTTGTATAGACACAGGTTTACTCTGGAGTCAGTGAGCTTTCTATAGACATATGCTTACTCTGGAGTAAATGAGCTGTCTATAGACACATGCTTACTTTGGAGTGAGTGAACCTTCTATAGACACATGCTTACTCTGGAGTGAATGAACCTTCTATATAACTACCCTACTCTTGAGTGAATTAACCTTCTAAAGACACTGGCTTACTTTCGAGATAGTGAGCCTTCTATAGGCACTGGCTTACTCTGGAGTGACTGATTTAGTTTATTGTTAAATCAAAACTTACACTCCAATGTGGCTACGCCGGCGATATAGTTTGAAGTTATAAGTGCAGTATCTGAAAAATTTAACAACTTTTAGTACCTTTCGCTGGTAATCACTACAGTGACTATGGCTAAAACCTAGTTCGGACTAGGCGAGTAATTTAGTAAAGTAGCGTGTAATTTAGTGACTAAATGATTGCGAACCACAAAAATTTAGTCGAGTTGTTTAGTGAACGATTAAGTCGAGTCGATCCATTTTACTCTATTTTTATCGCCTCGCCGAGTTTATTGGGCGAGTGCCACCTCCCACCACGCGTCCGTGCTCACTGGTTCACCGGCTAAACAAGTCCAAACCGGTTGATTAGTCGAGTTCATTAGTGCCCGCAAAAAGTCGTTTCGCTGGAGCGAAGAAACAACTTTAAAATTTGTTTTCAAATATGTAGAACATGAATGCTTGTGGAATATTAAGTCCCCGCATTATAAAACAAACAAATGAAACAATCCGCATACTAGGATTTAGAAAATACAATGAATATACCGGGATTTACTGAAAAGGAAATTGTATTGAAAATTAAAAACAAATTTTCTCATCCACCTTTTCTAAAATAGCCGTTACGATTAGCTTAATCCGTTTATTCACTCTATTGCGTTGCAGTCCGTTGATCTTGCACTCACAACACCACTCACTTGTGTACTGTACTGGACCGTAATGCGAACGATTTCTGTGCAGTAGCGAGTAGTTTAGCCACTAAATTACACGCTACTTTACTAAATTACCGGCCTAGTCCGAAATAAGCTTAAAGCGCTGCGGGCTCTCTACCCTCAAACCTAAAAACATGTTTTTAGGTTTTACCTAAAAACATGTTTTTAGGTTTTACAATTTTTGTAATAAATGTTAAATACATTAGAGCTATTAGAAACCGAGATTTTTTTTAAGCAAGATTCTATGATAATGTCATTTATAAATAAACTACACATGCGAACTGGAATCGCTTAATGGCGAGTTGTTCAAGACAATTTTTTACAATTTCTACGCGATTTCTATGTAAACTATGAATTGTGGTAAAGCATTTGAAAGGTTAAAGTTAATTGTGTTAACTGATAGAAGAAGATTTAAGAAGATTAAAATTTAAATTTAAAAAATAAATAAAAAAATTAATTTATATAAATTTAAAAGATTTAATTTAAGAATCAAGAAGATTTAAAATTAATTAAATTTCCTACCTAAATTATTGCAATTGGTCGAAGTTGTCAACGTCTAAATAAAATAGGCAGTAATATGAAAAATATTTTTTTATTTACAATGTTTATGTTAAACCCCCTATTTTTTTGAGTTATCCCCCCTGGCCCTAATGAACGCCCTTGTAAACGGTTTTTCATTGACCTAATGAGTTTCCGGAATCCTGTGGGATTTCCTGCCACTCTTCGACTAAAGCAGTTTTCAGGTCTCTATAGACGCCGTAGCTGAACATTTTCCTCGTACTAGCCGTTTTAGCTCATCCCACATATGCTTGATTGGGTTCAAGTTCAATCAATCAAGGACTGAGGGCTGGCCAGTCTAATGTGGGAATGCCAGAATTTTCTAGGTACTGTCTAGTCATTGCAGCGGTGTGGCAGCCGGCATTATTGTGCATTAGCAGGAAATCTTCGCCAATAAGCCCGGCGTATGGGAGCACATGGCCTAGAAGAATGTCATTGATGTATCTTTCTGCGCTTAGTCCGCCTCCCCGACTGCCAGCAGGTATGAAAATTTGCTCAGTTTTTGTTTCAATAGAAATCCCCGCCCACATCACACAAGACCGATCCCAGTATGCCACTGTTTCCGCAAAACAGCATTGTGCGAATCACTCTCCCGGTCTCCTATAGACTCTACATTGACGGTCGCTTCCATGTAGGCACATTCTGGTTTTGTCTGAGAACAGTATGGCGATTATGGAACTTTTGACACAATCAATGTCTATTAGTTTCGATTATCAATCAGCATAATTTCAATCATCAATTTCATTGTAATCGAAACCAGTTTTAACAAGATGGATTACTATTACGTATGTTTGGTTTCTATCACAGACCAATCTATATAATAAAAATCAATTGCTGTTCGTTAGTCTCGCTAAAACTCGAGAACGGCTGTTCTGATTTGGCTAATTTTGAATTATTTGTGGAATTCCAGGGAAGGTTTAAAAGGTGAGTAAATATGAAAAAAATGCATGCTTTTATATTATTTTTTATTTTTTATTCTGAGGCGGTACGAAGTTTTCCGGGTCAGCTAGTCAAATATATTTATATAGACAGAGAGCCGTAAATAACCAAAGTGAAGCCTCTAAACCATGCTCCTCTGTTTAAATACACGCACCCACGCTTACACATCGACCCAAACTGTGCTCCTTGTTCTTAGTATATCTTCTGTTATGTCGTCGTCTAGAAAACATCTTGCACAACATTATCGAACGCACTTGACCTACAGCACGAAGGTTTTGAACGAAGTTTATTGAAAACGCCGTGACTTGTACTAAAAGCAAGGAGCACGATTTCGGTGTATGTATGAGTATTTGCACACGGAAGCACGGGTTTGAACCTTTATTTTAGTTGATCGCGGCCCTCCGTCTTTATATTTATTTGGTCTGAGGTTTTGATTCATATGACAGCATGTATGACAATCAACATCAACCTTAAGTAATACAAATTCATCAATAGTCACTGAAAACGATTAATATCAATGTTTTGATAGAATCAGAATTCCATAATCGCCCAGCTGGACTCGACTCCATTGCGCCGAATCCCAATCGCCGTATCGCCGTATCGCAGTGATCACGAGCAAACTGAAGCCGGGCTTGTCGGTGGGCTGGAGACAATTTGGGACCCTCCCTCAAACTTCTCTGAGCTGCTGCTGGACATCTACGCCGGTCAGGTGTCGATTTCGGAGAGAAGTGGTGACAATAAATCGATCATCTCTTGACGTAGTGCATCGCCATCGTTTAGATTTTGGTATCCGGACTAAGATCCCAGTCTCCCTGAATCTCTTTGGAAACACAGGACTAGCTTAGGTGAAGCTGTCGAGCGATACTACGCTGAGACAACCCTTGTTGAATTAGGCTGACGATTAGAGCGGCTTTAGTGGCTTTGGTTTACATTTTTCTCAAAATCATCTGTTATCATTATTATCATAATTTTCATGAACGCCCACTTTTTAAAGGATTTCAGGACTTTCAAACAATTGGTGTTTTGTTTGAAAAATTTATGTTTTTCTTTTTACGTTCCATGACACAAGGTGAATGCTTATTGGTTATGATATCATAGGAATTTGATAGCTAACAAAATTACATTTCAAACTAGCTGACCCGGCAAACTTCGTACCGCTCACTCAGAATCAATAAATAAAAAAACTAAATGATAATTGCAGAATGTTCATATCGCTACCTTTGTTAACATATATTTATATAGTTTTCTAAACGACGGGACGAACATCAAATTTTTGACAGATAGGAATAGTTTCTAAGGGAAAGCGAAATTGTTGTTTTTACTTTACTCCAAGCATTTATTATATTTACTCACCTTTTAAACTTTCCCTGGACTTCCACAAATAATTCAAAACCAAAATCAGCCAAGTCAGTCCAGCCGTTCTCGAGTTTTAGCGAGACTCAACGAACAGCAATTGATTTTTAATAGATGATATACCACAATCCTTAAGTCATTAAACAGAAATTGTAAAAAAACTATTGATCAACTCGCGAAGCGATTCCAGTTTAAAGCTCGCGAGTGTAGTTGACACGTTGTTGGGTTGTGCCGTTTTTATTTTATTATCCAAACTATTATAATTATATCACAATGACAGTGAAAATTATACATACTTATTGTAACAGCTCAGATAAATATCTATAAATATCGGACGTTAGTATATCCGATGATAGATTAAATTTGCTGAGGCGCCAAGCTTAAATCGTATTAACAACAATAAAACTATCAATTTTACTGTGTTCGATAAACATATTAACGACGTTACAGTTCCGATATATCGAAATCGGTATGCAGAGTGAACGCTCAGGTTTATGACATACCGTTCATGTGCGCTTTTGCCAAAGGTGAGCCTCCTTCTTTGGAGACGGAGTTGATGCTGTCGGTGACCATCTCCAAGATGACGGGTGCCGGGTACTGCCCTCCGAAGTGCGGTGCAGATTCTATCCTAGGAGAAAAAATAACAACACAACATATTTAAATCGACCATGATATATATTTATTTACGAGCCGGCTAACAAGCATACGGCATACTTGATGGTAAGTGACATATGGGTGCTATACCAGAGGTAACAAACGCGCGATGCCCATCTTATGATAATTTTTACATACATGGTTATTTTGTCTATACGCCCAGTAACTTCACTACAATGCGTGCACACTACAGAAGACAGAATATCTTACACTGTGGTACACACCAAAACGGGCTCTTGCGATTTATATTGTGACAACCTTCAACTTTGCTTCTTTTGCTGATCTGCTGGGAACAAGCAAGCCACACTACGAAGACATGATTGACAGGTTCACGAAGGAGCTCAGTCTTATCCATGACCCATTCCAGAAGGCCAACATTCTTAAATGCCAACAAAGAGTTTCTTCAGTATATTAGCAAATAGCTCTTCAGTCACCAGACTTCCTCACTGTTGTTTACCATACTGGTCTTAGTATGGTAAAAGAAAGAATAGAGTTTATTTGATAGCACACAACAAAATGGAAGACAGGTACAATGATAACCTAACACAATATAAGTTGTTTACAGTAAAGACTGGTATACTTAAAGAAACTTAAAAAACAACAAACAGACTAGATTACCTATCCACAACTACTTAGGGAAGGTCATTTATTGGCCCAACTAGTGCCGCTTCGTATGTGCAGCCAAACAGGTCCTGAACTCAGTATAATGCTCCCTTAAAAGGTTATACAAAAGGAGAGATTAAAACCCTGCTTCGTTACGCTTGCGTTCTTCAACGCTCGTGGCCTCAAACATCAACGCTATCTTGCTAGTGTATTTCTGTCCAAACATAACGTCGACGTTATAATAGTGCAATAGACATTCTTGAAACCTGGTCATAGCCAACCCAAGATTGCTAAATACCAGCTGATCAGACAATTTAGCAACGGTCGATCTTACGGCGGTACTACAACCGGCCGGCGTACAACAAGAGGTCCTTGCACTGCATTACGCTTGACTCTCCCGCCATGTCACTCTTAAAAGCATCCGTCTGTAGACTAGGGATATCTGCCCATCAATCACTAACTATAGCATCATGCTATCTATCACCGTTCAAACCTTGATATAGAAGCACTCCTTTCAATGGGAACCTTCTTAAGGTTCTATTGTGCTAAGTGCTTCTATTATATTAAGGCTTGAGACTTCAACAGCAAGATTGTTATCTGAAATTGCCATACCTGCCATACCCTACACCTGACCTCATAATGGGCGTCAGATTGAAATTATAGCAGACTTTCTCAGTATTGACGTAATTAAATCCTTGACACCGACCCGTTACCATAACGTAGTTAATCATAGAACCGATATACTAGACATGGCGTTGCTATGGAATGTAACCCTTCGGTTGCATTCTATAGCCAAGCTACAAGAACTTAACTCAGATCATCGCCCCGTGCTCATGCACTTAGGCCAGACCTCCGTCAATTTACCCTCTACCAAAACCGCGGTTCAATTGTATAAACTTGGGAAAGTTCTCGAGTCTTTCCCAAGTTTATCAATTCTCTCGACTCGATAAGTAAGTGTTAAGTAGTATATCAGTCATCTGTCATCTGGTACCCATAACTCAAGCATTGTTTACTTTAGGGCCTATGATGGTGTGTGAAGTGTCCGGCACTATTTATTTATTATTTATTTATTTAGTAACTGAATGCTGTTAGTATCCATTTTTTGATTAGTATCAGAATTCCATAATCTGTAGGTATGTTTGTTACTTTTCCACGGTTAAACGGATCTTGCTGAAATGTTGTAAGGAGATAGATGGTATCCTGGTGACTAGTCCGGTCAAATTAGACAAAAAAATACGAGTGCAGGTACAATAATTCGCACCCAGCTCAAAATTGGTTGGTAGGATTGTTGTTGATAAAACAAAACCCTCAACTGTTGTTGATTCAACATTGGTGCACGACCAGCCTTGAGAATTTGTATAGTCAAGGCAGGTCGTGCTCCTTGATGAATCGTTATATCTCAGAAACGGTGTTTCTAAGAAAAAAAGGTATTTTGTCATTTTTTATAGGTATATAATTATCTGATCTACAATTTTTGTCAAAACTAATTTTATGATAAAACTTACCGTTTTACTGAAAATCGCGAGAAACCCGTTTTTGTGACTTTTGACCCCTAGTAACTTTTTTTCCAGGTATCGGATCGATGAGGATTTTTTAGATTTAATTTATTATAGTGTTTTGAACAATCCTACCAATTTTGAGCTGGTTGCGAATTATTGTAACCTCGGATGTCTAAATTGACCGGGCTAGACGCACAAGATTTTTATATATTTCATTTAAATAACATAATCTTACATGCCAGCTGCCTGCTCGTGATTCTGCTTGAACTTGCCGACGCTTAGGAAATCTTTGCTTCCTTCTTTCTTAAGTCCGCTGTGAATCACCTGCATTGCTTCACCTATCGAAAACAGATCGCTAGTTTTACTAATATGTAAATAATTTTTCGTTATTACAGACAGTTTTCATTGTTTGCTTGTCTATTTGTCAAAAAAATACATTTTCGGCGAGGACACCGTTGATGGCATTGCCAATGTTTGTATAAGAACCAACGTTAAGATAAATCTTACTAATATTATAAACGCGAAAGTTTGTATGTATGTTTGTTACTCTTTCACGCAAAAACTACTGAAACTTTACAATAATATAGCTTATACATCAGAATAACACAAAGGTTATAATTTATAAAGATATTGTGTGAATTGTCAAAATATAACGATAAGTGTTAAGTAAGGATAAAAATCTGCTATCTACAAAAACCTATAAATTAGACGAAGTACTAATCCTGCGCAGAAGCAGTCGCGGGCACCAGCTAGTAATCTAAATAATTCAGTATGTGCTACGGAACCGTCTATTACACTGCGTTTGACACGCATTTGGTGAGTTAGGTATAATAATAATAATAATGCCGGACATATCACACAGCATCATCTGGCCCCAAAGTAAGCAGAGCTTGTGTTATGAGTACCACATGACTGATATACTACTTAAATACTTTTTTTTTGTAAATACATACATATTATACATAGAAACACCCAGACCCGAGACAAATACTTGCAGATCATACAAACATTTGTCCCGTGGCGCGAATCGAACCCGCAACCTTCTACGTCTCAGCCAGACCTTAGCCCACTACGCCACAGAGGTCATCATAAAAGTAGAGTTTGAATCACATGATACGATACTCGTATTAATGGTCTCACAAATCAGTTACTAGTAGCTTTGTCTTCTGCACTGTCGATTGTTCGATTCCCACCAGGACAAACAATTGCGAAATTAATTCGAAGTGTCTAGTTGTTATCAAGTATCATGAGTATGTAAGTATAAAATCATAAAACAGGTATGAAAGTATTCTGTTATTTATTTGGTTCCCATATGACAAGTTTTGCTTAGTTTAGGACTAGATAGTCTTGTGTGAATTGTCAATGTAAATTGTACCTTTACCTACATTTATTATTTCTTTTATGGTATAGAAATCGTCATTCGGCTACAAAATTTTAGCATAGAATATTAGAATGTTCTTACCTCTTCCTTGGATTAAATCAGTAAGGTAGGCAGCGCCTTCGTTCGTGGAATCTGCAAAGGTATCATAGATTTATTTGTAGTTTGTAAATAGCATCGACTGGCTTGTCAGGTCAGTTGGTAGTAGCTCTGCTTTCTGCGCTGTAGGTTGAGAATTCGATCCTCTCCCAGGATAAAAAATTGTGGGATGAACATATGTTTGTTCTGTGTCTGGATGTTATAAAGTATCTTATGTATGTATTTAAAAATATGTAAGTATTCTATCAATCATCTCGTCACTATAATACAAGCTATGCTTAGTTTGTCTGATGGTTTTATGTGCATTGTCCACCAATATTTATTATTAGTATAATTTTGTCTAGTAATCGTTTCGTATCGAAAGGAAATTTAAGCAGGACGCAGTAAATGGACTAATATCAAAATGACATGTACAGTCTTGTACACTAGAAAATTATCACATTAAATAATAATTATTTTTATTATGTTTCGGAGTTTAGCCGGAACAAGCAGACAGACCGACAGACAGACCAAAATTATAAAAATTATAAAATAAAAATCACCGGTACAATTTTAAAACACTAAATAAAAAATCTGGATCCACCAAGGATGGTAGGTGGAGGTGTGGTAACAGAGGTACATGTAGCACAAGTGTTACCATTGATATAGAAAAATCTGTGGTTTTGTATTCGTCGGCGCATACAAGTAGAACTAATTTCAATAAAAATCGAGTAGACAGCGTTATCGACGAATGCAAAACACAAGCGTGCAGGAAGTACACCTCTATACAAAAAAATCGACAAAGAATTTTCCAAAGATTGTAATACAGATATTTACAATATACCGGCATATGTTAGCACAAAAGATAAACTATATTGCGCACGCAGAAAGTTTTTAAAAATTAAAAAAAAACTGAATTTAAAAACGTCAATGAAGTTGAAGTACCCAATCTATTGGCTGACAAATTATAGGTGTGTGCTGACGAATAAAAAGCCAATAAAATGTTATTATTTGCTACCCCAATGGGTATTAAAAAAATGAAAAACCTGTCTTTAAATGAAAAAAATTTGGAGACGGCACTTTCCATGTACCACCCACCCTACTTCTACCATCTATATACGGTACACATTGATATAAATAGTAATTGTAAAAAAAAAGTAAGATTGTAACGATATGAACAATATTGTATGCGCTTTTACCTAATAAGTCGCTTAATACATATGAGAGATAATTCACTCTAATTAAAGACCAGTTTGGATCAGAAATTCCGTAATACAAATGTGACTTTGAAGTAGCACAGAAGAAAGCATTAAGCTTTCAAATCAATTTTACCAAAACAGCACGTGTCAGGATGCTTTTATCATATAAACAGAGCTGTATGGCGGAAAGCAGCCAAAATCAATATTATAAAATATGATTAAAATATGAAGTTAACCGATATTCAGTTTGGTAGATATATAGTAAGATTGTATGCTAATCTTCCCTCTTTTCCCGTCCGAATCTTTAAACATTGCAAAAAATACAGGATTCCGTGAAATATAATGAACCTTTGCGGGAATTTACAGCTTATTAAGTATTAAGCTGTGCAACGGAACGTCATCGCACCAACAATGGATTACAGGGTTGGAATCGACGTTTCAATTCGAAGATTTGACCTAAACCAAAGAGGCACAGAGGCCAAATGGCAAGATTTTAGATTGCGTCGAGCACTTTTCAAAAGAGAGCCACGTAGAATGGAACCAACTCATTTTCGAATCAAAATTTGAAATTGAAATGCAGAAGCTAAAAGAAAATAAAATTTCTTCATTTGTTTTTTTTTTAAAGAGAAACATTTAAAAACAATTATATTCGATGATTATTGATTACTAGTAACATTTTGTATTTAATAGAATAAATTGGTAGATTAATGATTAAAGTTTAAGGTGTGATTTTGATATTAGTCCCATTTGCTACTAGGTCATGTTGCTAATAGGACGTTATGCTAATATGCCGTTTTGCTTTTAGGACGTTCTGCTAATAGGGCGTTCTGCTAAAATGTCCTTTCGATACGAAACGCTAGTAACTAACTCCTGCCGCTTGCCACTCGTGATACCTACATAAATACGAGTAGAGCCTTTGTCCTACTCCAAAAATATCTTTCTACTTAACTTATTTCATCAAGATATGTTTAGCTGTAAAAAGATAATTATAGAGATACCGATTCGAACTTATAAAATAATTAAGGATTTAATTTCGTATATTGTACCTACTTTTCAACAAGGTCTTCATTTTGTCGTCCGGTATAACAGTGTTCACTTTGTCTAAGACGATTTTCTTCTCAGCCTCATCGTGGGCTTCGAATACACCCACTGGTGCATTCATTATTCTGTTACAAGTAAATAAGTATGAATAACAATTAAATTAAATTAATTAAATATGAATAAATAATTAAATTAATTAAAAATAATAAATAATTAAATTAATTAAAAATTAATAAATAATTAAATTAATTAAAAATTCATAAATACTTAATTAAATTAATTAAAAATTAATAAATAATTAAATTAACTGGCCTGTCAGCTCAGTTGGTAGTAACTCTACTGTAGGTAGGGGGCTCGATTCCCTTCCAGGACACACATTTCTGTGATGATGATAGGTGTTGTTCTGTGTCTGGATGCTTGAAAGTATCATATGTGTTTATTTAAAATATTATAAGTATTGTATATGTCATCAGCTGGGCGACTATGGAATTCTGATACTATCAAAACATGAATATCAGCTTTCAGGTAGTATTGATGAATTGGCATTACTGAAGGTTGAAGGGTGATGTTGATTGTAAAATGTGCATATAATGACTGTAAACGGAACTAACATAATACCAACCGATGATATAATGCCTATGCACTGACATATCCGGGCGACTAGTGCAACCCCCTCTTGAACGTCCACTCGCGCGATCGGAATTCTACGGCGCCGAGCGCTTGGTTCATTTTTAACTTCGAGCGTGATAACTAGATAACTACTATAGCTAGACTTGAATAAAAAATATTTATGAATAGGTAACACTATGCAAATTAAAACTACGTGGAAACGAATTCCAACTATTCAAAAATTACTGAAAAACAAATTTTTAACGATACAATATAGGTTGAAATTCAATAAACTCGTCTAGCTATGTTGTTTGCTTAACAAATATTAAAATCAGGTGTTAATGTCAAGGATCATACAAAAAAGTGTTAAGACCAGACAAGTTTCTTGCCGGATTCTTCTAGAACTGGGGTTAGGAGGAACCGGCACCTAGATTCACTAGCATGTAAAACCTAAATTTAAGTAGCAAGTGATCTGAGATGTCTACGAAGCTTGGCGATTACATGTTTGTTTTGTTGTATTAACTTCTTGTAAGAAATACATAGTAATAACTTCTAGATAAGGCGGGAAAAAGTTCGTTGCCATGCTACTGATTTCGAAGTGATTTATTACTAAACTATTTATTATAAAATATAATATTTGACTAAACACGTTATTTTTATGCCTGAAAGATAGGTAATATATCTATTATTACATTGTTTTTTACAGAATGATAAAATATGGTTTGGTTGTAGAGTTATTAATTTTTTAGTACAATGCAGTATTTTTTCCGCTACTTTAGTCTAGCCTAGTCTAGTTTAGAATCTAGTGCTGCCAAAATTTTAAACTCTATTTTGCCCAGGATTGAGGGGTTAAAATAATTATTATCATTATTATCTTTATTACCTTTATGTACTCAATCATCTTGGGAAGAGATGTAACACTCGTATTATAAATAATTGATTAATTAAACATTAAAAGGATGGACAAATATTTAGTACTGTTGAACGAATTGAATACAAGTTTTCCAAGTTCACCGTTATTAAGTTTGTTTAGAACAGGTGGCGCTGACACATACAGGGAGCGTGACAATCCGGTCTGAAGGTATAAATAGTGGGGTTGGAGTGCTGACGATTCAGTCTCATTCTAAATAGCTACGGAGCAACAAGTCAGAAGAGCAGAGTTATCGTCAAGGTGTGGAGCGAGTCAAATGTTCCTGAGGATGCCTCGTGGAGAGGTGAAACACTTGTCTACTTTATTTATGAGGTTGCATGTGTGGATTGTGTGAGCTTACCTTTTACTAATACTTTGCATGGCTTTTCAATTGCGGGCGGGAGGGAAGTGCATTGTTGCATTGTCTAACTCATTGGGAATAGATTGGTGGAATAGTACTAAATATTTTATTCATCCGTTATATGTCTCGTATTCTCTTGCGATAATTTTACTCAAATTGTTGCTGTCCTAATACGAAAAGGACAGCAATAGTAGTATCCAATTAACAAATAATTGGATTCGCCTCACTCAAACCAGTCCCGCATAGAGTAAGGTGTTGCATACAGCTCTCATGAAGTATCAAATTAATTAAGCTAAAGTGGCAGTCCCTATATGTGTAAACGGAAATCTGATTATGTATTCCAGTAGCAGTCTATTTTGGTTCAATTCAAATTTATGCTACATTTACAAACAACAGTTGCGAGAAAATGTTATCAAATTCACTCATGTATACTAACTCTTTTCCACTTTCCTGATAGGTTATCTTGTACATGCCATCTTTACCGAACATTTCGTCCCCTTTACGTGCCATCAAATCAGCCAGCACCTGTCGCTTTTCTGCTTCGGTCTCTGGCAATGGCGCCGCTAGAAACTTCGAAACCTCGTCGATGACATCTGAAAGATAAACAAATTTAACGTTTCTCCAGCCAAACTTGACGCAGAATGAATGGAAACAATCTAATAATGTAATTGCTCTTCTTTGTGCTCTTTGAACATAAATAAACAGTAAAGTTTGCCTGCCTGTTTGGGGGCACGATATCTCCCACTGTGGTACCCATTAAGACGCATCCTTGTAGAAAGTCCTACCATGTACATAAATGATTTTAGTAATTATTATTATCGAGTAATTATGAAAGTGGAGTTATATAGAGGTAGAAGACCAAAGAAAAGATACATGGCTTGTGTGGCACGTGACATGAAAGGGGTGTATCCCACTATATGGAAATACAAAATAGAAAAAGTGGGACTAGCGTTTTTTTCCAAATTATAACACATTATTTCTATTGCGGCAAAAAAAAAGTAAAATCAGATCGGAACCAGTTGGTTAGGTTATGTTAGAAAACAACGCGCAAGGCGAGCGAGCAAAGCGAGCGTGCCGCGGCAGCGGCCGCCGAACCGCCAGAAAAATATAGTTACTATTTTCCATGGTTCGGTTGACCGGACAGCTCACTTTTTTTTTCTTGGAACGGTCAACTGTAAAACGGATTTGTGCACGCCGTCATAAGAGATGAAGCAGTGTTTTTGCCGCCGCCGCCGCCAGCAATGGAAAAAGTGGGAGAATCATTCCCAGTATTTCTATCAATAGTAATACCTAATGGAAATAGTGGGATACACCGATACACCCCATGAAAGGAGTGAATACTGATGTAATGGCAGCTGATAGAAGAGAGTGAATGAGAAGAACAAGTTGTGAAGAGTCCTAATGAAGTGGGTTAAGGTCAGAAAGATGATGAATTAAAGTTGGAATGTTTCTCGAATACAACAGTAGGTACATACTCATAGTTATAATTTCTTACCAGGCATGTGTTTTTCATGTTCGGAAGAAGGCTTGTTGGTTACTAGCGTGGTTAACTTTCCCCTTACAGCTTCGTATACTCCTTTATCGACCTTTTCATTTAATAAACTCGTAGAGTTCTCTATTCTGCAAACCAAATAAAAACTTCTATCTCGGTAGACACATTGTCTATATCATGGATCTAATAAGATATTTTTAATATTTTATTTTGTATTTTAATTATTTATATTATAATTTTGACATTATGAAGAATTGAATTTGAATTTAACTATTTAGTTATTTTATATTCTTATTATTATTTGTTATTATTGTGTGATTGAATTTTTATTTTATTTTTTGCCCTAGGTATGACAAGTATTAATTATATTGTGTGTGACTACTCTATTGTATTAGGTCTAACCTGTAATGATAGATGTAATGTTTGAAATAAATAAATAAATAAAAAAATTTTTTTTTTCAGTATTAATTTTTGACAGTAAGGATCTACTGAGAAGTATTTTCCTTCCTAGATCCATTTCACGACCTCTGTGGCTCAGTGGCCCAAGGTTCGATCCCGGCCGCGAGACAAATGTTCGTATGATCTGCAAGTAACTCGGGTCTGCGTGTTTCTTTATATAATATGTTATATATATATATATATGTTTACTGAGCATCTTAAAAAATAGTATATTAGTAGTATATCAGTCATTTGATACCCAGGCCATAACACAAACTCAAACTTACTTTGGGGCCAGATGATGCTGTGTAAAATGTCCGGCATTATTTATTTATTTATTTAGTAACCAAATGAAAGTGTGGGTCTACTGCGGAATTTATTTCATACTAGCTGTACCCGGCATGCGTTGCAATGCCACAAATTTTCTCACCGATTAAACCTTCCCTGGACTACGACAAACATTTCAACACAAAAATCAGTTGAATCAGTCCAGCCGTTCTCGAGTTTTAGCGAGACTTAACGAACAGCAATTGATTTTTATTATATAGATTAATTCAGTTAAGCATCTAATAAGAAATTTCTGAGATAAAAAGTATCTCACTGGATCCATGATGGAATTAGACAATGTATCTACTGAGATGGCCGGAAAAAGTATTACTAATCTATACAAGTAGATATGTGAATGTGGGTAGTCACAAAAGTAGAGGTAGGCTAAAGAAAAAATAGATGGATAGTGTGAAAGACATACGAGTAAGTAATACTTAGTAATGAGAACACTGCTCCTAGAGACACTGTCATAAATGTGGTTCACCTATCGTCATTTATTTTGTTAATTAAAACGATAAGAAGTTTCTAAGAAGAAGAGTATAATTATATATACTCGGTAGTATTGTAAGGAACGTGGAGCTACCTATCATTCATACTCTTCGGTACTGCGAAGCGGATGAAAGCCAGCATATCACCATACTTTTTGCTGCGACTTGGCTGCCTGTCATCGTGGAGAGAAGATCGCGCGGGCATTGTTTTGTCATTGAGGGAAGATTAATTTTGTAAAGTGTGTGTTTTCTTTTAAAAATGAAATCCTGATCAAATCTAAAAAAAAAATAAAAAAAATGTGTTTATTGACAGCAAATACTTAACATAAAACAAATAAAAAATAAAAGAAAAACTTAATACTTTTATAATACTATACTATATACTACTATAATACTAATAAATAAATAAAAAAAAAAATTTGTTAAATGTCTGTTTTGCATATAAAATCTAAATGTTAGACCTATCGAATCAACATTAAATAAAATGGCCTCGGTTCACGGTCAACAAGTTATTTAACTACATAATTATGTGTATTAGGAATGTGTGTTTTGATAAAAATATGTAAAAGATAATAAATAAATAATAAAATAAATAATAACATTACATTGATACATTGATTGACATTATAAAGACTTAATTATGATTAAAGACAACTGATCAAGTAACTATATGTATATATACCCTATTACTTACTCTATATAAGTACCTAATAGGGTATTTCACTTCCAATATTATGACGGTTTAGTATACATATAATTTCAACACACTCACTGGTTGGAAATAACTGACACAATAAGAAGTATACTGTTAAGTATTGTGATTTCGTTTCTTTTGTTTAAGTTTCTTGTTTTCTCTATTTTATATTATATTAAGTATTCGTCCTAGATATAACGCATTAGTGTAAGCTGTAAAGTTTTATCTATTTTAAACATTCATAAGTCAATAAATAAATAAATGTTAAATAAAAAGATAAATTATGGTCAAACTTTATATTAACTTTATGTGGCGTTAATACGTAAATTTCAAAGTAGCACTTAATTTCTTGTGAATCCTAAAGATTCATCCTACATTTGTATCCCTAACGACGTTAAGGGAATTCTGTGGGAACGCCTTTGCGTTGTGTCAAAATTAGAAAGCATCATAGTAGCGTAAGCGTAGTAATGTTTA
This sequence comes from Lampropteryx suffumata, assembly GCA_948098915.1. Classification (NCBI taxonomy): domain Eukaryota; kingdom Metazoa; phylum Arthropoda; class Insecta; order Lepidoptera; family Geometridae; genus Lampropteryx; species Lampropteryx suffumata. The sequence goes on along the minus strand of OX402548.1, from coordinate 6,001,798 downwards.
CTTAGTTTAATTTTTAATTTGTATTTTTTATAATTTTCTTTAGTTTACTGTGTACTATTGCTTTATTGTTTATCTGCCCTGTAATGTGTACTTTTGTGATAGGTAATTAGTTTTGCTTGACCGATCTCCCGCGATACAGGCCTGGCCTAGTGCGGGGATCACCAGTAACTGGTAATATGTATGTGAAATTTATTTGGTAATAAACATTATCTTATCTTATCATATAAAATCAAGTACCTCTTTGCGCAATCCATGTATGTCTGTGGATATCCTTGCATTACGCCTAGAACATCGTCTCCCTGTTCCTTCATTAGACCCACCAAGTATTCTATAGCTTTTCCTAAAATTAAGTTTATATTATTCACATACAAGTAGCAAAAGTTACTACCAATAATCTGGATTCCGTAGTGGTTTACAGATTTTGATTAGTTTGGGACTAATAATAATAATACAATATTTATTCACAAAGGTCTTAAATAAATTTACAGTTATTCATGCTAGCGCTAAGTATAGTTGTGTGATAAGACCCTTGGACAGGGCCGGATTTAAACTGAATGCCGCACCTGGGCACCGGAAAAAAATCCGCCCCAATACTAGAATTTTACTTAAGGATAAAAAGACGTGTAAAAAGATGTTTTCATGCAGGTTTTTTTTTTTTTTTTTTAAAGTATGAAAACTAATGTTATTTATTGAAATTATCAGGTTATTTTATACATATATTTATATTTTTCCATATTTTACGACACTAAAACATAAAAATTAACGGAGATTTTAGCTAATACACATCGTAGGTTGTCTTCCGACTTGTTGTTGTGCACTATGGAAGCCACAATTTTTATCTGAAATCAATGGCACAGAAAAATTACTTTTCTTTATACAATTACGCTAAATATGAACCTCCATCATAAGCTATATTATTATTTAAACAATTTTTTTTAATAAACAATGTATGAAAAAATGTTAAATCACGACTTAATTTCACAGCCCTCTGAAAATTTTTTTTTTTTTTGGAATTGAGTTTCATTTTGAAAATACACGAATAAAAAAAAGTAATTTTCTGTGCCATTGATAAGTTATATTGTTGTTTAATACGAAAAATACATTTTTCAAAATTAAAATAACTAATTTATTGCAGCAACATTTTTATGTTTAATATTCCAAAAACATAAATATATATTTGTTTTTTTTCTAACAATTATAAATTTGGCACTAAGGGTGACTCATATTACATAACTTTTTCACAGGCTAACACGACTTTTTGAATTGCGAATTGGTCGATTAAATCTTCGCAATCTAAACGTAATTCAACGTCGGATTCGATGCAAAGAATAGCTTAGCCATTGAGTCTATTAGCAGTCATTGTAGAACGTAAGAAGTTTTTAACTCTCTTCAAACATGAAAACGATCGTTCTGCGGTACAGTTTGTTACCAGCTAATGTCATAAATATTCGATAGGCGATTTCCACGTTTGGAAACTCAGTGTACAGGTCGTTTGCATGCAACAATTTCAAAAGATCGGAAGGCGAATTCTATTCCATCATTTTTTCAGTGCAATAAGCATGGAAGTGCACAAATTCGTCATCTAATGAGGACTCGAGATCTGAAAAATAAACATTTCTTAAACGTTCAGCTCGTTTACGAATTTCTCTATTATCCAAGTTGCCAAATTCAGTGATAAGATAACTGAGAACTTTTCCTGAATGTTTTCATATGCTGCACATTTTTTGCGCACTTCAGAATCCAGATTGTCAAGAATGACATTAAAAGTATTAACCCTAAAATGGTCCCGACCTGACAGTTGAACATCTCCATCCGTGATTCATCAGGATTTAATTTTCTCTTTCTTTTTCTAAAAACTGTTGTTTTATATTCTGGAATTTCCGAAATTTTTAGAGCCGTTTTTTCATAGATTTCAAATTCATTTCGCGTATCAGCTATAACTTTGATCAAACCATGATAATCATCGATCACTTCTGCAATGTTACAATCAACTTTTTGCAATCTTCAGCTAACAGCATTAAATCTTGTGAGTAAAAAATACCAAAGTATCTGCATAAATGCTGTCTCAAGTTGCTCGAAATAAAAATCGATTATTATTTTAAATCTCCAAGGAAATAAGTTGATTAAATCACTTTGATTATAAATTTTTACTAAAAGTTCCAAAATTATAATTCACAAATAATGGATGAACTGAATTTCTTGAATTATCAATTAAACAGAAAATTATAAATTAATAGAATTAATTAATTATATTGAGCAATCTTGATAAGAATAAAAAAAAAAAATTTCACTTTCAAAATTTTGCCGCCCTAAAAAATTTGCCGCCCTGGGCACTTGCCCCGTCTGCCCCTAGTGTAAATCCACCGCTGCCCTTGGACCAGGTTTGCTGGGTACCTCGCTTTAAGTTTGCACTTCTATGTCGACGCGAGAGATAACTGCTTCAGCTAGTGCTAAAAGGTAGTGTTCACAAACACTTCTTTACTTACTTTAAAAAAAAACATGTGTGCAATTCACACGTGGTAGCAGTGAAACCTTCAAAAATTTTGGCTTCAAGATAATGAGATGAATAAGAGTATAAGAAACACTGTATAATGCTTCCTATCTCATTTTCTCCCACGTTAAATCTTATGAATTTAGGTGTCTGTCTCTTTTAACTGTCGCTTTTTAGTTTCATCGACTTTCAAATCACAACGATGCTAAAGAAGTTTTCACTTCAAAAAGTTATTTGCTTCTTCTAAGTGTGCATTTAATACTGTCTTTGTATTACTTATTACTTGCGTTTATGCATGTACCTACCAAGGTACATGTGTTTAGATGTTAGGTGCTTAGGTGTGATTAAAATATGTGTGTGTAGAGTGATTGTAACGTGTATGTGTTGAGTAATATCGTGTAGCGTGTGGATCTGTTTTATACCTAAACGCATAATTATGTTTATGGATGGGAGCCAATGTTATAATTACGTCCAAATGTGGAATAGATTTTCTGTCTGTGTATAGTCCAGTGATTGTAAGTATTTGTTAAGCTTAATTTTGACATCAATCGCTTATTGATGATGTTATAAATGTATAGTGCGAGGAAACAATTGTTTTTGCGCGAACGTAGTTATACATCTTTTAGTGTCATAAACCATATCTCGTCGTCGACTCGAGTGAAAAATGATCATGATAAAAGTACTGTCCAGTAACTTTTTTTATTTAGTTACTGAAGTTATCAACCAAAACCGTGCATAATTCTTTATTATTCTTAAAATTATTTAGGTACTTTATTTAAATTATTACGGTATTTATTTAAATACTTACCCTTTTCCATTCCTAGTTTAGCCAAATGCATCGCGGCATCAGTCATTGTATCTGAAATAAACAAGAAACCAGATTTGTATCAGTTTATTTTAAATAAGATAATTGAATTAAGCGCCCCTCCGACGATCTTGACATCTTTGGGAGAGGATGGTGGGTGATCTCGAATGATAGAGGTAGTTGAAGGATTTGGGGAAATACATTTACCAAGCAGTGGGAAGAAGTTAAATAAAAATAAAAAATGACAATTATCCATGTCACACTTGACAATCTCTACAGGTTCAAAAGATGCGGGTAGTTACCCCTCAGTCCTGCTATAATGGTGATATTTTTATGATGTTTGCCAATTAGGCACAAGTAAACCGCTTTTGGATGTAATAATCATTTACATAACTTTTCATAATTATTAATATTTATTATCATACACATTAGTTTATTATTTGGCAGTGTATTTCTGGCACTTTTCTTTTTAATACTTACTTACTTCTTTTGGTATGTCCGTAAGGTAAAATTTACTGTCTATTTATAAACATTATCATTAAAATATAAATCCATAATTGGCGTTAATTTTAGCTTAGTTTGAATTGAATGTTATTATTGAAGGGCAGTGGATTGTATTTAACAAATTTAAAAAAAAATGGGTTACCTTCTAGTCCTGGTACAATAGTAGGACCAATTCGTAAAGGCACGCCTCTCTTCATCTCCGCCATTATCTCGAGTTGCAAGTCCTCTGCCTGCGGATCGTGTTCAAGAGGCCCAGCATATTTTAACCTGGAATAAGAAAACAAGCGTCATTTTCTCAAGTTTTGTCAACTAAGGAGTGGAACTGATTGCTTATACCGATCGTTATAATATTGGAGTCAGGATCATTATAAGAGTATAATATACAAAATAAACAAAGGGACATTGCGGGGTATCAAACCCTGTGAAATGCAGACGTATTAGACACGGGATAAACTGATTGTTAGCGATTGTTTTTTTCCGGATCATTACAATATTTCAATTCTAGAACACTATAAACTACTGGACATAATATGAAAAACACTACCTTTTTATACACAAGGTAATCTCATTTTTGAGGAGTTGATAATAATCTGGGAGTCTGGATCATTATTAACTAAACCAAATAACTAAACGGGAGTGTGGGTAATCAAACCTGTACAAAAAATAGGTACCTACTTACTTTTTAATCACGGTCTCAGCACAAGTCTAAGTTATTAATAATTACGTTTTAAAAACTAAAAAGACAACCGACTTCATGTACAAGGTAGCTACTGTAAATCGTTGAGGAGTTCCCTCGACTGTCTTTGGGCTCCATCGTCAGATCGACTCCAGACCTTCATTAAATAGTAGTAGCTTTTAAATACTTAGGTATTGATAAAAATTAACAAACACACTAGTCGCCACTACGATTTTCGAAGGGCCCCTCGATTACTCTTAGATGTCATCATCAGATCTTGGTTTCCTTATCATGGTACCACCAATGGTATATCTCCTTTCAAAAAAAAAAAAAGAATCATCAAAATCGGTCAAGGTCAAATCTCAATTTTAATCGAGTTGTCATTATATTGTCAAATCGAGTGTAAACATTGTGGGATATTTAATGAAAGTTTTATTAATTGATTGCTTTATTTGTATAAATAGGAATATTATCATAAAAAATACAAAAATAATGTATTATGTGATTTGTGGTGTGTGGTGATGTCTTGTTGTTTGAAAGACAGACAGACACAGGGCCCAATTTAAATGATTGGCAAACATAATTAATGATATTAAATAAATAAATTTGGCTTATAGTCTGCGTGCAAGAGCAAGATTAAGGGCGGACAGACAAAACTATAAAGGTAAGGTACCTTGTGGACTTCGGAACCCTAAAACAGCGTAAGTTTCTTGGAAATCGGTTCAGTAGTTTGGTAAAATAGCTGGAAAAAATATGTCAACCAAGTAAACGAAATTTCGTATCTAATATATAAAATTCTTCTGTCACGGGGTGCGTAATCGAACTCCTCCGAAACGGCTCGACCGATTTTCGTGATCCTTAGCGAGGATATTAGTCAGGGGGGAGAATCGAACAACATCTATTTTTCATCCCCCTAAATGTTAAGGGTCCACCCCTTAATTTTTTTTTTTATTTTTCAGACAAAATTTTTTGTTTTTATTTTTTTATGATACATCATACAAAAATACATGCAACCCTAAATTTTCACCCCTCTACGATCAACCCTTATTTTTTAAACATCATATTTACCTATAAAAATGTTACCTAAAAATAACATACATGGCAAAACAACGTTTGCCGGGACAGCTAGTTTTTATATAAATAAAGTCGGTTTTCTTTAGTTTTTATAACGTAATTAATGGCTACAAACACCTGTTCTTCTAACAAGAAGATTCATTTATCCATGGTGAAATAACGAAATCACTCGAAATGAAACACACGAAAACACCCAAAAAAATCTGGTCTCGAACATTTCAAAACTAGCACCCATAGAAAAATAAGGTTCGCGATCTTACACTTCGGCTGCGTCAGAATACGTCTGTCCGTAGGCTTTGTACTTGAAGAGCGGTCGCGTCCCCAAAGAGTTTTTGATAGCCGATAGTAAGTTCAGTGGATATTTATCGCCAGCAACGCCACCTTGAAATAACAAACTTTTTTTAAAATACTTAATAAGAGAAATATGGAAAAACTAATATTCAAAAAATTATTAAACGAAATAAGAGTACTTCTGAGCAAAATGTGTAGATTATGCCAAAAATATAATGTTTGGACATGTTTAGTCCAAACCAAACATTACCTATATTTAGTCGTCGCTTAGTCTATTATATTAAATAAGTCTAGTTTACATTTCCATTGCTTTTTGTATGGCATTATTTTATTCCACTTAATCTTACTCACTTCTCATAGCATTGGGCTGCGATAAAAACTTTGAAACATCTTGAACCACACCTGCGAAAATGTATTTTTATTAGAACCCGTTTTATAGGTATAGCTACAATGACGAAATCAAATGACATACGTATCCAGTTTCGTGTTTTCATATTTTTATTTCTTTACAACATAGATAACTGATTCAGGGGTGACTTTGCTGAAATCCATTACAAAACATTAAACACAAACAAATTTTTTGTACTATTCCGCCAGTCTATTCCTCAAATAGAATCCAATCCAGCCATCAACAAGTCTGAAGAGCAGTCTTTGTATTATTCGTTACAATGCAGAGCGAGTCAATTGTTCCTGAGGACGCCTCGTGAACAGGTGAAATACGTGTCGAATTTCTTTTCGATAAATAGATTGATAGCAAAGTACTAAATATTTGTCTATCTGTTTATTGTTTTGCATTATAACATTAAAATTAATCGAAAAAATAAAATGAGCAATCCTCATCCATGTAATAATCAATATGAATATTCTATCTTTAACTAGTTCATACAACAGCACACTTTATATGCAACACTGGTAGGTTAAGCGCACAGCAGCTGATGCGTTTTCATTCTCTATTTCTCTTTCTCGTCACACCCACGCACTGTCAGCCGACAGAACCAAAATAACTTAACATTAAAGAAAGGACAAGTGAGACGATAAGACGTAGAAGAAGAAGTGTGTTCTCTGATCGGCAGCATTAATTACAGGCACTGTCTTTGTTCGATTTCTACTGTTGAATTGAGGGGAGTTTGGTAAATCACCACCGAACTCTTTTCGACGGATTGCCGCTTGTTGCGACAAGGTGCACTGTGAGCTTGAGATGGCCGGACGTTCCGTTTCAACTTAATTGTGATCGTGTAAATTCCTCAAAGCTGGACGTTCTAGCAATCATACTGGGTTTGTGGGTTCACTGCCGTGAAGTGTGCGTCTTCCAAGATCCTTTGAACCTAGGACAACCGTGGTTACCCTAGAATTCCACCCTAACTGTCTGCGGCGTGCCGTGCTCGCCTGGACCTGATCTTCTGACCCCGGGAGTCGATAGAGGTAGGTGTTTAATTGCCTTCTTAGAGACCTTAGGAATGAACGCCTTCCAATCACTAATACTTTACATAACGTTTCAAAAAACACAAAAGCCTTCAGCATAATTTAATCTCAAAAGATAGCGTTAAAACCGGTCTTCTACTCGGCCATCTACCGCAGAGAAGCTGTTACAATTCACGCTGTGACGAAGTATGTAATCAAGCATAAGTAGTGTGAATTACTACTCGACGCTAGATGGCGCGCGTTAGTAATTGCTAATGCTCTCATATTTCCCGTCGCCTTAATGTATATATAATTTTTAAATTTCTAAATTTCAATTATGGACCTTAGTTAATATGTTTATTTATGATTACTGATAAGCTTTACCCATGTATCAATTTAATGACGTCATTGTATTATGCAAGTAAAAGTAGGTAAGTGAGTTGTAAAGTTGACCAACTTTTCATAGCTGTTTTCAGTTCAGTTGGCGTAGAAGACTCCATGTCAGTACTCAGTTTGCCCCCGACTTCATCAGCAATGTCTTTGATAGGCAGGAATGGTGCAATGATAGGAGCACTTTCAATCCTGTAACATTTATAAGGTCTAGAAGTTTCTAATAGTATTGAAACGGTAAAGTAAAAACTGGACATTGAATCGCACTAATTTGGATAATAGACTAGGGTCGATAATTTTTGAAACCAAAAAAAATAATAGTAGGATGAAACCCATTGGAAAAAGAGGCGAATATTATAAAAATGGAGAAACAAGATCTAGAACTTTTATATTAACATTTTTTTCACATAACCTCAAAATTTATGTGAAAAATTCATAAAACCAAGTTTTTGGTTTTTTATTTGTATCTTTTACAAAAATTATTTTTTTTTCACGAAATTTGGTGAAAAGTTACCTTTTTATGTCCCAAATACACTGTAATTTATTTGATTTGCAATATTTATTTTTTCACTTTATTTTTACTTAATATCTCATATCTGTCAATGAAATATTTATAACTATTGACACCATGCACCCCACGCTTTTTTTTAAATAAAACATTTTTTCTTACTTACATTTATTAAAATTTATTTTTTGTTTGGTTTTCTATATAAAGCGTGTTTTTTAGTTTTTATGAAAACTAAAACATTTATTTTTTACTTTTTAGTTTTAGGATAATCGTTTTTTTTTTTTTAATTTTTATTCGAATTATTGCATTGTCATCGGTCTTTGACAGGTGTGCAAAATTTGAATGAAATCTGGCCGTTTAAAGTGGGTCAAAATCGCGCCCTAAGGAGTCTGTTACAAACATACAAACATACATACAAGTGAAGCTAATATAAAGCGTATAAAAAAGCAGCTTTGAATCGTTTAATGATGTCTAGCAGAAAAGAATCAACAAGAAATAAAAAAACGTTTGAGACTTTGACATCAGCTTTTATTCATCGAAGTTGTCGATCGAATAGACAATGTAAAAAGATCGAAGTTTTTTACATTTTCTGTGAAGATTTACTAAAATTTGCTTTCAAATCAAATAAATTACAGTGTATTTGAGACATAAAAAGCTAAGTTTTCACCAAATTTCGTGAAAAAAAAAAAATTTTTTGTAAAAGATAACAACAAAAAACAAAAAACTTGGTTTTTTGAATTTTTCACAAATTTTGAGTTTATGTGAAAAAGGTGTGAATACAAAAGTTGTAGATCTTTTTATTACCTACAACTTTGCCATTTCATTTTTTTCCATAAGACTTGTAGTTTTGCCGGAAATCGAGATAAAGCGTTTTTTACCCTTAAAAACTCATCCAACTTTAATTTTGACCCACTTTAAACGGCCAGATTTCATTCAAATTTTGCACACCTGTCAAAGACCGATGACAATGCAATAATTCGAAAAAAATTCCCCTTCCCGACCTCAGATCGCCCGTAATTTTTTTTTATCACTTTTTTTTATTTTTAAAGGCTTCTACCCTAGTCTATAAAGGATCAAAAGCAATAACGTACTACGATATTACTTAGACGCCTCGGCATCGTTCGAGTTTCCGAACTAGTACGAATATGCAACCAATGGCCGGCCGTACACAAGCTCGTGACGGCTCGTCACTAACGACCCATTACGAACCACGGGACCGCTAGACATTGATTGCATAATCGTACTATTTCGGAAACTCTAACGTTGCCGATGCGTCTTATTAGAATCGTAGTACTGTATGCTTTAAACCCACAATAAAACATTAAGGCACTACTTTGATAACTCACTCCTTTGCACCAACGTCGTAGTTCATAGAGTAATTGTTCCTCTTGGCCAAATCTTTGCTCGGATTCGCCTTCATCATCTTCAATAGACCCTGCATAGCCTTATCTAAAATTATTTTAATTATCAGTAAAAATAACATAGTACCTAACAGTTTATTGTGAACAATTAGAAGAGTAAGGGATTGTACCTCTATCGCGTACGAACGCCGACAGGTAGTTAGCGCATCGTTCAATGACCGCTGGAAAGAATTAAGAAAATGAGACACACTACTTTTTTTCTTTCTTGCTTTTATTTTCTTGACATAACAAAAGTAAAGCGTCAAAGGAAAATTAACAGGACGCACTGTAGTGCTTTGAACATATTTCAGAATCTAAATGTTGTAATGCAATGCCATTTATAAGATGCTGTAATGCTTGGGACATGTTTCAGTATGTAAATGGTATAATGCAAAACCATTTACAGGACGCTGTATTGCTTGAGACATGTTTCAGAATCTAAATGGTATAATGCAATACTATCTACAAAACGCTGTAGTGCTTGGAACATCTCTCAGAATCTATGTTAAAATGCAAGACAATTTACAGGACCCTGCTTGGAACATATCTCAGAATAGAAATGGTATAATGCAAGACCATTTACAGGACCCTGTAAAGCTTGGAACATGTTTCAGAATCTAAATGGTATAATGCAAGACCATTTGACGACCTCTGTGGCGCAATGGGCTAAGGTCCGACTGAGACGCAGTAGGTTGCGGGTTCAATTCACGTATTTGTCTTAGGTCTGGGTGTTTCTATGTATAATTTGTATGTATTTACAAAAAAACGTATTTAAGTAGTTTATCAGTCATGTGGTACCCATAACACAAGCTCTGCTTACTTTGGGGCCAGATGATGCTGTGTGAAATGTCCGGTATTATTATTATTATTATTTACAGGACGCTGTGTTGCTTGGAACACGTTTCAGAATCTAAATGGTATAATGTAAGACCATTTATAGGACCCTGTAGTGCTTGGGACATGTTTCAGAATCTATATGGTATAATGCAATACTATCTACAAAACGCTGTAGTGCTTGGAACATGTCTCAGAATCTATGGTAAAATGCAAGACAAGTTACAAGACCCTGTAGTGCTTTGAACATGTTTGAGAATCTAAATGGTATAATGATTTACTCACGGACTATATCATCCTCTCGGCTTAGTCTTTTTGTTAGCCGTTAATTGCAAGTTGGATACAATATGGGTCTATCTTATAATTACAAGCTAATGTTTTGTTTAAATATGTTGCCATCTATTTTCAAATGACAATATATAGCTAATTATGTTATTATAAAATCAAGATTATCTATATTTATTATTTTAATTATTTATTTCAAATATAATCCATCGTAGAATTCAGTAAGAAAAACAAAGAATAGAATTCTGAAATGAAAACAAGCTAAATTCTAATCAAGTCAAGATTAAAAATATAAACAGGATTTAAAGAAGGCAGAATTAATAAATATTATTACTAATATCATAAATTCGAAGGTGTCTCCGCCTATCTGTTAGCCTGGTTATTTGTTTGTTACCTTTTCAAGGCTAAACGAATCTATATATCTATACCTATATCTGTAGTAACAAAGTTTATGTAAGCGTACCCGGCTACTTTATACGCGTGCGAAGCTGCAGATAGCCGCTAGTAAGTTTATATATCTGTTGTAACACAGGAACATGATGTTACTGCCTCCACAACAAATGCAAATTTTTAAAATTTACCATTCATATCAGTCTTCAATGCCTTCGGCGTGGCCGGGTCGACGGCTAAGTGCAACAGCCGTATGAATTCAGGCGCCGTGGAGGGGTCCGGAATTACGCTGCCAAGCCCTGGGGCCGACGCTAACCTGAAATACACATTTAAGGGATGCTATTAGCTATGCCCGCACCAGTGCGCTTTTTGTTCATTTTGCGTTTTTAACTTTAAACTCGCAATCGTCAAGCATATCAGGATGAGTAAGTTCGAGCCTAGGGCAACAGATTTTAGGGGCGGCTAATTGGGGGACCGAATTATATTTATTTTAAACTGTTTTACGACTTTTTTTTCTAAAAGTCTACAAGACTTCTAAAAGATTTTTACAATGACTTTACCCCCTTCACTTTCATTTTACATTCAATGGTACCCCGCAAACTTTATACATACCCTGTATCCTGTAATTACATAATTAGCTAAAGTTGCGTTTAAGTATGTTCTGTCCTTGTCATTCTAATGTCAATGAATAAAGATAGCAACAGATTTAAACAACACATTAAGTATTACATATACATATTTTATTATTATTTTTATGTTTGCATTATTTCTAGTTTTAGGCTAGATCAATCTTTGTATGATCTGCAAGAATTTGTCTCGGGTCTGGGTGTCTCTATGTATAATAGGTATGTATGTATTTACAAAAAAAGTATATAAGTAGTATTTGGTACCCATAACACAAGCTCTGCTTACTTTAGGGCTAGATGATGCTTTGTGAAATGTCCGGAATTATTTATGTTTTTTTTTATTATATACTGTTTAGACAAGTTTATATGATTTATATACTGTATTAGTGTTACCAAGTGTATCAAATATTTTTAACTTACACATAAGCAGCGGCAAACTTGGTTCCAATCGGAGGGTATTCGGGAGTGAAAGCCGCTGCGCCACCTCTCTTCAACTCTTTCATTAGAATGTCGAAGGCTGGTCCGCGTTCAACTAATATTATTTAATCAAAAAGTATGTATTAATAAAACGAATATGTAAACTATAGAAAAACTAATGAGATAATCAAGTCAAGAGTACTCCAAATCAACGCGCATGAATGCGAGGGTTGGTATATCAGGATCGTAGCATGTGGAAAGTCGTAGTCTCTACTTAGTGCGTGGGAAAACTGGCGGTGATTTAATATAAGTTTGTATGAAAATTACACAATACGATACACAAACTGATACAAAAACTTCGTGAACGATCCATGTTTAAAAAAACTCGACTAACTTTCGTCAATGGCACACTGCGACAGGTATTTGGAACACAGCTTGATGGTTTCTGAAATGAAACGTTAGTGCATTATATACAGTGGTGGTCATATAATTAAGAACGCTGATATAAAGGGAAGATTTTTTCAAACTAAGACTCAAAACTAATAGCATGCAATTTTTAATTTTTTTTTTTAAACTTCTCCATAATACTACTGTATTCATTGATACACATGATTAGCTAAAAATAAATTGACAAACTTTTTACACTACTTCTAAAAATAGTACCCCTTTTTACTGGCTGGTCACGCAATTAAGAACGCTAAATAGTTTATACCTTTATTCAAATTTAAATAGATAACACTCAGTCGATTTGTTACTGTTTGTATAATTTTGGCGCCATTTAGTGCTGTAAAATTTAGTGATTAAAAGTGATTGCTTCTTATGAAAAAACAATGGGAAAAAATAAAAGTTGTGATAAATCTACAAGGGAAGTGATAATAAAACTTCGCCGGAAGAATTAGTCTTATAAAAAGATAGCCGACCATCTGCAATATTCAAAAACGATGGTTTTCCACGCTGTAAAGCATTTTGCTACGTATCAAACTACTTCGAATGTTCCACGTGTACCTAAACAGAGAAAAACAACTCCTCGAGATGACCGAAACATCGTTCGTATGACAAAACAAAATCTTTTTAAAGGGTCCAATGAGCTGAGAAAATAATATTTTGGTGAAAACAACCCTTCAGCAATCTCAGCACGCACTATTCGAAGACGTTTGGTGGAAGAAAAATTGCACGGTAGGATAGCAAGAAAGGTACCCATGTTGAAACTTTGCCACAGACAAGCCCGGCTTGCATTTGCGAGAAAGTATGAAAACTGGACTGTGCGACAGTGGAAAAATGTACTTTTTTGTAACGAAACGAAAATAAACCGAGTATGTTCTGATAAAACGATATGTACGACGTACCCCGAATACAGCATTCGACCCTAAGTACACGAAAGTTACATTAAAGCACGGTGGTGGAAATGTGAAAATTTGGGGGTGCTTTTCTGGATATGGTGTTGGACCTGTAAAGTTGGTAGAAGGTAACATGGATCAGTTCCAATACAAAAATATACTGGAAGAAACAATGTTACCTTATGCTGAAGACGTTCTACCGGTTATTTGAACATTCCAGCATGACAATGATCCAAAGCACACTGCACGCACTGTAAAGGAATTTTAGAAAGAAAGAAAGAAAGAAACCATTTACTCAGTCCACCACTTAAAATACAATAGCAAAAATAAAGAATAGGAAGTTTAAAAAAACAAAACTTACAATAATAATAATAATATCAATAATAAACTGTGGTGGCGAAATGGTACTCAGCTCAGCATAATTCTGCCGCATGTTGCCATGTGACAGTGCTGGTCTTCCGCTGAGGCCAGTGTTGAGTTCACGGACATCTTGACCCGAATCAGGGCTTACAATCACTTTTTTATAAAAGTAACTTAATATATAAAACAAACTTCACAAGATACAACATCAAAAAGCACACAATACACAAATTAATAGGTACTTAAAGTATGAACACAAACCCAAAACAAAAATAAAAAACAACAGTAGTAATAAGATTAGTATTTACTTACATTACAGAACAAACTAAGAGGACAGTAGCAAAAACTAGCTTCCCCTATGCCAGGGCTGGTCTATTTGTATGGAAAAAATATGTTCCCTTAATTTAACTTTAAAAAGATTAACATTCAATATATTTTTAAATGGTGGTGGTATGTCATTCCAACACTTTGTGGCAGCGTAGCGGAAACTACCTCTAAATGCAGCAGAGCCATGTAACGGTGTTGCTAGTAAGACAGAACCTGCTCTAGTTTTGTACCTACTATCATCCTGGAGCCAGCGCATTTTGTTGAAAAGATACTCAGGTTTTCTACTCTTGATCACCCCAAACAAAAGTATAGCAAGGTGAAGATACCTTCTCCAAGACATCTTAAGCAGCTTGGCATTGTTAACATAAGGTGTTACATGTGCTCTAGGCGGAATATTAAAACAAAACCTGGCACAAGCGTTTTGGACGCGTTGTATCAATCTCTCGGTTCTGGAAAATAGTCTGGGGCCATAAACAGTATCAGCATAATTCAATTTGGGAAGGACAAGAGCTTCAGAGAGATTGACACGGAGATCAACGCTCAAACAGTTGTGAATACCGTACAAAACTTTTAACCGAAAGAAACAACTCCTAACACAATCAGTGATATGCTTTTCAAACCGCAACTCACTATCCATTATTACTTTAAGATTGCGAGATTCATTTGTGCAAACAATGGGTTCCCCTAAAATGCTCACCTGAGGTGTCTTGAGTTTGATGTTATCAATTTGCTTCCTTGATCCTAGTATCATATACTTTGACTTCGCAGGATTTAAAACCAGACTATTATTAGTTGACCAAATAGCAATACAGTCAAGGTCTTCATTTAGTTTATCCAATGCTTGCGATGCATCCTTCGGAAGAAAAGATGTATAGAGTTGCATCATCTGCATACATGTGACACTGACAGTGATGAATATATTTTACAATGTCGGAGCAGTATATTACGAACAACAAAGGTCCCAATATAGAGCCCTGAGGAACGCCTCTAGGAACAAAACGAGGTGAAGACAGAACCTTTTTCCATCAGGCTTTGAGATTTCTACAAGCTGCGAACGATTCCGGAGATAACTATCAAACCAATTTGTAGTATTACTATCGAATCCATATTAACTTAACTTTGAAATAAGATTGGTTGTGTTTATACTGTCAAAGGCTCGAGAATAATTCAAAAGTACCAGTAAAGTCCCCATGCCCTGATACTGTGCAGCAAGAATATTATCAGTGACATCAAGTAAAGCAGTAGCAGTGCTGTGAACCTTTCTAAAACCAGATTAAACTTTTGGAAGAATATTGTTTAACTCAACATAGTGAGAGACCTGATCATGGACTATTCTTTCCAAGACTTTAGAGAGACAAGGTAGAATGCTGATTGGTCGAAGATCTTTAAAATTACCTAGATTCGCTATTTTGGGAATAGGCTTGATAACTGCTATTTTCCAGAGGTCAGGGAAGGTGGACGTAGAGATAGAGAAGTTTATAATGTGAGTTATCGCTTCTAAAGAGTATGGGAGAGTCAACAAAATCATGTCTAGATTTATATCATCGAATCCCTGAGCTCTCGATTTCAGTAAATGGAGAGCTTTATAGACCTTATCAGACGAAACAGTTTTTAATTGTAACGAGTCATCACAGACCTATTGTGTTCGTAAAATGTTAAATTAGATGTATCTATATTATTAGAACCAGGAACGTTCAGAAAATTATCATTTATGGTTTCTGGGTCATTCAGGTGATTGGGTAGTTCAGTACATTTGTCTAGGGGGAAGATACTGTGTTTCAAATTTATCCACAAACTTGCAGGGTTTTTAAATTGGCGTTTATATACTTGTCAAAATATGCACGACGATCAGCTTGTAAAGCAGTAGACACAGTTTTTTTTCAAATCTTTATAATAATTTTTATGAGTCTCCTTCCCAGAGGTCCGATACCGAGCATGTGCATCATCTCTGTGCTGCATCATCTGCTTCGAGGTATCAGTAATCCAAGGATGGGACTGTTTTCGTAAGAATACTTTCTTTTCAGGCGCATGGAAGTCAAAAAGGGTTATGATCATTTTATTAAAAAGAGTTAACATTTCATCACATCTTCAAGAGTTGTTTGTTTATAGTCAATACTCTCCAAGTCTTTACTAAAAAAATCCATCAAAATATCCTTCAAAGGTCTGTATATGACATAAGATTTTATGTGTTTTGGTTTTTTCAAATTCAGTTCAGCAGTGATAAAAGCATGAGCGCCAAGGTCAGGAATATAACTTACATGAATTTGTCTCACAGGAGCATCAGTGCACACTACGTCAATCAGTTTTGCACTATGGTCAGTAAAATGCGTAGGCTCAGAAACATGCTGAACTAAATTGGTATAGCTCAGGAATCCATTTAACTTCTTTGTATCACTGTCATCAGTAACCAACATATTTATATTGAAATCGCCGAGAAGAACCAAATAATCATAACATGTAAAGGAAGATATAGAGTCAGTTATGGCGCCAAGAAAGGTATCAGAATTTTGCCAAGGAGGGACTATAAGCAGAGTCTATGACAAGTTTTAAACCATTTGCCGACATCGAGATCCACATTTGGTCGACAGAAGGGCTGATCGGCTGTGAGCGTATGCGGGCTTTCAGATTTTTGCGAACATAAAAACCCACCCCTCCACCTCTTGAGCGAACCGAATCAGAACGTGGCAAGAGTCGAGGTGAGTGGCGAAGCCGGTAGCCAGGAATAGTAGGCGCTCGCTCCTCCTCTCCACTCCTCAGCCAGGTCTCGTTAATGGCTAGTACATCCGGTGTGTATCGCTCTACTGCAGATATGAGCTCATCATGTTCGGTGATTAAAGAAACTGCATTAAATAAGCCAACTTTTAAAAATTTAGTTTTATAAATCATTTTTAACCATTAAAATGAATACAAGAATCTTCATTAAACCATATAAAATATACCAAGTGCTGACAATAATTAAACAGTAGTAAGTCGTCATGACGAGCCACACAATTCTACAATGACCCACAACACGTATACATCGATTACAAAAAGAACATTTCACTATAACAATAGCAAAAACATACCATAGTAAAGGGTAAATAATTATACAAATAAATATTATAACAGGACAATAAGCGGCAAATAATAATGTTTGAAAGACAAGAGAGATTGTGCAAGGTAATATTATAAAGTATTATTAAGCAGATTATCTGAGTGACTAACTTAATCGATACCAAAAATACGATTTCAGTTCTCCAGGTTTGTTACACGATAAGCCGTTTTACCCTGTTCCTGGCGGACAAAAGTTAAACCAGATCTAGTCCAGACATACTTCCAGCTGCGTTCACGGCATAATTGTCTAGCTTTAAAAAATACCTGTCTATTATGCCTTGATTGCCTTTCATTTACATAAAAACGACGGGATGCTCCAGAGAGTCCAACGTCAGCCGAGGTTACACCGCGCCGCACCCTTGCAGCCCGTAATAGGTGGTCGCGTAGTGCGCGTCGTGCGAACCGAATAACGAGGGTCCGCGGTCACGGCGTCATTGTAACCGCTGCAGGGTCATCACCCGATACCACCGTACTATTTTCCCTTTTCTGTCCAACGCGCTCTGCATAGATAAGATCACGTTCATAGAGATTAATACCTAGTTTAGCTGCCACCAGTAGCGCTATGTGGGTAGAATTTTCACCGGGTTCCTCAAGCAACCCAGAAATCTCGACATCGTTGGCCAGAGACTGTTGATCTTGCTCATTTACTTGTTGGCGTAGCTGCATTATAGTGGTTTCAAGATCAGTGACAACGGCTGCATTGCCTTAAATTGGGTTTCTAGAGAGTCGATACGCGAATCTAAAACGCCGAGGCTAGTGCTATTTAACGTCACTGCTTTCTTCAACGCTGCTACCTCAGTCCTGTACGCCCTAGGCGCAAAGCACGTAACTCTTCCCGCACCTCCTTGGATTGTTCAAGTAGCATTCTGCCGTCATCACTCGAGCCACCAGAGGCGCTGCGGGTGCACCTGACACTGAAACGATATGAGAAGCCAAAGGTTCTTCGTCAATCAAGCGCAATCAAGCGCAATCAGTTTCTGTCTTAGACTGGCCAGCTAACAGCCCAGATTTAAGCCCAATAGAGAATATGTGGTTCGAAGTATAGAAAAAGGCTTCAAATACACAGTGTGGGAATTTAAGAGAGCTGTACGACGTTTTTTTTAGAAGAATGGAACTCTATTTCTCTTGCGAAATGTCAAAAATTAATAGAGTAAATGCCTCGTCGGTGTGAGGCTGTAATTAAAAGCCGTGGATATGCTATTAACTATTAGTTTTAGTTAAAAATGTATTAAATTTATTTTTAAATTTTCTGCGCTACATATTATGTGATTTTTTAAATGTAAGTGTCATACAAAACAATTCCCAAGCAGTTTAGCTGTCCCGGCAAACGTTGTTTTGCCATGTATGTTATTTTTAGGAAACATTTTTATAGGTAAATATGATGTTTAAAAAATAAGGGTTGATCGTAGAGGGGTGAAAATTTAGGGTTGCATGTATTTTTGTATGATGTATCATAAAAAAATAAAAACAAAAAATTTTGTCTGAAAAATAAAAAAAAAAAATTAAGGGGTGGACCACCCTTAACATTTAGGGGGATGAAAAATAGATGTTGTTCGATTCTCCCCCCTGACTAATATCCTCGCTAAGGATCACGAAAATCGGTCGAGCCGTTTCGGAGGAGTTCGATTACGCACCCCGTGACAGAAGAATTTTATATATTAGATATACATGCATATGCATATATATATGTATATGTACATGTAGTGTAAGAATATATATATATATATATTTTAAATATTTTAGTGGTACCTTCCCACATTGTTATTAAAATCATAAATGTACTTAATATGTCTGTCTGAAGTGTTATAATGCTAAGATATGTATAACCGGGATACAGGTTTCCTCGATACAGGCTTTGCCTAGTGAGGAAGCCAACATATATTTCACTATGTAGAATAAGTTCGCTGCAAAACATGGAGTGTTTCCATTGTCCTACCATTAGACTAGGTACTGCTATAGTTATAAGAATTTACTCTGTTTTTGCTGTAATAAAATATTTTTTCATTTTCATTTTTCATTTCACTAATAGTAAAATAATATAAATATAAATAACATTTTTTTCCCATAAATTTGACATCTTTGGTTCTTTTAAGACTAATTTGCGGGCAAATCATATCTGCGACAATTAGTTTTAAAACTGCATCCAAGTGTGCATCCGATCGCGATCAGGGAATAAAATTGCTCACACTTATAGGTGCATCCAAACATTGATTACTTAAGCCTCAAGAGGCGAGTCTACAAATCAGATCGGGCCGCAGGCAAATGCGTAGAGGGCCGCATGTGGCCAGCGGGCAGCAAGTTTGACATGTTATCTCATACCTTGTTCGCGCAGAAATGCTAATATGATAATCATCGACAGCATCATTGGCGTTATTAGTCGCCGATAACAAACATAAAACTCTCGTGCAGTGCAGACGCGTCGTTAAGTGCTCTTTACCGTGTGGTAACTCTGAGAAAGTGCTCTGTATTAGACATTCTCCCTGAACCAGTTAAAAACGATGTTAAAATCTAAAATATAAAAGCCCACGGTACAAATAAAAAAAATCATCTATCAGAAACCCAATCATTACAATTCCATGAGCCTAAACATGATACCTCTGCTGTAAATTGGGATAAGTTCGGTATCCTGCAGATTTCAGGGGATATTACAGCGTCGGGTCAAGATTACCATGTTTACCATGTACCAAATTATCAAACGAGCAAACTTCGAATCGATCCGACCTGTGGAATTTGCTCACATCCTTTTCAAAATCATCAACTAATTTCTAGTTGATGACTTTCCAATGACTGAACAGATATTTTTTTTAATCATAGGTAAGAGAGGTAAGGTACACTCAAGAAAAATCACCTTTTAGGCAAAACAACTAAATCAAAATCGGTTCATCATCAGATACACATATACCCAGACACACAATAAACTTATAACACTTATCTGTTTGCTTCGGGGGTAAGAATAGAATAGAATAGAATAACGGTTTATTCGACACACAACACGAAAAAGGTAGATATAGAGAAACAAATAGGTAAATTAGTATAGGTAGGCCAAATTACACATCACACATTTTTTGCTTGTGGTGCCAAACAGGTCCAGTCTCAGCTCTTTACGGTGTGTTTTCAGTATTTGATTTCACGTTTACTCTGAGAGAGTGCTCTGTACGGAACCCACGGGTTTCTGATAAAAAACATCTATCAGAAACCCAATCATTGAGACCATTCCAATGAGCCTAAATATTATGCCTCTGCTGTAAATTGGGATAAGAATTGCATCCAGTTAACTAATTAAGATACCAATCCGCATACTACTAGCAAAGTCTAAATAAAAAAAAAATCGGGTTGCACTCCGGGAGTGCCGACAGAAGTGAAAACTATTTTGGCGCTATTATATATAACTATTTTTGAGTTTAGTAATAAATCACTTCAAAATCAGTAATTATGGCGACTGCCAATCAAATACTGAACGAACACAGATGATGCAATATTTTTTGTTCAGAATGTAGATAATATAACAAAGAACCTAACTCAGTAAACTTCTCCGTACAAAAGTAGACTGTAAACATGTGAATTAAGGTTTATAATCAAATGGGGCGAGCGCGGCCGCCCTGCGTCTCGCCCCAAACGGTAACGGTGTCGCGAATCCAGAGGTTCTAAAATATGCGTACCGCATCTAAAATATGCGTACCGTGCTAAAAGAAGTTTTCACTTCAAAAACAACTTTCAAAACAAACCATCCATATCAGTCTGAAGATCCGCTGGAGTTTCTTTTTGGACAAGCTTCGTCAGAACCCCGTGGATTTCTTGAGACAAATTGGGGTCATCGTGATCACTCTCCAAGCCCTTTGCTTCCTCAAGTCTGGAAGGTAAGAAGACAATAAGCGAAAAGCAGCACCGTGTTTGGGCTCATTGAAATGGTCTCATTGATAAGTTATAGATAGATATTTTTTAAAGACGGGAATTCGTGATTAGTTAAATTAATACATGAATACTTTTATCACATACTAAATTAAAGAAGCTTATAAACCGTAGTACGCCCGTAACCTGGTTCAACAACGCTAATAACTTTGGTTGTAAAACCCAATAAAGTGCTGCTACGCCGCCGCCGCGGCGCTCTGCGTAGATGAATTACGCGTAGTTCACTAAAATGAAGTATCTGCTACGACGTAGCGTGGGCGCTACCACAATGTAAACATAAACATGTACGTAAAGTTTTTTTCCTTTGTGCCAGCGATATCTCTTCTTCCGGAGAAAACGAAAAACTTACTCAGTAGCAGCTTTCCCTAAAGTTCGACGCGCTTTCTGCTTTTGATACAGTTGCTCATTCGGTTGCTTATTCATTGTTTTGACGAGGAGCCTAAATGCTGGCCCTTTGTCCTCTGAAACAATAACAAGTTTTTCTAATTTGGACTTTGGTGCTAGAAAGATAAGGTCGTTTGTATTTTAGTAAATTTTAGCTAAGTAGTCTGATGAATCTACAGATTGCATTCTTGTATACCGTTTTGAATATTTTGATATATCACTCACTGTTAAACTCCGCGTTTTGAGCCAGATAATTGGCGCAAATATCCACCATATCTGAAATAATATTAAAATAGTATAAACTAGCTTCTGCCTGCGACATCGAATGCGCTGTCTCTACATTAAAAGGAGCCTATGCCCTTCCCAGACACCGAATCTTCTTACCAAATTTTATAAAGATCTGTTCAGCCGCTTAGCAGAAACCAGACACTTTCAAGCTTATAGTATTAGTATGGATGTGTCTTCTTCAGTCATTTACATTTAAGGGGACGAATCATTGCCTTCGATCACATTGTGATCGAAGCCTTTTCCATATTTAATAAAAACTCGTCTGGTGAGCGGTTCTAGAAAAATCTTACAACAAAGTATTTTTTTAAATAGTTGTTAACTAATTGCTATATAGACTAGTAGTAGTACTAGTACCTTTCATAAAAGGAGCAATGTTCTTCGGCGTGTCAGGATTCACTGTTTCGGTGAGATCCTTCGTCAATTGGGCGGCTAATACCGTGTTTATTTCAGTCGCTTGTAAGTCTGGCGTAGATTTCAATCTGGAAATGTCACTATATATTAATAACGTATAGGTTCTTTACGCGAAGGTGCATTATGTGACGTATGTAAATGTATTGTATGAGCAGCATTCACGCTCGTCGCGCCGCGTCTCTGTGAACGAGGCCTTACTCGTCAGCTGCCTCGGAGTAAGTCTGTGAGAATTTCCCGTGCTGCAACAACTGTTTGTCTCCGCTCTTATTCATAGTGTCCGTCAAAATTATAAAGGCTTCCAACATTTCACCTGAAATTATAAATTCAGTGAGAGTCTTGAGAGATAATCTAACTTTCGAATAGAATGGTAGGAATTCTGTTCGTATTCCAAAAAGCAACTATGTGTTTGAGTGCTAACTGCGTTCCATTCGCGACAGGATGCTAAAGTTAATTTAGGTAGTTAATCATTACTAATCATTATTAATGTAATTAATCATTACTATAATATTCATATATTTCAATTCTTGTATTAGCTTAACGTCACTTTACTTATCGTGTTTTATTTAAGCCCTTTTATTTAATTTATTTAATGAATCGCCATTTTGTAGCGTCCACCATATTGGATAAAAAATGGCGGCATTTATATGCAATTATATAATTTCACGAGAATCAAAAGTATGTTCAAATTTCAGCTCGATAGCTTCAGTGACATTGAATGAAATATTGATTGCAAAATTCCAGGACATACATAGAAGCGAAGTTAAATAAATGTATTTAATTTAATAGACTCGTGTCACTGACTGTTTTTGTTTACGTTTTCTCAACGCTATCGGATAAGCGGACCTTGATCTTAGGGAAGGACCTTTTTATGTGGGCAGAAGCTGGTAACTGATAGTTTTATGATGAAGCAACAAACCTTCGAACTTCAAGTAGGCGGATTGCGCTGTAAAAATAAAAAAAACATTAAAATAACAAGGGTAGAAACGTCAATTTGATGTTTATCAAATTTGTCAAATGTCAAATAATACTTACGGCCTATTAGCAATCCACCCTGAAAAACAAAAAATATATTTTATATTATTGATAAATCTACGATTAAATACGATTAAACAGGGTATATCCAGATTTCTCCCAAAAACATTAGCTGCCATTTTTATAATGGTTCTGGAAACATTATTCTAGAGATTACAAGATAAATTTAGTTACACCTTGTTTAGGGTAGTGGCACGGTTTAATAGTGCTGGCCTTCAATGAGCACAAGTCGATTTTTAGATCGGTTAACGGAGGAGTGGGGTGCATCGGGAGAGGCGCCCAGCGACGTATTCGTCGCCTAGTCCCCTTCATCCCATCTACTCCCCTAGGTACAGCTGCGAGTATCATTGTTTCTGCAGATTCTTTAATATTGAAATAAAAAAAACTAGATAATTTATGCGAGATATTTGTTTGTTAGAATTTCATCCGCTCGCTCCCAATTCACCTCTCCGTTGAACAATACTTAACAATTCTATGCGTGAATGTACACTTAAGCAAAGCATTCTCGCCGAGCACTATTAAACCGTGACGGGATCTATATCATAATGAAATCATCCTTCATTGTCCAACTTGATACAACTGAACACGAAAAATTAGGTAACTTAAAAAAATTGGTAAAATGAAGAATGATTTCTACAATAATATCAAATATTTACCTGATGAGACGTGTTCATTTGTATTAAGATGAGGCTCGTGAGATAAAGGCATGAATCAGTTTTAATCGTTTGCTTTATTTTTATTTATTACTATATTTCTCGTTTCCTATCTTTACGTGATAGGTATTCGTGTCAAGCTCTTTAAGTTCCACTTGATATGTTTCACAATTCGTTAATACGTTTAATACGTATCAAGTGGGTGCAGTTGGTTCGGGTTTGACAGAAATTATTTCAAGGACTGTTTCTATACTATATAAATTAGTTTCCATCTTCACAATTAGCACGCAGATTACCTATAGAAGAATGAGGGTATTAGCAAGAAATTTACTAGAAATATGGTAAACTGGTTTCTGTCCCTGAAACTAATGTGTACCTACCTACATTAGCCTATAAGCTATTCCATCCAGGTCTACTATTTATACTAAGTTTCATCCAAATCTATTCAGCTACAAACCAACATATAAACACACAAATATAGAAATATCCAAACATCCATACCAACTTTCGAATTTATAATTTACTAAAGTAGGAGATGGGATTTGTGTAGATTTTAACTGAGAGACTAAACAGATTTTAATGCAGGATAATGTAACATACATTTTGACCTAGAAGCTATGCTACAGAATAACTACAGAAATGTACAGAATAATACACAATATTATAAAATACATATGAAACAGTTGAGCTACCTAAAGGACCGTTTAAAACGACCTATAGATAGCTCAACTGATCCAGATCACTGCCAGAGTGCAGCAATATAAAGAACGTCACTGAAATAAAATAAATCACAGATAACAAACAAGCAACGTATGTCCTAAACGGCCCTGATGCATCCATGGCATGCATGGTAGCGCGATTAAAGAAAGTCACTAGATGGAGACGACTCCAGCTGTACTTTATCCTTGGACATTATGAGGATAACCTATAATATGAGAGTCAATGATGACAACGATGATGCGTTATACTTACACCTCCCATCATATTCAAGAAGTCATCTGCAAAACCAGCGCCGCCGGATTCGTCAACTCTTAAAACATCTGTAGACAAAATAAAACTAGTAAACAAATATAACTCTGTGAAAATTAAATTGATATTTATTATTATTATTAAGATTCCGTAATGTCCACTGCAGGGAAATAACATCCCTTCCTTCTCTCTCTAAAACCGCTGTGGGCCAATCCTTAATATGTAACTTGTCTCTCTATTAAATTTTAAGTAAGACAAAATATACGTATGTCTCGGGTGACGACCGAAGTATAAGGCACTTTGGATGATAGTGCATACTGTAATGCACTAAAATAATAGTTGGATATAAGAAATTTGCGGATGTAGCTCAAAACGTTGCGGAGATTAAATTATAAATGATATCCATGTCAATCGCATGCCCTATTATCTGGCTAAAATAACCATTCACTGGTACCCTGAAAGAGCGAGACGGCGCGGGGCGGCGCTGTGGCAGACCCAAAAAGAGATGGCAAGGTGAAATCTACACCTTTGATAGACCTTGGTACAAAACCGAAATGACTGGAGAGATCGAGGGAAAGCCTTTAGGAAACAGCGGGTTAAGCGTTATAAGAAACTACAAAACCCAGACTACGATTATCTTCATTATGATACATCCCACTATTGGGTATAGGCCTCTCTTCGTTTGTGCCATCCAACTCGGTTTTGCGCCAATCTAACTCATGTACGACCTGCAACTTTAACTATATTGTCGACCCGGCGGACGACCTACGCTCCTTCTACCAGACCAAAAACAAATCATAACACCATGAAAACGTACAATAATCAAATCGCTTGAGGTGTTAGACGCTTCACTAGCTCGACCTGCAATCACGTTAACTGAAGAGTACCGCGCCCTGTGTCGCGAACAAAACGAGTCTTCGCACAGGGCATTAGCGGGTCGTGCCACAGAGGTTCTCAATCTCAATCGCCACTTACTTTTATTTCGGAGGAGGTTCAGTCTTGGATGTTCTCGGAGTGCCTGAAGGGGTCGGTGGTTTCGCAGTGACAGCGGCTGCCGTTGGGCTGGCAGCTTCGCTGGCCAGTGCCGTTGCGTCAGGAGAGGGTCTCCTAGAGACCGTAGGGCTCTCAGCCGAGGTCCCCCCCATAGTCCCGGGGGTCACTGTTCCTGTCTCTGTCGTCGCATCCGTGTCATCGCCAGCGCTGGCCACGTTTTGAGAGGATGCGGACGCAGTCGCAGGCTCCTTGGGTGTCTCCGGCCGCGCTTGATCAACGTAGCTTTGCTTCACTTCTACTCGCAAAAACAACACGTCACACGTACCCACGAACAAACCACGCTCCGATCCCAGCTCCGAGAAAATTGGCGTTTCGAATTTGCAACAATCGTTCACTAGTTACTTTAGTGATACTCGAATAAGTACTTGGTTTAATGCGTCTGTGATTTTAGTTCAATTTTCCCGGAGATGTTTCGGAATGTAGCGAACAATTGTCACAATTTCAAACTCAATGTTGCTTACCTTGATCGACGCCGCGGAAGTTGAAACTGGTGACAATTGTTCCTAAGTATTTGGTGAACTTACCGTCGTCTTCATCGAAATCCATCATCAGCATCCTGTCGTCGGATTCGCATAGGATCTCGTCTATCCATATTGCAACCTGGAATAGAGAAAAACACAGATTAGTTGAGTTGAAACACGAAGAATCTACTCGCACGGGTGCAATGCAGATACTAAATATACTATAGAATGTCTAATTTGATTAGAAACCTCTAAAATTATTAGTGTTTCTCTACTATATTATACATATAAACCTTCCTCTTGAATCACTCTATCTATTAAAAAAAACAGAATCATCAAAATCCGTTGCGTAGTTTTAAAGATCTAAGCATACATAGGGACAGACAGACAACGGGAAGCGACTTTATTTTATATTTCCACTATATTATACATGTATTCTACATATAAACCTTCCTCTTGAATCACTATCTATTAAAAAACCGCATTAAAATCCGTTGCGTAGTTTTAATGATCTAAGCATACAATATAGGGACAGACAGACAGCGGGAAGCGACTTTATTTTATACTTTGTAGTGATAATGTAAAATTTAAGTCAGTAAACTATTACTGTCATACGAGTCTTGGAGTTTATAGGCCTAACGACTTATGAAAAACTGAAGTATTTACACTAGATTACCTATTACCTTTTGAAACTATCTTGTTTTTAAACATAATTTTCACTCAAAACTGGATGTAAATATCCAGTTTATAACTCACATGATATTATTCGACTGCTTCCCGATATTTCGGCACAGTTGCATGCGTCATGATCACGTGATATACTGAGTTTATCTAGAGAACAATTGTTGCAAATTCGAAACGCCAATTTTCTGAGATCTGGGATCGGAGACGCCTGATTAAATTTTGCCTTTCGGCTAGAATGTTCGCTAAAAAGTAAAAATATCTGTAAAGATAGAATAGGTACCTTATCAGACATTTCCATCATGAACTTTGCTTTGGGGTGCGGACAACGACGCGATGGCGTCTTCATGTGCATGTTCCCGCAAATATCGTCCAATATTATGTTCGACAATCTCAACATCCTGAAAAAAAGCTTTTAAATGTTAACTTACAAAAGTTTCCCTTCCCAACTTTCATAAGTTGTACTAACTCTACATTCTGAGAAACGCGGGTTCGAGTTCGAATCACAAGCGGGAGAGAGCAGACCCGGGACATTTCACCCTAATGTAGGTAATGGAAATTCTTTAGATGAATAGAAATAGTGCCGGGGCCTTTGATTGAACCTATTTTGTTTTAATCTTTAAAAATTCACTCAAAAAATTTATCTTATAAAAAAACTGTAGTCTCCAAACTTCTTGGAACTACAAAGTACTTTACGTAGTAGTTTAGTAGAGCGTATAATACTAGACTTTTTAAAACGTGTGGTTCGTGGGAAACAATCTGTTGGTTTTTTGGTTAAAGACAGTACAAGCCTGTGCAAAATAGATAGGAGTTCCATGAATTTATAATCGAATAGTTTACCATTACTAAGCAGTACATTATTAACTTACCCGTCAGCTAGAGCGTAGCGGCCAGGCTTTGACAGCCGCTGCTGAATACCTCTAGCGAAGGCCACAGTCGCGTTCCGCGCCCACACAAATCGCTTGTCTCCGCACATCGCCAGAACATCCTTCTTGATTTGATTCACACGCATTCTGTAAGTTATGGGCGCTTTAACTATATCCAGAAAACTTTATGAACCTGCATTCTAATGCATTCCTTAGCACACTTATTCATTTATATGAGTTAGAAGGCACATATCTTGCCAAAATATCATTATTTCGTCTGTCGTGAAAATGCTTTGAAATGTTTGTAAAGATGGTACTTAAACTTACGTGGCTGTTTTCTTCTTGGTCTTCTTTAGGTTGATGAAGTACTCATAAGCCTGATCAGGCTTGAACGGTTCGTCCGCGTCTAACATAGAACGGAGGCGGGAGATCTGAAAACAAGACCCAGATATCAGTATATAAAATCTCCACATCGTATTGTGTTTGCATGTCTCAATGTATTAGAAATAATTATATTTATATAGAGTTTTTATGTACCAACTCACAGTGTAGGCTGGCAAGGTTTCAGCATTCTCTCTCCACAAGCAGATGATTTTTCTCCGGGCCGGTTTAGACATCCTCTCGAGTCGGTCAGTCAACACTGCATTGTGTCGACGAAGACATCGTGCGTGCGCCCGGTTTCCTCGCTTCGACAGCTTCACGTCTGTGGCTAATGGCCCTCTGAACAAAGGGTTCAAAGGTTAACTCGCAAGGAGATTAGCACAAAAGTACAGAAAGGTCACGACTTCCTGATATTTTTACTGGTAAAGTAGGTAGCTACAGTACCTAAACTGACATGTGCAGTAAAGGACGGGATTTTATTTTGGAATAGTTAATCCCCATCATCGATAGCGTATGCAGGTCGATTGATCATAGAGCCCAATTTCTCGTCGGGGTGCTCGGTCTAGGTAGTTAGGTACTTCTAATCACAAAATAATATTCTCAAAGCTAGAGTAAGAGGATCAAACATGTATGATAGTAACCTTGGTTTCGCAGGCTTAGGCACGGGTCGCACTGGCTTCTTTGCAGTGGACTTGTGTTGGACGCGCATCTGGTGGCCGGTGATGATGGTGTCAGCTATAGAGGGGGGCGCAGGCTCCATCGCATACGGCGGGTAGGGGGGGAAGCTCGTCGGTTCTGGCGCTGTCATCGTTAAACATTCAGAGATCTATTTTCCTGAAGGGAAACTACTAACAAACCACTTGCCTACCTACTCAAGTACCTATAGTCTCAGCCATAAGATTTATTCCACGATAGACAGAGATACGAATATTTGTTGAAGGTAGCCCAATGTAATCGTAGCGCAACTCAAAACATAGCGAGCGGTAGAAAACTAACTACTAGAAACGCCTAAGAGCCGGCTTTATTGTTAAGATTCAACATTGTTTCAAGACCCTGAATTGTTGTTACCCTGAATCCCGTAATAGATATGTACCTATTTTATGTAATAGAACCATACCCTTGTCTGTTTCTGAGACGGGCATTTCGCTCGGAGCGATCTCTGATGGCGTCACAGATGGACCAGGATCCGGCATTTTGTCGTTATTTTGTAGTGTCGTTAATTATATTCTAGAAACAGTCCTTTTCTTCTGTTTGCTGATTTTATCGGTAAAAGGTTGATAAGCGATGGTATTGATGAGATTTCATTTTATTGAATGAGTGAAGTTTGAAACATTATTCTTACTTTTTCTGTGGTAGCAAAGAGTACGACAGAACACATCAAAGAGTTTTAATGGATCTTAGGATCTACCACACATTAGTGGATAGCGTTCACAAGAAACGCGTTGAACCGAATGCGCCTGCCTGCTGAATAGAAAGTGTGGGTCAGGGTCAAAAATTCCTCATTTGACTTAGGTATATAATATGTCCCTATGTATTTACAGAAACAAAAGTATATAACCAGTCATGTGGTAGGTATCCGTAACACTAGCTGATGCTGTGTGAAATTTAAATTGCCTTAACCAATATCTTTAATAGTTTTCGCAGCGCACGCCATATAATGACTTTTATAAGCAAATTCATGATAGGTAAAAAGGTAGATTATATATACGTAAGTAGGGGACCAGATGATGCAGTGTGAAATGTCCGGCATTAGTTATAGATTAACAAATACCTGTTGATACAGTTCATACTCTACTTCCGGTTCACGATCCTTATTCCTACTATTGTAGAGCTTGGTTGATCAATCATATCACATACCGTTTTTATGAACACGGGAACACGGTGTACTTCTATAAAAAGCTTCCTGAAAATGCTATGCCTATTATGAAATTTAAAGCATAGGTACATAAAAGGTAGTCTTTTGAAGAAAGCTTATATTATTTATTTAAATTATTTACACAGGAAAACAAACAGTGTCTTAATACTATAACTATGAATTAAATATATAACTATAGACCAATTAGGGACCATCCATAGAGTACGTCACACGTTTAGGGGAGGGGGGGAGAGGGTCAGCGAAGTGTGACATTGTGTGACAAGGGGTGGGAGGTGTCCTGAGTTTCATGATGTCACATTTAAAAATCTTATACATCAAGTGTTAAAATGCCAAATTTGAACTTTTAACGAAACACTTAAAGATATTTCAAACTATCAAAATAAATTACAAATAAAGTTGACGAAAAAGAAACAGAGACTTATGTTTTTTTTTTATAATTCCGTCGATATAAACATCACGAATACAAAATACTAGAAAAAAACTAATTTTGGAACTTTTGTTTTAATTTAATAACTTCTAGCTACTTATGTAAATTGGAAAATATGTGACGTCACACTAGGGAGGGGGGGTCTCACAAATGTTACCTACTGTGACAAGGCCGGGGAAGGGGTAAAAAAATCACGAAATTTGTGTGACATACCTACTTTATGGATGACCCTTAATAGTTTTCGCATATCGAGTCTAAAAAGCTTGCTTACATTAGAAAAAACCAAAAATATAAAAGAATTAGAAATTGTTTAGATCTTAATGAAGTAAAATTATAGATAAAGAGAATATAATAAAATAATTGTAAGAAGAGTTAAGAAGACATGCCAAACCAGCGCTCTGCTAAGAGACTTTTTATTTTAGGCGGTTTGGGTACTGTTGAAAAGGTCAAGTTCAGGGATGTCAGCCAAGTTGTTATATGCGATTACTGCTCTGCTGAAGTATGAATTTTGTATATTATTAGTTGAACTAAATGTCACTGTTAGGGGACATGGAAGCCTAACTGATCTGCTTGGTATTTTCAAATTTAAATTTTCAAGTAGTTGTGGGGAGCCGATTTTACTTTGCGCTATTTTTCTAAGGAATATTATATCTGCAATGTTACGTCTCTCTAGTAGTGGCAACATGTGATGTCTCCTACACCCAGCGGCGTAGTCAACATCATGGCACTTACACTTATATTGTAAAAATCTTAAAAATCTACGTTGGATGGATTATTATAATATAAATGACTATGTTATTGATAAGAATGCATGGCCTCATGCCTCATGCTGAGGGCGCTCTGCCCTCAGACAGTTAACCGACACACTTGAAATGTATAAACTCTCTTGTATTAGTATTTCGTAGTTAAGGTAGTTATAAGAAGGTTCATGTAAACAAGCGCTAGGACCAAGACGAGTTTCTTGCCTGTTCTTCTCGGGCTTGGGTTAGGATGAATTGGCACCTCAATTCACCTAGTATGTAAGACGTTTCAAAGTGATCCTTGTGATTGTATTGAATAATGTATCTTTTGACTTTGACTTTGTCTTACGGGCCAGTTGCAAGTCCACGGCGGTCGTACTTAGAGGGTAAATTGTACCTTGAAATAGTGAACAAGTATGATATGTCTATGTTGTATTTGTATATTAAACTCAATAAATTTCTTTAAAAAACGTTTATATAGAAATAAAAGTTTTCTGTGAATTTGGGTACAAATATTATTTTGTATTAAGTATATAATACACAAAGTAATGACTTCTGCATTAAATTATAACCTTCTTCTGGGCATTTAAATTTAATTTAATACAGTGTTTAAAACTTGTCGGCATTCTGCATGGAGTCAATTAGGTAGGTAGGTTATTGATTTCCTCCTGGGGCAATTGGTCCCAGTGGAACTTGAGCAGTATTTTTTAGCTGTTGTGCGGTTAAAACCCCATCAAGATCTTTCAGGACCCTTCTTTGGAGCATATCCCACACATGTTCAATGGGATTTAAGTCAGGCGATTGAGCTGGCCATGTTTGCCATGGCGCGCGTATATTTTCGCCCTGTAGCCATTCTTGAGTCCGTCTCGCTGTGTGCGGACGGGAATTGTCGTGCATCAATGTAAACTCAGGCCTAGCACAGGGAGCATAGCATAGGGAGCTAGCCATATAATTTTCAGCATTCAGGTTGCCATTTATAAAAACGAGATCTATTCTAGATCTATTAGTTTTTAGCTATTCCAGCCCAAAACATTACCTACTGTCGAACCGCTGTATGGGTGGACTTCCTGGACTAGTTAACATGGTTAAATGCCTGTATTTTGAGCAACATAGTTTTATATCAGTTAAATATTACTGAGGTTACCTTATTTTAGTAGCTTTTCCATTTTTCTGTACATTTCATTTTTTAGTTTTGTTTTCTCTTATGCTTAATACTCAATACTCACTCTTCACTTCTCCACTCATTACACTTCACACACTAAACACACTTACACACGAAATTCATACAAACAACCAAACATCACTCTCACACACTCACAGTTATGGCAAAATTATCTCCCCTCTGCTATCTCTTTTATTGACAATATGCCAGTTCCTGTTTTGATCATTCCATCCAATCATGGATAGTCGTAGTCAAGTAAACAACGATATCGAGCAAATCTCTGTGACTAAATCGTTTAGGTACGTGTTCTCCTGAGAATGTTGGAACACACATTGTTCAATATGGTACAGACAACATCAAAATACTTCATGCTCATATCCGCAGCATCAACTGTAATTTTGACCATCTTTTAGTTCTATGACAGAGAATGAAACATGGAAGTAGATATTATTATCCTCTCCGAATGTTGGCTTAGCAATTAAAAGTGGAGACCGAGAGGCTGTTACAAACTATCAACTATCAGGTATATCGGTCCTGAATGTATTTAAAAAAAAAATTGAGAAAATTGTTAACTGTAGGTTAATTAATTTTTTGAGTGAAAGGGACATTATATTATGACCTATGCTATTGTCAGGAACATAGACATAAAGCAAATAACTATGGGTGTCTTCCTGGACCTTTCCAGGGCTTTTGATACTGTTTCTGTCCCCATTT
This sequence comes from Lampropteryx suffumata, assembly GCA_948098915.1. Lineage (NCBI taxonomy): Eukaryota > Metazoa > Arthropoda > Insecta > Lepidoptera > Geometridae > Lampropteryx > Lampropteryx suffumata. The sequence continues at coordinate 5,968,582 of OX402548.1, read as the reverse complement.
TACTAAATAAATTAGAACGGATTGGTATTCATAATATTGATCAAGTTATCTGAGATTGTTTCGGGATCACTAGCGAGGAGGAGTAGTGAAAAATCAGTGTTTTCCAGATAATCAACAATCGCAGTGACATCATAACGTTGAGCGAAGCGATTTGTAGATGGTTCGGTGATTTTAGACTTACAGCAGAGAAGTATAGGCATATGATCAGTGATGGGAGAGTTGAGTATAAGAGTAGTTGCAGTAGGGTTAGGTGTACGAAGTATGACATGGTCAATGAAGCTTTTGACTCTTGTAGGTATGTGATGGGCAGGAAGCAGGGCATGTGAAACAACTAGATCTAGATATTCGTCTGTGTTCGGATTGGAGGTGTTCCGGCTAAGCCAAGAGAACAGTAAGCGGCCGCGGCGAAATTAGTAAATGCAATCATCTTGAGTGCTACGAGTAACCTACGCGCATGCTACGGGACTCGTGCTGTGCTACGAGGCTGCTTCGACGTTGCGACGCACTATCTCAACGTGTCGGTCTGCTACGTCGGGACGTACCAGCGACCGCGTGAACACTTGATCACTCGCGCTGCACAAAGAACTTGGTGTGTTTCGACGCTAATAATTTTCGACTATGGAGTGTTCTGGCTGCCATGGTACCATTGCTGACGGTAATCGTTATCTGCGCTGTACTGTGAAAGATTACAAAAAGAGCTATGATTTGCTATATGTGGTGGCGGGAAAAATCTCAGCAGTGAAGATAAAATGGCATGGATATGCCCAGAATGTCGTTGTTCCGCGAAGAAAGGGGGAGATAATAGTCTTATCCCTGTGGGGCTGTCTAAGAAATCTGTCAATGTAACATTTCGCAAAAAAATCCCACCACGATTGTCTAGCCCGCAAGCCAAGCATTTGAGCTTCATGAGTCAAATGAGCTCTCTACTGAGATACGAGGTCTGCGACTAGGAATAGCTTTACTAAGAGACCAACTTTTAAACGTAGTTTCGCTCCTATCGGGGTATGATACAAAGCTGGAGTGCTATGCTGTAAAAGTGGCTGCACTTAACACCAAAATAGCCGAATCAGAACAGTCTAAGTATTGTCCAAGTTGCGCTCCAACTACCAAGAGACGGACTCAACAAAAAGAAATGAGCACGAAGCCAAAACAGGCAAAATCTGATTCCGAGGCACCGAATTTCCCGCAGGTCCCAGAGCCTGAAAAGGTGGTAGCTGCCTTCTCAATCACATCCAGTGATAACCCGGCAGTTACTAATGGAGAAACTACGGCAGCCAATAGGCAATGGACGGGAGTTAGAAGACGGAAAAGCCGTGGACAACTCTCATTGTGTGGTACGGCCGGCCCTACAATTACAACTTTAAAAGCGGCAGAATATATTAGGTATCTGCATCTTTGGAATATGGCCTCTAATTCTGGGGAAGTTCTCCAATATTTGAAGCAATTGTGTGACACGGACAATTGTACTGTTGAAGAGCTGACAGCGAAAGGTAGCTAGCTACAAATCGTACAAGTTAGGAATCCCAGCTGACCTCTATGACAAGTGCTTTTCAATAGATGGCTGGCCAATCAACGCAAAAATAAAGCCGTGGATATATTATAGAAAGCAAGTGACACCAGCAAGATTAAGCGTTACCACCATAGCCACTGACACGGGAGCACCGTCGCCCAAACGGCAGTCTTTTCGTGACGCAAGCATCATAGTCACAACCCAACAGCCCTTTCGTGGTCACTCAAAAACAAAAGTTTTTGTTTTTTTTAGTTTTTTTGTGGGTTAGGTACAAACATACCACCAACTAGCAGTGATAATGAATATATGACTTTATTTCAATTATAGAAAACTGGTGTACTAAATATAAGTCGAGTATAGTTATAGGTGACTTTCATTTATATTCGTGTAGTGATAATGTTATAAATTATTATGAATATTTATTTGGATACAACAAGCTGGAAACACGACGGGATATGGCATTAGTTGTATATGTTGTGAGAGTGCTTCGTTGAGACATCAACAACCCGGGCATATATTGGAGAAAGTTGGATTGTGCGCGCCTGATTACCACGTGCAACGACGCCGGCGGCCGCGCCTACTTGTGGTGCCTCGCGGTAGAACCAACTTTATAGACAAGGCGCCCCTGACGCGTGCCATGCACACGCTCAACATAGTTGCGGAATATGTAGACACGTTTCATGTTTCTCTGAACGAAATCAGAAAAGCTACTTAGTTTGTATTATGTTATTGTAGTAAGTAAACTATATGAATTATTTATATTGACACAGAAATCTTGATATTTAATTATTGACAGTTGTTTTTAATTTAATTATTAAATAGTAATTATTATTGTTTGTATTGTGTTATGGTTATAAGTTAATTTTAGGAATGATTTATATTGACATAATGAAAATATGTACATTTAAATATTGACATTTGTTTTTCAATTTTATTATTAGATTTATTTTGGGTTGCATGACTCACACATTCAAAGGCCTTAGATAGATCACAGAATACCCCAACTGCATCCTGTGACTTCTCCCAGGCGTCTAATATATACTTTAAGAGCGCTATACCTGCATCACCTGTTGATCGACCTTTAGTAAATCCGTATTGATTACTATGTAGCAGGCCGTTAACGTTTAAGTGAGATAATAACTGATTCAGAATGTTTTTTTTTTAAGATTTTACTTAACGCAGGTAATATCGATATCGGTCTATAATTAGCGAGATCACTTTCACTTCCAGACTCAAAAAAAAGAATGAGTTTACTGTGTTTCATGAGATCGGGAAAAACTCCCTCGTCAATACATCTATTAAAAATATAAACTAAAATGGTGCAATATCTAAGATAATGACACCCAGCACCTTTGTAGACATTCCCCAAAGATCTTCTGTATTTTTTATATTAATTAACTAGAATGCTTTTACAATAATGAATATAACTAAAACTAAACTCATTCTTACATATTACAACACTAGATTCTAATAGAACGGAAGCTCTGGAGGCTGAACAGTTTAACGATTTGGTCACAATTTTTTTGAGCTAAGTTGGGTGTTTCTAAGTTTCGGTTTCGGTAGAAGAAACAAAGTCGCCGATTTCAACTTGTAAATTTTGAGTGCTATACTCAAAATTTGCAAGTTGAAGTGGCAATGGGCAGGCCATATAGCTCGCAGAACTGATAACCGTTGGGGAATAAAAGTTCTCGAATGGCTACCAAGGACAGGAAAACGAAGTGTAGGACGACCCTCCACCCGATGGACTGACAACATTGTAAAGATCGCAGGAAGTCGGTGGATGGAGAGGGCCCAAAATCGTTCTTCCTGGAAATCTATTGGGGAGGCCTATGTCCAGCAGTGGACTTAATAAAGACTGAGATGATGATGATGATGATGATATTTAATTTAACTGTCTATTGCGGGCCTTTGATTTACCTGTTTCATTATTTATTAATTTACATGTAGCGTTTATTTTATTTGTTGAATTTAATATTATTTTGCTCAAAAACAGTGACTTAACTGCATGACTAACTTTTTTTAATACTTTTGTATAATTCTTAACATGCAAGATAAAACTGTCAGCCAGCGTGCCAGCGCGGGAAATGTTACACATAAACATTTCCCGCGTTTTATTTTGTTCCGGCGGTTGGCGGTTGATTGATGTGGCTTGAAAGGACGGAATCCGTACCGTACATTTGATATACAATACTGTATGGTTGTTGAAGATTTTGATTGAGATAATCTGTAAAAATTCGGCGTAATTTTTTTGCCATTGAACTTAGCCTAATTTTCAAGTACAAATAATTTAGTATTTTTATATTGAAGTAAGTAAAACCAAATAGGTATGTCACTTATCAAACAATATATTGAAAAACATAACATATAATATTTACATAAAGAATAATGTGTTTTTAAAATAAACAGCATATAGTATAAAGCGAGCGAGATTTTGCTGCTTACCATTTGTACATCTAGAAGCTGAACTTATAAATTATAATAATTATAAAATAATGGATGAAACTACAATAATCTAATAGCAAAATTCAACAGGACAGGATTCTTCACCTGTTCTCCAAGAACAGATGAAGAATCCTGTCCTGTTGTTGATAGAAGCAGTAGTTTGTTCAAAATAGTTGATTTTCTGAAAATACATCTTATGCCGCCATTTTGCCGCCACCGCCGCTAACGCCATAGTTAGGTAGTCTAGATTTAGGTTCCGCCACTCAAGGGGTTAATTTAAAAGAAAAGAAATAATTTAAAATAAATCTATAAAATTATACATATTCAAAATTTATAGGTGTTGCTATAAATTTATGTTATGTGAATTGTCCACCATCATTTATTTCTATTAATTATATTCTATTCTATTTTCAAAGTAATTATATTTAACTTTCACAAAGTAAAAAGTTATGTTTAGACACTCGTATAAATGCGTCGTATTTTGTTAACAATTCTTAGCTTACGAGAATGAATGCCTATAGACGAATCATACGAAGTCTACCTACTCCGAAGCAAATACGATAAAAACGACGAAATACGATAGTACATACTAGGCATGCCTTTTAAGTTCTGTCGTTTCCATATTTCCCGGCAATTTTGAATTTGGAACTGTTCTATATTCGAATATGTTTAAATTTTGTATCAAATCTCGCGAAGGACGCCCAAAATCCGCCTTCACTGAAGATAACATCATTGCTGTGAGACAACTAATTCTCGAAGATCGTCATGTGACGTATCGAGAGATAGAGGCTCTATTCAGCATCTCAGGGACAACCATTCAGAAGATCTTGCATGAAGCGCTTGGTGTGAGAAAGCTAGTTTGCCGTTGGATACCGCATCTGCTTTCCGACGATCACAAGGCGGCCCGCGTCAGATGGTGTAAGAAAACTCTGCAAAGGTTCAACCGAGGAGAGTCAAATCACGTTTACGACATCATCAGTGGTGACGAATGTTGGATCTATGCCTACGATCCTGATTCCAAACAACAATCTACAATCTGGGTCTTTCAAGACGAGCCAAAGCCGACTTTTAAACAACTTTTGTTCGTTCTCGATGTACTTCAAAGAAGATGGTGGCCACGTTCGTTGGAAAAACCGGCCATGTTGCGACTATTGCACTTGAAGATCGTAGAACGGTTAACGCAGAGTGGTATACCACAGTTTATTTACCACAAGTCATCGCCGAACTTCAAAATCTAACTCAAAGCGACGCATCATCCTGCACCACGACAACGCAAGCTCACACAGCGCTCGTCAAACGATTGAGTATTTGAAGCAGGAAAAAGTATAAATTCTTGACCATCCTCCATACAGTCAGCCATTTTGAACACCCCCACTTTAGAGTGGAATAAATGTTATAATAACTGGTTTGAGCGAATAGAAAAGAGTATTAAGCTACGTGGTGAATACTGAAAAACAATAAAAAGTACTATAAGGTTCTAGTTGTGTTTTTTTCTTCAAACGACAAAACTTAAAAGGCATGTCTCGTATTGTATTTAGTAATATCGTATATTTTATCGTAATTTGTGAAGTAAAATGTTAATTGTAATCGGTTGGCAGTTATCGGGACGAGCTGATTGAAATAACCCGAATAATAAGTCATATCATTATCATATAAGCCCTTAAAAGTCCACTGCTGAACATAGGCCAATAGATTTCCAGGAAGAACTATTTTGGGCCCTCTCCATCCACCGATTTCCCGCGAGCTTTACTATGTCAGCAGTCCATCAGTTGGGGGGGTCGTCCTACGCTTCATTTCCCTGTCCTTGGTCGCCATTCGAGAACTTTTATTCCGCAACGGTTATCAGTTCTGCAAGATATATGTGAAGATATATATGAAGTGGCAATGGGCAGGCCATTGCCACTTCAACTTACAAAATTTGAGTGCTATATCGGTGACTTTGGTTCTTCTACGCATTTCCTCGTTGCGGATTTTATCACGTAGTGAAACATCCAACATAGCTCTCTCCATAGCACGTTGCGTGACTCTTATAAGCTTCTGTATGAGGCCAATAGTTAGTGACCAAGTCTCAGTTCCATATGTCCATACGCACTGATTGTAGACTTTCGTCTTGAGGCTCTGCGGTATCTGTGACGAGAAGGATGTGCCGTAATTTCCAGAACTCTGCCCATCCGAGTTGGATTCTTCAGCTGACCTCTTTGACGAAGTTGGACTTGCCTAGTCGAATAGTCTGACCCAAATAGACACAATGGTCTACAACTTCGATTGTATCGCTCCCAACATGTACCGGTACGGGTGCAGCATGAGCATTTGACACTATTTTTGTCTTGCTCTTGTTCATTATAACACCCGCCTGTTGGAAGACGATATTGAGGTCACTGAGCATTGTGCCAGCGATTCTGCCATGATGACTATATCGAAGGTGAGTGATGCGTTCGTCATTGATGTTGATACCATGCCTATGCCAGTACAAGAGCTTGAAAACATCCTCCAATGGAGCGGTGAACAGTTTCGGAGAAATAACATCTTTCTGTCTCACCCCTTTTAATGCAAAGGGGTTCCCAAATAGACACAATGGTCTACAACTTCGATTGTATCGCTCCCAACATGTACATGTATTTATTTATTTATATAAAATAAAATAGTAGGTATATAAGAAGTATATCAATCATGAGGTACCCATAACACAAGCTCTGCTTACTTTGGGGCCAGATAATGCTGCGTGAAATGTCCGGGATTATTTGTTTATTATTATTATCTGTGTCAATAATGGAGAAGACAAACGTTTTTTTTATAATGCAAAAGTAATCTAAAAAAAATTACAAGAATAACTGTGTTTTTACTTTTTTTCTACCTTTAAAAATGGCTGAGAAAATGAAGATCAAAGTGTGCATTTTCGTACGACATTATTTAAAAACGTGGTTGGCGCTCAATCATGCGATGACGTCACAACTTATTTCGTCGCGTGCGAAAAGTTTCTGGAGTGGATGAGAGCTATACGAAGAGTTGATTCAATAGGACCTAAATCTGTTGGGTTCTGCTGTGAAGATCACTTTGATGTGAGTACCTATACCTACTCATCGTTGTCTAATACCTACCTAAGTACTTTTGCATTTCTTTATATATTATTTTATATCTAAAGGGTCTTCCAATAGGCACGTCCGAACTTTGACAGTTGGTAGCGGCCATCTTGTTGAAGCTACATCTGTGAGTAGCACAAAATGAGTGCTACTCACAGACTACTCACAGTAGTACAAAATGAGTGTTCTGTTCGGGCAACGCACCGCGCGCTTCGCCCATTTTACGGTCGCCATAATCGTCCTAACGAGAGGACTATTCGTCGTGTGGTGAATAAATTTGAGTCCACTGGTTCGGTAAATGATCGACCAACACCCGTACGTCAACGAAACGCAAGGTCTGCCGAAAACATCGCCGCTGTCCGTGAGAGTGTGCAGGAGAATCCGAGGCAGTCGATTTCGCGTCGCTCACAAGAACTCGGCCTTTCACAGACCACAACTTGGCGAATTTTGCGTCGTGACTTGGGCCTGCACCCGTATAAAATTCAACTCACCCAGGAATTGAAGGTAAACGACCATAGACAACGACGTGTGTTCGCTGAATGGGCACTGGAGCAGTTAGCAACTGACCGTAATTTTCACAGAAAAATTATCTTCAGCGATGAGGCCCATTTCTGGATGAATGGGTACGTAAAAAACAAAATTGTCGAATTTGGGACGATACCAATCCACATGAGATCCAAGAGCGTCCAATGCATCCCGAAAAAGTTACAGTTTGGTGTGGGTTTAGGGCTGGCGGCGTCATCGGGCCATATTTCTTTGAGAACAACATTGGCCAGGCCATCACTGTCAACGGCGAGCGCTATAGGTCGATGATTACCAACTTTTTTTGGCATGAACTGGATCATCTGAACAACAACGACATGTGGTTTCAACAAGACGGCGCTACGTGCCACACAGCTCATGCCACCTTGAATATTCTGCATGAGAGATTTGAGGGCATGGTCATCTCACGTGGAGCTGATGTGAACTGTCCACCGAGATCTTGTGACTTAACCCCGCTAGACTTTTTCTTGTGGGGTTTTCTTAAATCGCAGGTCTATGTGAATAAACCACAAATCACAGCGGCCCTCAAAGCCAACATAACCTATGCCATAAGTCAAATTCAGCCTGATTTATGAGCAAAAGTCATGGAAAATTGGATATCTCGCATGCCCTCCACCCAGAGAAGCCGTGGCGGACATTTGAATGATGTCATATTCCACACATAATGGCATCACTACATCTTTCAAATAAATAAATAATTTCGATAATATATCACACACACTTTGTTTTATTTAAATTTAAAGATAGGACACGCTTAATGAAAGACCCTATACTACCTACCTCTTGACAACGATATCCCCAAAAATATGCATAGATTTTGCCCTTCATTTAACCTTTTGAATAGGTACACGCTACTACAACCTTCTAATAAAAACGTAGGTATATTTAGGTTTATTGATGATGGCATAGGTATTAGTTAATTTTGATCTCTTGTTGGAAAACGCTGGGTTAAATGCCTTTTTTTGTGTATAACTTAATGTGATTTTGCACGACCCGAACGTACAGTATTTCAATATTTCAAGAACGTACAGTATTACAGATTTGAAAATTATATTGCAAGTCAAAAGTAGGTATACCATAACGTAAGTATGATTGTATTAAGACCGTACTATTCAACCTACAGTAGTTGGCGGGTCGCAAAATATAGTAGGTATAGGTAGGTATAGAAATATGGAATATACCTACCTACCACACATTCAGTTTGAAGTTCGAAATAGGTAGGTATGTATGTAGGTATAACTTCTAAAACTATCATGGTTTTGAAAAATTATTTTTGTTTTGGATAGTTAATTTATCGAGGAAGGCTTTATAACATCACGCTCCGACCAATAGGAGCGAAGCATCAATGGAAAATGTTGCGAAAACGGGAAACAATATTCCTTTTTGAGAGTTTCCGTTGCGTGCGCTGCGTAAACGGTTTAAGTTACGCAAAAATGATGTATGATGGAATTATTCCTCTTTAAAAGTTCTAAAAAATCTCGAAAATTTAAAAAGTGTCTAAACTTACTAGCAGTCATAACTTCGGTAATACTGCATGTATTCACATGAAATAAAAACTAATATAACATACGTAGTCTACGCTTTAATGTTAGGTATATTTTAGTGTAACATTTTGAACCTTTTGTGTTCTCCATTTTTAGGGGTTTTGTCATAGTCACCACGCTTGGTAAGCGGATTGGTGACCGAAGTGTTAGTGTTGAGTACTCGAGGGGTGCTGCTGCCTGCCGCCACGGCCAACTATGGTACGGCTACTATCTATAGAAACTATGGTACAACTAATAAATACCATAGATTAATAAATAGTTACCTACATATATATTATATATATATGAAGAAAAACTGCACTGTATTTTAAATCAATCACTATCATTATCACTATCACTATTTGTGTCCATCACATACATTAATGGATTGACAGTGCGGTTAGGATTTTTGAAATTTATATATGTGTTTGCACAGTGAACATTTAATCCAGGTTCGGTCAGCACTTCATATTTATCTTCTGATATCTCGCTCCCTTCGTAGGCTATATAACATGTCCAATGGGACAGCTGTAGTTTTCCTGGTACTTTGTTATTCTGGCATAAAGCTCGGGCAATGTAGAGAGGTTCACGGTTCACTTCGGAGTAGCCGGCTACGAATGCGTCTACTGGGATTTTATTCTTGGAACCGATTACCCATTTTAAGTTGAACCCACATAATGCCTGAAAATAAAATAATTTATATTAAACTAGATGGCGCCACAGGAAAAATTAGAACGCGCTATCGTTACGTTTTGCGATACTTAAGATAAATAATGAGATTTATAATAATAGTAGAATAGGTAGCCCACATTGCAAAAGCATTGTGGCACTGCAGTGTACGAGTACTAGCTCTAAGTACCCGATGTTTTGGAATGAAACAGATAAATATTTTGGGAAACTACTAATATAAGTTACGCAAAGTTGATTCCATTAGGGACTTAGGCGTTATCATGGATGCAAAGCTTTCTTTTTCAGAGCATTTTGATTTAGTGGTCAGTAAAGCATATAAAAGTTTAGGCTTCATATTGAGAGTTGGTCGATCTTTTGGTGATGTCGGTTGTTTGAAAATATTATACTACTCATACGTGCAGCATTTTGGAATATTGTAGCCCGGTGTGGAACCCGCAGTATCCAACGTATATTTGCAGTGTGGAGAGTATTCAGAGCAAATTTGTTAAGCATTTGAATTTTCGGTGTCATCTTGGCTATGTTATTAACTATCAGGAATCGTGTCAACATCATCATATTACTACTCTTGAAAATAGGAAATTTGGCTGACATGGTATTCTTACATGGATTATGCAATGACTACATTGACTGTCCGGAGCTAGCGTTGAATGTTTTATGTTTTTGTGTACCAAGAAGGCGCACACGACATACTAACCTCTTCGCTGTCTCCTGTTCTGTCACCAACTATGCGCAGAATTCACTTGTTAATCGGTTGCACAGGAATTATAATAAAATATTTAGTGACATTGATAATAATTCCACACCAGCAAATGCGGTTTCAAACGAAGGGTTCTCCAACTTTTAAATGAAAAGGTTGGTATGTCAAAGTGACGGTGTGATTGGGTAATTTTTGTGTTTCTTTTTATTTTTTGTAATTTTATAACAATTAAATTTAGTTAGTATTTTCTTTTCTAGTTTAACTTTTTCGTAATTGAGTACCTTTATTTTTGTGATTTTTATAACAATTAATTTTAGCTTTGTATTTATTTGGATTCATATTTTGGTATTGTTTGATATTAGGTAGGTATGTTAATATGTGTACTGAAACTACCAATATATTAGTGACCGTCGTTATATTAAAAAAAACCCTGTCTATAAAATGTAAATCCATTATTGGCTGTATGTTATGTTATAAGATATATATTGTTTAATAATAAAAGCTATGGATTTTGTGGAATAAATAAAATAAAATAAGTGCCTCAAACCATGAGTCTTTAATACCAGTTAAGTTCATAAACATTACATTGGTGTATATTTTGATGAACACGGGTTTTACTCACGTAATATTTAGTGGGCTGTTTCGATTCATCTACTATTCTACTAACTGTGACTGTGACCACCTATCAAGAGTTAAATAAATAATAGTTTAAAAAACTTAAAAACACGCTTTATATAGAAAACCAAACTAAAAAATAGAAAATAAATAAATGTCCTAGTTAAGAAAAAAAAAATTATTTAAAAAAAGCGTGGGGTGCATGGTGTCAATAGTTATGAATATTTCATTGACAGATATGAGAAGAAGAATTATCATTTCGATAATATCTTAAAAAGCACCCCATTTTTTACTTACTTACATTTATTTATTAAGATTTATTTTCTATTTTTAGTTTGGTTTTCTATATAAAGCGTGTTTTTTTAGTTTTTTTGAACTATTATTTATTTTCTACTTTTTAGTTTTTAGAAAAAAAAGTAGTTAGAAAAAAATTAAAAAAAAAATTAAAACGATTATCCTCGTTTTAATTTTTTTTTATTTTTTTTCGAATTATTGCATTGTCATCGGTCTTTGACAGGTGTGCAAAATTTGAATGAAATCTGGCCGTTTAAAGTGGGTCAAAATCGCGTCCTAAGGAGTCGGTTACAAACATACAAACATACATACAAGTGAAGCTAATATAAAGCGTATAAAAATACCTGGGTGTGATGGTGGATGAAAATGTATCATTCAAAAAGCATATTGAGGTGCTCTCTGGGCGTGTAAGAAAAATTATTAATGTCATGAAGCTATTACGGTATTTAGCAGCCATGTGTACACTTAAGTTTGTCTATTTCGCGCTCTGTCAGTCTCTCCTTATGTATTGCATCAGTTGCTGGGGATCTGCCGGCAAATCTACACTAATCCAGGTCGAAAAAGCACAACGTTCGGTCTTAAAAGTGATGATGATGAAGCCGCGCATATATCCAACGAGGGAGGTGTATAGGGAGAGTGACGTACTAACTGTGCGTCAATTATTCATTCTAAAAAGCTTTACACAATTGCACAGACAAGTCATATCTACAGACGATTATATAAAAGGGTTGAAGCGAAGAGTCCTACGGCTCCCAGTACCTGCAACTGCTACGAGCTTTGCTCAGCGTTTTGGGCAGTATATGAAAGTTCACATCTTCAACACCATAGCTAAGCACTGTGACATAAGGGATAAGTCCCCCTCTGAACAGAAATTCATAGTGAAGAAATGGCTGTTGTCATTATCGTATTCTGACACTGAGGACATTCTCGCTCGTATTGTATAGTATAGTTTATTATTATTATTTTATATGTTATTTAGCTGTATTTTAATTTTGTAATATTTTTTGTATTATTTTTGTTTTTCTTTTCTTTTCAATCTTTTTTACTACTCATTATGGTAATCAGATGATTAAGATAGCGCGGTTTATGGGACTTTGAGCAGGTATAAAACGATAAGGGATGATTAAAATGACATCATTTGCATACCAACTCCCAGGCAGAAAGATCCTTTAACGAATACGTCATCTCTCTAAACAAGAAAATTGATACCACACCAGAAGCAGCGTCTCAAGTGGTTGCACTAGTCGAAGCTGGACAAAACCAAAGTTAAGTGGCTCGTTAATTAAATTTGAGCAGATATGCTGTTCGACGTGTATACCAGCGATATCAGCAAACTGGTGGCTATACCAGGCGACCAGGACAGGCCCAAAACGTGCGACAACACAGCGCGATGACCGTTTTCTTGTGAATACATCACTACGAAATCGCCGGTTGAATGCAGTTCAACTCGGACAGCAGCTCCAGGAAGTTAGAGAAGTGGAAGTCAGTCGGTGGACGGTGAGAAGAAGACTAGCCGAAGGAGGTCTGACAGCGCACAGACCAGCAACTGGCCCAAAATTGACCCCAGCGCACAGACAAGCACGCCTTCAGTTTGCTCGAAATCACGTTAATTGGACTATGGATCAATGGCAGGAAGTCCTCTTCTCCGACGAGTGCAGGATGTGTCTCCATCGTAACGACGGACGGGGTAGAGTCTACCGAAGATCCGGTGAGCGTTTTGCTCAATGCTGCATCTCCGAACGGGTCGCATACGGCGGTGGTTCGTGTATGTTCTGGGGAGGCATTTCACTGGAAGCGAAAACCGAACTTTTCTTCATCACAGGACCCGATACCGACCGTCGATCGCGTGGATTGACTTCACAACGTTACGTCGAGGAGATCCTGCAAGAACATGTTGTGCCCTTTTCGGGATTTATCGGCGAAATCTTACAACGCTGCTATAGTACGCCAGTACTTGGAGGAGGTTGAAGTACTCGTTATGGAGTGGCCTGCACGAAGCCCAGATCTCAATCCCATTGAGCACTTATGGGACGAACTAAAGAAACGAGTAAGAGCCAGAAACGCAGTGCCTACGAGTCTCAGAGAGCTCCAAACCGCGAAAAAAATGATTTCTTCAATGAAACATCGAATCGAAGCTGTTATTCAGGCTAGGGGAGGCAATACCTCATATTAATAAATCACAATTCACAATCACAAATTTATTGTTTTTTTAACCATTTATACCTGCTCAAAGTCCCACAAACCGCGCTACCTGAAACGAGCGAATTTAGGCCATTCCATTGTTAAGCCGCCACTGCTATGATTTCGAAAGTCAAGGCCAGACATTATGGGTTTTTAGGAAGCTAACAGTGTGTACTTTAATTTAATTTAAGTTATATTTGCAACCAACCTTTAATTTAAAAAAAAAACAAGTGTCGAAATCAAAATGCAGGAAAATTCCCCTATGTGCGATTTCTATGCTCTCGAGTGTATATTATCAGTTTTGTATAATCGTAAATTAGTTCTCCACGATACAGGCGTGCCTAGTGAGGAGATCAGTAGATATAAATTTAACTGTATAACCATAGCCCCTGTATAACACTTGAAAAACTATTCTATTCTTTTTATGCTTATTTAGTTATAGTCTGTTTTGTGTTGATACAAAAAACAAACGATTTTTTCATTTTTCATTTTCATCTAAAAATAAAGAGAATTTTTATACATATGCGAACCGTGCACGCGAGCGGCAACTCACGGACCCTAATGATTCTCGAGATCAATCGAAACAGATAGATAAATAACTGTTTATTGCTATACCACACAGAACAATACAAAAACAAAACAAAAATATATTTGACATCAAACTAAATAATTTAAATACCTATATTGCACTACCTATTACGTATAACACCGTTTCTTTAAAATTAACCGGCTACAATATAGCTTACTTTACCGCTTGAAAACATCGTGGGACACCGGCTTGTCATAGAACCACAAAACTGCACGAATGGAGCCTCTGAGGCGCGTGACACAAGAAGAAGAAGAAGAAGAAAAAACCATCAAGATATAAACTTACGCCATAGCTACAATATGCTCAAATCAAAGCTTTTAAATGCCTATAATCATCATAGAATCAAGAGGAAAATCTATTATTAGCACTGTAACCATTCAGTCCCGGTTCAGTCAGTACTTCGTAATTATCCACTGCGATTTCTTTACCCTCGTGGGGTATATAACAAACTTTGTGAGATAGCGCAATTTTTCCTGGTATTATGTTATCTTGGTGTATAGTTCTGCCGATGTATAAAGGCTCATGGTTCACTTCGGAATAGCCGGCTATGAATGCGTCTACTGACATCTTGTCGGCGAAAGCTGGTTTCCATTGTAAATTGTACCCACATAATGCCTGAAATTATGTTTAATACGAGTATGATATTTGCCTTGTCCGTATCATGTTAAATAAATAGGTAGGCAAGTACAATGTACTTAAAAGTGATCAAAAAAACTCTTAACGGAGTACTGCGCATGGTTTATTTTATTCATTAAGACCATTGGTGCGATGCACAAATTGAAAATTAATAATAACGTTTTAAAAACTTTAAAAGAAAACCGACTTCAGAAAACCACCATAATATATACAGAATTGAGAACCTCCTCCTTTTTTGAAGTTGGTTAAAAAGGATTGCACGCTAGATGTAAATACATACGCGATCAAATAATCAAGATCATGATTCCGATAACACAATAAAGCTAGCAAATATAGTCCGGTCAATTTAGACATTCGAAGGTGCATAAAATCCCAACAAGCTGAAAATCAGTAAAATTGTTCAAAACAAAATTATAAATAATATTTAAAAGTTCCCCATCATTGCAGTGTATGGAAAAAAAATATTCAAGGTCAAAGGTAAAAAAAATGAGTTTTTCGCGATTTTCAGCAAAACGGTAGGTTTTATCATAAAAGTAACTTAGACAAAAATTGTAGATCATAAAATTATCTATAATTTTATGATCGGATCGGAGGTCGGAGTAAAGTTTGAACTGGCTCTAATATATTGTTGACCAACTTCCAACCCCAGTCTGTAGGGTCTAGCTGATAACCACACTTGAACTTGGTAATATACCCGAAAAAGATGTTGATGAGCAGCAACTGAGGTTGGAGGAAGACAAGCTAATTGAACTTGTTTTTTATTTTTAGTATTTTTAACGACACATGCATATCGATGCTTATCTAAACAGATCGTTTTTTTAGGAGCTCCGTACATAGAAAGAAGAAAACGGATGCCGTTGGTGATAACTTCTTGTTGAGTTGAATTACTCTTTTTAAAAACTTCAGCACATTGAACTAAATCTTGTTTTTCAAACATTTTGAAAACTGATGTTTATGAATAATATGATTTGTGTTGATAAACGTGATTAATATATATGAAGTAAAATGTAGTGTATATATAATATTAAGTGTAAATATATATTTTATGGGTTTAATAATTATTGTGTAGGAAAGTCGCCTAAATAGTTATAACTTATGTATATTTTATATTTTAAGTATAAGTTACAATGACCGATAAAAAAATATTTCAACATATAATATTATAATATAATATATATATTATAATATAATTATATAATATAATAAATAATATATATATATAATATAATAAATAATATATACATATATAATATATAACAACTCTAAGAGATGTATATACGTAGCGTACTCATGCATATTATGACGATAACAACTTTTATAACATTTTGAATCGTTATATCTCAGAAACGGTGGCTCGTAGGAAAAAAAGTATTGATATGATGATTGATAAATGAGAAAACTGCGTTTTTCACACAATACATAAATAATAATGTTCAAAATTTTAAGTTGTTGTGGAAAAAGTCCATAGTTTTAGCGCCCCAATTTGATGACCCAGATCTTATTAATCCAGATTTTCTTAATGTTTCCGGGGGATGGCCTAGTAACGATTTCTCAGCTAACCTATTTTGAGTACCACCGATACGATTCTAATAAATTCTCGTTGCGCCCTGTAGGTGAGTATACAATTCTTAAAATTTTGGAAGGCTTTAAGTCAAATGCTCAGGGGATTGATGGCATTTCCCTGGATATGCTACTAATGACCTTGCCACAATCTTTGTCTGTAATAACTTCTTTAATTAACGAGTCCTTGACAAGTGGCATTTTCCCAGAGACATGGAAGTTGGCGGTTGTGAAGCCCATTCCAAAAAATAGTCAACCGTCCTCTCTTTCTGACCTTCGTCCAATCAGCCTGCTTCCATGTCTTTCTAAAGTGTTAGAAAAGGTAGTATGCATGCAGCTTGTTAAATATCTTGAGGACAATGACATTCTTCCCCAGTTTCAGTCAGGCTTTCGGAAGGGTCACAGTACTTCAACTGCTCTCTTGGATGTTGTTGACAATCTGCTCGCATCTCAGGATATGGGCATGTGTAGCATATTAGTCATTCTGGACTTTTCCCAGGCTTTTGACTCTATAAGCATTCCCCTTCTTCTCTCAAAGCTAGCTTACTATGGCATGGACACTGTTTCTGTGAACTGGTTCTCAAGCTATTTAAATATGAGGCAACAATGTGTAGAGCTGAATTTGTGTAATGGAAAAACGCTTAGATCCACATTTCTCTCCACATTTCTCACAAGTCTCTAGGGGTGTGCCACAAGAATCCATACTTGGACCTATTCTCTTTATCTTGTATAGTGCCGATATAATTGAAGCTTTTACTTACTGCAAATACCATCTTTATGCAGATGATGTGCAACTGTACTATTCCTTTCTGCCTTTAGACTGCGCATCAGCGCAAGATAAAATTAATTCAGATTTAGCTCAAATATCTTCCTGGTCAAAATCAAACTCACTTGTTCTTAACCCCAAAAAATCAAAAAATATGGTCATTGGTACTAAAACTAAACTTGAGAAAATTGCCTGTACACAGCTCAATATTATAGTGGATGGTGAAGCAGTAGAATATGTTGAGGAGACTAAAAGTCTTGGACTTATCTTGGATAAGAACCTACATTTCGAAAGTCACATAGCGGAGTGTGTCCGTAATTGCTTCTATCGGCTAAAAACGTTCGTAATATAATATTCGTCCGTTTCTGAGTGAAGAAGTGCGTATTGCGCTATGTGAATCCTTAATCTTATCCAAGCTTAATTATTGTGATGTGGTGTATGGCTCTTGCTTGTTGACTAAGACTGAGCGGTTGGTTTAGCGTGTGCAAAACGCTTGCGCACGCTTCTGTTTTTCTATTCCCCCAAGAACGCATATCACCCCATATTTAAACTCCTCAAATTTATTAAAAATGAAAGCGCGTAGAAGCCTTCACCTTGCATCCTTACTTTTTGGTGTTATTGCCTACAGGTTTCCCCCATATCTTTTTACCAAGTTGAATTGGGCCCAAGAACAATTTCGTTATAATAGGAGAGCTTGTGCTAGTGTGTTTGTTACGCCGAGGCACAAATCTGTAGCATTTCGCGGATCCTTTAGATTTGCTGCCTAACGGTGCTGGAATGACCTTCCGCCACCGATTCGAGCCTTAAAAACATTATATACATTTAAGAATACACTCAAAGAAAAAATACTATCTTTCCAAAAAAGCTCATAATTTATTTTACTCACGTCTATCGGTGCCATTGACTGTCCTGGCATACGCGGTAAATTGTCCTTTTCTTTCTTTTTTGTATAAAGTGAAACGAGCACATAAATAAGTCATCCGTCTCTATTAGTTGGTTTTTTCTCCATCGGCCTTTATTTTTCACTAGACATTAACTTTTTAAACGAGTACCATAATGTACCTAATTATTTTATTTTATTTTTTACTTTTTCCAACAAAATTAAATCATGACCTTATTTGAACTACATACTCAATTGATTTGTTGATAATTATTTGATTCGTTCGGTTATATATCCCATAGGGATTGTTTTGCGTTTGTGGTGTCATTCTTTTTTAGGCCCTGTCTGAAAACCAGCGCTGCTTCTCACAAGTGTGTGAAGCTGCAATTATGCTGAGACTGGACCTGTTTGGCCCACACGACACAGAGGGGACTAATTAGCACAAAACTATAGCAATTTATTACTTACTGTTTTTATTATTATTATTTTTTATATTTTTTATTTTCTATTGTCTCTGTTGTCTGTTATTTCTTTATCTACAATGTTATTTTTGTTGTGTCTAGTGTTTTGTGTTCTCTGTGTATTGAGTGTCAAATAAACAATTTCTATTCTATTCTATATATTTTTTATAGATAATTTTATGATCTACATTTTTGTCTTAGGTACTTTTATGATAAAACTTACCGTCTTGCTGAAAATCGCGAAAAACTCATTTTTTTTTACCTTTGACCTTGAATATTTTTTTTCCATACACGGGAATGATGGGGAACTTTTGGGATTTTATGTACCTTCACTCTCATTTTTTAGTCTAGATTGACCGGACTAATAATAGGTAGTACGAGTATTAGACATGCTGTTCAATTATATACAAGTAAGGAAATATATAACATACAAAATTCAGGAAAAAAAGTAAGTCACATGATACTAATAACATTTATGTAACTCACTTCAAAATCTCCTGTTGGATTGTCTGATCCACCCCAAGGTATAAATGCCAAGCCCTTCGAAGGCACGAAGACCCCAGGTGTCAAGGATTGCCTGTGGCGAGCTCTGACGACATACACAATTTCACCACCTATGTAGCCTCCGATAACAGCATCATCAGGCAACTGATGTTCACATTGCTTCCAGTGTAGTTTTCCTGTCGTGATATTTGGTTCATCGGAAATGGGGGATAACTGCGATAAAGCGAGGGGCGGTGCTGAAAATAAAATGTTTTTGTTGGCAACATTGCAAGGAACAACCTCTTTGTAAAATTATTGCACGCGGTACACGCGTAGTACTTACATAACAAGAATATAATAATTAAAAATCTAAAACCGACTGCAAAAAGAATTAAATTTAAAAATCTAATTTATATACATGTATTATATTTATTTTGATACCCTACTCGATAGGTTTGGTTATTTTTTTTTATAAACATATTTTATTATTACTATTTCGCGCCAAAAATCCGCCATTTGTGTTTTTTCACCTATCTAAGGACACTTTGGTTTTTAAGACGAATACTGAGTGCTCCGGAACTAGTATGTTATGCCGAGGTGGGCCGATTCTCGATACTTTCGAGAACAACATATGTTTTACCTCTTTTATAAGTTCAATGTTTTTCATAGAAGAAATGAGCAGCAAAGTTTGCTTCAAAACTGCACTTACTACAAATGGTAACGTCCCTAAAATCAGCTGTTTATTGAACTCTGAGCGTGACCCCAAAATGAAGTATCGTTTGAGTTCACGCAACACAAACATAAAAGTTGCCTATATTGTGATGCCTCTGAGAAGAAAGTAAATTTTTGTCTTTTCGTTGAGATCAGCTGATATTTTTATAAGAATCTTGTTTGTTCTTCTGTCAAATGTGTTAGCAAAAATTAAATGCAATAAATCCGAAAATTTGCAAATAAACAGGAATTGTTTATGATGATGATGATGATGATAACATGTTCACAACTCGTTATTAAAACAACTTGTTTCGTATCTTCATAGAAATTTAAAGCATTGGATAATGTAACCAACATTTTCCGTAAGTAGGTAGATTACATAGGTAGGTAGATCTTCATAGAAATTCAATTCAAAGTTTTATCTGTCCATCTCATTGTGCGACTCTGTGACTTCGCGGCTTTTTATCCGTATCAAAGAATATGTCAAACAAAACCGACAACCAATCAGAAGAGTTCAATCCACATAATATATAATAAATCTCGGCTAATTCCAAAAATAGTCTACCTTTGTAATAAGTCGACATTTATTATTTTTTCAGAAATAGGTTCCGTAGGTATTTTTATAATAGGTATTTTTTGTCGTTGTTCCGGTTAAGAATTTATTTATTTTATTCATTAATTTATTTATTAGTCCTTTCATTGGTTTTTTCTTGGTCACTATGTGTTGAAATTATTTGTTTTTTTGACTGGTTTTTATTCCGTAAGTAGCCTTAAAAAGTGACAGACACAACTGGTGACAGAACCAGAGTGGTTAATGGATTCAGTGACCAATAAAGAAGCAGTGACATGACTACAGAATAAACTAAGCAAAATAACTTCACTAAGAACCAAAGTAGTATTTACCAACATGACTGTCATAATTGTGAAAGGTTTGAATTTTCACATAAAAAATGAATCCTAAACATTTGTCCGAAATTTTATTTTGCTTTGAATTGATTTTTGCTTAGTGATTTGTTGTACGTCATGCTGTCAACTTCCTAGTTCCTGTTAAGAGTTCCGTTATTCCGTTTCGCGTGATCATCATGACGTCCTACCCTACAGTAATGAGGAATACGGGTTGGGAATACGAAAAATTGGGTTGGCACATTGAATAATTTTTGTGACCATTGTGAATTTATGATATCATTTATACGAGTGACCATGTGCTTTTTTTAACTCGATCATTACCTAGTGCGTTGTGTTGGATACCTAGGTAGTACCTAGAATAGGTACCTACTAATGGTGGAAAGTGGTGTTTGTTATTGTAAATTTTCAAAATTTTACGGATCGGCCTACCTAACTAAGAGAAGACATTAAACGGTATGTAATCTACTTAGTAGTTGCTTCTATTACCATAAAATTAAAAACATTGTTTCCAAGAGACGAATAGGTAATTGGATTAGCCATTGGATAAGTACCTAGGTAGTTATTAAATAAATATCTACTTAGTTTCGTTTGTAGCACAAGCTACAAACGAAACACCATGGCTTGAGTAAATATCGCAGTCAGTAGGTATATAATGAAAGAACGTCAAAAGATACCTACATAAACCAACCTAGGTAGGTATCTAGCCTAGCTTAGCAGACAATTTGAACTCACGCGAAACTTTTAGTCCGGTCAATTTAGACATAAAAATAGTGGTCAAACAACAAAAATTCCCGGTAAGCCAAATATTGGTGGAGAGCTGGGGTTTCCCATTACAAATAAAGTTTTAAAAGTCCCCATCGATCCTATGTGTGCTTCAAAAGTTATTCGGGGTCAAAGGTCAAAATTTGAGGTTTTTTGGATTTTTTTCGAAAACGGTAAGTTTTATCAAAAAAAAACTTCAAACCAAAGTTTGATAATGACATGAATCAGAATAAATTATAATGGAAGTATGCACAAAGGATTATAAAAATACAAAAATGATTAGTTATAACTGTAAGAACGTGACGCGGTCGGTCGATTGTGTGCGAAGCTTATGCCGATCAGCTGATATCATTGCCTTACAAGAAACATGGTTATACACGTATAATCTCGCGTTTCTTGGGAATATAGATCCAGACTTCGAGTTTTTTAGTAAATCGTCGATGGACACCAGTGCAGGACTGTTGCGCGGTAGACCATACGGTGGCGTTGCCTTGCTGTGGCGAATAAGTGTGTTTAGGTCGGTTACTGTGGTACAATGTAAAAATACACGTATAGTGGCAATAAAGATAGTGCTAGCGCAGCGCTCGCTTTAAGTATTCTCCATACACATGCCTACAGACTCAGATGTAAACCTTACTGAGTTCACCGAGTGTTTAAGTAAAATCGCCGCGATAGTGGAAGAATGCAACATAGACTCAGTGTTTCTCTTGGGTGACTTTAATGCAAAGCCTGGCGCGCTATTCGGAGATGAACTCAATGAGTTTTGTGTGGAGCAAAGCTGGCGATGTGCGGACATTGAACTGCTGGGATCTGTCTCAGATACGTACACGTTTGTGAGTGATGTTTACGGTACAGCAAGTTGGTATGATCACTGTGTAGTTTCTGAGGCAGCCTGGAGATCGGTGGTGAACTGTATGGTACACTATGACGTGAATTGGTCTGATCATTTCCCACTGGAAATAATATGTGATCTAAATATACTTAGGCATAAATGTATTGATATGACAACCGAACCAAAAACTATTATTTGGGGAGAGAGAAATACAGATCAAATATCGTTGTATCAAAAGTATTGTCATGAGAAGTTGCGGGAAATAGACTTTCCAGTGGAGTTTCGGCAGGCGTTGTACTAAGATAGAACATAGGACAATTATTAATGACATGTATACTAACATTATTGACATTCTCCAAAAAGCTGCTAGTCATAGTTTTGGTAATGTTTCCTCCAGTCGGAAAAAAAACGTTATAGGATGGAATAAACACGTAAAACAGGCACATGCCGGAGCCCGACTTGCATTTAAAAACTGGGTTTTGTATGGTAGGCCTAAAACTGGGTTAATATACAATAACATGACGGCCACTAGAAAAGTTTTTAAGCATAAATTAAAGTGGTGCCAGGATCACTCCGAACAAATTAAAATCGATATCTTGGCAGGTCACCATGCAGATAAAGATTTTGGAAGCAGACTAGTAAACTTAATCTCAAGTCGGGTTTACCAGTAAGTGTCGAGGGTATTAGCGAGACTGCAAAAATAGCGGACCTATTTAGGGATCACTTTAAAGTAAAGTCCTCTCTTAAAACTTCAGGGGGAATGTCCGGTGCTCCAGGCACAAATAGTGAGTTGCATATGGTGTTTACTGCTGGGGAAATCCACAGTAAACACCATATGCAAAGGTGCAAAGTCACCCGTTCATGATTACCTTAGCATAGAGCACTTACAGTATGCCGGCGTACATTTGCCAAGAGTGCTGTCTCTTCTTTTTGCCTTTTGCATTGGACATGCCTACCTACCTGAGAGTATGATGAAGACTGGTAGTACCATTAATTAAAAACCGTACAGGGGACGCTTCCGACATAATATGTAATTATAGGCCCATATCGTAGGCTACGACTATAGCCAAGGTGCTGGATTGTATGCTTGACAAACAGCTGGATAAACATTTGAAGCTGCATGATGCCCAATTTGGCTTCAGGCGAGGACTTTCCACAGAAGCAGCAGTTCTGTGTCTCAAGCGTACCGTCCGGTACTACACGGATAGAAAGACACCGGTGTATGCGTGCTTTCTTGACTTGTCAAAGGCCTTCGATTTGGTGTCCTACGATCTCCTGTGGAAGAAGCTGTCTGGAGACACAACATTGCCTGATGAGCTTATTGATTTGTTTAAGTACTGGTATGGCCATCAGAGCAATGAGGTTAGATGGGCAGACTCGCTTTCCGAGCCGTATGGTATGGAATGTGGGGTGCGGCAGGGGGGATTGAGCTCACCTCGACTTTTTAACCTATACATAAATCGGCTGATTGGGGAGCTCAACAATACCATGATGGGCTGTTCTGTTGGTGGAAAAATGGTAAACAACATCAGTTATGCTGATGATATGGTATTGCTGAGCCCATCAATCAGTGCCCTCAGGAAACTACTTGGTGTTTGTGAACGGTATGTTGTGACACACGGCCTCAGGTATAATTCTACGAAAAGTGAGCTGTTAGTTTTTAAAGCTGGAACAAAATATTACCCTATCGTACCTACAGTGTCATTAAGTGGCACAGCTCTAAAAATGGTTTCGTGTTTTAAATACCTGGGGAATTGGGTCACTGAACCCTCAAAGATAACATGGACATTGAGAGGGAGCGCAGGGCGTTGGCAGTAAGGGGCAACATGTTGATCCGTAGGGTTGCTAAGTGTACAAAAAACGTTGATGTCCAAAAAATACAAAAAATAACATTGTTTAGGGCTTATTGCCAAACGTTTTACACTAGCAGTCTGTGGATCAACTTTAATCAGAGTGCGTACAATGACCTTCGCGTCCAGTATAACAACGTGTTTAGGATGCTGTTGGGGCTACCGCGATACTGCAGTGCATCAGGTATGTTCGCGGAGACACACACCGACGGCTTCCATGCCATTATGCGCAAACGAGTCGCCTCCCTGATGCATCGAGTGCGCGCCAGCACCAACAGCCTCCTTACTACTGTGGCAGAGCGGTTAGATGGACCCATTCTTAGGCACTGGACCAATATGCATGTACTGCCATGCAACGCAATGCGTTGTGCTAAATGAATAAAATTTAAACTAAAATTTAAGCTATTTTTTATGTATTATGAATGTTGTTATATTTTAATCTATTGTAAATTATTATGTTGTAATTTTTTTCTGTGAATTATATTTTATTATTAAATTATATAACTATTAACATTTAGACTAAGCATTTTACTAATTTATATGGTGTAATGTAAAAACCGAAATAAATGAAAATGAATTGAATTGAAAGTTGTAGATCTTAAAATTCTCTACAAAAATGGTCCTGATTATTTTTTTCCTATGAGTTACCATTCGTGAAATATCGCGATTCTAAGAGTCACACTATACATGATATGCACATATAAGCCACGTATATACATATCAGGCACTTAAGATAAGTATAAATACCTACCTATGTCTCTTTTATATATACTATACTATCCTGAAAACATTGATTGAAAAGACAGTCAGTCCCTAACTGAATCCCCTCTACCCACGTGGCCTTGAAAAACATCTGGCTATTCTCTGTCTCTATCTATTGTCCGTAGGTCTCGTTCATATACCTGTTTCTTTTAGTGCTAAAGATTCAGTTCTATATACGTACTTATTACAAGCGTCTACCATTTAGGTTATTTGTGTTATTCAAAAAAAAGACTTGACTGACTGCGCTAAAGTATTCACATAAATTGATTCCAGGCCTCAAACAATAATTACAGAAGGAATTCGCTTTCTTCTTGCGGTTTATGGAGCTCCAATTACTTGCATTGATAAATACCGATACTTAACTTTTGTAAAAAATACGCGAAACAAGAAACAAGTACAACTATCACGTCTTCCTCCAACATCAGCATCTGCTATTCAACACTTGTATCGAGTATACTATCAAGTTCAAACATGGCTAGGCAATCAACTGAACCCAGAAGACTGGGGTTGGAAATTGATAGATAAAACTCTGGAACCGATTAAAACTTTACTCCCACCTGCTCCAGAAAAACTCCTCAACACTATTTATTGCAATTGCAAAAAAGGTTGTAGTTCCAAATGTGGCTGTAAAAAAGTCGGGTTGCTGTGTTCTCCAGCGTGTACCAATTGCCATGGTCAGTCTTGCTCAAATGTCCAGTTGAGTACAATAGAGGAAGATTCCTGTGATTTTAATGAAGAGACCAGTAACTCAGCCACATTTGAACAATTTATGAACATCCAGCAAAGGGAAGAGGAAGAAGAAGACAATATCAATAATCAATATCAATAATAGAGTAATATCTAGAACTTAACGGGTATTGTTCCCTTAAATTATCATAAAATTGTCATGATAGTTAGTGGAGTAGGCCTAAAGGGGAAACCACGGTAAAAAAAAAAACGCGCCGAGTACACTACCTCACAGGTGGCGTGGAAATGTGTGCATATCATGTATAATGTGACTCTTAGAATCGCGATATCTCACGAATGGTAACTCTTAGGAAAAAAATCATAAGGACCATTTTTGAAGAGAATTTTAAGATCTACAACTTTGGTGAGAGGTTTTTTTTTTGATAAAACTTACCGTTTTCGAAAAAGATCCAAAAAACCTCAAATTTTGACCTTGGACCCCGAATAACTTTTGAAGCACACATAGGATCGATGGGGACTTTTAAAACTTTATTTGTAATGGTAAACCCCAGCTCTCCACCAATATTTGGCTTTCCGGGAATTTTTGTTATTTTAAATGTCTATATTGACCGGACTATTTGTAGGTAGGTAACGCACTTAGAAACATTGTTGACAAAATAATAAGGGTTGTCAATTTTATTTCTTGAATTTTTTTGTATGGAAATTTGAAAATAATAATTCTTAGGAGTTGTTAACCCCACAACTGTTAATTTTCATGTTCGGAATCGCCTCGTTCAGGCTTAAAATACTAGTTCCTGGGCACCCTGTATAACGATACCATTACGGTCCATCCAGCCGTTTAGAAGATACAAGGTAATAAAGAAATTTACAAATATACATACCTACAGCAAAATAGTCGCAAAACCTATCTACTTTGCTTTCTTTTGACAAAATATTCATTTCACATTTATAATGATGTAGAAATTGTAAAGTATTTACCTAGGCATTTCAAGACACCTCGTCATCACACATAGATACCCTAGGCAATATTGAAAAGTCTGTCCTTGAGCCGAACGGTCTGATACGTGATGATGGTAAGAGGCCTGATGGTAAGACTCTTGTCCCTTGGTGTGGGATGCCAATGGCCTTTGTCATTCAACATGCCAAAGACGCCAGTGACTTGGGGACACTGCCCTCTGGCAGTGATCTGGATCAGTTGAGCTATCTATAGATCGTTTTAAATAGTCTTTAGATAGCTCACCTGTGTCACATGTATTTTATATTATTATATATGTGCATTGCTATAATCATTTTAAATAAACCTATGTATATAAAGTAAAGTAGAACCTACGCATATAAGCATCCACACAAACTTAACTTCAAATTATAGTTGGAAGATTAAATATGTAAAAACTTAGAAACATAATAAATTATTGCATAGTACCTACATACCTCTAAACCTAAAGATAGCGGGATTGGAAACATCCTTAGTACCATATGTAATATAGTTCAATTTATTTGTTCTAGGACTGGATATACTCATATCCCATTTGTTTCCGATACCAATCCATAATAATGAATTATCCCAGGCAATCCAGAATCTAGTATAGTTTTGTTGCGAGAGAGTAAATTGTAGATCAGACTTGCTCGTTCTTCCATTATGTTCTTGCCAGATTACTATGCCTCCTGGATTGCAAAATTCGATCTGTAAGAATAAGAAGCATATAAACAGACAGTGACGGATTTAAACATATCAGATTTATTTGACTGTCGAATTTTTGCCGCCCTCTACAATTCTGTACATTACATTTTTATTGCCAGTTCCCTAGATTATTTTTACCTTTTATTTGCGGTTCATTACATTTTTATTGCCAGTTCCTAGATTATTTTTACCTTTTATTTGCGCGTTGGAACTATGATTTTGTAAAGCGGTTCTCTGATGTATTGCACAATTATTTTTGTCAGACATTCTTTTTGGCAGTCTTGCGAAGCAAAATTGCTCTTGAAAGTATGATTGAAACCACCACCGAAACCACCGATGTCATTCACTTAGTTCACAGCAAATATCACAGATGGTGTTTTGATAAACAGTTGTTTGTTAGAATTAGAAGTCGTCTCCAAACCAACATTTGTAAACAGTTTCATGTAGTTATATTTCATTTTATTGTTGATTTTAATTAAAATGTGCTTCTAATAAATATTATTGTAATAAAAATGATGATACCATCACACACATTTGAGCACGAAATAAATATTTCTGAAAGAAAGAATCCAATGATTATTATATTTTGTAGATTTAATTGTTTGATACAAACTTTCTTACTATTTTTCTAGATAAAAAGTCACAAAGCAAAAGGCAAAAAGGGCGACGTTAGAGCCTAAAACTAATAGGTATATTGGGAATTGGGAGTGACCACTGAACTAGAAAGATAAGTAAGTACCTTGTTATAATATTGTACTAAAATAGGGTCATTTCGCCTGTTAGCCGACCATGTCCCTTTCTCGACCTTTCGTCGCACTACCACTAAACAATTGCGAAAAATAGCTTATATAACACACATACGCTGAGGGAGTGCATTTTGGCGCTATCTTGAATGTCCAAGTAAACACACGAACAAAGTTCAATCCATTAGCGCAATCAAAACCAATATAAATAATATAATCAATATGTAGTCGGTCGTGAACTGGTAAAAGTACATTGAAATCAGCAAAAAAAATGGTGTGATGCAGCTTTCGCGGTATGTTACTCACAGATTTTTATGGATTTTAGTATTCCGATTATTTGTATACCTATACAATAGAATAGATCAAAGAATACGTTCATAAGGTATTTGGAGTCAAATATTAAATATAAATTATTAAAATTGCATGGTCGAGTACTGTACCACGCTTTTAAACGAAAATCCCTTTTTCGTCCACATGGTCGGAGATTGGCTATATCATGTCAAGAAGGTGGTATCTTATATTTTTTTATGTATGACAAACAAGTGATGTTTAAAATGAATTTGTACATTATACCCCCTCCCAAGTTTAAAAGACAGTTTTCGTCCGGAGTATAGGTACGGTTAAATGAAAAAATACAGATGTCGTATTTTTGAAATAATTGCTAGGGGTCGGAAACAGAATTGGGTAAAAAGACTACCAAGATTTCGACCATGATTTAGGTAATACAATAAATGGTAGAAAACATTATTAAAATACTGGTTTTTTTTATGGTATAAAATAATGTTTTTTTTATGGTATAAAATAATATGTAATGTGTATTTTATAAATTTTTTCAGGTGTTTCTTTTCTTCCATATCATTTTTTTCTAAAATTCTTAATAATATTGTGGTCGGAAACCGATACATCCGATCGATTTTCGACCATTTAATAAATTATTGATTTATCAAGATAAACTGAAGTCTTTGCTCGTGATAATGGCGCATGCAACTTCGTCAAAATATCGAGAAGCAGTAAAACTGATATATCATGGTATATTATATAATATCCCGTTTTGAGTGAAAATTCGTTTCTTTTACATCTACCCCTTTACAACCGGCTTGATACGAGAGTGAGTTTCATTTTAAAAAAAAATTGGCGCCAAACCGTTAACTTTTCGCGAACGCAACCGGCGTCGATCGAAAGTTAGAGAAGTTTACGCGCGCTAAAAAATTGAAGAGCGCGGTGCGTGACGTCAGTCACCCGCTAACCGCGTTTTGAGATGGCTGCGTTTTTTGACCCTCGCCGCTCCGCGGGTAAGTTATTATTTTGAATAGTAATTGTAAACTTTTTAATGGTGTTTTATACTTATTTTCAAATAAAACATGGTTGTGTACATAGGCATTCCTAATTTTATGATATCTGTTTGGGTTTACGTACAATCTTGACGTGAAAATTGATTGTTACGATCGTATGATGCCGGTCGTAGGCCCGAAATGCTATGCAGTACTAGGCACTGTTTTGGGACCACGGTTTTTATGTTGTTTTATTAACTAATAGTGTTTTTTATGTCATTATAGGAAGAAATTTAAACGAAGACCAAGTTCTACATGTCCTGAGAGATGGTAACTTTTCCGACGTCGACGATTTCGAAGATGACGACGACGAATTCCAAGTATCCTTGAAGACCTTGGCTTGGTGGATCTACTAGCCGAACCGGAGCCTTCACCACCTTCTGCACCCGAACCATTACCAGCTTCTACGGCATGTACGGGAACAGCTCCGGAACGTCGGTCTTCGCGTCCACCTTCGCGAAAAAGGGTATGGCGTCAGGTATTATTTGAGGATTGCAGCCACGACTATCCGTCTCTTCCAGTGAAGCCAGTGAGATTTGTAATGGATTATTTCACCGACTATTTCGACAGACAATTTTTTGAAGAAGTGGCCCGATGCACAAACATCTATCATCTCAGACATACGGGCGTAGAATTAAAAATTACGTCTGTCGAAGTGGCTAGTTTATTCTCGATACACATAATCATTGGGTGCATTCCATATTCCCGGATTCCGATGTACTGTAGAGGTGGACTCAAGCTTCAGTTAATAACCAAATGTCTTGTGATAGGTTCTTAACAGCCCGCAATGCACTGCACGTCGTGGATTCTGAAGAAGCCCCGCCGACGGACAAAGACAACCCTCTGTGGAAAGTTCAACCTATGATAGACAGAGTAAAAGCTGCGTGCAATAAACTTGAGAGAGTGCCCGGCTTTTACTCAATAGATGAACATATAGTGCCAGGTGGTCAGGAACAAACCTAGGCCAGTAGGGCTAAAAAATTTCGTTTTGACAACAAGAAGGATTGATGCTGGACTTCGATATTTACAGAGGAGCTAAAACTATGTTCGGTGATACTACGCTTGGGCTTGGACCTTCTGTGATTCTGCATCTAATAAAGAGCGTCCCACCCGGAAGCTGTGTGTACCATGACCGCTACTTTACCACAGTCCCGCTGATCGAAGAGATGACAAAACGCAAACTTCACAGCACTGGAACGATAATGATGAACAGGATCCCAGATCGTACGGCAATCAAATTCAAACCTGATGCTCGGATGGCTCGAGGCGAATCGCAGCACTACATTAGCAATAAAACTGTGATAGTTAAATGGAAAGACAACAAGTCTGTTTTGATGGCTTCGAACTGTACTGGCTCATCCACATCTTCGCTGGTCAAAAGATGGGACAAACGTCTAAAGATGTACGGGTAATTAAGGTTAATTCTTATAAAGACTGATTAAAAAGATACTCATACATAAATAAAGAGGCTGATTTTGTAAAAAGTAGTGTTATTTTACTTCAAACTTCCGAAATAACTGGCGAAATCTAGTAGCCCTCACGTACGTGAGTATGTAGCGTACGACCTGAGACTCACGATCGTGCGGGTAGGTTTCTAGGTTACCTATAAACCTAGGATTTTTTTAACTGTTTTTTTTTGGCTCCTTAGACCTCTAAGATTACAACTAAAAAGCTTTTATTATAAAAATCGGGAAAAAAGGTATCCGGTTGTAAAGGGATATCATATAATGTTATGATTAAATAATATTGTATAATAAATATCAAAATTAAATGAATAAATGAAAGATCTTATGAAGGGTACTCTTCCGTTATCTTTAAAACGGAAGCTAATGGATATGTGTATCTTCCCCATATTAACTTATGGAGCACAAACTTGGTCTCTAACAAACATCCAAATGTCCGAACTCTAGATTTGTCAGCGGGCTATAAAGCGCAGCGTTCTCGGTGTTAAACGTACAGACAGCATACGCAACACAACTCTGAGCTCCAGAACCCAAATTGCTGATATAGCTCAAAACGTTACAAAGCTGAATTGGAGCTGGGCTGGTCATGTCTGTCGCATGCCAGATCAGCTGTGGGCCAAAATGTGGATCCCTGAGACAGCGACACGGCGCCGTATTAGACCCAAAAAGAGATAGCGAGATGATCTCGACACCTTTGACAGAGCTTGGGTTCAAATAGCTCAAAACCGAGATGACTCGAGAGATTAAGGGGAGGCCTTTGCCGTGGAACACAATGGGCAAATCGTAATCGTACTAAATATCAAAGTACTTATTTTATTATTTATATAATTTTTTACTTATTTTATAGAAATTAAAATCCAAAGAAAGATCTCTTCTGAAGTTGGTGTCTTGTGAGTAGACTGATTTACGATTATTTAAATAAATCTAAACCTTTACAAGAGCTTAACCTGACTGACTGACTGATTCATCATCGCCGAGCCGAAACCGCTGAAGCTAGAAAGCTGAAAGGAAGGTAGCTTCCTTTTACAGCAAAGGCATCCTAAGGCGGGATTTTTTGAAATTCAACCCCTAAGCCCTCTTAGGGGTTGAATTTCAAAAAATCCCGCAATTCAATGATCTTCAATGAAATGATTTCAATGAAAAGGGGTGAAAACTAATGTATGAAACTTTTTAACGCATGGTGATTTGCTTGAAATTTGATATGAATAAATAAAATGCAAAATAAATGGACACGGTTTCAATATTTTACCATAACCCTAACAAAGGGTTAAAATGGGGTGTCAAAGTTTGTATGGGAACTTTTTAACGGGTGGTATGATTTCTTTAAAACTTGGTTTGGATACTTAAAATGCAAAATAAATGGACACGTGTTATTTTGAATACTCCTTAATGAGGAGTAAAATGAGGTGTGAATGTTTGTATGGAAACTTTTAATGGGTAGTCAGGCGATTGGTTTGAATTTAATAATAAAATTTGGCAAGGAGATAAATTGCATCCTGGGGATGGATTTAAGCTACAATTCCTTTCAAAAAAATGCGGACGAAGTCGCGAGCAACGGCTAGTAAGTAATAAGTTTTATGATATGAATATTGAAAAATAAAAATGTCACGATAAATGAGTTTAATTTATTACTAAACAGAATTTTCACTCCTATATTTTAAATATTTTCCCATGGTCGAAAACTGGGGAACAGGAACTGGCAAAAATGGGTATTTGAGCTTTAAATATTTCTATAAAAATTGCAGATTGTTTTATTGTTAAATACTTTATATAACATGAAATTAGAGTATATTAGCTATAAGGTGAAAAACAATTTTGATCGAAATAATTACAAAAACATATACTTTATGGTTCTTGAATCTGACAACTCAGCTAACTGGTCGCGAACTGGCGCAATGACCCTATATTTTGTGTGTATTCAATATTGTATACTGTTAACTATTTGTGTTCTCTGTTTGGTAACTATCCCATGCTTTAAAACTATTTTACCTTTGTGAACTACCTACATACATTTGTATCAGTTACATATTATGTTGTTACCTGTCGGTGTGTAATGTGTTATTGCTTGATGTGTTATAGTTTACGTGTAGGTAACTATAATTTTCTTCTATGCTATGGTGTATGGTATGTCTTTAAATGTCTTGGAAGTTTTATCTATGTACATTATTGTTAATTAAATAAATAGTGTCCATAAAGTTGCATTTACCTAGATTTACTAACCAACATTTCCCCACTTATTAGGTAGTGAACAGGTAGTTTTTAGTATATTTTAGGTATAGCTCTAGACTATTTCTGACACGCTCATAAATTGAAATTGATAAATTTACCTATAGGCATGTGGGTACAATTCTCACATTTGTTAGATAAGCACTTAATGAATTGTGTATCATTTCACACAATGTCTTAAGAACAGGGGCTGATCAATAATTAGGTTATTTAATTGCATTGAACTTACCCAACATTCAGGTACATTCATTCTTTTTAAATCTTTTGTTAAGGCTATACATGCTCTGGTAGGGGCCTTGATATCAAACCAGGTGCCATTACCATCAACTTTATAAAACAGTGCTCGATGAGATGCTTGTCTCGTTAATTCTGAAAAAAAAATACTAGTGAGCTTTTAAGAAGGAATATAAAAAACTAAGAAAACTTTGTTTGCAAAATGTTATAGAGTCAAAGTCAAAGTATATTTTATTCAATACATTTACAAACATCACTTGGAAACATCTTACATACTAGGTGAATTTAGGTGCCAATTCCTCCTAACCCAAGCCCGAGAAAAACTGGCAAGAAACTCGTCCTGGCCCTAGCGCCTTTTTGCATGATCCACCTTAATTAAGAAAAAGGAATACAAGAAAGTTTATACATTTCATGTGTGTCGGTTAACTGTCTGAGGGCAGAGCAACATTAGGCCATGCATTCTTAACAGTAATATAGTAATTTATATTATAGTACGCTATATTAAAAAGACTGTAAAAATTAAAAACGAAAATATAGATCTCGTCGACACCACAGTATCACAGAAATTTAAATAGGTAAATTAGTTGCATTTTCAGACAGCGTATTATAGAAGCGCATCGTAAACCGAAGGTGGAGTCGGAGTTTTTAATTTTGCTTGATCGGAGTCGGAATCGGAGTCGGAGGCAGGGTAAGAAGTGGTGGCATGAGAGAGAATTTTTATTTAAGGACAAATAAAACATTATTTAGTAAAATTTTTTTGATTTCAATTTTCAATTATAAAATAAACAAGAAATTAAAATAAATGAATTTAAAACCCAAAGTAGCATATTACATTATATTAAATGAACAAAAGCTTTAAAACAAATTAAATCAAATGAATGACTCCAAAAAGTAGTGTTTACGATTATACTTTACGACAAAAGCTTTGAAGCTTTGTCTCCGTCCAATCTATTTCTTAACGAGTCGTAGATTAGGCCAGCGCCACTAAAAAGTTGTTCGCTCGCTACCGAGCCTGGTGGACACGACAAATATTGGCGGGCAATTGATTGAAGGGGCTGGAATTTTGTATTTCCATTTACTTTCCACCACAATAACGGATCATCGAATACGTCTTCATACACAGTTTACACTTTGCCGAATCTGAATTAACTTCAATGAAGTAGTTCCAAATACAACTTGATTTAGGTTTCATTGTCCAACACAAAAACAGATCACTTTTATTGATAATAAGCCGCAAAAATCAAAACAAAAATCTATAACCTATGAACGTGTCGTGTGCGTAACAAATTAACAACAAGTGAAAAAATAATTGACGATAGAATGCACGTAGTGGGAGTCGGGGGGATTCCCCGCGCGACATGTATGAACCTGTTCATAACAGTCGACACAGGCCGCCGCCGCCGCTATGTTATGCTTCGACCTCCGATTAAAACCTTCGACTTAAAAGTGTCGGAGCCGAAGTCGGAACCGAAGGTGTAATAATAATCGGAAGTTCCGACTTAACGGAACCGGAGTCGAAACTCCGTAACATCCCTGTTATAACTTATTTACTTTTTCTAGTCGAAACCTAGGGATGTATAATTTGTTTCTGTTCCTAATATTAATTTCAAGAAGGTCACTATTTTGCTGAAACCCATCTTATCTATATTTTATAAGTGTATAACAAATTTTCAAATATACATATATTGTGAAGCTATTGAAGAATATTAATTTCTTTAAATATTTCCCTCAGACTCTCAGGGTTTCATTTTATAAATGTGCACGTATTGCCCTTGAAAATATTTGAAGAACAAATATTTTTTCATTATCAGCTGCTTTACCCCAAAGAATGATGCCATATGACATAACACTATGGAAGTAGCTGAAATAAACTAGTCTAGTTGTAGCTTCATTAAGTGTTGTGTTCACAATGTGTTAAACTTTTTTGAATACTTTTGAGTAGGTAGTTCTTAACATGTAAGATAAAAACTGGAACATCTAACTTTGTCTCTCTGGAAGCATGTAATTCGTACAATGTATTCCAACTTCTATAGATACTTGGTGTAGCCCAGTCCGAAAATCTAGCACTATTTTTTATGGGAAGAATTTCAATCTTTGGTTTATATTGCACTCTGTTTGAAATAGTCCGTCAGTTAAGAGGCTTATTACATTACGATCGAGTTATTTTAATTAAATGCCGATCTTTGGCGTTCTTGTTCAGAGAAACTGAAAGTCTTCGACAATTTTTACTTATTGTATGGTGGAGAATAGTGATTATTATAGTTCATAGCGGCCTCGCTTTTCACATTTATTTTTTATTTTTTTATATACAGCCAAAATTCCGAAGCATGTTAGCAAATAAAATGCGCGAAGGCACTTTTCCAAGCTCGTGGATTGAACGTCTGTACGTCTGAACGTCATCTCTTATATATAGTGGTTGAGTTTATAGCGGCCTCGGAATTCAGAAATACTTATGTAAAAAGTATCTACACAAAAAAACCCATTTAAAACTATAAAACTACCAAAAATGTTCAGAATTAGCTGTAAATTTCTCCTTATTACATTAATATTTTTGAGGAAAATTTATACCAGAACAGACCAGAGCGTTAGTTCTTAAGCAATAAATTGTATACAATTTTTTTTAAATAATATTATGTAATACTATAACTAAACGTAATAACAACTGCGCGAAATGCACAAAATAAATTATATAATGCGATGCGTGGGCCGATCGAGCTCAGTAGTCAGTACTGCGCGAGCGCTCGTAGACCTGTGTCGATGTTTTACGCGCCAAACGATAGGAATGAGCGTAGTTTACGCGCATTCCCATCGTTTGGCGCGTATAGTGCGTCGTGCGTCGACACTACATCCTTTTGATAAATTGTTGTGTTGAACATTTATCAAAATGGATAAACTAATGTTGACTCATTATATTTTTTTACGAGTCTTTACTTAGTGATTGTTAATGTTGTATGTTTATGTTTATATGTTTGTTATGTTTATTTTTAGCAATGGTCAAAAAGGGTCCGATACACTACACATTTACATTTAAAAAATCAAATTAATTCACAAATAAAAATACAGGTCATACAAATTATCAAATTATAAATTTTAATTCTCTGAAATTTATTATAGTAATTTACTAAATATTTTTTTATTGTTTTATTAAATATTTTTTATGAAAACTTATTTGTCATGCATACTTATTTGTTACAAAAAACGTCAACAGACATGTCTGTACACAGTTACAAATCAACATTTGTTACGAAAAAAAACCTTAATATACAGTTTACAGCAGTATTACAGTTCTAGTTCTCCCCAGATATGAGTAATTGGATTATTTATCATTATTATCATTATCTCGACTTAATATATGTAATAATAGAAAAAGTATCTTGGCCTATTTTTGAGTCTCGAAAAAAAAAAGAAATAATCTGACACCACTGAAATCATTTATATACTTAATCAATACCAATATGTTTCAATAAGTTGAGAATTAAAAAAAAAGTGTCATTTAAAAGTGTTACTATAATTTGGACTTAATAAAAATATATAAGGTTGTTCCTATTTTGGGAAAGTTTATCAAGTTCAGCAAAATTATAGAATCAGAACCAATAGGTAATTATTGAGTGATTTGCATGAAATAATAATAATGATGCATTTGCTCCGGTTAGTTATCAATACAGACATATTATTCATTAATGAAGTTATTAAGTAGGTTAATTTCTATCTAACATAATGCATTTTTTGTTTTTATTTTATTTTAAAATTTGTACTAGATTTTATTATATCTACATATAATTATTTTAAAACGTAGGAGTCTACCTTGGCAACTTGTACTAGATGTCCGTTGTACATCTGTGGAGTGGGGCACTGGTGACCTGTATTACAGGTTTTTTTAAAACCTATCTCAGCACACAGTTCTACACAAAACAGGTTTACCTGGCTCATCTTACTACATTACATGTGTACTATCCGTTAATTAGCCTATGCTAATGTGCTATGTGACCTTTTGTGTGGAAAAATAAATCATTTTATTATTATTATTATTATTATTAATGTATTCTAAGTAGGTATATAATCTTAATATAATCATTATTATATCACAATAATAAAATAAGTGTTAATATTGACATAATTAATTATTATTTTATTTGCCATTTAATATAGAAATGCCGCCAGTGTCTTGGAGAAGTCCCCTCAGGCAGTGATCTTGATCAGCTGAGCTATCTATAGATTGTTTTAATTGATCCTTGAATAGCTGAACTGTTTCACATGTATTTTATATTATTGTTTAATATTCTGTACATAGATGTATTTAATTTAAATTATATTATAATATATTGCATAACTTTACTTACCTATGATATCACCCATGACAGCAGCACTTTGTAACTTGTCATATAAAAAGCCAACAGCAAACTAACACTGTATCTAGTAGGTAGTAAGTATAGAAAGTTGATCTGAACTGAAAAAAAAAGGTGATGAGATGAGGTCTTGAATCAAACCGTGAAGTATGCACCTATAAAATTATGTAGCTGGTCCTAATGATCAAAGTTATCTTAGAACTCGTAGATGGCTAGGTATGTAAGTAGATGGTACAATCGCCGCTTGAGCACAATGGGACGGAACCTAGACAGACTAAATAGGATAAACCAGTTCTCGAGCGAAGTGTATTAGTCATACGCGAAAGAAAAACTTGAGAAGTGCGATCAAGACGTATGTACCTACTTACATGTGTTGTAGTATCAAGAAAATCAACAAAACAAAACACTGTTCAAATAGCTAGTAAACAACGAAAAATTAAATGTTGGTAGGTACAGTAAACACTATAATATAATATAATCACTTTCTAAACAGTACTATGCGTCAGCATCCTATATTTTATGACTATATGGAATAAATAATATTACAGAAT
Organism: Lampropteryx suffumata; assembly: GCA_948098915.1. NCBI lineage: Eukaryota > Metazoa > Arthropoda > Insecta > Lepidoptera > Geometridae > Lampropteryx > Lampropteryx suffumata. Next base: position 5,930,547 of record OX402548.1, on the reverse strand, counting down.
ACTGCAACAAGCAAAGATAATAAAAATAATGTAAACAAACACTGAACTGAATCACTCACTACATCATTATGAATTTATGAAAGACCATAGATTATATTTAAGTCAATGCAAACATAAGAGGCACGACGTGTTTCTTGAGTTTGAGTGGTCTTCCAACGAATTTATACTTCACTTAGATTAGTTATCCATGTAATTTTCCACCTAAATTAAAAAGAAAATATTCTTAAAACAACAGTGCAAACCACATCATTGCTTTTCGATTCATCCAAAGGATAAATTTCGTACCTATTAACATAAATAACAAAGTACTCTGTGCCTATTATGTAGGTTGATGCCACAGACGGATACACAAAGAAACTGTGTAGGTAGGTACCTACATAAAGAAATATTTTTATAAGTATAATACAAATAAACGATACATAAACAGAAGGCTTTACTTATATTCTCGAGCCGTACGGTCTAATACGTAATGATGGTAAAAGCCCGATGGTAATTGTATGAATGAGATTATTAAGATTAAAGTTTTTTAAACTTATACGGGATACGGGATAACGGGATGTCGTGGACATCCCGTGACCACGACAGAGTGTAAACCTGTCGAAACGTCGGGAAAAATAGGTAAATAAACGCGATAAATACCCGTAAATAATTTATAATAATTATTATGATTATCAGGGTCTTTCCTTTGTAGGGCGATAAAATACCTACTTTAAAATAGGTAGTTAGCATTTATATCCAATCAATTAGTAAAAATAAACTCAGTGGAATGGTGTGCATTGCCCTATCAAAATGTTGACGAATTTCAACAGTTTTTGCTGACTATGGCGAAACATTAATGTCAGTTTACACGAGCTCTAGACATGTGACAAATTTAGATATTAACCAAAAATTAGTGCGTCAAGCCATCTCGCTGTGCTGAAATTTTCAGCAATAACAAGCGACTGGTTTAAGAAATATGTCAAAAACCCATAATCTAATATAACCCGGTCTATGTTAAAAGACTATAAAAAAGTAGTGCCATAGTACATAACAACGACCACCCTAAATTGTTAGCGTTATAATAAAAATCGCCATGTTTACCATAGTATTAGGTTGGGGAAAAAGTCTTTTCGCATTATAGTATGTATGAACTTGTAATAAAATCTCTTTGGCTATACTATTTGTATCTGGCTGGTTTTGGTATCATTAAAAGTTTAAATTTTAAAGAACATAATTCCAAATTCAATGTAGGAAAATGTGTGATTTTTATTTGTTTTTCGTACTGTCAAGATGAGTGCATCTAATGAAGAAATTCGATACATTTTAAAATTTTACTACAAAAAAGGTAAAATGCAACGCTAGCCTCGAAAAAAATTTGCGATGTTTATGGACCTAGTGCAGTGTCTGTGAGAGTAGCACAAATTTGGTTTAAGCGTTTTCAATCCGGAAATTTTGATTTCAAAGATGCACGTCGCTCTGGTCACCCTGTTACGGATAAAATGGATGCCATTTTTGTAAAAGTGGAGCAAGATCGGCATATCAGCAGTTACGACGTAGCTGAAGAACTGGGAATTGACCACAAAACAATTTTGGCGCATTTGAAAAAAACTGGGTACACAAAAAAGCTCGATATTTGGGTACCTCACGAGCTCACTGAATGAAACCTAATGAACCTAATGAACTCTACTGCAAACAACTGATGAGATTAAAGCATTAAGTTGAGAGAAAGCGGCCGGAATTAATCAAAACAAGGGGTGTTGTTTTTCATCATGATAACGCTAGACCTCACACATCTTTAGCCACTCAGCAAAAATTCAGAGAGTTTGGCTGGGAGGTGTTAATGCATCCGCCGTACAGTCCTGACCTTGCACCTTCCGATTTCCACCTGTTTCGGTCTCTTCAGAATTCTTTAGGCAGTGTCAAGTTAAAATCACGAGAGGACTGCCAAAACCACTTGTCGCGGTATTTTGATCAGAAGTCCCAAAATTTCTATAGCAATGGGATCATGTCCCTACCTACAAGATGGCAAAAAGTTATCGAACAAAATGGTACCTAAATACTTTAGTTAAATGTAAATAAACTATATAAAAAAATGTGTTCAATATTCTTAAAAAATACGAAGAAACTTTTTCCCTAACCTATTATAAGTTCTAATAGCATTACAGTACCGCAACGTTTCTTATATACGAATGTTCGGAATCTTCAGCCCATCTTATATTCTTTCATTTCTTTTATTTTAGACATTTCTGACATGACACCAAACAGGTATTATGTATTTATGCATACACTTGTAATTTAATATTTACACATAAACAGCAAAATTTTAATCATGAATATAGGCTACATTGCAAAGTAAATATTTCATCGTTCTCACATACCAGCAGGAAAAATAAAATTTGATTAATAACATGTGCTAATATTTCAATTTACCTATATAAGTGAATGTACATTTTACAATCAAGTATAGTATGTAACAAAAGAGCGTCACCGGCATAAATTATAAAAAAAACGAAGTCAAGCGTCTGAAAAAAATAAAACACGAAGTTAATCATATGTACTTAGATGCTTTATTATTAATAAGGTGTCCAGTCTCCTCCGTTGTCCATAATGACCTTGCATCTTTGTGGCATACTTTCGACTATATTTTCTGCGTATTCACGGGATAATGACTTCCATTTGGCCTTTAAATTGCGAGTAAGCTCGGCGGCAGTTAGGGTTTTTTTTCCTCGAAGTTTGAGTTTCATCAACGCCCAAACGATTTCAATTGGGTTTGCGTTAGGAGATTGTGAGGGACAATCCAAAACCTCGATGCCATTATCTAGTTTCCAGGCGGTGCATAGGTGCTTCGGTGTTTGGGGTCATTGTCTTCTTGTAATATTCATGATTCACTTGGGCTTGGGAACAGCCTTCGGGCAGATGGTAATAATGCTATCTGGTATGTTTGGTTCAACTTTACAGCATTTAGAGAAGCGATTTGAACTTGCTTACAAACATGCATGTTTGGGGATTACCGGGTGTTTAACAGTTCGTTCGACAAGTCTATTATCGGCAGTGGACCAAGCACGAGGTGTGATACTAGTTGCCCAAAACGAAGCTTCGTCTGAAAAGATTATCTTGTCCCAGTCGCGGTCTTTGTTTTCTTGTGCCCAGGCCATTCTTTTTTCAACGTGTTTTTGTGAAAGAAATGTTCTTCAATGTGCTTCGGTATTTTAACTTAATCTCCACTAAACGTCTTCTAATTGTAGCTAGAGATATATTTAGCCCTTTTTTCAACAGTTTTTCTTGTGCAGATCGCAAAGATAATCGTAGATTTTTCAAAAAAAGTTTAGTTATCCGTTTATCCTCGGCGGACGACGTCTTTCTTGTTGTACCACGTTCTGGTAGGTCACCGACGTGTTTTGTTACTGAATATCGGTTTACCCACTTGGTCACGAACGCCTTTGATTTTTTCATATACTTTGCTGCCTGGACACGTGACATTTTGAGTCCTTTCGGATGCGAACAAAGGAATACTGCCTCCGCTATGAGGCAGTATTCCTGAGGCAGAAGCATACGCGGCACTCATCTCGGGAAGCGTGCGCTCTGTACGAAGTGAACGCAAGAACGCAAGAACTATTTTTTTCAACGTTTTGCGTCATGGGCAAAACGTTGGGCTACGTTGGTTTAATTATAAGCCTGCCAAACCATTTATTATTTTAAAGCTACGTCCATTATTTCAAAAAAATCTTGCTGGAGTAACGTTGCAAACGTTCCCCTAGCAAAATCTGTTTTTTGTCCATAACTTTTTTCCTGTGGACGCACAATTATGAAATTCGTGCACAATTACACGAAACAATGCTCTAATTATCTGCATACTCAAAACCCTGAAATTCGTCAATATTTTGCTAGGGCAATGCACACGAAAATAGTACAATTTCTGCAGTAGCGCAACATAATTTTGATCTCATTAACTCTTCTGAAATTCAGTCTGGCAGCACTGGCGGAAGTTATCTCTCATATGTCAAATGGCGGAAATTATCTGTCATATGGGAAAAGAGTGAATGAGTAATGGACAGGATTTGTCTATGGGAGGGAGTGCCCTGTCTGTTGCGTTATCCTCTTGTTATTGTGAATTGCACCGTCCGATCGCGGGTCGCTTCATCTGTATCGCAATTGGCGCGAAAAATGGCCGCTTGCGGCGGTACCACAAAAACCCGGTTTCTCGTGTTTTTTTCTATAAACCCTATAGAAAACCTGAATATATTTCGAATGCAGTTGAATCTATTTTAGTATTTAAAAGTTTATTCTAGCGTATTGTAAATATGCTGTCCTCGTTTTAGTTCAAGAATCAATAAACTTTTACCAGTTTGTGTGAAAATAACATAAACAGTTGAGAAATTAAACGATTATAAAATGTGTTTGTATATTATAATTATTTCTTACATTATTGCGTTAGCATCCTATTATTTTGTGGTCGCGGCAGACTGCACTGAATACTGACGATCACGATCCTACGATACTGCTGGTTCAGTTCAGCAGCCAGTGTTGCCAGATCCAGCTCGGTCAGTCCAAGTCGCCAAAATTCAGTTAAAACTAGCCTAAAATTGCTCAGTTTTATTTTTTATATTATATTGTAGCCTTAAATCGCCCAATTCTTGTCTACTTATAAATGAAAATCGCCATCGCCTAATACGACAATAGCATTTTGACAAACACGATTTTACTCACGTATTATTTTGTCGATGGAGGCACAGACATTCGAACTGAGGTCCACACTAAGTCGAAGGTCTAGTACCAGCACCAATTGTTTCTGCCTACCTTGACAACTCCTCCCCCTCTACCTACACACAGGACCCGCGCTGCGAGATACGTCACCCGTAGTGCAAACGGTGAACTCTAGCGGGCTTATTACCAGAGGTCCATGGTTCTATTGTTTTAAGTTTCCCAAAGGGTCCATTAAAAATATTTATAGAATTTGAAATATTCTTACATTAACTCTCAATAGGTCCATGATATTTAACTAATGTACAGTCAGTATAAAAAATACAAGAGAGTATTTCATTAGTTAGTGAGTCTTAGGGCCTTATCACATTGGCGGTTTGCAAACGTTTTCAAAGCGGAGCGGGCGCGCAGCAAACACGCCACGAGTGCGCAGCGAACACGTCGCGGGTGCGCAGCGAATATGCAACCTATTCGCCGCCTGAGCGCGGCGAGTTCGCAACGTACAATTGGATTGGCTTCATACGAGAAGTGTACAAAATGGCGTCCGCGACGCTAGCGAGTTCGTTGCGCGTCGGCAACGTTTTCGCTGCGTGTCCGCGCGCGACGTCTTCGCTGCGCGTTCGCCACGTTTTCGCGCACTCGTTTCGTATTGAAAACGCTCGTAAACCGCCAGTGTTTATATGATAACGCTCTTAGTCTAAAAACCCACACGCTGCATCTGTTCAAATCTTGCCACAGGAATGTTAGTGGCAGTCATATACCCATTACCAAGGTCTATAAAGAGGCAGTAAAACAACATGTACATGCTGGTAATGACCTGATGACACTCCCACTTTTATGAAAAGTTTTTTTTTTTTGGTGGTAGGTGTGAAAAAAGAAACACTTAAAAATTTGTATTCTCCTTTAATTATTGTGTAAAATATAGTTATCTTGACAAAATAGCAGATATTTATGTACAATTATATAGTTTAAAGTACAGTACCTGCCGTAAAGTGTTTTCTCCATCATTACATTACTCTAACACAAGAAAAAACAACCCTAGTAATAAGCACTTGTTCCTGTCACTGACATTACAAAATGGAGGATATAAAAGTGATCCAAGGCTCTATAGCTCAAATGCAGGCTCACTTCACTGAGCAGATGGCTGTATATGAATGTAAGCTGCAAGGGCAGTCTCCGACTTTAGCTTCTGTAGCAACTTTGGCTACTCTCCATGTTCAAGTCGTTTGTCTTGATGTCCCTGAGAGCTTTGCAGGACCAAATTCAGGCTACTGCCCTGGCTGTTGATCAGCTGGAAATGCTGAGCCGCCGCAAGCATCTGCTTTTACATGGTGTGCCTGAAAATAGGAAAGAGGACATTACTGCCACTGTGGTAAAGGTTGTAGCGGGTCAGTTTGAGTTGGCTGGTTTTGCCGCTGGTGCCATAGGATGGGTCGCCTGACATCTGACCGATCTAGACCGATTCTTTTGAAGCTGCGGGATGTATCCGGAACAAGATATGGTTTGCCAAGACCAATCTCAAAATACTGGGCTAACTCTTTCAGAGTTCTTGACTAGGGCGCGCGATGAAGTGTTCATGCAGGCTAGGCAACGTTTTGGCATCACTAAAAGCTGGACTCGTGAGGGAAACGTCTACATGGTCGGACCAGATGACACCAGACATCGTGTTGGCTGTCTCGCGGATCTTGATAAATTATCAAGCTCGCAGACGATGGCATCGGAAGCAACTGCGTCGACATCATCTCCAGTAGCTGCAAAGCCCGTTGCTGCGGTCAAGCAGACTGCAGCAACGAAATCTAAGCGTACTGTGGCGTCGAAGAAGTAGACTGTTTCCGTTCCTCATTCAGTGCTAAGCAAAAACACCGGTTAAACTTTAGTTTCCGGGAACACGAAAATGAAGGGGGAAAAAAAGGGGGGGGGGGGGGACATTTTATCAGATTTGAGGTTAGAAATGTTTTATTATTTTCTCGTAAACTAAGGATTTCCTCATGTTAAAAGTGTATAAATATGTAATCAGAAAGCAAAACCCTACCAGATTTGAGCCTTTTCACCCTCCAATTCATGTTCCCGGAAACTAAAGTAGTTAACAGATAGACAGCTGATGAACTGACGTCAAATGTCTTGTAATTTATTTTTCTTGACTGTCAGTGTCAGAAATTTGAGGGATATGACTCTTATTTTACGGAAATTAAGAATCTAATATCGATAAGATAAGGCAAAATATTAGACAATAGATTAATAGATAGACAATAGATAAACTCGTACGTAGAGTACTTTACATGATTTTTTGTGATTATGCTTGAACTGTGATTGTTAATGTTTAAGTATAGGTATTTGTATTAGATTGATATTATTTAATTTAACTTTTAATGACTTAAGTGAGTTCTTTAATATTTTTTTATAAATAAAGAAAAGTCCTGATTTATTTATCTATTGTCTAATATTTTGCCTTATCTTATCGATATTAGATTCTTAATTTCCGTATCTTCTTAGTTACTTTTATTGCTTACTGTCCCAAACAATTTCATGGACCCGTTTTGAATGGAAATATTATTAAATTTAAAATGTCGTTGCCCCGTTGGGAATCAAAGTATCAAACTATTTTGAAAACAGTGTAGTCGTGGACCTCTGGGAATAAGCCCTAGAGCGGCGACGAGAGAACCTCGGATCAAACTCACCCAGAGATTCTCTAGATGAATCGAAACAGTGTCGATGCCTCCATCGACAAAAAAATATGTGAGTAGGTACTTACTAGCTTACTTAGCTATACTTAGCTTTTTATTACTTAGTAAAAAATATCAAAATTGTAGATTTGTACAGAATAGTATAAAATAAGATAAATACATGTGAAACAGTTGAGCTTTCTCAAGACCGTTTAAAACGATGTATAATAAGCTCACCTTATCCAGATCACCAGAGGTATTGCCATATTGAATGGCAATGCTAATACGTTTGGTCAGATAGGAGCCAGCTCTTGGGTTACGCGAAAATAACCTACTCAAACGAATTAATCTAAATAATATATTTTTATAAATACTAAAAACCGGCATCTTAACACTTAATATAAAACCAATTAAATATCTTCCTACTCTATTTGCAATACATGATATTTTTTTCATCATTCAAAGCCCCTGGTCAACTGACAAGTTCCTATTTAAATCTGTGTCGCCAATGCAATTCCTTATTTGCAATATGTCAGTTTGAAAATAAAAGTTCATCTGGGTATCTGCAAAGCCCATGACCTGATCAAGTTTCTCAAAAACGTTCAAAATGGTTAGCTAATGTACCTTTCAATAGAGGTTTCAGTAGAATAACAAATAATAAAAATATATTAGTAAAAAAAACTGTAATTTTCAATGACTAGGTAAATGAATGAATATTTTGTTTCAGTAAATTTTGTATCTACATAATATCATGATTATGTATATAAAAAATCAATCGGATAGGCATAGCCTAATATCGCCACTTTTTTTACTGTAATAGCTTAAACGGCTTGAGATTGATCGCCGGGACACTCGTCGAGATAGCTTAAAAGGCAATACATATACTTACATAACTTAACCTGGCACCAGTGCCAGGCAGGCACAGTCTAAAAACTATTAAATAAAACTCAGTCAGTCGTTACAGTACGGACGGACATAACTATACATACCTACAACAAATTTACAAACATAATGTTAGTGACACACCTATGCATCCCTATGCACAACGTCGCCATATTCATGTCATGCCTCCGTTTCAAACAGAGATCATCAAAGGTCTGGAAATGTCTTAGAGTTTGGAGTTTGCAAATAAATAAAAAATACATATTCAAAAGATTTAGAACTTGACTCTTTTAATAAGCATCATCTAATATTGATTTGGATGATAAAACTAACACACTTAGCTGTCTTTCTTCACTGCCTTCAAGTTTTTAGTCAGTGTACTGGAATTGATGTTAAAAATAGCATTCTAGCTATTACTTCTTATTACTAATTCTTACTTCTTATTATTACTGTGGGAAGCGACAATATCGGTCGAAACATGATAGTTCCAATAGTTGACGAATTAATACAGATAATTGGTCATATTCAAACTTTTCCACTGCTTCTTGTTCTGTTCCTTCCTTGTGGAAAGAAGCCTACATAATTCCCCTACCAAAAAAGTCCAAACCCAATGCTACTGATTATCGTCCATTTTCCATCCTTCCATTCCTATCCAAGGTCCTTAAACGCCTCATCCATAGCCAGCTTAGTTCCTTCCTTATCGCAAATAATCTACTTAATCCTTTACAGTCCGGTTTCCGAAATGATTATAGTACTGTAACAGCACTTGTTAAAATCACCGACGACATACGATCAAGCATGGAAAACAGTCAGCTTACTGTTTTGACGTTACTAGATTTTAGTAACGCGTTCAACACTGTTTACTTTGACATCCTACTGGGTCTGAAATGCTCACTTAACATATCTCCATCGGCGACTGACTGGTTTCGCAGTTATATGCAAGGGCACTGGCAGCGGGTACGTGTTGACGATACGTATTCGTCTTGGTGCTGCACTGCAGCCGGTGTACCTACCACAAGGTGGCGTTCTTTCATCTCTTCTATTTGCACTCTTCATTAACTCTATATCTCAACAGCTAACTTCTTCCTATCGCCTTTATGAAGACGATCTTAAAATATATAGACAAGCTCCCCTTGATAAGCTGAATTATGCTATTGGCAACATCAATAATACCTTGTCTTGCATCAGTAATTGGAGCAAGGCCTATGGACTAAAAGCTAATCCTGTGAAGACTCAAGTCATCATTATAGGAACTTCTCGAACAGTTTCCAAAATTGATTGGTCAACACTGTCTCTTATTACTTTTAATGGTGTAACTGTTCCTTTTTCTGAAACTGTTAAAAACCTGTTAGTTAAACCTTGATAGTTGTTTGTCGTGAGGTCCACAGCTCGAACTCGTGAGCCGAAAACTGTTTGCTTCCGCTGGTTCGCTTCGGAGGTTGCGTAACTTTCTTCCCACAGCTACTAAAATTGCACTTGCATAATCTCTCCTTCTCTGGTCTTAGATTACGCTCACTCTTGTTATCTCGATCTCACGGAAGACTAGTTCAACAAGCTTGAACGTCTCCAAAATGTCGGTATTAGGTTTATTTACGAACTATAAGCTAAAGTGGCTTCAAAGGTATCCAATACTGATAAACTATGTTACTTAAGTTACAGAAATAAAACATTTTGTATTAGTATTTTGTTCAACATCCTCCACAATCCCTCGACTCTCTATTACTTGAAGGAACGTTTCGAGTTCCTCCAATGTGAGAATACTCGAAATCTTCGATTCTTTAAAATCCTAATATAATTTAGTGCACCTCGACACATATTCCATTGAAGTTGAGCTCCTCTCCATCCAAAGGTTGTCTGGAAGAATCGCTCCCTTAGCAATAAGACCGCCCATTGTACATATATTTTTATGTATTCTCTGTTGTCAAATTGTTAAAGTAATAGTTTTAACGTGTACAATAAAGTGTTTTCATTCATGCATTCATTCACACATGGATCTTTCTCCCTCTGAAGTTAGCTGCAAAAAGGGATTGCGCATGTACTGTTGTGCAGATAATTGTTGGCTACATACAGGTGTTGAAGCCCGATACGAAAATAATCACAAATGTTTAGAGCCTGGGTTAGGTTAGGTCCTACGTACCTACTTTTTATATAAACAACTCAAAAAATATTTACTTATTATATTTTGATTTGAATGATTATTAATAATGCGTATTTTTTTATTGTATTCTGACAATAAACGCGAAACTCAACATTTACTGAAAAAAGATAACAACTATCAAAATTAATAACAAATACTCAACCAAACCGCTTAAAATTAATAACAATTAGGTTCAACAAAAATTATAACAAGGCTCGAAATTACAATTTGCTTTGTTATCGAGTATATTTGTGTAGTTATTTATACCAACTCGGTAAGTGAGATAAGACGATGCTGCAAACATGTGAAGTTAAGGATTGGCGATTAATCATACTGCTGGTGCTGTTCGATTCATATGTAAAACTCGATATTTGAAACGATCGAACAAGATCGTTACTTTTTTATTATTGTACGTTATATTTTTGTCCTATTTTTATGTTTCATATTTATTTAGAAGTGAAAACTTCTTTAGAATCGTTGTGATTTGGAAGTCGATGAAACGAAAAAGCGACAGTAAAAAGAGACAGACACATAAATTCATAAGATTTAACGTGGGAGAAAATGAGATAGGAAGCATTATACAATGTTTCTTAGATTCGTGATTCTCTTTGTGCTCAACATTTTTGAACGTTTTAATTCTACCACGTGTGAATTGTACACATGTTTTTTTTTTAAATTTGATTTCGCTATAAATTTAAGCTATACATGTCAGGTTTAAAATATACTAACTTTCTAATGCATATGCTGTCAAATATTTTATTTGCGTACCTAGACATTACTACTATGTACTATTTACCTACTTAGTTAAAACACCTTTCTTTATTGCCATCAAATATTCTATTGTACCTTGGAAATAATACGATTATCGACTAAAATAGTTTAATTAATCGTCATTTTTAGATTGTTGTTAACTGTAGAAAAATCACGTCCCTAGCCCCCTCCGCGCCTATCCTCGTCTTCGTTTGCCTCCAATTTGTAGTGTATACGTAGTGTATCTATATCGCGACAACATCATGTCCTCATTCTGCCTCATTCGTAGAACGAACAAAACATAAACAAAACGTTGTCTAGCTAGTTGCCATACCATAGAGAAATTCTACATTATTTTAGTCTGTTTCATTACATAGAGATGATTATAATCTAGTCACATAGTCAGTCAAATAGTATAGAATGCCTAATAGCTATAAGCAGATAGTATAGGTTTCAGTTCAGTTCAGTTCAGTCAGTGTTCGATTTCGAGTTCTGTCTGCTGTTTGTTCTGTTCTGTCTGTTTGCTTTGGTCTGTATTCTGCACTGCAAGTTCAGGCGGGCTGTTTATGTTTATCTACATCAAAAATTATTTTGTTTTTAATTAGTTTTTACATGGTTTACTCTTTCATTAATAGTTTTGTGAACAGTAGTCTTAAGTCCAATCATCCTGATTGAATAATTTGTTATCTTGGTCGCTGACATGGATTGTTGGATTGGTAAGTCTGTGAAAGAGAGCAAATCAGGCTAACAAAGTCTGACGCTAAACGTTTATTGATCGAGCGAGCGAAGCGAGCAAGGATATATGTGGAAACTTAAGATAAGGCCTTGTATGATCCTATGTTTGTTTGCTCGACTTTAATTTTCGAACCATATTGGATTCAATCTGCATAAAATTTGATAGATTGGAAATCAGAAATGAGCTGATAATATGATAAACCAAATTCGGCAAGGGGTTGATAAGTGCGGTGTCATATGAAAGTGCTTTGTTTGGTGTAGGTACATTCCAAAACGATTTGAGCTAGGATGTAATGTTTTTAAGATACAAGTTGAAACTAAACCATTTTACTTTTATATGCTAGAGTTTCATTGACTTTATAAGCCTGTACTTAAATTGAGACTAGTTGATATCTGATTTCAATAGACATATTTTAGTTTCAAAAGTTTAATTAGTAATTTCTTGAATAAAACATTCTATACCAAGTAGGTGGGTATTTGTGTAGTTATGGACAAAGCAAACTGAAATAATGATGGAGCCAGAGTGCTGTTCTGCTAAACGTTTCAACAAATAGGTTGATTGAGCTGAGTCTTGGCATGCCTGTCAAGAATGATAATGTTATACCTATTAAGTTGACAGCTAGCTTCTAAGTCAGTCAAGTAGGTAGAATACTAGTGATGTAACAATCTCGAAATTTTTCAAACCGACTCAAATGGGTTAAAAAATATGGAAACCGACTTGTAAATCGAACCACAAAAATCTATGTAAACCGGGTTGAAACCGAGTTACAAACCGAAATGACAAAGTCAATGCGATGAACCAGTTCATATTGCTCATGCTATAATTTTATGATAAGGAAACGGGATTATGAATACAAATTTAATTCATTCATTTCTGGTAGAGACCAAGAACAAATGAAAATCGACTTTGTCAAGTCAATCTCTTTTTCATATTTTCATAGTTCAGCACTATGAAGAGGTAAAATAAAAATAAAAATTTAAATCAAAGCTCTTTATTTGTACATATTTTTTTATTGAGATCAAGAAATAATTTGTACAAAATTTGTACTGAAGGTAGTTCACTATTGTTTTTCCACTTCTAATAAAATTACTACTACTAAACCGAAATATAATAGAATGACCTCCCATATAATGCAATGATCTGGCTTGACTAATGGTCTTTTAATTATAAATAGGCCGTAAAACACTATCTAACTAAAAATAACAAAACACTAAACACATACATACACTCGCTGCACTTGCTCAACCACAACTACCGAAGTACCGACTCGCAGGGCCGCGCCGCGCCGTGCGTAAGTGGAAGAGAGACAGCGATAAACAAACCACTCGCTCACCTCAGCTCGTCCAGCCAGATCGGTTCGACATAGGTTCAAACCGACTTGCACGGTTTGGACCCAAACCGGGTCGTAACATCACTATAGAATACCATGTGTTTGGGCTTATTTTGGATTCTTCGTATGTCATTTTATGAAGTAATTTAAAACTTCTGAATTAAAAAAAATTTCTCGTTTTATTGCATGTTTTATTCAGTAATCTTAGCGAAATTTTTATGAATAAATTGTAACTACATAGGACAAGTATGAACAATTGAATTATAAGTGTATTATGGTGCAATGTGATTTGAACGACAAGGAATCCAGGGAAAGTTCTATACTGCTATTCTGCGAAGTATGCCAATAAGTAATTTAACTCTAATTTATTTTTATAAAGTTAACTATGTTTAAGAATGTGTCTAATGGTTTGGTTAGCTTAAGTCTTCTCACTATGTCCATGTTGTCAAGGAACTGCATTGCCTCGACGTTCACGAGATGAAGTCAATGGTCATGGGGCTTCATTGTATTTAATAATAACTAAATCGACAAAGTCTATGTTAAGGTCTTCCTTTCTTACGTACTAGTACTTTGTTTCGGTACATATAGACAGACAGGCATAGTTACTTCTGCGCGTGAACCCAAACATACCTATTTTGTCGCGAAATTATTTTTTACAATTATGATATCTCCTAAGATGTTGATTCAAATCAAGTGATATCAAGGACAATTTTGTTCACAATAATAACAATAATGATTACATATTTATTTGGATAAGGATTAATATTATGTTGATAAAACTCCTTCGCAAACAATGCATTAATTTTGAACAAAAATGATACCATAGAGAAGGTTATAGTGAGTCAATCTTAAAAGGTAGGCATAACATAATAGGTTGGGGAAAAAGTTTCTTTTTTTTAAGAAAATTCCAAACATTTTTTAATATAGTTTATTTACATTTAACTAAAGTATGTAGGTACGATTTTGTTCGATAACTTTTTGCCATCTTGCCATCAAAATACCGCGACAAGTGGTTTTGGCAGTCCTCTCGTGATGTTAACCTGACACTGCCTAAAGAATTCTGAAGAGACCGAAATAGGTGTAAATCTGAAGGTGCAAGGTCAGGACTATACGGCGGATGCATTAACACCTCCCAGCCAAACTCTCTTAATTTTTGCTGAGTGGCTAAAGAAGTGTGAGGTCTAACGTTATCATGATGAAAAACCACACCCCTTCTGTTGATTAATTCCGGCCGCTTTCTCTCAAATTCTTGCTTTAATCTCATCAGTTGTTCGCAGTAGAGTTCAGAATCGATGGTCCTGCCTGGTGGTAACAGCTCATAATGAATAATTCCCTTCCAATCCCACCACGCACACAGCATCACCTTGTTGCGAGTTAACCCGGGTTTCGCCACAGTCTGTGAAGCCTGACCGGCCTTTGACCACGACCTTTTTCGCACGTTCTTGTCGTACGTGATCCACTTTTCATCACCAGTTATCAGCTTCAAAAATGGTTCGGGTTTCATTACGTCGTAATAAAGAATCACAAATGAGTACACGGTTCATTAGGTTTCTTTCAGTGAGCTCGTGAGGTACCCAAATATCGAGCTTTTTTGTGTACCCAGTTTTTTTCAAATGCGCTAAAACTGTTTTGTGGTCAATTCTCTCCTCAGTCACTCACCTCAGCCCAATTACGTAACTCAACGTAGTAAGACACGCACGGGTTCAGGCAGCTGCCCTTGCCTCTCAGCCAGTAGTATACGGGATATCATTCGTGAGGAGCTTCAGAACACTTTTAAAAAACATGTCAATCCCCAGCTCGTCAAAGTTCGTAATGCAGTGTCTTCTCTTGAAGCATCACTCTCATACTTCAACGAGGAATTGGAGAAAATAAAGACAGATCATGCTGTATAATCTAAATTGTTGCATGGTGTAAGCAAAGATAATGAAGCTCTGTTAGCTGAAAACCGGTCTCTTTCAGCACGCCTGGCGCAACTAGATCAGCTCTCACGCTCCTCGAATATCGAAATACAGTGTGTTCTTGAAAACAAGCAGGAAAACCTACTTAACACTGTTGAGCAGCTTGGAAAAACTATAAAATGCCCTGTTGCTGAAAGTAACATTCACCATTGCTCAAGGTTGGCCAAGATGAATGCCGCTAGTCCTCGCCCACGCTCTATTTTAGTAAAATTTAGCAGCCCACGTCTACGCGACGAGTTTCTTGCAGCTACTAGCAAGTTTAACAAATATAACCACGACGAAAAGCTAAACACTAGCCACTTGGGAATCGGAGGTGACAAGAAGAGAGCCTTATACGTAGCTGAACATCTCACTGCAGAAAATAAGACTCTTCATGCCGCTGCCCGAAGCAAAGCGAAGGAACTTAACTTCAGATACGTCTGGGTACGTGATGGGCGGATTTTCATGCGCAAGAACGACGAATCGAACTATGTGCAAGTTAAAAACAAGGATATGTTAAATCAGTTATCATAATAACGCTATACTTGTTATTGTTACTAAAAGGCATGCTTACTAATCTTAGTTTTTATTATCAGAATGTTAGAAGACTGAGAACCAAAACTGTTCAACTATTTAAAAGTGTTGTATGTAGTGACTATGATGTTGTGGTTTTTACTGAGACGTGGCTGAACAGCAGTGTTTCTAATAACGAGCTTTTTGACGATCGCTATGTATTATACAGATGCGATCGCGAAAGTGGAGGATTCCATTATAGGAAAGAGGGTGGTGGCGTGCTAATTGCTATCTCTAAACGCTTTAAATCTTATCGTTTAGTCACCTGCGAATCTGATTGCGAGGACCTTTGGGTTAAGTTGGAGTTGTGCAATGCAAAAAACAAAATTGTTTACCTTTACATATGTGGTGTTTACATACCACCTCCAAATTCACATTTTCGAGCACTTTATAGACAATTCTAATCGTGTTTTGGAAAACCACAATGGTGATACAATCATCCTTGGTGACTTCAACTTGACTACACTAGTATGGAGGGAGACGCAAAGTGCCAAATGTACACCTGTAGTTTCTAATAGCTTACTGCACGGTATGTTGATCGACTTATTGTCACTTAACGATTTATCGCAATTCAACTCAAGCTTAAACAGCAAACACAGGAAACTAGATTTGATATTAACTACCCTGAATGTGTCTCAAATAGATGTATGTACTAAGCCATTAATTAAAATTGACGATCAACATCCACCATTAGAATTTTCAAGTACTCTCACCTGCCCCGAAAATTTACTTCCCAAACGCGACTATAAATTCCATTTTCACAAGGCTGACTACGAACTTATCTGAGTGATCTGAATAATGTTCATTGGGACGAAGAATTTGATGATTATAGTAATATCGATAATATGGTATCGGCTTTCTACGTAGTATTGAAATCTATAATAGCAAAGCATGTTCCGAAATCTAAACCACTTACCAAAAATATACACCCCATTTGGTTCTCCAAAGCGTTGATAAGATCGCTTAAAGAAAAACAACTCTATATATTAAAATATCGTAAATATGGTAACCCTCGGGACAAAATTGCATTTGAATTATTAAGGGAGCGATGTACCAAACTACTTGACCTCAACTACGCCAGGTATTTAGAGGGCTTAGAATTATCACTCAAATCGAACCCGAAATTGTTATGGAGTTTCATAAAGCACAAAAGAGGTAGCGGTAGCTCTTACCCTGCTCAGGTGTCTTCTGCTGATGGAGTTGCATTTAAGGGATCCGACATATGTGAACTCTTCGCTAAACAGTTTTCTTCTTTCTATAGTTTGGAAACATTCCCTATTCCTCCTGTTGATCACTAACTACCTCTCAACAATTTCTGTAACTACAACTCAGGTCTACAGGGTATTAAAAAGACTTGACACTTCGAAAGGAGCTGGTTCAGACGGGATACCTTCAATATTTATTTTTAAATGTGCTAGTGCTTTGGCAAAACCGCTCTCTATTATTATAAACAAGTCTCTAAGCTCTGGTGTATTCCCAATGACTTGGAAAGAGGCTCTCGTCTTACCCCTGTATAAGAGTGGCAATACCAGCAATGTCTGTAACTACAGGCCAATATCTCTCTTAAATGTTTTTGCTAAGGTTTTTGAGATGATAGTTAATCCGGTTCTGTCTTGGCACGTAAGACAATTTATTGCTTTGGAACAGCACGGCTTCGTGAGAGCCAGATCTACAGCTACTAACTTGGTGTCGTTTGTCGGGGACCTCGCTGAAAAAATGGATCATGGCAACTCATTAGACGTAATTTATACTGACTTCAGCAAGCCTTTCGACAAAGTCAAATATGATTTACTTTTAAATAAGCTATCTCAACATGGAATAGGCGGTGTTTTTCTAAAATGGTGTAGATCCTATCTCTCTGGCAGGAAATCAATTGTGGCTGTTGGCGGTCACTCATCTGAGTCTTTCATCGCTCAATCAGGAGTCCCTCAGGGATCCCACCTGGGCCCCATATTTTTTAATTTATTTATTAATGACATTGGGAAGTGCTTTCATAATTCTAAGTTTTATACGTTCGCTGATGATCTTAAGTTCTTCCGTTTCAGTTGATTCGGTTAGTGATAGTGCTTTGCTGCAACAAAATTTAGACAACTTGGTGTCTTGGTGTCATCTGAACGGCATGAGTTTGAATGGTGATAAGTGTTTTGTGATCCGCTTTACTAGGAAGAAGATCTCGACTACTCGATCTTACTTCATTGGCTATAAGGCACTTACAGAGGTGGATATTTGTGACCATATTCGTGATCTTGGAGTCATACTCGACAGCAAATTGCGTTTTCACCTCCATATTGAAAATGTTGTTAAGAAAAGTTTTAAAACTCTGGGCTTTGTCCTGCGCAACACCAGGGATTCCAACACTAAAATTGTCCTTTACAACTCCCTTGTGCGTAGCTCTCTCGAGTACTGTAGTATAGTATGGAACCCACACTATGACATGTCAAACGCTTGGAAGGTGTTCAAAAACGGTTCCTGTGGCACTTGTAATTCGGATATAATTTGGCAAAAAAATTACCGAATTACACTGACAAGCTTTGAAATTTCCATATGAAATCTCTACGCGATTGTAGAGCACTGCTGGACAACATGTTTCTTTATAAATTAATAAACAGTTTGATTGACACCCCTTATCTCTTGTCACAAATTAATATTTCTATACCTAGATATCTACCAAGAAATAATAAAAACAGTCCATTTGTCAGAAATAGTGCCAAAACCAATATAGGTCAATACTCTCCATTAAATCGAATTGTAAATAATTATAATAAGATTCATAACACTACTGTGTCATATTTCGTTAAGGTTCTCGATGAGGTGGTAATGGAAAGACATCTAGATATTGATGTATTTTCATGTCGCCTCAACACCTTTAAATTTGCTATAAAGTTGTCATTGATTAATTCTTAAATTCCTACTCAAATGTTATTTAGAAATTGTATTAATTATTTATCAAATATAATCTAATTTTATCATGTAATGATAAAATTAGATTAAAAATATCATGTCAATTATTGTAATTATTGAACAACATTGCATTGTCGTTTGCATCTGTAACTGAGGTGCCACTCAGAATTTAGTATAATTTTGTTTGTATAATTATATTTGGATGTGTTAGTGAATACCTTGTTGATGCAACTAATAAATAAATAAATTCCCAGTTCTTCAGCTACGTCGTAACTACTGATATGCCGATCTTGCTCCACTTTTTCAAAAATGGCATCCATTTTATCCGTAATAGGGCGACCAGAGCGACGCGACAAAATTTCCGGATTGAAAACGCTTAAACCAAATTTGTGCTACTCTCACAGACACTGCACTAGGTCCATAAACAAACAAACGCAAATTTTTTCGAGGCTTGCGTTGCATTTACCTCTTTTGTAGTAAAATTTTAAAATGTTTCGAATTTCTTCATTAGATTCACTCATCTTGACAGTACGTAAAACAAATAAAAATCACACATTTTCCTAATCTGAATTTGGAATTATGTTCTTTAAAATTTAAACTTTTAAAAATACCAAAACCAGCCAGATACAAATAGTATAGCCAAAGAGATTTTATTACAAGTTCATACATACTATAATGCGAAAAGACTTTTTCCCCAACCTAATACATGATTTTTGCGTAACTTAAACCGTTTACGCAGCGCATGCAACGGAAGCTCTCAAAAAGGAATATTTTTTCCTGTTTTTGCATCTTTTTCCATTTATGCGCTCGTATAGTGATGTTATAAAACCCAAAGCCTTCCTCGAAAAATGAACTATCCAACACAAAAATAATGTTTCAATTCAAACCAGTAGTTCCTGAGATTAGGGCGTTCAACTAAACAAACAAACAAACTTTTCAGCTCTTTACTTTAATGTATTAGTTACTAGCGACCCCCCCCCACCCCGGTTTCGCACGGGTGCAATGCTGATACTAAATATACATTGTTATTTAAGAGATAGATATATTGCGGACTCGTGTAGACCTTTTTAAGGTGTACAATACTGTAGTACATTATTTTGATCTATCACGTAGGGTTCAGCCAGCGTTTGCAATGTAAGCGCAAAAAAATGAGTTTATTTACGACATCACATTAGAAACCTCTAAAATAATCTGTGTTTCGCTACTATATTATGAATGTTTAATACATATAAAACTTTCTCTTGAATTACTTTATCTATTAAAAAAAACCGCTAAGCATCGTTCTAAGATCTAGGATCTAAGCATTCATCGGGATAGACAGACAGCGGGAGGCGACTTTGTTTTATACTATGTAATATTTACTTAGAGTTGACTTTGACTACGTTTGCTCACGATCTCGCTTGCTGATGCGGGCGACTCTTGACTTGAAGAGATAAATGTGGAGGCAAAGCACTTTGTTTGTAAGGGTGGTGTCTACCACCTGACAAAACTAGACTGACAAGGTATGGATGATACTGAGTGGTATTTGAGCTTGTCCTTTAAAAGTGGGGATGGTGGGATTATATCATGCATTTCCACATTCTCCAAATTGTATTCTAAATCCGAAAGGCAAGCAACTTTACGGTGGTGCTCGAACTATGGAACATAATTCTCAGCGTTTAAAATGCTTAAAATACCTGCCGGTACGGGTACCAAATCTGCAAGCCAAAAAATTAGGCAACGCTGGCGAAGTCCTCGGTCTCACGGCAGGATAATTAGTTAAAAGTAGCAGTAGCGACGATAGCAACGCGACAGCAATATCTTCGAATTCATACTTATGTCGTAAAAAAAAACTCTTTTACGCCAGTTAACCACTGCCCAAATACAGGAAATACGCTTCCAGCAGATAAATTAGCATACGAAAATTGTGTTTGACAGCAGTGATTGCACAAATCACGCCAAAAATTGCTAGTTGTCGCGAGTCACGTAATCAGGGTGCGGGTGTGCATAGTAAGGATTTTAATTTATCTGCGGTCTTGGTCTGAAAACCCTAATACTATCTATCATACATACTAATCTTCTCTAGTTTTGTTACAGATATTCAAACACAAAATAACCTGCAGTATGTGTTTATACCGGAGACTTCGGGAGCTGTAAAGCTGAAAGTTAAAGCGGATAATGATGCACACATCGCTCTTACAAATGGACCTTTCCAGAGTAATCCGATGACTGAAGTAAGCATATTTCATACTATTTACCTAGCCATGGACAAAGTTCTGATTATATGTACCTACTAAGTAACTAGCCCATTTAAAAAAATATGTAAATTGACCAAGCGCGTGTCTGACCACGTTCAGTGAAAGGTTCCGAAAACAGAAAAGACAAGACTAGTTGTCAGTCTCAATGTTATACATACAAAAGTTGCTGAGTTATATTATTTTTTATTAGTTTGACAAAGCCCTGTCGAATCTATAACCAGTACTGCTAGATCGAATGCAGGTCTCTAACAAATTCAACATCATCTATAATAGTTAGCTAACTACAAGAATTTAGTATGGAACTCTCATAATTTTTTAACGTATACAAATCAGGCTATATAATCAGGCGTATACAAATTCATAATCTAGGAAAGCTTTACTAGCTAGCCGTAATAACGTAATTTTCATATTATCGCAATCCTAGATGTAAACTGCTTGAACTCGATAATCTTAATTTTTCAGTTTTTATAATTGATTCATTAAAAACAATGCTTTCTTGATCGTGTTCATATAATTCTTAAAATAATTGAATAAGTTATACTAAGCATAGCTTGTATTATGATGACCTGTGGGGCGATTATGGAACTTTGATACTATCAAAACAATAGCTTTCAGTTACTATTGATGAATTGGTATTACGGATCGCTGCGATTTCTATCGGCTTCTATCGCTAGTTACAATGTGAAGTTGGTGTCAAACTAAAACTCGACCATGACTCGACTCGAACTCGCCAAGTACGATTGTGGTAGGAACCGTGTTTAGCGTACTAAGCATTTAAATACATCGTATATGATTGATTGAAATAATGCCTATTGCTAATCGAAATTGATAGACATTGATGCCGATTGCTAATCGAAACTGATAGACATTGATTGTATCAAGAGTTCCATAATCGCCCTACAGATGATTGGTATAATACTTACATAAGTATTTTGAAATACATACTTACGATATCTTATAACACCCAGACACATAACAAATACCTATGTTCATCACATAAATGTGTTATATGGGCGGGAATCGAACCCTCAACCTACAGCGCAGAAAGCAGAGCTACTAACAACCAACTTAGCTGTCAGGTCAAATATAATATAAAATATGATATCCGTATACATTTATTTACAGAAATAATTACAGAAATGTACAAAACAATATACAATAATATAAAATACACGTGAAACAGTTGTGCTATCTAAGGACCGTTTAAAACGATCTATAGATAGCTTAACTGATTCAGATAACTGCCAGAGGGCATGTTCCAGCGTTACTCGGCTAAACTCGAAATAAAACAATCATAAATTTATTAAAGAAACTGTGAAAAGTAATTATTTTTCACGTACATTTCTCAAAATAAGCCAACTTGCAAAGGGCCTCCATTCACGTTACCGAGCGAGAGGCAACTGCAAATGACGAAATAGTATTCAGTCCACTCGTCGTTACGTCGTCGTCATTCAACATTTAAAGTGACGATTAGCGCCATCTCGCTTTCGTAACGATTAACTTTCGATAATATCGATACGAAAATTTTAAATGCTGTGTCAAAATGTGTAATCTTTGAGTTACAGTAGTTTACATCTAAAGGTGTGATATTATTAGCCACACTCACACGACTCTATATATTTATAAAACTAATATCTGTATCAAAAAACTGTTCAAAACAGTTTGTTATAATCTTTAAAAGATATATCCAACGATATGTCACAAAATGCGGTAATGAGATATACTTAAGCAAAGTTCTATTACGATATCACTAACAGTCTGCGAGCTAGAGCTCTGATTAAGGTCGGACAGACAGACGGACATAGCGAAACCATAAGAGTTCTTTGTTGAACTCTGGATCTCTACTCTCCGGTGTTTTTCCAATGCTTTACTTGGATTATTTATTTATTTTCGTTTCATAATAAGTCAACATCATTTCAGATTCACATTGGTGGCTGGAATAACACCAAATCGATCATCAGAAGAGATCAGAGTGAACCTGATATGGTTAAAATCTTAACCGATAGAATACTAGATTCGAATGTATTCGTTGAAATATGGATACGTTGGCAGGACCGCCAGATATCTGCTGGCTTGAGGGGCAAACCAGCATTTATTTCATTTTTAGACCCAGACCCTCATCCCATCAACTATATTGCGGTGCGGACTGGATGGGGTTCTATTGGTTACTGGCAAATTGAAGGTAATATTAGGTATTACCTTTCAACGCATCATCATCATACACTATAGACCTGTATGTACCTTCCGCTGCGAATCTGTGCTAATCTTGTCCATCTGCATGATCCACACGCAGTCTGCGATTTTCTGCGACAGGCCCCTGCTCAACCCAGTTACACCACCAAGAGTCATCATCATATTAGCCCCTAGAAGTCCACTGCTGAACATAGGCCTTCCCAATAGATTTCGAGGAAGAACGATTTTGAGCCCTCTCCGTCCATCGATTTCCCGCGATCTTTACAATGTCATCAGTCTATCGGATCGGGATCATCCTACGCTTCGTTTCCCTGTCCTTGCTCGCCATTCGAGAAAATTTATTCCCCAACGGTTGTCAGTTCTGCGAGCTCTATGGCTTGCACATTGCCCCTTAAAATTTTGAGTGCTATGTCGGTGACATTGGTTTTTTTACGGATTTACTTGTTGCGGATTATATCACATAGTAAAACTTTCAACATACCTCTCCATAGCACGTTGCGCGACTCTTAGCTTGTGTAAGAGGCCAATAGTTTGCGACCAAGTCTCAGTTCCAAAGTCTCAGTGTCATATGGCAACAC
This sequence comes from Lampropteryx suffumata, assembly GCA_948098915.1. NCBI lineage: Eukaryota > Metazoa > Arthropoda > Insecta > Lepidoptera > Geometridae > Lampropteryx > Lampropteryx suffumata. The sequence goes on along the minus strand of OX402548.1, from coordinate 5,906,950 downwards.
GCATTGAACGCACTTTCGTCTTGAGGCTCTGCGGTCTGTGACGAGAACATGTGCCGTAATTTCCCAAACGCTGCCCATCCGAGTTGGATTGGTCGGCTGACTTCTTTGTCTAAGTTAGACTTGCTTATTTGAATCGTCTGACCCAAATAGACATAATGGTCTACAACTTCGATTATATCGCTCTCAACATGTACCGGTACGGGTGCAACATGAGCATTTGACATGATTTTTGTCTTGCTCATGTTCATTTTAAGACCCACCTGTTGAGATACGATATATACGATAAGGTTGCTGAGCATTGTGCCAAGGTCTTCCAGCGATGCCATGAGGACTATATCGTCGGCAAATCGAAGGTGGGTGATGTGTTCGCCATTAATGTTGATACCATGTCTATGCCAGTACAAGAGCTTGAAAACATCCTACAATGCAGAGGTGAACCGTTTCGGCGAATTAACATCTCCCTGTCTCACCCCTTTATGCAATGGGATTGGATTTGTGCTCTGGTCCTGGAGGCGGATAGACATGGTGGCGTTACTGTACTTCGTCAACAGACTTTGCCTAATAGACAAATCTCACGCGAACACTTAGGAACCTTGGTTGCACTCTATTGCGTTCTTTAACATTTATTAAAGAGACGCAAATCGCGTCGCATTGTATTGTTTTGTAGAGATCTGCGGGGCGAATATGGAATTCTGATACTATCAAAACTTTGATACTAATCGGTTTCAATTACTATTGATAAATTGGTATTACGGAAGGTTGATGTTGATTGTCATACATGCTTTCATATGAATAGAAAACCGAAAGTACGTAATAGTAATCCATCTTGTCAAAACTTGTTCTAATTACCTCAGTTAATTAATTGTTTTCCTCAGGGCGGCGTTCTATCTCCACTCCTTTTTGCAATATTTATTAATAGTATCTCTCAACATATTTCTTCGTCCTATCACTTATATGCAGACGATCTCCAAATCTACACTCACGCACCTTTATCTATGTTACACGAGGCGGTGGATGCCACTAATTTTAACTTACGTTGCGTTTCTAACTGGAGCAAATCATATGGTCTCTCTATAAATCCAGATAAAACGCAAATTATTATAATAGGTAGCTCCAGAATGATATCCAAAATTGACTGGTTCCATCTCCCTCAGGTGATCTTCGACGGCAAATGTATTCAACTGAGTGACTCGGTAAAAAACTTAGGCGTACACATAGACAAGCAACTTTCGTGGCGACCGCACTTGGCTGAAGTCAGTCGAAAAGTGTTTGCTGCTGGAGCTTCTCTCAGAAGGCTTCGAAATTTTCTCCCTACCGCTACTAAAATTGCGCTTGCACAATCCCTCCTTCTTCCAATCCTTGATTATGCTGACGCCTGCTATCTCGACATCACTGAAGAGCAACTTTATAAGCTTGAGCGTCTCCAAAATTACTGTATACGATTCATATTTGGTTTACGCAAATATGATCACATTTCTGAATTTCGCAATAAACTCAAGTGGTTGCCAATCCGTTTTCGCCGGAATTCTCACATTCTCAATCTTCTCTATAATATTCTGTTCTCTTCTTCAACTCCCTATTATCTCAAAGAACGGTTTGAATTTCTCCATCTCTCTAACCCTCGATCCTTACGCTCCTCAGAAACACATGAACTTAAAATTCCTGTTCACTCTTCTACCTTCTATGGAAAATCGTTTACAGTGCAGGCTGTCCGCTTATGGAACGCGTTGCCTGTAGATATTAGAAAGGCCAAGTCTCTCCCCATCTTCAAGAATATGGTCATGAAACACTATTTGTCGTACTGTTATACCTAATCATTTCTATATTGTTGATATCATAATATAAAACCTATTTTGGTGCTATGATTTTATGATTTTATATGTTTATTATTATACTTATTATGTATGTATGTATGTATTTATTTATATCAGTATTATATTTAGTTTATTTAAAGATTATGTAAGTAAGTATAGAATTATATTTGCCAAAACACCACACCAATATGCCCCTTCTCTGTTTATTGATAGTCCAATCCATCCAAAGGTTGCCTGGCAGAGATCGCTGTTAGCGATAAGGCCGCCCATTGTATTGCCTTTTATTGTAAAATTAGTGTCTGTGTATTTTTCTGTGTGGTATAACAATAAAGAGTTATCTATCTATCTATCTATCTAATTACAATCAAACTAATGATTGAAATTATGCCCATTGCTAATCGAAACTGATAGACATTAGTTGTGTCAAAAGTTCCATAATCGCCATACTGTTTATTAAGCGTGCTGTATTTCGACATGTCCATTGAAGACTGCAGTTTCATTTCGCTACGTTCTGCCATGCGTTTTAGTGTGTGCTCTGAGAGTTCTACCTTTGCGCTGGTTCTTACCGATCTTTGACCCAACGGCATGGACAATTTTCACCAGACCGTTATTTATTTCGTCCACGGATCCGCATTCGGCGAGGCATTGGAAGCGATTTTGGAGTTCCAACTGAAAGCTCTCGGAGTTTTGGATTTGGGCAGGACTTGGGCGACGGGACCTCTCTAGCCTTACATTAAGATTTAATGAGACTGACCATGGGGTGATCACTGCCGGGCGAAGGGACCTCTCTAGCCTTACATTAAGATTTAATGAGACTCTGACCATGGGGTGATCACTGCCGGTTTTGACCCTGTTGATCACTGAGACATAATTAAATATTAGCTTTTTAGTCGTCATGATGAAATCTATCTCGTTTTAGTGTCCACTGGGGTGAAGCCCCGTCCATTTTGTGGACGACCGCTTCTTGAAAAAGGAGTTCATTATAAAGAGTCCCTCTTTTTCCAAGAAGTCGGTCAATTGCTGACCTCATTGGTTCCGCTGTCCAAATCCAAATTGCCCCACTCTCAGTTCATCGCCATTCCTCACAACTAGCCGCGCCTTGAAGTCCCCCATCACAACCGTAAAGTGTGTTTTCGAGACTTGTTGAAATGTCATCATACATAGCCTTCACTTCATCGACTTAGACATCATAGACTTGTGGACGAGAAACCTGACACCGTGCTGAGATAGTTGATCGCCCTCCCGGTAGTAGTTGCCGGAATTTAGGACTATTGTGTCCTCTCCCTCTCTTCGGACTTCGGATAACCCTATAATATATCAGTGCAACTTATTTACTACTTCTTCCTCCATTAACTTCTCGTCGGTCCTCAGTGTGCGTGCTTTGTGTGTTGCCTGGGCCAGGAGTCGTTGGGATTAGTAGATGGACCAGCGTAACTGCCAGGAACTGGGGCCGTCTTCTAAGTGTGCCTATTATTTATTGGGGGTTTTGCCATAGTCACCACGCTTGGCAGGCGAATTGGTGACCGCAGATTTAGTATTAAGTACTTGGGGGATGCTGCTGCCTAATCCCCCGGTGTGTGTTCTCTTAGTCGCTTTTTACGACATCCATGGGAGGAAATGGAGGGGTTCTATTCTATGCCGGAACCACCACCCCCGAGAGTACGGATATAAAAACCAATATTAAAATATTAATATTAAAAAAATCTAAGAGTTCTTCCTTAATATGAAAGAACCCGCAGAGGACCAACCACTTATTACAAAAGTTAGATTAATAGTGCCTTGTCCAATTATTTTTATAGTTATGTAAATTAAATACTGAAATGAGATAAAGCTTTATTCTCTTGCAGTGTCGCCAATGATTTTACGTAAACTAACCGCTAAACCAGTACAAGGCGGGGAGCTGAGATGGATTAGAAAAACTCTTAATGATCAGGTGCCACAGGATGCTTTGATTGGTGGATATGAGAATGGAGAAGTTGTATATATCGCTCGAGCTATGCACCAGGCATCGTTAGTTCCAGGAAAATACGTTCCGTCCCAGAAAAGCGCATATATAGGATATGGACTTCAGTCCTTAAAAAAAAATACATGTGAGGTAAGAAAACAAAGACATTCCCTAACCGTTTAGTCAATCTAGTCAGGGTAGAATTTCTGGTGTATTTCTGAAGATCTTTCCTCTCGCTTTCCTGCAATTGATTTCGTGAAATGGGACGGAAGTGTGTAACAGGATGCCGAGGAAGCGCACGCTATTTGATTGGACCAATGAGCCCGCGCGGTATTTGATTTGACCAAAAAGCGCGTTCTGTGGTAGAGTTGACAGTCAGGTGGCACCACACCCATTATCCTGAGATGTCAAATGTCATCTTAGGCGCCTACTGTAAGGCTCGCTGTCTTTATTCTCATAAAGACAGATTCTAAAGTACACGTATGTGAAAAAAAGAAAACATGTTTTTAACAAATATTTTTATTATACTCGTCTAAATTGGGACGAGTAAACGAGACAGGCATTGCAGGCACTCTAACGCCTATATTACAGATTTTAAACATTCCGATGTAATGTGATTAATTTTAGTATCAACTAAAATGTCACTCTTGCTTCTTTTTTTTCCCGGCACAATGGTAAGAACCGTGGACTTTTGACTTGACTTGATTTGACTTGTATTTACGTCTCTCTACAGAAGAACTAAAACCTAATATTTTTGACTTTTTCCAAACTGCATTTGTGAAATACTGATGAAGAAGTGGTCGAGAATTTCATAAAATAACACATGAAAACATAAGAGCTAGATTTCTATAATAAAAAAAATGAAAAATAAGCTATAATACAACATTTAATTTAATCGACCTCCTTTATAGTCATGAACTCATATTACTTTAGAGCTTGTTAGAATAATGGTGTGAAAAGATCAGTACAACAAACCATCCTACTATACTCGTGTGATATTCTGGTGTGACTACGAGTGGTCATGGAAATTATAACTGTGTGTAGCCGTTTTTTTTGATATATTTCTGGATACTCGGTTGTAAAAAAATATATTTATTCCTACAGATTTTATGCGGCTACAACGCATCATGGGTAACAACACAGGACGACGTTATTCCACCACACGTCTTTGCTGCAGGGTATGCAACTGAAACTAATCGTGAGCCTTTATTCATAGGCAGAGCACGTATCGATGGTCATCTTATACCTGGGAAGGTGCACACACATTACAAAACATGCTATTTACCTTATAAAGGCAAAGAAATAGAAAAACACGAGTACGAGATTCTAGTCCTCCCAGATACACTACCAGATTCTGTGGTTTGGCGTAAAGTAAATAACTCTGACAACGAAAATGATGACTCAGATGGGTCTAATTGGTACGCAGAAAGATATTAATTTTTAAATGTCTATCTGTGAATAAATTACTTGCATATAACAATCTTTTATTTATGTTATTTACATAGGTGGAATGGTTTTTGCGTGTAGTGCTAGTTTCGAAACTGTATTGCGTGTTGCTGCTGGTGTGAGGAAAGACAAAAATGGAGTTATCAGCTTTTTGGAACGAAGTTCCATCGCGGATTGGCGAGGGGGGACCTACCCGAGAAAAACATGTAGGTTCTTAACGAGTTATGTTACGAAAAACCGTAAGAGAAAAAGAGAATGAAGGAGACCGATAACTTGTCTCTCACATATATATATTAGATACACTTATATATATACATATATGTACTTACCTATACTTATACTTATGTGTATATATATTTATGAATATAGTTATTTATTGCATCAATAATCAAAATTAAAGATGGGTGGGTAGAGAGATTTGGTGTGGGATTGGGTGGGATGATTAAAATGTCAACCCTGCATACGAAAGAGACTTCGTTCTAAACGCGTGTCCCGCGACACATAAAGTTTTTGTGCTGTTTGAAGATAGATCCCATCCTAAACTAAATACTGCCTCCCAAAATACCAGCTTCATAAAGAACATCGAAAGAAAAGTTGAAAATGATTGGATACTTATATATAACATCATCACTACATAGGTAGTATAAAACAATGTCGCTGCCCGCTGTCTGTCTGTCCCTATGTATGCTTAGATCTTTAAAACTACGCAACGGATTTTGATGCTGTTTTTTTTTAATAGATAGTGATTCAAGAGGAAGGTTTATATGTATAATATTGTAGAGAAACACTGACAATTTTAGAGGTTTAAAATTACGCTTATATTGCAAACGCAGGCTGAACTATTCCGTAGTATATTTAGTATCAGCATTGCACCCGCGCGAAGCCGGGGCGGGTCGCTAGTTATATATATATCAATCTTTGTGCGTGTGTTTGTAATTGAACTCCTAAACGGCTGGACCCATTTTGATGTGTGTGTGTTCAAGTGGATTCGAGAATGTTTTAGATTTACAATTAGATTTTTTTTATTGTTTTTTTAAAAGGCGCGGACGAAGTCGCGAACAGGACATGTATTATATGTAAAAATAAACATCTGAACTTTATAATTGATATTTTATCGTTTAATTAGAAAAAAAACAATACCTGCCATTTTGCCACTATTTGCCATTATTTAGACGTCTAAACTACTTACTTCATTACACCGGTTACACAGAACAATAAGGTAAATCAGGTTTTACTAACCTTCATACTCGACACGATCCGAAAAAGACTTAAAGATTCTAGATTAAGATACTTAATCTAGAATCTATTCTAGAATCTAGAAGTTACCCACCCACCTAGTCTAGCTACCAGTGTCTAATCACCAGGAAAGTGGGGCCCTTACAACTTTTCATTAGTATGATTAGGTACCTATTTACTTACCTATATAAACATCGTTAAAGTTTCTCACAGCACTTTCTAGCCTCAAACAAACCAAAGCATGTCGACGAATACCCGGTGACTGATAGGTTACCAATAAATACATACTTAAGAGGCCTGTAAGTGGGCTACAAAAATTGCATCTTGTTGGCTATTTTTAACAGCAACTTTTCCCTTTATTTAATTTTGCAATAGGTACCTTCAAGATTCGGTAACTGGATTGCTGAGGAATTTTGTTCCTACACGCGGGGCATATTGCGGCTAGATCCCGCAAACAGACAGAAATAAAATGAGTAATAATAATGCCGGGCATCTCCCACCACCTCATCTGGCCCAGAGTAAGCAGAGCTTGTGTTATGGATACCACATGACTGATACCTACCTACTCTTTTTTTAAGTACATACAAACACCAAATCCTTGACAAGGGGCTGATTCTCGATAAATATCAGTTTCGAAACTTTACTAGGTTGTCCAAAAGAGCGAGGGAAAAGAGATGCACCTATACATCAGAGCAAAGACGATATACGGCAATATTGCAGTGAAGTCAAATAAATCATTTGCAATGTAGCCGGCTAGACATTAAATACTTGCGACTATCTTGGCAATATCGCCTGGCTACACAGCAATATTTCAGCAATTGTTGCACTGTGTTTAGAGATATAATCGACAGCAATTGTTGCACTGTGTTGAAAGATATATAGATATATAATCGGCAACTTGATATATAGAGGTATAGCCGTCAAGTTGCCGATTATATTTCTCAACACAGTGCAACAATTGCTGAAATATTGTTGTGTAGCCCGGCGATATTGCCAAGAAATTGTCATAAAACTAGCCCGTTTACGAGCACCTTTAGGTATCTACTTAACCTATCCAATGTCGAGGTGCCTCTAAGAGGCTCAACGGATTATTTATTTTATTAAAGAAACCGGGCGTTTCTGACCTGATATATTTTAGTTAAATGTTTAAAGCACGGTTCATTTCTTTTCTAACAGTCCCCGCTTTTCAATCTCTCAAAGTCCTTCGAGGGGTCCGGATGTACCAAGTCTTCTATTACTGGGTATGGGGGGTTATTCCCGTTGAGTCACACCTTTCAGTCACACTGACACAATGGGACGAAAACTTCCCGTTGGGTAACACTAACTGCACACACGGCAGTCCAGTTTTTTACAGGATCCCGTTTGATGGCGAATGTGTTTATATGCTAGCGTTCACACGAGCATCCCGTATGCGGGATCCTGCAAAAAACCGATCCGGTCGAATTGTGCCATTCGGTTTTGTCACTAGAAACTGGATCCGTAGTCCAGTAAAAACCGGATCCCGTTTAATCACACATAAATTTCAATAGCAGTGTTCACACGGCTTCCTGCGTGCGGTTTTTTGCTGGACACTGTTTTTTGCGGGATAGTGGAGTGGTGGCAGCCCCCGCGCGTGTGTAGCGCTCGCGCATTGCTCTTTTGCGCGGCGCCGAGAAGGTTGTGTTTCGTCGAAAAATGTCGCAAACTGAAATTAGGCCTATATTATGGGATAAAACGCTGGAAAATTATAAAGATAACAATTTGCGAACTGCAGCATGGCGCGAAGTTTGCATTGTTTTGAGAGAAGACTTTCAAGAACTTGAGGAAAAAGAAAGACAAAGCTATGGTAAGTTTTTATATTTATTTATTTATTTCGTTTATCCTTGTATTGCTTCTTCTTGCCAAGGTACAGCTCCCACTTTAGAAACAAAATAATTTGTGAACTCTGTTCGTATTGTGTTAGCACAGCGTCCACCTCGGTGTATTTGGCTCATTACGTACGTTTTCCAAAGATATCGTTAAATCGTTGCTGTTAATGTTCGCATATGAACTGTCATTGTGCATGATATAGTTATGAAGCACATCGCAAGTTTTAACTATCGAGATAGCTGTACTGGTGCTTACGTCCAATGTACGATGAAATATTCGCCATTTATTTGCCAATATTCCAAACGCGCACTCCACATAACGTCTGGCTCTTGTTAATCGATAGTTAAATATCCTTTTATTTTTATCTAAATGAGTTCCTTCATAGGTTCTCAACAGATTATAATGCAAACCAAATGCTTCATCACCCACTATCACAAATGGAACACGTGATTCCAAACCTGTAGAGAGAGGACGAGCTTCTGGTAAATCTAAACTGCCATCATTTAATCTTTTCCAGAATGTACATTCTTTGAATATAGAGGAGTCACCTCTGATATAGGTGAATCTATAATTCGAATCCACTACCGCTAGCAATATAATGAAAAAAAAAGTCTTGTAAGTCATGTACCTACATAGAACCGCTGTGACTTGGTTTCTTCATTCTTATGTGCTTCCCATCCACTGCACCAAATAAAATGCGTCAGCAATTTGTTCCCACTCATATTTTGTGTCGGGCAATTTCATAAACTCCTGATGCAAATTATTCCATATGACATTTGTTACTTCTATTATTATTGAGTTGATTGTTGAGACTCCCACTCGATATGTGTAATGTAAATCCATGTATGAACACCCAGATGCCAAGTACCTGCAAATTGAAAACATAGGTAAGTAGTGTTTCTCCGCCCTTATTCATAATTTATGTTTTCTTTTTCAGCTAAAATGGTGGACAGCTGGAAGAGGAGTTTAAATGCGAAAAAGAAAATAAATAAATCTGGATCTGCTGCAGTTAATACCAAAAAATACTGTTATCACGACCAGTTGTAGTTTTTAAAAAAAAATATGGATCCGGCTGAAACACAAGACAGTGGTGGTAACAAAGCTATAAATATTGAAGAGGGTGATACGGAAAATCCTATCCAAAATGAAGAAAGTGACAATGATAGGTTCATTATCACTATCGGACATGGAAGTCCAGGACAAGAAAATCCCGCAGGTGGTGCTAAACGACTAAAGAGAAGTGTACTACCAAGGCAGAGGCTTTCTGTAATGGATCAAAAAATGGCGAGTTTTATTGATCACCAGATGAAAAGTCAGCCGAATACGCAGAATGAAGATCGTAACTTGTAATTTTTTTAAAGTTTATTTCCTACACTAGCTTCACTCAACGATGATCAAATATTACAATTTCAAGCAGGTGTTATAAGTTTGTTGCAAAATATAAGAAGCCGCAATTTTAACCAACAACCATCCTCTCAACAACCATCTACTTCTAACTACTCTTATCAATCAGCAGGTTATTTCACACCGCATTACAGCGTTCAGTCATCGTCATCTGCACAATCAGTTGAATCGCAGAGCTCTGATTTTCCGGATTTCACTAATATTTAATTAATATTAACGATTATCTTGTAAAAATATCATACATACATAACTTATTGTGTTTGGTAATAAATATTAAACTTGAAATATGTGTTTCATTCTTACCTTAAACATATTGCTAACTTTTCTTCAGGTGTGATGCTTTTTCTCATATTTGTATCACGTTTTTTTTAATCTTCATTCACCCTTTTCCAAATCGTCAAATGTGGTCATACTCATTCTAAAATAATTGAAAAATGTTGACTCATCTCTTCTCAAATCGCTCATAAGATTCCGAAAAATACCCAAATTCGAGCGTTGTGTCAGAATAGGATGAACCCAGAATCTTCTATTTCGCTGCCGACGCCGATACCTAATACCAATAGAAAATTAGGAAAGTATTCACGTCCATTTCACCTGATAACCGGCGTAGGAATGGTAAAAAAACAGGATGCAACCGTGTTGCATGAACACGGTTGCATCCTGTTTGAATGCATATCCTGATGAATACTGAATCCTGCAAAACTGAACTGCCATGTGAACACAGCGTCCAGTTTAGCAGGATACCGTAAAAAGCCGATCCTGCAAAACTGGACTGCCGTGTGAAAGGGCTGTAACTCAACGAAACTTTTTTTTCCATTCGGTCACACCCTACGTTATCACTATCAGTGTAACTGAATGGGAATAATGAATCAACTTGGGTAACACTGAAACTTTTTGTCCCAATTAGTCAAACCTTAATTAGATTACTAGAGTAGGTATACAGATAAAACAGTTCTGTTGAAATTAAGTATAATTATTGAGCTATTTTGAATGAACATAATTATTATGTACCTACCTACCTATCTACTATAAAAATATACGGGACATAGTGTTTGAAAATTATAAATCAGTCTTTTATATATTTTTAATATAATAGATAAATAGTGTTATTAATCACACTATTTATTTATTAGGTTAAAAATATCTAAAACTCTACTAAACTATTCTATTTATAAATATGTTGTATAAAACTTAGTATCTAAGTTTAATTCTTATTTGTACATAAATAATAACTCCTAATAATTTAGCTTAATGTTATACTAAGTAGTTATAGAAATATCACAATCAAGTAAGAGCCAATTTAAAGCCATTTTCAAAAAATATGTAGGTACATTGTGACTATCATAATTGAAATTGTGACTAAACTAGGTATTTCGTGACATACCTGTACTTTTACAGTATATGTGAGTCACATTTATTGTAAAGAAGTGTACACATACATCTATAGGTACTAATACACCTAAAGTTGCGCTAAAATCAGTGATGAAAAACGTTTTTTTTTATAGTCTTGTATCTTTCAAATATTATTTTTACAATTCTGTATTGATACAAGCATAGATTATGACGAGACAAATTTATATCACTTTTAGTTTTGGTTGTTTATCATCAGACGGTGGTGTGATCACCCTTCGACGTTTGTATGGAAAGATAATCGACTTGTTTACTCTTAAACAAGGGTGGTCCACCACTCGATAATATCGGATATCGATAAACTCTCATTTCTATATTGCACATGGACAAGTATCTCGCTCGGACTTCGTCGACTGAAAGCCTGTCGAACAAAAGACCTGCCGAAGATAACATCTGGAGGAAACCTAAAAGAACTGCAAATAGTGGTAAAATAACCAGCCAGTTGACCTTCAGCACGAGTAATCGCTTCAAAGGTCTAGTAGATGACTCCGGCTGCGAACAAACTTAAGCTGCATAGTCAGCCTCTGGAACTCGTACTACTCGTACTACTCGGCATCCCACCTATAGTGGTAGAAACCAAAGAGGATTGGTCGCATCAGTCGATCACGACCCTGATCAACAAGTTTGCAAAAGAATTTAATCTTCAGTATCGTCGTAATGGCAAGGTGGCTATCCATTGCTACACCAACGAAAGTCACCGCATGGTAACTGAAGGCCTACGTAATGAAAATGTCCTTTTTCATACTTTTTCCCGAAAAGAAGAATGGAGCTACAAGGTCGTTGTACGTGGCATACCTTCAGGAGCCATTCCCTCAGTACGCGATGAACTTGCATCACTGGGCTTCAAAAACGCCACAGTGAACCCACTCAAAAGCGCATCTGGAGAAAGTAATTCGATGGCATGCCTGCCTCTGCTGGTACAGCTACCAGCTGGTTCTGACATAGTGAAATTTAGACAAATTAAATACCTCTGTAATTGCGTCATAAAAGTCGAGAGATTCAAGCCCAAGTCTTCTTCTGGCACGCAGTGCTATCGATGCCAGCATTTTGGACATGCCTCCAGGAACTGCAACCTCCAGGTTCGATGCGTTAAGTGCATTGGAACCCATGCCACTAATGACTGCCCTAAAAAGGAACGTATTAGTCCTGCGCAGTGCTGCAACTGTAAAGAAAACCACCCTGCCAACTATAGACAGTGCCCTGCTCGTATCGGATACCTAGAACGGGTACAGCAGATCAAACGTGGCCAAAAAAGCCAGCGCACACCAATTATGAATGCGGGGACTACTCCGTCCTCAGTTATTCCATCAGAAACACCAAGGCAGGCAAGTAGCCTACCTCGTTCCGCATCTTTGACTTCAACTACTTCATTAGTTTCACCCGGGCAACAAAGTTTCCAACCACGCGCCTTCATGCAACCGCTGCTAAAGAAGTTGGTGCTGAACGTGACACTGCATCCCAGCCTGCAGTGCCTTCTTAGCCTCACGCTGCAACACAGGATATGCTAGAGATCTTGAACGTCATTAGGCGTCGAAAGACCGAAATCACTTCTTGTGCTACCATGATGGACAAGGTAATCCTCATCTTGACTCATTTACATCAGTATGTTTGACACAACCGAGCTTCGAATACTATATTGGAATGCGGGCGGCATACGCACTAAACTCTCTGAACTCATAGACCTCGCTGTAGGGTCAAGTGGTTAACAGTGGATCACTTTTTTTCTGAAAGCCTTAACTCGGCTCTGGATAGAGCTAAGACATTGAAATTGAGATTGAGCATAGTGTAGTTCAGCTAGTTTGATCGTTTATTATTATTTTCTTGACTAATGAAATAGGAAGAAATAAAAGAACAAATTTAAAAAAAGTGTCAGTGTCAGTGGCTAGGCCTTAAATATACAGTGGATCGGGGTAGTACATAGTGGATAGTTTAATAGGATTTACAGGAATAAAACAATTTTTATACCATAGAATCAGTCTATTTACTTTAATTTTATCTTAGATGCTTAACTTTGAAACTACAACAGCTGTTGCTTGTTAGTTTGGTTGGTTTGTTTGGATTGATTTGATGTCGATAGCAAAATAGGAAACAAACATGCCTTGATCGGGCAGGAAAGAAGTATGAAAGAAGGGGGAGAGGAACTGTTAACTATGTTAGTACTGTCGTTCTCTATAGACTATAAATCGGCCAGGATTTAAAGTTCAATGATTGTCGGCCATGCCCTGTATCGAAATACTGGAATACCGGTATTGGTATTGTTAGAACAATTCAACAACTAATTCATTCATTCATTCTATATATTCTCCGTCGAAAGCACAAACTATAGGATGCTAACGTGTGCGTTGCCCTAGCAAAATGTTGACGAATTTCAGGATTTTGAGTATGCAGATAATTAGAGCACTGTTTCGTGTAACTGTGCACGAAATTTCATAATTGTGCGTCCACAGGAAAAAAGTTATGGACAAAAAACAGATTTTTCTAGGGGAACGTTTGCATTAGACCCTTTTACTCTTTATCAAGCTACAACAATCGATAAATTTTTCGCACAGTACGAAATTCGAGACAATGGTAATGATAATTAAAGTTCCCAACTAGTAGTTTCCACACCAACTAAACGAGTCACCCCTGTCCATATCGTTTAGAAAATTTTACAAAAAGAATCGGTGTTCGTCGAGGTAATATCAAAACACTAATGTGTAAGGAATTCGTAGTCCTAGAAGCAAGCTTCTTGGCTCCGATGAATATGCAGCAGACGACTGCACTTTGCCGGATAACTACGACGCTGTTCTCGTGGGGCACTGCCGATGAACAGAGACCTGATTTTTCGAGCCGCTTGTAGACAACCAGTTGTTGGGCCCCTCGACCAATACCTGGCATCATAATTTTAATACGTTTAATACGACACACTCCTTATTGTACCATTTTATTACAGCTCATTAGATACTGCCTACAGCTTTACCTGCGTGGTCGATACGTTGATAAAAAGTAGCCTAAGTTAATTCAGGTCCACATTTATACAGGATACAAGATAGTAGGATAAGAGAAGGCTGGTAGGTTACTTGAATTATTAAAATGCTGATTATGACTTTACGTGAAGTCTAGTGGTTACTTACCTGATATATTATACGCCTGATATCTGCTCCAGATTCTAAAATAGTATTAGAGTGCATCCATGCGATGTGACTAACTTCCCTGGCAGGGTGGCGGCATCATGTCGTAAATAAATAAATAAATAATAAATGCTGGCCGCCGATAACGGCGTCGTCAGGCACTTCGCCAGCTTTGGCATCAACACACTCCCTTACGTTTCAGACAGGAAAATAAGGACCATTTTTAGTAGCTTTCATTTATTTATAAGAACCTTGGCCCTGACTGACTGACTAACTGACTGAGTATCTAATTCATATAGACAGTCTAGTCTAGAGAAAACAGCCTTAATCACTGATCATAATTACTTGAGATTGGTAGGGAATATCTTGTCTTGTGTGTCTTTGTGTGTAGCGAAGTTCTACGAAGATAAATTTCAAAATGCAAACTCTAAGGGGCAAAAATGTGTGAAAACGTTTCTATGAAATATCGTATTTCTGGAGCTTAGAAATAGGAAACTTAACATGTCTATATTTTAATACATTCGGTAAAAGTTTTTAACGAAACATTTTAAGAACACCCCAATAAAGGGCATCCAAATGGGTGTAAAACTGGTGCAATGCATTCATATTCTTTAAATCAAATAAGTCTTGCCTGCCGAGTAGAGATGGCAGATCTGATATGTTAGGTGAGGTATTGGTCGAGGTAGAGTGCGAAGTAGAGTTCAAGGTAAAGTTCGAGGTCTTGGTGTTTTTTAAATTGATCCTCTACAATTTGTAACATCAGAACGCGTTGGACCTTTTTGACAAATTGAGCGATAACATTGATTTGATTATAAAAATTATAAAAGTAGGTACCTACTACATGGTCTAGGTTTATCGAAATAACTAAAATAAACATTGATATCCCTTTTATTGCGTTTGCGAAAAATAGGTATGAAATACGTTATATGAATAAAAATTGCGTCTCGTTTCGGACTATTACTTACGTAGGTAGGTATTTATGGGTAGTGTGAATAAGTGTGATAGTGTGAAAATGTGTGATAAATAAGCTCCCTTCGCCCGCTACGTAACAATTGCGGTTTCCTTCGAAAGCTACTGACTTTTGGAAGCTAGGTAGGTACCTACTTTCTTAAAATTTGATGGATAGTTAGGTATGGTACGGCTTGCTTATTGATAAGAGATTACAGGTCGCTTCGATAGCCTGATAGGTTGTAGTATCATTGGTATTAAATTGCTGTCGGCAAGCGAGAGAGCTTACATTAAGGCTTACCTAAGTGCATGAAAGGAGCACTTTAGGCGCACTTTAATCCTTTCACCACACTGGTTAGAAATAACTAGTGATACGATAAGAAGAAGAATTGCCAATAGAAACCCTAATTTCTCTAATCTCTAATCTAATCCTTATTCAACGTCAAAGCCAAACTTAGAAACTGGACCCGTAGGTCCCATTGCGTCGTTAGTTTCAGTCGTACGTATTTCTAAGACTTTCTAAGTGCACTGTATCCAATGAATAATGTTATAGTGACATTATTTGCCTATACACTTCAGCCATAGCTTATTTAAAGTATTCTACATCAAGCCGCGTAAGACTTTTGTTACTTAGTTGTTCGGCTTTGTAAAATCATTTCATAAAGTATTCTTGATATAATACATAAGAACTTATCATCTCTCCCGGAAAGACAAACCATGCCAATTGATCGGGAATTGTGGTCATATCTATAAAATTATGACATCATCTTTGTAAAATATTTTTAGGCTAGAGCACATGAAAAGATAAATACATAACAGCAAATTAAGAAAAACAAGCAATACTATATATATTATTGTTTGGTCACTTAGTTATATCAACCTCTATTTGGACACGAGCTCAAAAAACAAAGTTAATTTTATTTTTTATTTTTTGCACCTAAATACCTGTTACACTTGTTCATTACCGATCCCTAGACGAAGCAAAGTACATAGATGGTCACTAGCTTAGAAGGTGTATTTTAGCCGATTGGCCATCTCTCCCGTACGGCCGTTTCCCCCAGACTCACCCAATACCAACTGTAAATCTGTCTCCAGCTTTAATTAAAATAATTGAAACCAGGAGTTTTGAGTAGGTATGTAGGCAAATTCCCAATACCTATTATATTTATTCTCTGCCACAGGCAAATATACAATAGTATGTAGTATAGTACTGGTGACTGTACCATAACCTCGGGAAAAACCATCTAAGTGACGATTGGTGCAGCTGACTGATAATCCCCCCCACATCCCCTCGTCGCCACTTGCTGGGCCAGTAGTCAGTGAGCTGTTTACTCAACAACTACAAAAATTTCACAATATATTATTTTTTTCTGTGATCCTAACGCATCTCGCATCGTTAGTAGGTACTACACGTGTTATTGTGGTTTTGTTTTCCTCTTAGTCTGCTTGCTCGCTAGCATTTGCTATGAGTAGGTATTGAGAACAAAAAAAGAACATAGGTATATACTTACATATTTTTTTAAAATAATACTTACCTACATAATATTTAAGTATTATTTTTGGTTACTTTTAGAAAGTGGCTGAAAAATAAATTGATTATAACTTTGTTGATTTGGTTGGTACGTGTGTACCTACTTACAAATTCGCGAGTGCTAAGGTTATCAACATGGGTGATTGGCTTGGTGAGTCCAAATTTATTTTTAACTTGCATTTGTAATTACATTAATTGAAGTGTAAATAAGTCACATATTGGTATCTAGGTATTACTTATGTGTTATATATTATGACTAGTAGTTCGCTTCAAACTGAGATCTTTGAACCGATAAGTTAGTAAGTACTTAGATACCTACCTAAGATAGGTACTTATACTTATGTATAAAAAAACCAAAGCGGTAAATAAAAGCATTCAATATAAAACCGCGAGCTGATTAAAATAAGTTAAACGGGTATTACACTACACGGTATTCAGGGCCCGGTAGTTAGGGAGGGCGTGGCCCCTTGCAAGGGCATCGATTATTACACTGCACTGAACACCGGCTCCCTTACTCTCTGTGTACAGTCTGAATTTGAACGCGCGCGGTTAGGGACGTATCATGGCACCTGTTTTTTATCTAATCCATTAAAAAAAGTATAGTTGGATCCATGAATATTAAAGAAGAAAAAAGAGGAGAAGAAGGATCTGGGTCAAGCAATACTTGAAATTAAGAGAAAAACACTCCAATATAAGGATACTCAGTGCTCTGATACTCTGGAAATGATGGTTAATAAAACTTCCTTTTCTTTATTTGAACAAATGGCGTCTAATCAAAATGGTGGTCGGGTCGCTCGAGTTAAATTACGGACACTCAATGGTGGCTATTCGATTGGTTCATTTCTAAAATTAGGAATTGTCTAAAATATATTTTGTTATTCATAGCATTTGTAACCTATTCGGTTGGTACCATCTTAATAAATTAGGAACGCTTAATTAAATTAGATAAAATTAAATTAGGATAGTTGGTAGCAGCAGAATACCAAAGTTTCATTTGACAGTTCAAAACCTAATTTTACCTAAAATTAGTTAGGTTGGTGCGAACAGAGTTGAGGCCATTACCTACGCAAGCGCTCTCCGCGCTAGCCGCGCGACGACTGAGTTCCCTAACTGCCCTAAGTGTTATTACACTACTCGATTGTTAGGGCGATTAGGGAGCAAGGCTTGCCGGGACCGTCCGGTCACCCTAGGTAGGGACCCTTACGCTCTAACTCTTATTACACCACTCTTAGTTAGGGTAAGGGTCCCTTAAAAATGGGTAGTGTAATACCCGTTTTAAAACTCAGGTATTTTACCTACTCTTATTCACCAAGAAGTTCCATGGAACAGGTCCTAACTCCGTCATTTTTTTATCTACCCCAATGAATGATATAATGATCGAGTAACCTCGATCGATCGAAGTGTCTCGCCTTAATTCAAAAACTGCCAAAAACTCATAATAAGACTTTTGTTCTGACCGTTTCGTATCGAAAAGCATTTAAGCAGAACGCCCTATTAGCAGAACGTCCTATTAGCAACATGATCTAGTAGCAAATGGGACTAATATCAAAATGACACCTTAGCTGAACGGCCTAGTACAATTCAATACAAATTATATAAACACAAAATTCCTGAACTTTAACCATTAATCTAGCATTTTTTTCTATAATATACAAATGTTACTAGTAATCAATAATCATCGAATGTAATTATTTTTAAATGTGTCTCTTTAAAAAAAAAACACATGAAGAAATTTTATTTTCTTTTAGCTTCTGCATTTCATTTTCAAATTTTGATTCAAAAATGAGTTGGTTCTTTCTACGTGGCTCTCTTTTGACAAGTGCGTGACGCAATCTAAAATCTTGCTATTTGGCCTTTTTGCCTCGTTGGTTTTGGTCAAATCTTCGAATTAAATCGTCGATTCCACCCTCTAATCCATTGTTGGTGCGATGACGTTCTGTTGCACAGCTTAATACTTCTGGGGACATCTTTATCCATTCCTTCTTAAAATAAGCTGTAAGCTGTAAGCTCCCGCAAAGGTTCATTATATTTCACAGAATCCTATATTTTTTCTTTAATATTAGCCCAGGCAATGTTTAAAGATTCGGACGGGGAGGAGAGAGAGATTAGCACTCTATTTCTCTACCAAACTGAATATCGGTTAACTTCATGTTTTTATTTTGGTTACTTTTCGCCATACAGCTCTGTTCATGTGATAAAGCATCCTGAAAAGTGCTATTTTGGGAAAATTGTTTTGAAAGCATTCATCTGAGCTACTTCAAAGTCACATTTGTAATACGGAATTTCTGATCCAAACTGGTTTTTAATTAGAGTGAATTATCTCATATGTATTAAGCGACTTATTAGGTAAAAGTGCATACAATATCGGTACAATATTTGTTATTTCGTTGTAACTATCTATATCAATTTGTATAGTTGGTATAAGGGGGGTAGTATATGGAAAGTGCCGTCTCCAAAAAGTTTTTCATTTAAAGACAAGGTTTTGAAATGAAGTTATTTTATACCCCATTGGGGTAGCAAATAACAAAATTTTACTGGCTTTTTATTTGTCAGCACACATCAAAAATTTTTTCAGCCAAAAGATTAGGTATTGTCAACTTCATCGAGGTTTATAAATTCAGTTTTTTTAATTTTTAAAAACTTTCTGCGTTCGCGTTACAGTTTATCTTTTGTGCTAACATACGCCGGTATGTTGTCAATATCTGTATTACAATATCTCAAGAAAAATATTTCTCGATTTTTTTTGTATAGAGGTGTACTTCCTGCACGCTTGTGTTTTGCATTCGTCGATAACGCTGTCTACTCGATTTTTATTGAAATTAGTTCTACACGTATGCGCCGACAAATACAAAACCGCAGATTTTTTTATATTAATGGTAACACTTGCGCTACATGTACCTCTGTTACTACATCTCCAGTTGGTGGAGCCAGATTTTTTATTTTGTGTTTTAACCGTATACCGGTGATCCGCATACAGCAAAACATCTTTGCCTTTTTGTGACTTAATAAATACAAACAACTAATTTTTGAGGCGGCATTACTCGGTTCTTCGCCGTTATCCAATTTTTGTTACAAAATTAGAGAAATTACTTGGGTGGGATAACAAAAACAGTTCTACAAATATGAATTTTGTCTAGCTATCGAAATGAAATGGTAATTGTCATTGTCACATCACATTTTGATCACCTTCAAATTCCATCGTTCTCTACCTAGCCTACCTACAGCCAAACCGAAGATTTACTAAAAGTGGTTTCATAACTACTTCTCAACACAGACTCATGTCTCTCTGCGAGCTCTCGCTTTCAAAACAATCCATATTAGTCACTAACACACATATTTGCCGTGGTATTCAGCACCATACGCACACACAAAATCACACACTCACACACACACGAACACACACGAACACACACACACACATACACACATACACACACACGCACACACATATACACATGAACGCTCATACTCTAGTTTAACTTTTCCACATTTATTTAAACCTAATTTTGCTTTAATTCACAAGTTTGCACCACACATACATTGTAATCGTCTAATGGCACCCACGATACAGGCATAGCCTAGTGTGGGGATCATCGGTACTTATTTTAACTAAAATGCAAAATATACCTGTGACTCAACTAAATATTAAGCTATGTATTAGTTAATAAGTCTCTCGTTTTTGGGTATTAAAACATTTTTCTCTTATTCTCTATTTTAATCTTTTTCTTAAGTGGCCAGTACTCGAAAGAGGTTTAATATACCTACGTATAACATCAAGCATATAAATAAAATTGGAGTGTCTGTTTGTAATATCAAAATAACAGCTCTTTACTAAACGCAAATAACATTTTAGACGATACAACAAAACAGCAATTTTTATAATTTTTGTCTGTCTGTCGGTCTGTCTATCTGTCTTTTTGTTCCGGCTAAACTCCGAAACATAATAAAAATAATTATTATTTGATGCGATCATTTTCTCGTGTACAAGGATGTCATTTTGATACTAGTCCCATTTGCTACTAGGTCATGTTGCTAATAGGACGTTATGCTAATATGCCGTTTTGCTTTTAGGACGTTCTGCTAATAGGGCGTCCTGCTTAAATGTCCTTTCGATACGAAACAGTTCTGACTATCTAGTATAGTATATTATAAAATACGGAAAGGTACCTATTTAATGCTCATAATATATTTGTGTTGGTTGTATTTGCCACAGATATTCAAACACAGAATAACCTGCAGTATGTGTTTCTTCCGGAGACTTCAGGAGCTGTAAACCTGGAAGTTAAAGCGGCCAATGATGCACACATTGCGCTTACCGATGGGCCTTTTGAGAGTAACCCCATGACTGAAGTAAGTATAATTTATTTTCTTTGATGTTATTTTTTTTATATATTTATTTATTTTATTTAAAAACCAACTGCTACAATCTCTCATGTTAATGCAGATGCATTATCAAGTAGACCTTGTCCTGAAGAATGAAACCATTGTGTAAAACAAGAGTCCAAAAAGTGGTGCCCGTCAGAATTTTGAATTCTGAAGGAAACCTGCTGAAAGCGCAGACAGATTACACAGATATCAAGTCAATCATCTGATTGACAGATTGATTGATGACAGATGTCAAGAAAATCAGCCAAGTGCGAAGGAGTATGAACTCTCATGATATAGGATATTGTGCATTCTTTCTTCGCTGCGTTCCCAATCACGCACGATTCATTGTTTTTTGAAGTGAAAACTTCTTTTAGCGCGGTACGCATATTTTTAGATGAGGTAAAACTTCTAGATTCGCGTCACCGTTACCGTCTGGGGCGAGACGCAGCCGGCTGCCGCGCTCGCCCCATTTCATTATAAACCTTAATTCACATGTTTACAGTCTACTTTTGTATGGAGAAGTTTATTGAGTTAGGTTCTTTAATATAGACGCAGCCGGCTGCCGCGCTCGCCCCATTTGATTATAAACCTTAATTCACATGTTTACAGTCCACTTTTGTATGGAGAAGTTTACTGAGTTAGGTTCTTTGATATAATAGGTCTTTACCTATGAAATTTCCGTTCTCTTGTCATTTCAAATAGAAAAAAAGTTTGTATTCTAAATTCAAATTAATTTTGTTTTAAAAACATGTCATTCTTTTTACAAACTCAGTCTTTTGTTTATTGATTAGCGTTGTATTTTCATTACATTTGAACATTTTTCGTCATAATGGATACTTTAAAAATTCGTGTAATTATGGAATATGAGTTCCGTCGTGGCACCAACGCGACACAAACGGCACGTAACATCAAAAAAGTTTACGGAGAGAACTGTACAAACGAACCCGTTATTGGTTTTCCCGGTTCCGTTCTGGAAATTTTGACTTGAAAAATGAAGCTCGTGGTCGTCCGGAGACTTGTCAACAATGATGAATTAAAGGCGATTGTGGAAGCTGACGAAACTCAATCTACAGCTGAGCTAGCAGCAGCTTTTGATGTTAGCATTAAAACAATTTTGATCCATTTGCGACAAATAGGCAAGGTAAAAAAACTTGATAGATGGGTGCCCCACGAACTTAACGATCGCCAGCGCAACGTACGCGTCGAGACCTGCCTCGCGCTGCTCAATAGGCAAAGAAATGGAGGAATTTTGAACAGAATTGTTACGTGCGATGAAAAATGGATTCTGTTCGACAATCGAAAGTGCTCAGCAAGTTGGTTAGTACCTGGTTCAGCACCAAAGCAATGCCCTAAACCAAATTACCCGTAAAAAGGTGATGGTCACTGTTTGGTGGTCTAGTGCGGGTGTGATTCACCACAACTTTTTACAAAACGGCATGAGCATTACTGCAGATGTGTACTGTGAAGATCTGGAGACAATGATGGAGAAGCTTGCACATCCCCACTGCTCATTCACGACAACGCGCGACCCCATACTGCACAACATACAGTCTCCAAGCTGCAAGAGCTGGGGTTGAAAGCTCTCCCTCATCCGCCATACTCACCAGACCTTGCACCTACCGACTATTACTTTTCCAAAATTTAGACAACTTTTTAGTGGGTAAAAAAATCAATTCCCGAGAGGCAGTACAAAATGCCTTTGAAGAGTTTGTTGCCTCCCGTCCAGCTGATTTTTACAAGAAGGGCATCAATAAACTGCCAATGCGTTGCCAAAAATGCGTCGATTGCATGGGTGATTACTTTGAATAACAGAAATAAAAATGTTTAAAAAAATAAGTACTTTCACTTATTCAATACAAAACGGCAATTTCATAGGTAAAGACCTAATATTATCTACATTCTGAACAAAAAATATTGCATCATCTGTGTTCGTTTAGTATTTGATTGGCAGTCGCCATAATTACTGATTTTCAAGTGATTTATTACTAAACTCTAACGCGCCAAAATAAGTTTTCACTATTTTATTAAGGCGTTTGATATAATATAATCGGCCTATACACCTCAATAGTGTGACGTGAAAGTGTGACGTTAAATGTCTAGGGTTAGGTATTTAGGGTTGTGGGCATGCCCATTGTGCCCACAACGGTGGATCCGCGCTTGGGCAAAATTGACATTATGTCACATGCCATTAACAAAGAAGAAAACGATAATATTTAAGCAACACATTAAGTAGGTAGCTAATATGTATTATATGATATTACTACCTGCTCGCGACTTCGTACGCATTTTTTTGAAAGAAATTGTAGCTTAAATCCTTCCCCAA
The DNA here is from genome assembly GCA_948098915.1 of Lampropteryx suffumata. Classification (NCBI taxonomy): domain Eukaryota; kingdom Metazoa; phylum Arthropoda; class Insecta; order Lepidoptera; family Geometridae; genus Lampropteryx; species Lampropteryx suffumata. The sequence continues at coordinate 5,883,567 of OX402548.1, read as the reverse complement.
GATGCAATTTATCTCCTTGCCAAATTGAATTGATAAGTTTCAAACCAATCACACCCACCACTCAAAAGAAAGTTCCCATACAAACTTTGATACCCCATTTTCCCCTCTGTTAGGGTTATTTTAAAAAATAAACATGTGTCCATTTATTTTGCATTTTATTTATTCATATCAAGTTTCAAGCAAATCGCACCACGCGTAAAAAACATTCGTTTTCACCCCTTTTCACCCTCTTAAGGGTTGAATTTAAAAAAACCCGCCTTAGTGGGTGGTTTTGCTGTAAAAGGAAACTACCTTCCAAATTTCAGCTTTCTAGCTTCAGCGGTTTCGGCTCGGCGAATCAGTCAGTCAGGTTAAGCTCTTTTATAGGTATACCAGCTGTTGCTCGCGACTTCGTCCGCATTTTTTTTATAGGAATTGTAGCCAAATGTTTTTGATAAGCTTCAAACCAATCACCTGACCACCCATTAAAAAATTTCCATACAAACATTCACACCCTATTTTACTCCTTTATGAGGGTTATTTTAAAAAATCCTGAAATACGTGTCCAGTTATTTTGCATATTAAGTATCCAAACCAAGTTTCAAAAAATCACACCACCCATTAAAAAGTTTCCATACAAACTTTGACACCCCATTTTACCCCTTTGTTAGGGTTATTTTGAAAAATCCTGAAACACGTGTCCATTTATTTGCATTTTAATTATTCAAATCAAGTTTCAAGCAAATCGCACCACGCGTTTAAAAGTTTCATACATTCGTTTTCACCCCTTTTCACCCTCTTAGGGATTGAATTTCAGAAAACCCCACCTTAGTGGGTGGTTTTGCTATAAAAGGAAGCTATTTTCCAAATATCAGCTTTCTAGCTCCAGCGGTTTCGGCTCGGCGATTATGAATCAGTCAGTCAGTCAGTCAGGTTAAGGTCTTTTATACGTAGGTATAGTATTGATAGTAATATAGTAATAGTATGATATTATTGTAAGGCATATAAAAGTTTAGGGTCATCCTAAGAGTGAGTCCTTCTCTGACGTGAGTTGTCTCAAAATCTTGTATAACTGTTATGTTAGAAGCATTCTAACATAACAGTATAAAGTATCATAAGTATGTATTTAAAAATATATAAGTATTCTATCAGTCATCTAGTCACCATAATACAATGTAGGTACCTAGTATTATTTGGCATCCTCATTATAGAACATATATTCAGAATGTTGAGATTATACAGCATAGGTTTATTAAGCACTTAAACTATTGTTTGTATTGTTGTTTCCAAAGATTTAAAGATTATGAAGAATAATGTACTTATCATCGTTTCTCAATCTTAGAGGATCATCGTTTCACAACCTTAGAGGATCGTCGCAGACTGACTGATATATCGTTCTTGCATGGCTTAAGCAATGAATACATTGACAGATCAGAATTAATAAGTATCCAAAACCTTAACTTTTTGCTGTCCTAGAATTAGAGCAAGGCACATTAATTTGTTTTCATCCCATCTATTCGAAAAGGACGACTTGGTTCGCCTTTAAGTGCACCCAAAGGTGGTGTTTTCTATAAGAAACTTTTAGCGGGCAGTATTGAGTTTTTAATCCTCTCTAATAAGTGCGCCACAATTATCTTTGCCGCGCACTTTTTGAATTTGGAACATCTTAGTGTTCAGCGCCAAAGAAATCGAACCCAAATAAGTTTTTAGGCGGGCAGTAATGAGTTTTAATCCTCTTTATAAGTGCGCCGCAATTATGTTTGGCGCGCACTTTTTGAATTTGGAACATCTTAGTGTTCAGCGCCAAAGAAATCTAACGCAAATAAGTTTTTAGTTGTTTTATTAATTATTAGATACTATTTAATTTCAATTTAGTTCTTACTCTATGTTTCATTAAATAATAATATTACAATAAAATAAGAGGCGCCTTTTATTTCCTCATAGTGGGTGATGAAAAGTAGAGTGTACCTATCACTCAAAATATATTTTGGCTCGGGCGACGTACTTTGAATCCCTCGCTACGTTCAGGATTCTACTAAAGAATCCTCTCTAGAATCCCTCACCTTGCTCTGGATTCAAAAAAGCGCCCTCGCCGTAAAAATATTATTTTGCTTCCTTATGATACAATCTACTATTGTACTTTCGCTTTCGTGTACCAACTATGCTCAAAATTCACTTAGAACCTATAACAAAAGCTTCAGCTCTGTCGAAATTTTTAACAGTAGTAAGAATGTTTTTATGTGCGAGTTTGGTAGTGTGCTGAAAGATGTTTACTGGTGTCATGTTTAATATAAGTATGCATCTTCATATCCATTTGTATTGAGTAAATATATAGTATGTATATTTATATATCTACATATAAAATAATAAAGTGTCTTACGTAGTGTATAATTTTCTTTCTTTTTTACACTAACAAACAACACACACACACACCCACACACACACACCCGCATACCCACACAAATACACTCACACACACGCATACAAAATTACATAGGTACAAGCTTCACACCATTAATTATAATGTAAATCCGTTATTTGCTGTCGGTTATAAATTTAATTTTTGTGTATACTATTTTAAGAGTTGCATTTTGTACAACGAATAAATAAAATAAATAAATTATAAGATATATCTACTTGTAGATCCGTATTGGTGGATGGAATAACACTAAATCAACTATAAGAAGAAATCAAACAAAGCCTGATAAGGTTGAAGTCTTAACTCCTGACATATTGAACTCGACCGAATACATCTCCTTCTGGATACGATGGCATGACAACAAGGTCTCTGCCGGATTGAAGGATAAACCTGCATTTATTCAATTCTTAGACTCTAACCCACACCCAATTACGCACATTGCCGTGCGGACGGGATGGGGTGCTGTTGGCAGCTGGCGGATTCAAGGTATTAAATTAATGAAGGACTGAGTCTAGAACTAGAATGTCATGGCCATAATATTGTATTATTGAGTTCCTCTATCTGAAATGAAAACACATGATTTATTATAAATTCATTAAATATAATATATTAAATCGTAGCACAAAAAACATATCACACGAAATCCAATCCGGCCCTAGTTACATCTCGAGTCCAAGCTTGCGTGACAGGGTATTAACGCGCCACTGCCGCCCGGCGGCCGTGTAGTTTTTTCTCACCCATGACAATGTTCATACTTGTTATAATTACGTTTTAAAAACTAAAAAGCAACCGACTTCATTGAATGAAATTTGAGCCTATAATAAATGTTTAGTGGAAAGTAGATGTATTTTGTATATATATAATATGGGTAGGCCTATAAACGCACTGCTCCAATGAGACAGCAAGGTATCGAAGTACACGAAAATATCATCGATGTAGGTATACAATTTTTAGATTTTCGTTGATATTTCCGCTCGACCGATTTTGATAAAATGTTAAATGGGACCACCTGTGTATATACCCTTTCAAACAAAAAAAGAATTTTTCAAATCGGCCCAGGCGTTTTCGAATAATCGGTGAACATACATTAAAAAAAAAGATTCCGACGAATTGAGAACCTCCTCCTTTTTGATGAAGTCGGTTAAAAAAACAGAAGCAGAGTCACTGTTTATCAATCTCAAGCCTGTCTCACAAGTCTCTCCCATAATTTATTTTGTTTCTTAGGTCCAATAAAATGTACAATATGTACCGATTTTTTAAAGATTTTTTTATTTCAGTATCTCCCGTCCTCCTTCGCTCATTGCCTGTGAAGCCGTTGAATGGCGGGCAGCTGCGTTGGGTGACAAAGACACCGAATGAGGAGCTGCCTCTGGATGCTCTTATCGGTGGTTACGAAAATGGCGAAACTTTATATATAGGCCGGGTATTGCAACATCACGGTTTATTAGTAGTGGGGAAGTATGCGCGATCCCATAAACGCCTGGTTGTGGGTTGGTGTCGCAGGCTTAGGCATTATGATACATTTGAGGTAAGCAGGTAACAAATCAGTCAATTCAATTTAATTGTTTTTATTCGTTGTTAGAGTTCCAAAGCTCACAATAAACCCTTTCCGTCTGTCTGTCTGTCCGCCTCTGACCGCTGTCAGAGCTTTTGCTCACAGACTATGAGTCTTATCGTGATGACATTTTGCAGAGTAATACAATAATGTACGTAGTAGTGGAGTGGCTGATACAAAGTTAGAAATTAAGACATAAAAAAATGTTGTTTACTCGTGCCCTCCATATAAAGGAAGGGTGTTTTTTTTACTGCTTTAAGGATCCTATTAAAGGATGTGATGTCCTTTGATAGGTTTTTCGAATATTGTAGGAGACAGGTTCAGGTTGGGAACCTAATTACTAGTCATTTTTAACCGACTTTATAAAAAAGGAAGAGGTTCTCAATTCGTCGGAATCTTTTTTTTTTTTTTTTAATATATGTTCACCGATTACTCGACTCGAAACGGCTGAACCGATTTGGAAAATTCTTTTTTTGTTTGAAAGAGTATACTTCACAGGTGGTCCCATATAAATTTTATCAAAATCAATCAATCAAATCAAGAAAACGCAGGCAATAACCTGTTCGGTCAAAAGTAAATTGGCAGACAAAATGTAGAATTTGGTAGTCCTATTTCTAATCGGGTTGTCAAATTTCATAACAGTTTAATGACACATATAAAAGACATCTGAAGTATATGTGTATGTGTGTACGCGTATAATTTTCAACAGTCACAGCGTTTAGTCTTTCGACCCTGCGCACGGTTCGGTCATCCCAGTCAAGTCATCGGCTGTGGCATCTTTGTGTATCGGATGCATTCGTAGCTGTCTTTCGGCCATTCCAATCAGTTCATCGGCCGTGGGTGCATCTTAGTCAATCGGATGCATTCTAGGCTCAGTCTTTCGCCCATTCCAACCAGTCCATCGGCTGCGGATGCATCTCTGTCAATTGAGAACACCGCTAATAATCACTAGGTACCTACTGTCACTACTCACGTCATTATCATCATCGGATTCTTACACATTCAATTCCTCTAAAAAAAGGACTAAAAGGTTTAAAAGAACCTCTATACTTTGAATCTATTTTTGTTTGAACTCTTTATTTATTTTCAATGTACCTACCTACATAATCGCCTACAATTAATTTGAGAATCTTAGCTTTATTAGATTCGAAGTTGTCTCTATCGTACATATTTTTACATATCAGGGAAACTACTGGTTCCCTCATTCCCTCAGTCATAAAACTTTTCCAGGGTTTCTCCCATCCCAAAGGCATGACCGATTTTTGAATGTTGTTGATCACAAACCATCTTAACGCACGCATAACCATTGGCAGGCATCTAGTATGGCCGTTCTGCTGAACATTACGATGGGGCACGTTCTTACGGGTCTCGGTAAGTCTTTCTAAGGTCTTTAGACATTACATTACCTTGTTACGTAGGTCAGAGACAATTTTCTAAATCTCTTGATTCTTCTTTTGCGTGACCAGCAACCAGTTTTCAGACAGCTTAGTTATATCTACTCTTGAAATCTTAGTTATATCTACTCTTTAAATCGGTTTCGTTGTTTTTGCGTTTAGATTAAGTTTAGATAATATATTAGGCAGATTTTACTCTATATTTGACATAGGGCGAGACTTTTACTACTTTTTTTCTACTTTAACCACTTCATATTTTCAGATTTTATGCGGCTACAATGCTTCGTGGCTACCAACGAATGCTGGCTTTATCCCACCGCACGCCTTCGTTGCTGGATATGAAAATAGCGAGTCATATTTCATAGGCAGAGGACGTATAAATAACGACCTTATACCAGGGAAGGTACTCTGCTCCCACAATCTTTGTTACATACCCTATCGAAACACAGAAGTGGATATGCCTACTTATGAGATTTTAGTTCTCCCAGATAAATTGCCAAGTGCCGTGGTTTGGCGCCCAAAGCACCATGAAACTTTGCATCAATGTGATAATGATGATTACCGTGATGATTACCATGAAGATTTTGAATCAGACGGTAGCGTTTCTGAGTAAGAAGTACTTACATATTAAGGTCACGTTCGATTTTGTTCCATTAATTTATTTTCCCATAGAACAAGCTATTCTTAATTGGATACTGCTGTGTGAATTAATGTCGACCGATTATATTGTTATATTATTTGAATCTTATTGACTCAATATACATTATATTGTGGACCTTTACAAATTACAAAAGAACCTGCATGTTATTTTATGATCCCTTGAACCTTTATAAATATAAAATCAGAACATCAAAGTAAGTCTACGCAATCATAAAATAGGACCATATAAGACGCATATTTTGAAACTCGCCGGAAATCATAATTTATTGAGCCAATATTTCCTGTTGAACGAGAATCATGAAATAGTGAAACTTTTGAGGGGTCTGAATCGGCGCGGTAGCTAATTAATATAGCTAACAGCGACTCTACTTAGGGAATCGGAATTATCAAAATCAGAAAACGTATGGAAATGAAGAGATGGATGAATAAAAAGACTGACCTTAATTCGAACTAGCACGGCAATGAACAAGCTACGATCACCACGATACGTAAACGTGGGTGTCTGGTCCTTAGCCTAAGGTAGGCCAGTATAGAATAGTCCAAAGCCTGGTAGCGCTTCTCGGCTGATCTTGTTTTTCTTTCCTCCTTGATGATGTAATAAATATAGCGTCTTTCGATATCTGTCGATTACCGATAGCAGTAGATGTGTTATTTACGAGCCACAATCGCAACGTAGATGGTAGCTTACCTATTTTTTCGTGTTACTGAGATAGCATCTGCAATGACTTGCTTCCATTCTACCTTGCCGTAACACAGTTTTAAACTAGCACGGGAGGTAAAGTTTTTTGTACTGTATGCCTACTACCAATTTTTTGTTTTTTTTTTGTTTTGTTTTTAAGTAGTGTCAAAATTTATTCAAAATTATACTTATAAGTAAGTTAAGCTAAAATTAGGTATACTGTACTACTGTTAGTTATTTCTGCTAAATAAAAGATTATTATTATTATATATTATTATTCAAGGAAGTATTTCTAATACTTCCTTGAATAATAATATATACCTACATGTGAATGTGAACGACGACAGTTCGAAAATGCCTCAGAGGGGAGCAGCAGATTAAACAGTTCAAGATTCGTCCACTTCTTGAATTGATTAACACAGCTTGTCAAAAATCCGCAAAATCCACAACGTTCCAATTAATAATCCAATTCAAAGGCATCTTTTCCCTTAAACAATAATCAAAAAAGATCAACATACGAAATCGGCAGAAGGAGCAAGAGGTGGTGGCTCCGTATTTTCTATTTCTGCATCGACCATCCTATCACCAACTCATTTCTGCTGTATTCGAGCAACAAGAGAGTGCACAACAAAAGTTGCACCAGGTGCACCGAAACTAATAATAAGCGATCAAATATTCAATGCTCAACCTGCAAGGTGCCGCTTTGTGTGGTACCTTGTTTATATTAAATAATTTATTATATTAATTCCATTCTTAAAGTTTTTCTCAATAAATGAGAGTATTATATAACAAGTGAAGTTTTATTGACAGGCTGTGGCAACTATTGCCATCATATTTTCCAAAAACCTTCGAAAACTACAAAAAAAATTTAATTTGTTGGTCAAGCTATTCATACTAACTTCAAATAAAACTTAGGTCTAAGTTGCTAATACTTCTCTTTTCACCTTTGCCTTATAAAGGGTTAAACCCAATGATTGTACAAGAGTAGAGATATGTTACTAGCGCGCCCGAGTTGAAGATTCATAAAAGACCCATCTGACCACTCTCGCTCTCAGTTCATGCCAAACAAGTCGATAAATGTGACCTTATGATCGTCGAGCCGAAATTGAACAAAAATAAATAAAATTACGTCGTCTGTTTCTATAGTTTGTGTAAGTGCACAAACTATCAAAGAAAAATAAATAAAGCTCAAGGGATCTCATATCACGCGTAAGTACCTACAACTTATTTAGATTTTTACTACATAGTATAAGTTAATTTAAACACGTGCTCAGTAAAGAAAAGGGATAGCAATTTCATTAAATCACGCGTATGATAAGTATGGCGGCATAGATTAAAAGATCAGATGCGACGTCGTCGTAGGTACCTATTGATTTAGCCGGACGAATTATAGTGCCAACACAGTATTAGTGTATAGGTATTATTATTTTATATAACGTCGTGTTTAGTGGAATCGACTGAGAATTGATAAGTAGTATATTATGTGAATTGTTAACTCGGAGCGCGTATGTAAGGCGGGACGTGATTGTAGGGTTGCAGCTGCATAATATAAACTATTATCAATTTTAGAATTTTTCAAACTTTCGCGATCAGATAACATAATGATTATTTTAAAACGGGTGTTTATCGCGTTTACCTTTTTTTTACTTTTTTACTACTTTTACTAGGAACGTAACATATCTCTACTCTAGAAAGTCATTGGTTAAAACAAAATAGCCAGAAAAAGTATGCCATCCAAGTAATCGAAATTTTGATTTTTATATAAATGAAGTCGTGTTTTCTTTTTAATTATTAAAACGTAATACGTAATTATTTTGTATTACGTTTTAAGTGTTTCTATAGTTTATATATTGTTTCGTACCTCTACATATTTTAGGATTCCTGCCTAGGTATCTTCTTAAATAGTCTTCTAGACATTCTTTTCGCTGTTTTGGTTCAAAGTTGATGGGTAAACGTAGGTAGGTATTTATTATAGCTACATCTACCTAATATGACATGACATCATTAAAAAACCCTTAAACTGTTTATGTATATTATATAATAATAATTTAACAAAAATATGCAGTTCTATTACATAGCTACACAAAATATTTTATTATGCAGTGCATTAGACAGTTTAACATAAGATCAGACGTACACGTCGTCCAATAAGCATCTTCGTATAACATCCTTAAGCGACTAAGTGCGAATTATTGTTTCCTTTCAAGGCATCAGAACCTCATAGTCTGGGAAGCCCAGTTCTTGTCCCCCAAAGGAAATGTAGCAGACACCGTGCGACTGCTGCACTTTTCCGGTGGTGACGCTGCCCTCGTGGCGCACTCTGCCGATGTACAGAGGTTCGCCGTCTTCAGATTCTCCTCCAGGGAAGGCACCCGGCGGGATGTTCGACCCGTTTGTTGGTATCCAGTTGTTAGGGCCACCGACCAGCACCTATGAAATACGGATATTTTCAATCGCAGAATTGGTTTGACAAGTTCAGAATCTTAACCTGACCTAAACTGTTTGAAACTCGTAAAAAAATTAAAAATAAATAAATAAATATTAGGATTATGAGATCACCTAATGGGGTAAAAGCGGGACACGACCAAAAACTTACAACTGAATGTTCTTACATCGCATTAGAGGAATTCTATGGCAATTTCAGAATGACGTGGATAGCTACCACATATTGGTTTGTACACCCACCTGGTATTGAGGTTTTCCTTGCTCCTGTCCTCCCCAAGGAATGTAAGCGCATCCGTGCGACGCGACTAGCTTGCCTGGCAGCATAGCACCTTCATGCTGCGCCCTGGCGACGTAGAGTGGCTCTCCGGAGCAGTCTTGGCCACCGACCACAGCGCCGGGGGGTACTTCCCCGCCAGCGGCGTCTACCCACAATGATCCACCGTAAGCTGGGCCGCCAGCGCCAGGGTAACCAGGGGCTGCAAAGCCAGGGGGAGCCGCAAACAAGGCAGCGGCTGTCGGTGCAGATGGTGGCACTGGAAATGTGCAAGATAATTATAATTGTTATCTAACTAGCAGCAGTCACAGCCAGCAATATTGAAATAGAGAAAGTATTTTGGGTGTGTTTTTAAATAATAACATCGAGGACATTAATAGGTAACAAAAAAATTTGCAAAATTGCTAGCAAAAACTATTTCATTAGCTAGCTAGCAGTGAAGTATTGACAGGTCTAAGTTATAGCAATAAAACGAGGCTGAGAAGCGAAATAACACGAGTTTAGAGATACGAAAGAAACAAGCGTTTTTAATATAACAAAGAAAGTCTATATTCAAGAACCTGCGAATCGTGCAAACGTGCAGTTATATACGAAGCGAAGAAAACAAAATGTACCCAACTAACGTACCAAAAACTTATCATCATCCAGGTGCAGACATATTTTATGACCATTCCATAATTTAATCATTCGAACTCCTTGTGTAAACGGTGGTTTTATTGGTTATATATTCACTTTGTTACATAATACATAATAAATCGAGTAGATATTGATAGAAGATGGTTAGTTACTTTGAATGTCAGTAGCTAAAAAATCCCGTTAGAATTTAGAAATTTAATATCCAAATGAAGCATTGTCAATGCTACTGGGCACTCAACGGATGAGATCGCCGCCAGCGCCAGTGGGGAAGTGTTGGATGCGCCAGGCACCGCGCGCTCCCCAGCCACTGCGCACGCCGAAGTGCGTAACGGGGAACGGCGAAGGGTCCACCCAGTCCATGAGAACCACGCCCGACTCTCGGTCCCGCACCGTCAGCCTGCCGCATCGCCACTCCACCAAAAACTTCCTGAACTCATTCGGATTCATCAATCCAGGGGTGGGGAGCGTCACCTACGCCAAGAGTTTCAAAAGCTTTACGACCGGAACTTATTTTTATAAGGACAATAACGCAACGACATCTAAGTATCTACCTTATCTGGTTTCTGTCTGCAGTGCCTAATTACTGATTGGGTATTTTCCCATCCGCCAAGGATAATTTCATACATGGGGTCGACCTCAGCCGGAGCGCTGGTCAGACTAACGTGGCAGTTGTGAGGGCCCTTGTATTCAAATTGCAGCGAGCCTGCGGCGGTGGGGCCGAAAACGTACTCTAACTTGTCCGGAGTATTGAATTCCACCCCATCTGAATCGACAATAAAGGGTCAATTTTGAGGAGTTGGGTACATTTTGCGCTGTTCGTTTGAAGGTTTCTGTTAACCTACCTTCAATCTTCCAGGAGCCACTGGCTCCCCAACCAGTGCATACGCCTACGAAACCAATGGGGAAGGGCTGAGGGTCTGCCCACGAAAGGAAAGGAATGGATTCGCCTTCACGACCCGCGGAGATGATGCCTCCGTCCCAACGCACCCAGAATCCACGGTATTCGCCACCGTTCAAAATGCCAGTTGTTTCGGTTTCTGCCACTTCAGGCTTAGTTCTGTTCTTTCTGATCACGCTTTTTGTGTTGCCCCAGCCGCCGATAAAAACCTGAAAACGGTATGAAGATTGGTCAGATACGATATAAAAGATCTGCACAACGGCAAACAACGCCTGTCGAGAATACACGAGGGTGCGACACGAAACAAGGTCATCTTTGGGCCGCATTGAATGGTCTGACCTGTTTTCAAGAAACGTTGGGAACTCGGCGTGAGTCCGAGTGGGTAGGTTAGGTACCTACTCAATTATTTTCATGCTCAAAAAAGGGGCCCGTTATTGAATTTGAATTTGAATACAAACCTCAACAATCGGTTCAGATTCTTGGGGTCCGGTGGTGAGTGCGATGTGTGCATCGTTGGCGGCTCTCACTTTGAATTGCACAGATCCAGATGAAATTGGATAGAACTGATACTGGAGGTTATCCTCAGTCGCCACATCTGAAAAACGAAAAATGACAAGTCTGATTAAAATAGCCGCATAGTGAACGGCCAATGACCCGGTGTGGTTAGCATTCTATCCGCAGCGCGATTTCCCGCAAGTCCTATTTAGTATTTAGATGTAGGTATGTTTAGAGTCTGCTATTCGAGGCACACAATACATATACCTACGTATATACATATACCTACGTATATAGAAAACTGTAGTTCTTAATATAATTCGTGAAAGTATCGGTATGCGAACGGCATCGATCGGTCATTTGGCCCAAATAAGTTATTCCGTAGATTGATATGAAAACATTCTTTGTAAACTTTGCTTTGCTGTCTACACTGTTCATCAATTCTACGATTGGAATGAGTCTAGTTTATTTAATATTCTAGTCTCGTTTATTTAGGCAGGTAGGAATTCACTAATTTCATTCGCATGATGTCATCCGGTGCTAGTTAATCAATGCTTAGACCAAACAACATCTAATAGACAGGAATACAGCTTATTTATGTTTTAGCTACGTATGTAGACACTTGCCGTGAAATCTCAGATGACACGACGCACAAACTAAGCTATGTACCTACATACCTTCATATCAATGCTATTTCAAAGTGAGTTTATTATTCACGTAGGCAGACGATTGAATCAACGAGTTTTGTGATAGTTACTAGGATACTGATTGAAAAATACACTACATAATGTTCCGTTCCATAACTGCTAGTGCTAAGCTAAAATCTAGACTAGGTAGCTAGGTAGGTATTAAATGTACAATAGTTGTGTTAAGCTGCTGTGAATTGTCTGTCTGTAGGTAGGTATGATGTCATCCAATAAAATCAAATCAATGTTCCAACGACCTCAACTCCACAGCTCCACCGTTATTCCAGTGGGCTATTTGTACCTACCTACTTTTTTAGACTTCATTAAGTGTAAAGAGATATATAAGTAGTATCGTAATTTTAGATAGGTAGATAGTAGATACCTACCTACATACACTGTTGTAATAAATAAATAAATAATCCCGGACCTTTCACACAGCATCATCTGGCCCCAAAGTAAGCAGAGCTTGTGTTATGGGTACCACATGACTGATATACTACTTATATACTTTTTTGTTTTTGGTAAAGACATACATATTATACATAGATACACCCAGACCCGAGACAAATACTTGCAAATCATACAAACATTTGTCCCGCGGCGGGAATCGAACCCGCAACCTTCTGCGTCTCAGCCGGACCTTAGTCCACTGTGCTACAGAGGTCGTCAATGTTACATAATCTTATCATTCTCAAACTTTGTTATTGTTTACATTTTATTATCACTACCTGCCTAGGTTACCATGCGCGTCAGAAGGCCAAGGTTATTAAAAAAGGTAGGTATCTAAGTTCTATACCTATCAGTCACGTGGTTCCCATAACACAAGCTCTGCTTACGTTGGCGCTAGATGATGCCGTGTGAAACGTCCGGCATTATTTATTTATTTATTTTGTAGTAAGTAAGTAAATCGACTACATTAAAGAATTCAAAATATGAATTTCTGGTAGCTGGGTTTATGAATAAAGTTGGATAAAAAACTTACCTAACGACTAACCTAAGCATAAAGGACCTATTTCCAACTTAACATCATATCATAGAGTTTTGCGGTTGTACACAGGACCTATGGTTCAATGCAAGTTACATAATATTTGCGCTGATGTTAGATTGTAAAAAGCTTAGCGTTTATAATACGAACAACATTTTTAGCATTTTTAGATTATTACGCAATGAGGAAAAATACTGGTAGGTACCTATCCATCACTTGTATCAATGTTTAGGTAAAATAAGTACATACGGGTTTGTGGAAACGTGAAATCGATATTATGCTTGTCTAATCTAAACAATAGCCTAGCTAGACTAAACATTAAATGATACATATTAGTAGGTATATTATCATAACATCACATCTGGAAAAGTTCAGTTGGTTACAAGTAAAAAATAGAGATTTATAAAAATGAGGCGAAATTAAGAAGTTTCAGATGAGCAGACCTGGCTGTAGCTATAGCCGTGATGTATGATCATGTCTCATAGAAGGCACCTCTTCATCTTGCAAGTTAAGGTTCCTGATCAATTACAAAGATATTCCGTAAGCTCAGGATATAGATAAAACAGAACCTCTGAGCAACTGAGTTCCACTTAGTTCTATGATAAACATAGAAAATAAGAAAAAACGCTATAAAATTGCTCCAAGTTCATATAGCGTGACCGGTTTGCGTAGGGCTAAATAACCTTCGGCGCTCACAGAATTATAGATGAGCTCATCTTATGCGACTACTATCAAACAATGTCAAAGCGAACAAATAAAAAGTAATGTTTTGATATTCATAAACTTGTTTACTGAAGTCAAACCAGCTTATCTTAAGGTGCCTCTTTTCAAACGGTCTATGAACAAGTAAAAGTATTATAAAAATACCTGCCAAATTAATTCGTATTGATTTAAACATTGTTCAATAATGCGCAACCACACCCAGATTTGGACCTGTGCCAACAAAAGGCCGGTAAATTCACCGGCTCTTTTAAAATGCCGATGTTGTTCAAGGTCTCCAAATACTTTTATAATATATAATAAACACCATCTGCCACCGGCCGATGCAATGCAAACGACTAACATCCAATAAGAAATTTACAATTATTGTCTGGTAACCTTGACTTAGAAACAGATTTACTAGAATGCTGACTTACCCATGATGTTGGCCATGATTAGTTCAATAAAAACTTTGTCACTGTCTGAGGAACGTAAGCGCTCGCCGAGTACGATTTCAATACTGGAGCCGGGTCTACGTGTTACCCAAGATCACTTGGCCACAATATACTAACGTACAGTGAGTCATCTACAACTCACCAACGAACACTAACGTAAAGTACTACGTGACGTGAGTTTCATTATAACAAAGTTTCATAATAACAAGAGGTGATAATAGCAAGTACAGAGGCTACTGATGAAATCATTTCGCTGTATGTTGAAATAACTGATCTAAACAGATCATTTTCTCAACTTGTCATTGCCGCTTTTAGCTTTCAGCTTAGTTCCTGGCAAGAAGATCGATACATTACAAGTAAAAGTAACAAGAGATGGTATACTGTACGATCTCTATACTGTAAATCTGGCGTGGCGGCCTCAGGTCGACGATGATGTCATACCAGCAGCCATTACTAAACGAAGTGCTGCAGCACGAACCACTAGATATATTTTACTGCAATTTCTTCCCAGGCAGTTAAGACGTTCTATACAGAAGGAACTCCGCAGCAAAGTGTAGTTTCATTATATTCTGTGGCACAGCTATGTCTGCAAATAACAAGTTTAGTGGACGTTTCGCTTTTGTAAAATTTTTAGGTACCTACCCCAAACATCGGTACGGGAATTCAAGAAATTCCTAAATTGGTGCAATTGCCCACCAATCTATATACCTACGTGAAGCAAAAACTTTGTACCCCTTTTTACGAAAATTGCACGGACAGAGTATGAAATTTCGTACACTTATTGTTTATATAGGGAAGGAGTGCAGAATGCTAATATTTTTTTTTATTATGCCTAAAAAATACATTGATTTTAAATTAATTATAGTCGAATCTCGACCAGTGGACGACCACTAGTGTTTTTAAATACTTACGATACTTTAAAAAACCCAGACATAGAACAAACACTTCATCACACAAATGTTTATCCTGGGAGGGAACCGATCCCCTAACCTACAGCGCAGAAGGCAGAGCTACTACCAACTGAGCTGACAGGCCAAAAAGACGCTCATTAATAGGTGTCGCAAGGATCAGCTTTATTTTTCTTCGAGTTCTAAGATGAGTGAGTTGATTCAAAGATCGATTCGAATAGGTTACCTAAACGACTTTAAGCGTTATTGCGGAGAGTTCGGAGCATACAATGGATAAAAAGATTAATCAATAATATCACAATACACTGCCCTTGCTTCTTGACAAGGTCAATTTACTGTGTAATGGATGAATCAAAATACGAGTAGTCCGGCCATTCAATGCATACATGTATTGCAATTTCCATTTTATTTCCAAGTTAATCAGACCACTTCGGCGTTTTGAAATGCTACATTCTTTTTGATAGAAAACGTTGTTTATGATAGAAATAAAAAAAAAAACGTGTGCGACAGAAGTGATAACTTAAACTAATCAAACTAGCGCTGTGGGTTAGAGTGAGAGAAGAGGAGCCTTCCTACCGCTGCCGTATGCGTGAGATGATGGGGAGGCCAGACAGACTGGTGCAGTAACGCGTTACATAACGAAGCGTTTTACCTTCCTATAAGAAGTTATCACTTAAATAAAGGCAAAATAATTATTTTATATTGATAAATCTACTAGATGTCCACTAAATGAGTAGACAAAGTTACAGGCAAAAAGTGATCTAATATGTTGTGATATGGAAACGTTCTCGCTCGTAACTTACCAATTCTAAGTCGTAAACAAGTTAATTTTCGTTCTATCGCTATCGATTGGATGAATGACTCATTTATGACGAACCTAAAGGTCTCGTTGACCTTTGTGTCCATGATGTCACTTAGCGCATAATTAATGATGAGTTTATAAAATTAGAGATAATAAGAGTATACATTATTTACAGAAAGAAATGTACAGAATAATATTACAATTATACAATAATATAAAATACACGTGAAACAGTTAAGCTATCTAAGGACCGTTTAAAACGATCTATAGATAGCTCAACTGATCCAGATCACTGCCAGAGAGCAGCGTTCCTAAGATACTGTCGACATTGCCACGTTGAATGGCAATGCTAATACGCTAAACCAGATAGGAGCCAGCTCTTGGGTCACGCAATGTATCTGACAGACGCCGTGAAATAATTTTGAAAACGCGGTGGGCTCCTGTTCTTCACGGGCCTCGACTCCAAAGGGTCAAATATTTAGGCCTCAAGCAAACCGGCATATTTGCGGATTTTGAGGTCCTCGGCTCATTCAGCCGCCGCACCAGCTCTAACGCAAGTCCCCGACAGATGGGATGCGGCCGGGTGTCTACGCAAGTAGCATCCCACACTAATGGCCTACCCATCTCCCAAGGGCCAAGAGTCATACCATCAGGGCTCTTACCATCATCACGTATAAGACCGTTGGGTTCGAAACAGCTGGTATGTTGACGCTGGTGAGTGCCCGATGAATGATATCGATAAGACTGGCGTGGCGGGCAATCCTACCACCGGCCCTAGAACACGATAACCTGTGGAGACCAAGCTGGTCGATCGCTGTACCACACTGGCACTGATGAGGGGCGCAGCACCGCGCACCTAACAGACAAATTGCAACTCGAAATGTTGTAAGATCTAATAAGATGCCAATTTCAAATGATGGTAGTGCTTGTAACCAATGTCCTGACTCCCATTTCGAAACGGCTAGGAGAAGGGCGCGATCTACGGAGCTTGAGCATGTTTATAACAGATGGTCCCATGTAAGCTCACATAGAGGCCCGTCCCATTTCCGTTGGGCCGAAAGGTTCTTGGGGGGAGCGGTTTTAGGGCAAGCACTGTTCCAAGTATTTCTTGCTTCGTTTAGATATTAAATTTTATGAGAGATGCCAGAACTAAACGGAAAAAATGGAATAATTTTTTTTAATTACCAAATACCAAATTAGGGAGACAAGAACGCCTCCCAATTTGACAGGTAGGGATGCCTGCAATACAAAACTTGATAATTGTAAAAGCTTTTATATTAATTTTAAATAATCTGTCCGAGGTTTTGCTAAAACTAATGAAGGTCGGAAAAGACTCGTCAAGAATTGGTGAACCGAGGAGGCGAAGTGAACATTTATCAACAACTGTAATATTGAGGCCAACCTGTTGAATTTTGACACAATTGAGTTTTTATCCAAACAAGTTTCTGAAACGTAAAGCTCGCATTTTGAATAAATTTGCTCTAAACTGCTCTAAACCAATCTGCCGAAATTTATCACTGAGCTTTAGCACCTAAAACAGGGTCCACATCTCCACCTAAAGTTCCGTCATCCAAGTACCAAACATTAAGTTTAGATTGGAGACGTTGAATAATCGGATGGATGGCAAGGCTGAAAACGGCTAGAACAAGGGGGTCGCCTTGCTGACTTCCAACGACAGACGAAATAACATTGTCCCGATAGATCAATTTAGAAGGTAAACCTTACTGCCAAAGAAATGGATACAATTCGGGAATTTTGTTTTTAATTTCTTTAAGCAAGACACCCCTCCTCTGTCTACGGAATAGAGATAACTAGAGATAAGATGTCAGAATATAGTGATATTAGTTTTAAACATTCGCGATCAGAATTCATATGTTTTAGGCGACCTTCAGGCCTGCCTGAGACATTCGTTCCGTTGATATTAAAATGGTAAATTATTTTAAAAATAAATCACTGGTAGAAAAAGAAAAAAACTGTAACACAATCAAACTTTTAACGAAATAATAATAATAAGAATATAAATACTAATCAATAAATACGAATTACTCTAAATACTGTAATACTTAGAATACTAAGAATACTACTTATTGTAAACTGTAAAGTTTACTTAAAATAAAAAGCTTTTAAATTTATTTTATTTTATCATTACATAGTATAAAACAAAGTCGCTTCCCGCTGTCTGTCTGTCCCGTTGTATGCTTAGATCTTTAAAACTACGCAACGGATTTTGATACGGTTTTAAAGATTTAAGATTTTTTATGGATAGTGTGATTCAAGAGGAAGGTTTATATGTATAATACACGCATAATATGTAGAGAAACACTGATAATTTTAGAGGTTTCTAATGTGATGTCGTAAATAAACACATTTTTGTGCGCTTACATTGCAAACGCTGTCTGAACCCTACGAGATAGATCAAAATAATGTACTTACTAGAGTATTGTACACCTTAGAAAGGTCTACAAAAAAGTCCGCGATGGTATATGTCTTAAGATATGCTATTTTAGATAACTTTGTATATAAAGACATTCTGTAGTATATTTTAGTATCAGCATACACCCGTGCGAAGCCGGGGCGTGTCGCTAGTATCTAATAAAATGAGAGAGACAGAGTAATTAAGCGCCACTTATGCTATGTGATAGAGGGAAATTGTTTTGGGTTATATCACATTTATAAATTATAATATAACTAGCTGCTGCTCGCGGCGTGATACCTACCTAAAAATTAGCCTATGTCCTTCTCCAAGGTTCTATCTATCCCTATATCAAAGTTCATTAAAATCCGTTCAGCGGTTTAGGCGTGAACAGATAGACAGAAAGAGTTACTTTCGCATTTATAATATTAGCAGGGATTAATTATTATTTTGTAGTTAGATATCCAGGATAAGTTTCGTCACCAGTTGATGTCGTCATCATTATGAGTCAAAACTTACACATATTTTAAACATAGAACTGACTGTCATACATGTGCCATTATAGTAGTGACACCTACATAAAATGGCCAGCATTCCATTTGTCACTGGTCTTGCTTCAGCGCCTTCCGTCTGTTGTTTAACTTGGGTTGCGTCGATCGAATTTACTTTATTGTGTAGGTACTTAGTACCTACACAAGAAAGTAAATTCGACACACGCCCTGTGATTTCATAGGCTAGTTCGTAGGTAGGTAAGTACATACTTGAGGGAATGATTTAGGCGCCAGGTGTTTTTCGTAAATTTATTTTTTCTAAGAAAAAATATTGGAATAGTTGATCATTCGCCAACAAGGAATTCAAAATTCTGAATGGGTTATAGGCTCATAGGCTACACCTATGTCTTTATCTTATTATTTAAAACTTGCAAGTAGTGCCACCTGTTATCAAATGCAGTAACCAAGTTAATCTTCTCAACTGTATGAACGTAAAAAATAGTAAACTAAAGTTAGTTTGAGTGTAAATCCGCAAGGTAAAAGCTACAGCCAAATAGCAATAGATGGCGCTGGTGGTGATTAATTCCGAAACTTCCGAAAAAAGTAAATATAATAAGAGTATAATTTTAAATAAAGTTCCTTATCCTGCTTTGTTCAAGTACCTACTTATACCCATAAACAAACAGTCCTATTAAATGCAGGTAATTGTATGGAAACTAAAGAGATGTAACGATATTTAGCGGAGCATAAAATAATTATAATCTGCATAGCCTAGTATTATGTTGTATTGTGTACATTGCACACCTAAAATATTTAGAATAGAAAATAAGCTCGCGTAGACTAGCTACGAACTCACGTAGTGCTACGAGTTGGCTACATTGTAATATTTTCTTAGAAAAGACATCAACGCGCTCTACTTTGTACTGATTACTGAAATTTACACAAGAACACATTCGAAACGATAGCCGCCATATTTTTTGGCTTGATTTCTGTAAGTGGTATTATTAAAATATTTAATATCAAGTTAATGTCGAAAAATAGACATCTTGTTAGAAAAAGAAAATCTTGAGTAAATAATATAATCATATGTCACCATGGTTATAAGCCTACTAGGATATAAAGTAGACAACCAGCCAGGTGGTCGGATAACAGTGAAAACAGCGTAAACACACTAAAAGCGATTAACGTACAAAATATGGAAAGGATTACATAATATAAAGAGGGTTCAACACCCAACAGTGGGTGAAGACAGGCTGACAACATAAGACAGAAATTGATAAAATGATGTACAGGATACATATTTAACAGATTTTCAACGATATGCATATAAAATATGAACATTATGCTTAGATTTTATGCATATGTTTTATTTAAATTCATCAGTAATACCTACCTATCACAATTGTATCCGTTTCCTAAATTGTAACCTCTTTGTAAAATAAACTTATTTGGCCTTATTTTTAAGTATTTTCATTAAGTTTAATATTATCTGTAACGTTTTACCTCAATAAAATAAAATAAAAATTAAATAAACTGACTCAGTTATGGTCCCGCGTTCCACAAATATATCGATTGTCTTTATTTCATTACTCCGTTCAAATTATTTACAATACCCTCCCAAAGTCCTCAACGAACGGACAAAAATCAATAATTTGCCACAACCGGTTACGGTTGTATGCATTCACATTTAGGTACTTATAAGGGGATGGAAACGTCATGGGGTGCGCAAGCACACCGGGGTCTCTCTGATCCCCTTTGTTCCAATTTCATTTGTCCAAATTTTTTGTATATTTTATCTGCTCTACTTTCATCTTAACACTGTTGATCCTAATTTAAGCATAAAATGCTTTTGTGTGTAGTTTTATATGTCCAGATTTTATCGGTCCAGTAGATTGTATAAAATTCGTAGTCATCTGAACAATCTCCCCTTGCAAATTGAAATTCCGAATGAAAATTTGACTATTGTTAGTATTTTACAACATGCCCGGCAATATATATTTACCTACGCATAAAACATGTTATTCGTAACGTAAAGTATAATTTGATTTTGCAATATATAATTCATCTTATCAAGGATATGGTTCCATAATATTTATTTTCATTGATTACTATACTAAATTGATTACCTACAGTGGAAAAATCGGGCGATAAAAAACCAAAGCAAGTTAATGGCATTTCTGGTAACAAAGTTTCATATGTCTGCTTGATGATTTGATGCATTTTTTTGGGTTAGGTTGCATGCATTCATGGTCCTTACACAAACAGTCCCAAAACCATGCATCAAAAAAGTCGTTGCAAACACTGTTCCTAGATTTACCGCATGACGAAACAAGTATTGTTCGATAAAAAACAATTCTCCTATGCCATCTGCCTACCACCCTTCGCAGGGGCTGTAAGGACCAGCTGTCAGCGCACGCGCACACAATAAAAGCGATCAATGAACCCACGACCCCCTTCCTCATACCCCACCGGAGCTATACCGTTCTACCTTTGATTAGACAAAACTGTTCAAAAAATAAGGTATCACTTCGAACTCAATGATCAGATATTGTATGAACCTGTGTTTTCACGCAAGCTATATCGAGCTTAAAATTCTGCGCGTGACAGTTCATTTTTATTTCACAAAGCAAGCAATGCATCAAAAGAAGCAAGGCCAAGAAGCCATAGTCAAAGAAAATCGCTGGTATCCGATTGGTTTAGAGTTTAAAAACATCGAAATAAAGTTCATTTTATACAAAAGGATTTTATGTGGCCTGCCGATACCTTAGAAGTATATTCGTCGTGACGTAGGCAACAGCTGATTCTAACAGCTGATTTTGCTAGGAAGATACAGGCCAGGTGCAAAGTTAATGTGAATAGAATGTTTGAACTGATTTGACTTGAACATCAGGATTGGGTGGGTAGCCACGTGTGTATATCTTATATCTGAAAATCAGTGAAATAGGAATACTTAAAAAGAAAAATGCAACATAGATTTATAAGACCTTTGGTCCTGTCCGAAGATGCGAACGTTATATTATATTCTACCTTACCTTGTTACAACTCCAGAGTCATATCTTCTGTTACATGTACTTATATCACAAATGCCGTGGATTTTGATCTATCTGCTTTAAAATCGAATAAAACTGTTTTTATAACATACTAAACGGGATATTTACCATGATGTTGGAATTCTACTTCCAGATATTCCGGCACAAACGAACACGTCATGATCACGGCAGAAACTGAGTCTTTAGAAACTGAACAGTCTTTGCGTGTAGATCGTAAAAAATATGTTTTATTGGCAGACAAATCGATCTACCCTCTTTTGCACTCTTTCCAAATTGACACGTGACATGTGACCATGGCGCATACTACTATGCCGAAATTTCGGGAAATAATAAAACTCACAATTCATGATAACCGCTTACAGTTAAAATATTTTAGAACACACTAAAATAAGAATTGATATCCATATTCTTGACACGAATAATAATATAATAATAATAATAATAATATTTAATAATAATATTTAATAATAATAATAATATTTTATTTGGCAGAAATAACTTACAATAAGTACAGTATACCTAATTTTAACTTAACTTACTTATAATTATAATTTTGAATAATAAAACTATATCAACACTTCGGAACTTGAGGGATTACCTACCCATGAAACTATTCTGTATCCGATAAGGGGTCTCTCCCGAGTTCATTGTCACCTGGCTCCATTAAAACCACTCTCAAAATAGGAAATAGCTACAATAAAAGGAAACAATCTCTGTCAACTGTTTACAGAGTGCGGGAGGAAGCGATCGTTCCACATACCGTGCAAGAACAATGGTTCCCACAACGTCACGCTCGTATATACCTAATCTGTGGCGAAGTGTACGCACAGCCGATCAGGTTTCCTGCCTGTGCGATATGTGAGATAACCTTATAATTCTAAATAACTAAAGAATTACGCAGGACCGAAGAATAGTTAGAAAAATAACTAGGTGTACTTACTTACCTACATTTGTCTTATGTAAACAAATATTTGTTCAGATGCGCAGAGTCGAAGCTTCGATCCCGCAATAGCCATCTAGTCACTACGATGCGAAGATGTCGCCTACTCATTTATTCGGTTGAGGATCCTTCCTAGCTTAAACTTGTGTAAAGTTTATTACCCAGTTAGCCGAGGAAGTGTCACAAAATTGTACCTTAACTGGTTTCACATTACTAATCTTATCTGTACATGCCCAACCACATTTTACTAACTAAACGCAGTAATGGGTTACCGAGCGATAAGCACGGTATAAGGTGCCAGTTACCGTGAAAGAATTTCAAAAAATAACAACTTTTAACATCAGCATAAGTGATGTAGGAATTGTGCTTTATAGTTTCAAGTTTTTGCAGAGTGTTCGACTCATTCGGACAGGAGGCCTAACTGTGATAACGAGGCATATCATTAAGCGTCCGTGGAGGGTAGCAGGCAGTAGGGCATGGCAGGGAACGCAACGCATGTGGCCAGGCAGACGGGTGCCGACGCATCTGGTGACGAGGGGGGCGCGGCGGGGGCTAAAATTAGTATCGGAGCGCCACGTGCGCTGCGACGGAGCATCAGTTCGCGTTCAACCACCATTACGACCGGTCGCATCAGCCACCACACCACACACTACCGACGACAACTCGTGCGACCGCGAACTGAACTCGGAGCCCGCGAACGCGGCAGTGACTGTGATCCCAGAGTGCACCAGAAGCCGTCGCGACGGAGACTGTGCAAGGCATGTTGATGGCGGGCGCCGAGTCCGAGGGACTCCTGGCGCTGGGCGCACTGCCCGGCCAGAAAGACACCACATGGACCAAACTCTTCGTCGGAGGACTTCCCTACCACACTACAGACAAAAGCTTACGAGAACACTTTGCGGTATACGGCGACATTGAAGAGGCAGTAGTTATCACGGACAGACAAACCAGCAAAAGCAGAGGATACGGCTTTGTGAGTATTCTGACGTATTCACGACTGAAAGCATTGTGTAAAATTGTATTGACACGTACACCTTTGTATGCCCGTGCGCAGTCGAATGTTGGCTATGAAACAGCAGTATCGCACGGTTAGCGGCACGTTATCGCACCTTGGTACCTACTGTATACCTAACCCACCGGCTTTGTGATTATATCGCGAAACTACATCTAGTACGGAAGTGCTAGGTTCACACAAGAGTACTTATTGTGAGTCTAAATGTTATTGTACAGACAGGCCTTTGCAGAATATAGCCTACATCGCTTATGTTTGATAGGCCTTGAAAATTGTATGACCTGTTACCTTGTAGGTAGGTAGGCGGAATGCATAACTTATGATTTACTGTAAAATCGTAAAGCTAATTCATTTCAGCTTCAATCATTGCGTGGAAAATGAATTGGACGCGTGGCTTTCTGTTCATTACCAGTTACTTGCCTACATAATAAAATTTTATAAGGATCATTTATACATGGTTGTTAAATCATTTATTAGTTTATAATTTTGGTGTTTTTATAACCATCAAAAACTTTGTTTTTTTTTATGGATAGACAGAACAACTAAGTAATTATATATAACTAGCTGCTGCTCACGGCTTTACACGCGTGGCACCTACATAAAAGTAGCCTATGTCCTTCTCCAAGGTCCCATCTATCTCTATACCAAAAATCAAAATCGGTTCATTGGCTTAGGCGTGAAAACGTAACAGGAAGACAGATAGAGTTACTTTCGCATTTATAATATTATACTACTAGCGTCTGCCTGCAGCTTAATACATATAGTATCAACGTAACAAATAGGCAGCTTATGATACAAGAAACAAACCATTTCCTTATCCAATTTCGTCGAGATCCATTTAACCGTTTAATGTGATAATAAACCAATAAATAGACAGACTTCCAGATATAGGCACTTTCATATTTTTAATATTGTTATGGATTGATTTGGATATTCATTTTATAATAACAGTTAAGGGGTAGGATTTGTTAAGCTTTTTTTACTCTGGGAAGAAAAATAAACAAAGTTTGCAGTTTGGTCGAATTATGTACTACGTCTTTGGCTAGAGGCGTTTAGGCTCGTCAGTGAAGGGCTCGTGGGAAATGAATCACAACCCCATTTTCAATTCGTGGGGTGGCTTAGACTCTGAGGGAGGGTCCCGTTGCACCCTCCTAGTGACATCCAAATTGCTGTAATAATCGCAATTCATCGTTGGCAACACTGCGACGCTACAAAAAATGCAGTTTTGTGACGCTATCGGCGTCTAGGGTCTCTTACCATGTACTTAATACATAATGTATATACTATAATATAAATTCAAAACATCCGGAAATTGTACTAGGTATACATTTTTGATAATCATGGGTTTTTACTCGGTGTTGGTAACTTTATCGAGAAAATAATATGAAAGTAAAAGTCTTTCAAAATGTATTCTTTTGATATTAATAAGAACATATATTTTAAAATAATTACAGATATGTACAGAATAATATAAAATACATGTGAAACTGTTGAGCTCAACTGATCCAGATCATTGCCACAAGGCACCGTGTCCAAAGCACTGAGGGCATTGCAGCGTTGAATGGCAATGCTAATACTCTAGGCCACATAGGAGCCAGCTCTTGGGTTACACGATGTATCTACCAGACGCCGTGAAATAATTTTGAAAACGGGATGGGCTTTCCAGCTCAGGGTCTCGACTCCAAAAGGCTCATGTAGGCCCTATCAAGATCGGTACATTTGCACCTTTTTAGGTCCTCAATTTATAAATATTGAATTTGGCTAGATTATTGTACTATTATTGTAGCACTACTTTGTTTGTTAGTGACTCTTGTGAAGGGGTAAAGACCTACACTTCTGGCTCGAAGTCCTCGGTCTTGACATCTTATGAAAAGCAGAGACCGAAGCACGAAAATGTACAGATGAAAATGCCACTGGTTTCACTTATCCAAATACAGGTAATCTGTAAAGCATAAAAAAAGTTAGATATGCCACGAAAGCTTCTTTTATTTAACTAACTAGCTGACCCGGCCACGCGTTGCTGTAGCTCAGTAGTTCTAATACGTTGAGCCCATATACGCTAACCTCTAAAATTATCAGTGTTTCTCTACTATATTATGTATGTATTATACATATAAACCTTCCTCTTGAATCACTCTATCTACTAAAAAAACCGCATCAAAATCCGTTGCGTAGTTTTGAAGATCTAAGCATACATAGGGACAGACAGACAGCGGGAAGCGACTTTGTTTTATACTATGTAATGAAGTATTCATACTCGTTGTAAAATGACCTTTATGGAGGTCGCAGAACGTAAAAAACAATATGATCTCATTGGATATGAAGTCTTTAGCTTTTGCGCGTTATTGACTGTTTTTGGGTTGATCCAGCTTCCGCTAGCAAACCAAGAACAGAAGTTGTCAATATTAGTCATATGTCATCTCAAAAGTGACCCGTAGGTTATGGGAATCACTTACCAACAGGTGGGCCGTATGTTTGTTTAGCGATGTAATGTCCACAATTGAAATTTAAACTTGAGGGCTAATTAGATAATGTTTTCGTCTTTACATTATTGCAATTTTCGTACAGACTTCTAATTTTTTGAAAATAAAATACAACCCATGATAATTGTTGATAGTGTAGCTTTCTATAAGTAAAAGAATTATTAAAATCGGTTAAGTAGTTTTTGAGTTTATGCATTATATACAAAAATCGAATCTTTTTCTTTTTATGTTTAGATAACATTATCTCAAACATTTAAATTGACCCAAATTATGTGGCTTTTCAGTATTCCAAGCTATATGTTATGTGACCTAGATAGAACCAGTGTTGCGAGTGCGCTAGGCTTGTACTAAATACTCGGTGGGAGAGACAGGCAAAGCTACGTTGGCCTACGTACTTCTGGAACACAAAAGAGTGTTATCCGATATGCCCCGGCGAGGCGACACGGCCTACGACAATGTGACACTACACTCTTATTTATCTAGTTTTTGCCAGTTCAATCCTACAGAATGGTCTTTTATAAATTGTCTATACATATTGTGTACACAAAAACACAATTGTTATTTTGAATTTGTATAAATTTTGTGATAATGTTTATAGAGACGCGGCGCGCTAAACGTCGTTCTTGTGACTTAAGGCACCTCCCTGACCTTGAGGCATTTCAATGATATTTTAACAGAAAAAATAAATAAGTAATTTGAAAAAAAAATAAAAAGTTCAACGATATCTTTTAATCAATTGGCTATCTACCTATATGCTTCATGTTAAAATGACTTTGTCTTTAGCGGAAGATGATGATAGTTCAGTATTTTTGTTTCATTGTTTTATTATTAAATTAAAAAATAACAATAACATTAATTAATTAATTAAAATCAACAATGTCAAAAGGCGA
Organism: Lampropteryx suffumata; assembly: GCA_948098915.1. Classification (NCBI taxonomy): domain Eukaryota; kingdom Metazoa; phylum Arthropoda; class Insecta; order Lepidoptera; family Geometridae; genus Lampropteryx; species Lampropteryx suffumata. Next base: position 5,856,319 of record OX402548.1, on the reverse strand, counting down.
TACACTTGGCCCTTTTTAGGGTTCCGTACCTCGAAAGGAAAAAACGGAACCCTTATAGGATCACTTTGTTGTCCGTCCGTCCGTCTGTCTGTCAAGACACTTTTTCTCAGGAACGCGTGGAGGTATCAAGCTGAAATTTATATCAAATACTCAAATCTACTGTCCCTTAATGCTGTGAAAAAATCAAACTTCTAAGCCAACGCAATCAAAAGATACAGCCGTTTATGCCGCAAATTTTCGACACTCGCAAGGGAATCAAAACCTACAGGGTACTTCGCGTGAACTCAGAATCTTGAAATTTGGTACGAGGCAACGTCTTATAGCACAGACAAAGGAAAAATTGCGAAAACTGTAAATTTTTTGTTACATCATCCAACTATGACTCGAATGTCGTGATGGGTGAAATTTTACTTATATACCCTATAGGTTTGTACGGAATCCTCAGAGTCCGACTCGCACTTGGCCGGTTTTTTTTTGGGTTCCGTACCTCAAAAGAAAAAAGGTATTATAAGATCACTTCGTTATGCCTCTGTCTGATAAATCAAAACCGATAGGGTACTTCCCGTTGACCTAGAATCTTGAAATTTTACAAGACAATGATATTAAAAATGTAGGTACTTAGTTACCTTTTTCAGGCGTGACTTTCACACTTGATAGTTTATTTTCTATAAAGACACAATACTCTATTCTCTCCTGCTTAATATATTATTATATCTCTGTTTCCCTCCACACATTTATCATAATATCAAATAATTCAAAACTTTTACTGATTACTAGTATTCTATCTACCGATGAACAATCTAACAGTTGAATAATGGAAGATAAGAGTTAATAAACAATTATTATTATCTTATCGCGGAGCTAAACAGCGACCCTGAAATTGGTGAAATGATTTTTTCGAAATAAGTACAAAATTTGGTCTATGAATTTTTTCTATTCTCCCCTCGATCTATTAAAACATAATAAAATTCGGTAATAAAACTGATTGATTTTTTCCGCTGATTTGGGATTATAAAATAGATTTGAATTATTTTAAATTCGAATTGTACATCTGCGAAATAAAAGGCTCTGAAAATAAACCCGAAATTCTGTACATTTCTGTAAATGTCTTAGATTAGTCGACTATCAAATTTAAAAACTTACGTTTAAACAGAAACAGAAAACTAAAAATAAAAAATAAATTATATTTGCCAATATAATTATATAAATATAAATCCACGCTTTTTTTTTAAATAAAACATTTTTTTCTTACATACAGTCTTTCATTCAGTCTTAATGCTTTTTGTATGATCATTGCTGATATTATACGCTTTATATTAGCTTCACTTGTATGTATGTTTTTTGTTAGTATATTTGTATGTAACCGACTCCTTAGGACGCGATTTTGACCCACTTTAAACGGCCAGATTTCATTCAATTTTTGCACACCTGTCAAAGACCGATGACAATGCAATAATAAAAAAAAAATAAAAAAAAAACAAAAAAAAAAATATATCCGGTTATCCTAAAACTAAAAAATTTAAAATAAATAATAGTTTAAAAAAACTAAAAAACACGCTTTATATAGAAAACCAAACTAAAAAATAAATTTATTTTTTATTTTTTAGTTTAGTTTTTAAAGTGGGTCAAAATCGCGTCCTAAGGAGTCGGTTACATACAAACATACTAACATACAAACATACATACAAGTGAAGCTAATATAAAGCGTATAATATCAGCAATGATCATACAAAAAAGCATTAAGACTAGACGAGTTTCTTGCTTCTTGCTTGAATTTTCTTGAACTGAGATTAGTAGGAACCGGCACCTAGATTCACTTGCATGTAAGAAATCGATTTGAAATAGTCCTTTTGGTTTTACTGAAAATAATATATATATTTGATTTGATTATCTCGAGATATACTATATAGAAATTCCAAAACGCAACGATAGCGCGTTTTAGAATAGAAATTAATTTATTCATACCAAAATATTTATATCTATCAAACTAAATCGTTTGGGGACAATAAGTCTTCAGAATTTTTCAAATTGTTATCACCTCTTCTCCGACGATAACAATCAGTAATATACACAAATCAATTAAATTCTTAAATTCTTCAATTAAACATGCTCGGTTACGAAAAATATTTTAATAAAATTTGAAGCCCGTATTTCGTAGATTCTCTTACAGTTTTGAATGAAATAGTGTCCTAAAATTTGATTCTAATCTAAGTTTTGCTCTGGAACGGACGAAGTACCTAGTATCAATAGGAACACCAGCTTCCATAAGATTATCTGTTCGTATATGAAACTATGTGAGGTATAATATGTTTTCTCTCACATTGTTACCTAAAGTCAAATTTGCATTTTGTTACAAGACTTTCATTCCTGCAAAACATACCTCCGTGGAACAGAACTCATTTTAACAGTAATGTATTAATAATGAAATTATTAAATTAAACTTTTAGAATGGTCTTATTAAGACCCAAGCTGTTAAACAATTAGTAGCCAGGCGTAAATGGTTATTGAAGAAACTACTGGGCGGGTCCGTACCGCCTTCGCTACGCGCTACGACGTAGACCGTCTACGAGCACTTATTACCACTCTGTTTTATAAACGGTTAAATATTTAAATAACTAAATGTTAAATGTTAAATATTTTTTTAGCGCAGGATTTTTGCCTACGAGTGGTATGGACTATAATATATTTTGACAGTGGGAATTAAAGGAAGAAAACTGGAGTTGGTAATTTCCTCACCTATTTTGAAGTTCTTAGATAGCTCAACTGTTTCACATTTACTTTATACTAGATGGCGCCACTGCCAATTTTTTTCAAATATATTGCGATTCTTAGCATGACTGTGAGATTTATAATATTATTGGCATTGCCATTCAACGTGGCAATGCCGCTAGTATCTTGGGGACGCTGCCCTCTGGCAGTGATCTGGATTAGTTGAGCTATCTATAGACCGTATCTATATTGTGTATGCACAAATACATATTATATTGTTGTATATTATTCTGTTCATTGCTGTAAATAAACATTGTCTTATTGATTTTGTAAATGTCGTGTCGTTATTATTACAAGTTTATTTTTTAATGCGAGTAGCACGTAGTCAAGGATAAACTCAGCCAAGCGTAAATAAATTAAAATTATATTGAAATGCACCAGTTTTCATTCGATAGTTTGTTATCGCGCGCCTAACTTCAATTTATACGTTTGTTAAGCATACGCTACACTCCAAGTTTATTGAACCACCTTAATTTTCATATTGAAACACTAATTTAGTCATTTACATACAAAGAGTACTTTAGTGAAGTCTAAATTACCACCAGGATACGAACTGCCATGGTCTGTATGGAAGTCGCTTTATCGACTTCGCACTCAGATTGGCCGCTGTAGATTCAACATGTGCGAATGGGGATTTAGGGACCCCAGCTTGGCGCATTACGGTATGTGGTGCTCCAACACAATCTATGGCGCATCTAATCGTGTGCGCTCTCTGTCCAGATACTTGCACTAGGGTAAACCTTAACGAGGCCACAGTAAGTGCGATTGAGTTCGCCACCTACTACCCTAACACCATATAACGGCTGAAATATCGACACGAAAAAGAAGACGAAGTGAAGATAAGGAGTTTCGGAGTGTAGCTTGCCCCAATAATGACTTGCCCAAAGTCCTCTCCTGTCAGAGACTGAGACAAATCGCGTTGCGAACTAGAATGGAGGAAACTTTTAGTCCAGTTGCTTAATTAGGGCGCTTGTCTCCTCGCTATCTCGAAGTGGAAAGCAGGACTTAAGCTGCCTGCGTAGCTTATTACAATTTTCAATTTCGGCTGGCAACCTCTCTACGCTAAGTTTCAACTTGTCAAATAGCACATCGACGGCAGTGTGCGACCGCTGACCGTTATAGTCACAACGCTCTGTCGTGTGCTAAAAGTGGTGGACGCATGCCCCGTCATAACTCAATAAATAATATCATTCGTCGAATTTTAGTCAGCGTCTGTGTCACAGCTGTTCTCGAACCAATTGGTTTGATGCGTGATGATGACAAAAGACCCGATGGCATGACACTCACCCCCTGGAAGATGGGACGGCAATTGGTATGGGTTGCTACCTGTGTAGATACCTATGCACCGTCGTATCTTACCGGCACATCAATGCGAGTCGGCTCCGCAGCAACAACAGCGGAGTCCCTCAAACACCGCAAATGTAGTAGGTACATCTCGATTGGGGTTATATATTTGAGACGTTTGGGGTTGAGGTCTAAGGGGATCAGGGATATAAAATATACAATGATCTAGCGGAAAGACTGATAGAGACCATGTGTGACCGGAGAGCTGGTTTCGGTCAGCGAATTAATATTGCCATACTACGGGGCAATGCTGCCAGTGTTCTGGGAACGCACCCATCTGGTGATGGCAGAGATTATAGAGAGATTATTAATGATTTTTTTTTCATTTCATTTCATTCATTTAATATGAAATAGGTTAGTTAACATTTGAATACAAGGTAGTTAGATAGTGGATATTGTTTGATATTTACTTGATATCAATGATATCAATGGTAGATATTGGTATGTTAAATAAAAATGATTCCCAGAGTTTAAATACTTATGGTAAAAGATTTACACATTTCACTTTCAAAACTTTCGTGAGTTGCACTATACATTTTGATAAACACACGTAATAAAAATTGTCGGTGGAGTTCACGGTTCACAGAGAACTGTGAATCGAAACAATGTCGGTGCCTCCATCGACAAAATAATACGTGAGTAACCCTGTTGAAATATAGCATAATCATTTGAATTGAATTTACTTTACTTGAATTTATATTTATATCAACAACGTTTTAGTATTTTTGTGTGTTGCTTCTAAAAATGCATTTTATTTAAATTCACAAAATGACAGACCTTCTATATCTGGAGGTCATCAGACAATTTGCTTTAGTTCCATTGGCTGTTTGGATTTCATATCCAATTGAAACAGAACTCTGATAGGTGAGGTTTCCAGGTACGTGGAAGGTCAGCTAGGTCTGGTTGGATCGGTAGTGAGGTATCGAGGTGGCGACCTGGCTCACGCATGCATTACAATAGTTAATGTCGCTATGACGTCATCCTTCAATTCATTATTTACCTTCAATCCGTAAAGTAACCATTGGTAATGCCTCTTATTTTACTTATTTTATTTTTTGGTAACGGTTCTTGGAATATACATTTGATTGAATATCCCGAACATTTTACACAGCATCATCTGGCCCCAAAGTATGCAGTGCTTGTGTTATGACATGACTGATATACTACTTATATACTTTTTTGTAAATACATACATATTGTACATAGAAACCACCAGACCAGAGACAAATACTTGCAGATCATACAAACATTTGTCCCGCGGCGGGAATCGAACCCGCTACCTTCTGCGTCTCAGCCCGGATCTTAGCCCACTGCGCCACAGAGGTCGTCAATACTGAGCGTTGAGACAGTGTCCTCAGCAAAAACCTTTAATATGTATTTTTGCTGATATTTAGTAGTTATCTGATCGTTAATCAAAGAAGTAATCATTATCAATGAAAGAAAGAGAGAAAGAAAAATAATTTATTTGTCAAAATAAAAAAGTTAAATCGCGTTTTCAATATTACTTCACGGCGTCTCACTCAAGCTGGCTCCGGCCCAACGTATTAGCATTGCCATTCAACGTAGCAATGCCACCAGTGCCTTGGTATCTATAGATCGTTTTAAACGATCCTTAGATAGATCAATTGTTTTTATATTATTGTATATTGTACATTTCTGTAATTATTTTTAAATTAATGTTTTGAGACATTCAAATTTTTTTTAAATCAAATTTGGTATTTGATATTTTTTAATAAGAAATCGCGACATCTTCAAAAAACATCATTGTCATATAGTCATTTGCCTTAATGACTGATCATTTTGAAATGAATACTAACAAGCAATGCAGTACATATAATATTATTTAATATAACTTTAGACGCAAGAATCACCCTTGAAGCAGTTATTCGAGCATTCAATTAGATCGTAGAATTCCTAGCGAATGAAAATTGTTTCATAAGATCGATGATTTCTTGCAGGTAATAATGGGCGACAGGCAAGCGGCGGAACGAGCGTGTAAAGACCCTAACCCTATAATAGATGGACGGAAAGCAAATGTCAACCTCGCCATCCTTGGAGCCAAACCTAGAGGGAATCTTGCGCCAGGTTAGTGCATTGTTTATAGGAACCTATTTCAGAGAAAGAGAAAATAATTACGTTTTAAAAACTAAAAAGAAAACCGACTTCATTGAATATTTTTTTTTTTGTATAGTGTTTTGTTTATATTTTGATGTGAGTAGGCCAACTAAACGCACTGCTCCAATGAGACAGCGAGGTTTCGGAGTAAACCAAATTATCATCGATGTATACAAGTGTTAGATTTTTGTAATTTTTTTAAAAACCGCCCACCGATTTCGATAAAATTTAAATAAGACCACTTGGAAAGTATACCCTTTGAAACACAAAAAGAGTTTTCCAAATGGGTTCAGGCGTCTTTGAGTAATCGGTGAATTTAAACCACACAGTATAATAAATGTGATTTTATGATATCCTTTCCACTGTCGAGCCGCAATTGCACAAAATGGCGTATATGTCGCGCCAAGTAGCGCGCACAAAAAAATAAAAATCATATTACATTTTTTATGGAAGGCTATCTACAATTATATGTTATTAGAATCGTTATGAACTGATTTAAAATACATACGTACAGGTTTACCCTTACAATTAACCGTTAACATTGAACAGGACAAAAGTTACTCGCAGTTCCATACCAAGTAAAAACCGTGTATCTGAAGCAAACCAAGCAAAGCCAAGGATTTTTATTCAAATACTATAACCATATACCGTAGGTTACTGGTTCAAAATCTCGTCTTATCGCTCAGCTGTTTGTAAAACGATAGTTTTTTGCCTGTCTCTCGTACACATGAGCGTTTTTTGTCGAAGCCTGTGTTGTCAACGGACAAAAAATGTGAGATCGTCTCTCCGTGTGATACAATAACTCGGTGGGGGACAATGGGTCTGCATGCGTGCATGTGTGTGTCTCATCATACTTCTCGGGATCGGTTGTTGTGAGATAACTTAGATTTTGTGAATACGTTGAATAGCTTGAGTCAAGAATAAACACCAATTATGTCACTAGCTGCTTGATACATATTTGGCATGGTTTTTCAATTGCGAACGGGGAGTGCATTCGTCTGCGTTCAAATACAAATACAAATACAAAACTTTATTAACCGACTTTATCAAAAAGGAGGAGGTTCTCAATTCGACGATTTTTATGTATGTTTACCGATTACTCGAAAACGGCTGAACCGATTTGGAAAATTCATTTTTTTGGTTGAAGTATACCCTACTTCACAGCTGGTCTCATATAAATTTTATCAAAACCAGTCGAGCTGAAAAATCAACGAAAATCTAAAACTTGTATACATCGATGATGTTTTCATGTACATGAACAAGACAGCGAGGTATCGAAGTACTTCGATACCTCGCTGTCTTGTTGGAGCGGTGCGTTTATTTGGCCTACCCATATTATATATATACAAAATACATTTACTTTCCACTTAAAATGAATGATAGGCTCAAATTTCATTCAATGAAGTCAGTTATCTTATTTAGTTCTTAAAACGTAATTATTTATTCAATAAAATCACAAAGACCACTTTGAATCGTCTTCTTACATGATAGTGAATCTAGGTGCCGGTTCCTCTTAATCTCAGTTTCTTTAACTGAGATTAAGAGGAACCGGCACCTAGAAGAATCCGGCAAGAAACTCGTCTGGTTTTTTCTCATTTTTGTATGATCCTTGCCAATTTCGTTACGGATACCGAGTCGAGTTGGAGCAGATTCATCCCAAGCTTTTTGTCATCCAAATAATCTGATATTTTATGATACGATTTAATAGACAGTTTCTGTGTGATTACCTTTTTAAACTTGCCAATCGACCAATCTAACACGTCGCTTGGGATCTTGTTATAGAAGCGTACCTACACTTGTTATAGAAGCGTACACTACCCTATAAAAGACTTATTAACTTTAGCGAGCCTAACGGTGGCAACAGCGAGTTTATCTTTATTTCTAGTGTTAATACTATGTTTATCGCACTTTTTTAAATAAATAAATATTTTTGTGCACGTACATTAAATTTTCGAATATATACTGACAAGGCACTGTCATGATATTTATTTCTTTAAATTCATTTCTAAGTGATTATCTCGGGCCCATGTTATAAATTGCACGAACAGCGATCTTCTGCAACACAAATATGGTGTTAATATCAGCACTTCCTCACAACAGAATACCATAAGACATAATGCTATGAAAGTAACTGAAGTAAACGAGTCTAGCAGTATCTACGTCCGTAAAATGACGGATCTTTTAACACTTGAGTCTCTTCGACAATTTATCTATGTGCGGGCCCCATTGCAGCTTATTATCTAAAGTAATGCATAAGAATACTGTGGTGTCGATGAGATCTATCTTTTCGTTTTTAATTTTTACATTGGCGCTCACCCGTTTAACATTGGGCAAAACGAATGCATTTCGTTATATTCGTTAAGTAATAAGTTGTTTAAATTAAACCATGTTAAAACTTTATAGATTGTATTGTGTCTAGCACATTAGAAATAGATTGGTTGAATAATACTTAATATTTTGTGTTTCATATTTTGTATCAGATTTACGCAAAGTCACGCCTGAATCAATTAACCACACTATTTGGTGTTTAGCGATGAGATGTAGCTATGTATGTTTAATAGCTTTAATACTTACTTTTTTACCGACTTCAAGAAAAGGAAAATTTATATAAATAAAGTCGTTTTGCTTTTTAGTTTTTAAAACGTACTTAATTATATTTATAGGGATATTTAAGGAAAGAAATGTCAACAAAATCAATTAACATCAAGTAGGTCATATTGATTATGAGTTAGGCAGCCTATCTGTATGCCTGATAACGATTAGTAACAGTTGATAATTTTTATTCGACCCGGCACTCGTGCTTATCTCAAGTGATTCATTTAGTTAGATGTAGTGTTATTTGATTGCACATTGATAAATAATTACGTTTTAAAAACTAAAAAGAAAACCTTCTTTGAATATAACTTTTTTTGTGGAAATTAGATGTATTTTATTTATACATAATATGGGTAGGGCAGCTAAACGCACTGCTCCATTGAGACAGCGAGGTTTCGGAGTAAACAAAAATATCATCGAAGTATACAATTTTTAAGTTGTAGTTGATTTTTTAAAAACCGCTCGACCGATTTCGATAAAATTTAAAAGGGACCACCTGGGAAGTGGGACGCTTTGAAAAAAAAGAATTTTTCAAATCGGTTCAGGCGTCTTTGAGTAATCGGTAACCATACATAAAAAAACAGAGAAAAAAGATTTTGACGAATTGAGAACCTTGTCCTTTAAATTGGGTTAAAAATGTACCATAACTTATTTTTGCACCCTGACAGACCAAAATAACGATAACAGAAATGATTTCAACACCTGCATTCATTCCAATTTTACTCAAACCTTTACAATTTATACATGGTGTATTGCATTTTCAACTTGATTACTTAAACATTAAAGTTCATAATATCGTAATAGCCCAGATTTTATGTATGTTAGCCCCAGCGGAAGTGCCTAAACGCTCGGAAACGGAAGTTACGAGCCACTAATTGATTGCGCCCTAGGAAGTAGTAGCATTACCTATGTAGTAAATTATTATTCATAGAAACGCAACTCCCAAACTAGCTTAAAAATACGTTTCTTGGTTACTGCCATTAACTAAGTATATATACTTACTGAAGCAATCGTATGCCTTCTACTAGTAATATTTTTACTGAGCTTTACGACGAATGTAAGTGCTTGTGCTTTCAAACCATCCATACCTACTGAACTCATTGTGAAGTTTGAAAGTCACAATAAAAAAAATATTTTGGATGCTTATGCTTGAGGAGACACGTAGAGAAGCTGGTCCAGTAAATAAGTTTCATTTCTATACCTACCATAAAATTACATAGCTTAAGGTACCGGACACGCATCGTGTGGTGCAACCCTTACAAGGTGACATATTGGATTGTAAATTGTAATCAGGGGGTTGAAATTGCTAGTTTGATGCATGCATTATTTTTAAACTCATTTTAGGGGTGTACAAAGGGTGCAGGGTACAATTACTAGTATGTTACGCCTAGCGCTTATAACTACGGGATACAACCACCTACAATTGGAAATTGGTGAGTTGTTATTAATATTTATTTCGCAAATGTATGCGCGCAATGTTAGTACTCTCAAATAATGAAGGAACACTTGGCGAGAAAACCGGGACATCCTATAAACTAATATTCGAAGGCGTGTGTCATCGAATAATATTGCAATACGCAGAGATGGAAATAGAACCATTTGGAATACAAACTGTGCAAAGCGTAAAGATATCCTCAATGAGCTACTTCAAAGATTAAGTATCATTTTTATGTTTTAAAAACTAAAAGGTGATGATGATATTTTTTATATACATGGTGTATATAAAAAATATCATCGATTTATACAATTTTTCGATATTTGTTGATTTTTTAAATACCGTTCGACCGATTTCGATAAAACTCATATGGGACCTGGGAAGTATATATAGCCTTTGAAACAAAAAAATAATTTTCCAAATCGTTTCAGGCGTATTTAAGTAATTGGTGAACATAGATAAAAAAAAGATTCCGACGAATTGAGAACCTCCTCCTTTTTACAAGTTGGTTAAAAAGATACTTAAACAAAATTTTCACTTATATTTACAATGATATGTGAGTTTTTATAACTGCCGAAATATTGGGAAACAGAAAAACTCACTTATCATGGTATCATATCCCGTTTTTAGAGAAAATTATGTTTAAAACTAGAATGTTTTACAAGTACCTAACTTTTAATCAGGTGTCTACCGAACTAGAGAATTACAGTTTTATTTACAACGGTTTTGTTTATTTTTTTATTTTATCCTAAAAAGCTCTTCTGGTTGTTCTGTTTATCTATATACTTACATAAAATTGAATCCCTATTCTGTTTATCTATATTAATTAATATATAAAAATGAATCCCTATTTACCTTGGTCACGGCATCACGCGTGAACGGCTAACGACTGATTTCGCTAATTCATTTTTTGTTGTGTTTGTTATTGTCTAAAGGTTTTTACGAAAGAAAAAAATAAGAAAGTTGCGTGGAAAGATTAAGAAAACTTAACGACAATATTAACTTTTCTAATATAAACTTATGGCGTTTGACAAAACTGTCAGTCGTTTGACAGTTGGCGCGATCGCAGCAAATATATTTTATCCGTAGACAGAGAAACTAACTTTTATCGGAATTTTCTTTTTAAAACGCGCGGTCTTGCTCGCGAACGAGACAGCTAGTGATCAATTGAAAACATAGGGTTTAAAAGATATTTAAATTTTTTCTTGTTATCGTCAGAATAGCACACAGCATGATAATCGTATGTGAATTCATTACTTAATACTGTGAATTCATTGACATAGGGTGTAGTGCTACATACGTATGCAGTACCGTGTTGGTACTGCTACTCGTATCTACTGAAGTTTAATATTAGGTACTAAAGTAATTTATAGATAAATGTCATGTCTGTCATGTCGTACCCATAACACAAGCATTGCTAACTTTTGAGGTAAATGATACTGTGTTAAAATGTCCGGCATTATTTATTTATATTTAATACATACATATATATACTTACCAAAATGAATGTGTAAATATTATGCTGTTTGCATTAAGACGATACCCACAGCAAATAACCTTTTGTATGGAAAAAATATTTTGTTTTGCCGCTAATAAGTGGTTATATGCTCGTTGATTGAATATGATTATTAGAAAATATGCTATGTATTTTCAATATTTTGCGTCCAACTTTCTCGTTTCAAATAGTTATAAAGACATTATTTACATTGAAAATGAAATGAAATGAAAAAAAAATTAAATTTTTCATTTTTTAATTTAATTATGTAATAAGGTTTAACATGATGATCTTCTGCTAAAGTTGATGCCATTTTAAATTGCAGATTATACTAGAATCAACTTATTATCGCATTGACTAACCATTTTTATAATACCCTATTCAATATTTTTCTGATGAAAAATCGTAATTTGACCGCCGTCAAAACGCGTCAAGATCTTTTACTCGGGGGACTGCCTTAAATAAATTAAATACGTAGTATTCGCCAAATACTACGAATATTTGGTTTTAGTTTAATAAAACTTAATGATTATATTAAAAATCTATATCAATAAATCAAGAATGCTCCCACCAAACCTGTATATGTCTACTTCAGGTAGGTAACTATGCGTTGTCCTAGGTAGGTAGGTTTTAAAGGTCATGGTTTTGCATAAACAGGGCATAAATTGTACAGAGTAGCTTCTTTCCGCGACTTTGCACGTGAGGTCCACGCCATGACCTGAGAACGACTTAACCAATTCCATTCATCTTTTTTTTAGGTTTTCTAATACTTTGTAGAAGGTTCTTACGGAAAAAAATAGGAAAATTGCGACGTAGGCTACTTTTTATGTAGGTACCATGTGCCAAGCTGCGGGGTGCAACTAGTTCCAGATAAAATTATTACGTCATCTGCGTAAGATATTTCACTTTTTAATCGGCTTTAAAAGATGGAAAAGGTTCTCAGTTAGTTTTTTTATGTTTTACCTCATAATTCCGTCAGTTTTAAACTGATTTTGAAAAATATTTTTTCTTTTGTAAGGATATATTTTCCGACCAATCGGAACGAAATCATAGAAATGTCATCAAAATCGGTTCAGTAGTTTGTTTTTTAGATCAATATAGCTAGAAAGAATCTGTCATCCAAGTAAACGAACTTTCCAGTGGTTTTTTCAAAATATGATAAAGTACTAAAAAGCCCAAATAAATACGTTTTTAACCGACTTAAAAAAGGAGGTTCTCAATATAGTTGTTTTTTTATGGGCTCAAAAATCTTTCAATCATGTCGGTTCGGTTCATTTTAGTTTTTAAAACGTGATTATTGAGCATCAGGATCTAGACAAGATCCAATTTCTGTTAGCGTTCACGCTACCGAAAAAAGCTAATTTAATGAATATGGCTTATGATAACTTGATAAGTCACGTTACTGAAGCGTGATTGCTGCTGTCATTTAGCGTGAAGGAAAACTAAGCGTGAGGTATTATGTCAAGATAATCAATTTGTAGCGCCATTTGAAAACGCATTTACGAATCCAACGATGCAGCTCGACATCACCGCGCGTGTTCAAACTGGCAGGGTTTCAAATGATTCTACATAAAATATAATTGCTTTTACCAGTTTATTGCGGCTAATGAATATCGTAGATTTACCTAACATTCCATAATGCAAAATGCTTATATATTTTACAATCATACGTCCCAAATACAGAGAAACGTAGTTGGAAGCTTAGGAGTTGGGGTTCAGCTATGTATATCGCCATCCTACATCGTCAACAATATTCTTCAATAATAGCTCCAAGTTCCAAGCATAAAAAGTGCTCTTGTGGTTATGAAACTGCAGGATATACAGGAAAGACCTGATGGATTGATCAAATTTGTCTAACTGTTTGTCGGCAGGCGAGCCAGTGTGTAGGGCAGTCTATGGTTAGCTTTTGATGCTGATGATGTTTAATTATATCGATAAATATCTGGGACAATATGATCAATCATATGAATCATATTAACACTAATGTGTTTGCGGAGGATGGGAAGAGACTAAGAGATTGTTGGTATGCTTGAAGTATTGTGAGAATGGCGGATGATTGGAATCTGACATTATATTATTAATATTGACAATTATACAACATTTTGCTAATTTTTATTCTGACCTATTACTGTGACATTTAATTTGATTTTTTATCATTTGTTATCCATGTGATTAATTAGAGTACCTAATTGGGTGTGCCGTCCTAATTAGGTAATAATTAATAAATAAATAAATAATAGTCTTCTTCTTCAATAATGGCATGTGTCATAATAATGTAAATTTTGATAATATCAAGTGTTTTTATTGTTTTCTTTCAACTACGTAGTAATGTTATCATTAATCACTACAAAACCGATCACAAAGGACGTCTTTTTTGCTTAGAATCAAAACAGTGCAGTAATGTTATATGAAATCTCATTATTGCACTGTGTATACTTTTTATTTAGATATAAATTTACCACAGAGGTTTAATATCTCCCATTAAGTTTAATATAAAATGTTTGCATTCGATCAAAAAGATACTGTCTGATAATAAAAAACGGCTGAATAAAACCGACTTGGTAGAAAAAAAAACAAATGGCGCGCATTTTCTACCATTGTAAAACTTTGATTCTTCATATTTTTAATTTTAGTAGGGATATTTTATCACAGTAGGTAGATTGTTAGTTGAAAGAAAAGTAAATTACGCATCTTGCTAAAGAGAGTAATTAATGCACTCGTGTTATTTCAGTGCCCTCGCATGCGCTCGGGCACCAACATAACACTCGTGCATTAATAACTCACTTTGCGCTCGGTGCAACAATCTACTATTATAGTATGGCACAAAGTCGTATCTTGTCGTTCGTCAATTGAATTTTTAAATAAAATGGTGTATTTCATATAAGATAATACGGATTATTTTTGCGCGAATCTCAAAGCAACACAAAGCTTTATTCCAATTATTCACACCCGAGTCAATAACTCTAGCACTATACCTATAAATAAAAATAAAAATCTATAAATAAAAATGTCGGTTGGAACGAAGTTCCTATCGCAGTATATTATTATTGATAAACGTATTATATTATTGATTAAAAAATACTAATGAATGAATTACTAGCGTCTGAGAGCAATTAAATGAAACGCAGAAATAACTAACGAATAATTAAAAACAATATTTTTTTCAGCGTAGAAATGGTCAAAATCATCAATCAAATTAATATTTTGTCGGGGATATTTTGTCGAAGATAATTTTGTCCGGGGTTGAAGAATCGTGTCGCACTATTGATAACCATCTAAGAAAGGGTCGTGACAGAAATTCGTGACGGAAAAATCTTACACTTATTTTCGCCACTTATTTCGCCCCCATCCGCCAAGTCCGTACCGTGCAAGGAACTTCGTTCCGAAAACAAAATCTTACTAATATTATTAATCCGAAAGTATGTCTGTCTGTCTGTTTGTTACGTTTTCACGCCTAAACCGCTGAACCGATTTTGATGAATTTTGGTATATAGATAGATGAGACCTTGGAGAACTCTTTATGTAGGTCCCACGCGTGTGAAGCCGCGGGCAGCATATAGTTACTAATAAAACCGGAAATAACTCGAGAAAATAAATATTTTGAGAGCGCTTTATTTGCTTTACAAGTCGGCCAAAACCAATCCATATTAATAGTCAGACCACCTAAACCGAACTATAGAAACTCATGACTTCATACATAAAATCAACCGTTTTCATACTGACCATGACGGCCACAGAACAGTCATCAAATAGACGTCTAAAATGACAAAGCATTGTGACTTCCGTGCAACAATCATGGACAATAGGTAGATCACTGATAACAGTCCCAGTAACCTCTAATTGTAAGGAATTGTAGGTACAGCGGTTTTTAATTTGCAGTAGCTAAACCATGGTGTCAGCTAGAAATCAGTTAGAATAGAATGAGAAAAAAGAGAAAAAAAATGTTTATTAACCAAAAACGAGAAACTTATTAACTCATACATAGCCTAATATTTAGTTGAGTCACAGGTGTATTTTGCATTTTAGTTAAAATATGTACCGATGATCCCCACACTAGGCTATGCTAGGCTATGAAGCAATTACTTTCCTGTGGGTTAATACTATTGCTTTATGAATGAAAAGCTGGCGTACGGTTAATAGGCTTGCTTCAGCGTACAGCATTGTCGTTGGGTAGCGGGAAGGTTTTCTGTGCATTACTTTTAGCACTGAGCGCTGCGCTCTTTCTAATGAGCTCTTTCGAATATGGGTCTATTTTATAATTACTTCATTAATAAATGTGTTGTTTAAATCTGTCGCCATCTTTTTTCATTGAGATTAGAATGACAGCAGCATCATAGTTAAATTTGTGTTTATAGATAGAAAATACTTTATTGCACACCATAAATATAATATATTGGACTAGTAAAAAAAACAATGTTTTGCGAGTCGGTTGTACAATGGGTGGTCTTAGCGCTATGTAGCGATCTCTGCCAGACAACCTTGGGATGGATTTAACTGAATGTAACTGAAAAAGGGTGATGATATTAATAATAAGTGTACATCACTTCAAGTGTGAAAATAATGTGTACATACAAATTTACAGGATAAGAATAAGGTACATAACACTAAGTACACAATAAGGTACGTCGATACTTATACAAAAATATATACAACACATACATTATATACAAAATTATTAGATAAACTAAACAAGTGGCTCTGTGAGCTGTAGAGCTTACGAACATTTTTTAAAATGACTGATATATATTTTTTTACGTATTCAACCCTCATATCTCCGCCATTTTGAAAAATTGAAGTCTACAGCTCACAGAGCCACTAGTATCTACATAGATAGATTTATTTACAAAAAAAACTATGTTAGTACCTAGTATATCAGTTATGTGTAACCCATCCCATAACACAAGCTCTGCTTATTTTGGAGCTAGATGATGCTATGTGAAATGTCTGGCATTATTTAATAATTTATCCATTTAATGGTGGCAATTCGGTTGGTTCATATCTAAAATAGGAATTGTCTAAAATATATTTAAGTCAGTCATAGCATTTGTAAAACCTAGTCGGATGGTACCACATCTAACTAAATTAGAAATGCTCTAATGACAACTCTAATTCGATTTTGACATTTCTTAATTGAATTAACAGATAACATTTTCTTATTCTTATTTGACCTCTACTTGACGCTAGATGACCCAATACCTACCCGTAATATTTATGTTTGTCTGTGGAGTATGTTTTTCTTTGAATTGTCAACATGGCCAATTTTTACTAAATTGAGTATATTAGACATGTCATCTAAAAATTCTTAAATTTTACGATAAGTTAGCAACAGCAGAATACCAAAGTTTCATTTCACAGTTCTAAACCTAATTTTTGCTTAAATTAGTTAGGTTGGTACCAACAGAATTGAGGCCAATATCAGATTTTTATGGGACGATGTAGGAGCTATGGTCTTAGAACATTGTCGCATCAATAACATATTACAAATGCAAAAGTTTTTGTGGATGATTGTGGCTTATTAATAACGGCTGCACGGATTTGGTTGAACCTTGTATAAATGTAGCCTGATCTAGAAAGACGAAAGGCTGCCTTGCGTAGGTACAAAATAGAGGCCAGATGTAAAAAAAAATAGATTTATAAAAAATACATCTCTGTGCTGCTTTCGAAAAGCATTAACGCTGGAATGAGATTAAGCTCAAAACATTTTGCTTACTTATACATTGTATTGGTCGTAGCATTGTTTGATGTGTCGGGTACTGCATCAGGGGGGTACGCGGGAGAGGGGAGAGGGGACAATGGGTGCGGGCGCGCATGACGAGCACCTGGTCGAGGTATACCGGCTCTACCATATGCCACTCTATGCGTTTTATCCGAACGCCCTTTGCCGTTTTTTGTTTAGAGAGTTACATAGGTACCTATTTACTAAATTTTATTGTATTATTATGACTGGTTTGTCAGCTCAGTTGGTAGTAGCTCTGCCTTCTGCGCTGTGGGTAGAGAGTTCGATTCCCTCCCAGGATAAACATTTGTGCGAAGAACATAGGTGTTTGTTCCATGTCTGGGTGTTATAAAGTATCATAAGTAGGTATTTAAAAATATATAGGTATTCTATCAGTCATCTAGTCACAAGCTATGATTAGTTTAATATTTATTTATTATTTATTTTATTATTTATCGTTCTTGTTGGCGTGGAAAAGAAATATCAAATTCTGTTGAGCCTAACTAGTGTAGATTCCTACATAATAGGACATTACCTATAAAGTTACAGTTGTATAGTACTGGTCCTAGGGTAAAAACAGAAACTTCTTAGGTAAAGTTTTATAGCTTCATAGCCATTATTAAGACGGTGCATCTAGTATTAAAAAATCATCATCCAGTGAAGTTCATCCATCAACATCATCTCCTAATGTTGACGTCTTTTTAACTTGCAGTTTACACTAAAAGGCGGAAAGTAAGCTAATTAAACCATTATCTACCCGTTAAACGTTTTTCTGAATTATTTGAATGTTTTCTGATAAAAAAGAGCGTTGTAAATGCACGTCAAGATAATTTGATCAGAGAGTCGCCTTAAGTAGTACTGTAATACATTAACAAATATTAGCTACTGCCCGTAGTTCGTATGACGAACTAAGAATGAACGAACGAAACTTAATTATGTAAAGATATAAGTGTATTTAGGAGCTACTATTAACCATCAGTCATTTTATACGACGACCTCTGTGGCGCAGTGGGCTAAAATCCGGCTGAGAAGCAGAAGGTTGCGGGTTCGATTCCCGCCGCGGGACATTTGTTATTATGATCTGCAAGTATTTGTCTCGGGTCTGGGTGTTTCTATGTATAATATGTATGTATTTACAAAAAATAAGTATTTAAGTAGTATATCAGTCATCTGGTAAACCATAACACAAGCTCTGCTTACTTTGGAGCTATATGATGCTGTGTGAAATGTCCGGCATTATTTTTATTATTTATTATTATTATTTTGCTTGAACTATTTCTGAATATTATACTGCTACTTGCGTAGGTACTTCTATCCTGTCGCGATCTCAAGGAATTGTTTTGCACCTAGTTTTATGATTCGTCGTGAATTTGCGATTCTGATATGATCAGTTAGAATCGCAAATTCATGACGCATCCGCTATGCAAAACATAGAAACCTTTCAGCGCACCTTAAACTGCGTATTTTCATCATTTTAGCCATAAAATTACCGTGATACTGTTTTGCTGGACTAACTAAAACGTTCAATATGAATGATCTTATTTCGTTTGCACAAAAAAGGTAAATTCGTACATTAATGCCGTGCCAAACAGATACTGATTACACAATAAAAAGATAGGCACTAAAAAAAAGATAGGCATATAAATTATTTACAGAAATAATTACAGATAGGTATGTGCAGAGTAATATATAATAAAATAAAATACACGTAAAACAGTTGAGCTATCTAAGGATCGTTTAAAACAATCTATAGATAGCTCAACTGATCCAGATCACTGGCAGAGGGCAGCGTTCCCAAGATACTGGCATTGCCACGTTGAATGGCAATGCTAATACGCTGAGCCAGATAGGAGCCAGCTCTTGGGTCACGCAATGTATCTACCAGACGCCGTGAAATAATTTTGAAAACGCGGTGAGCTTCTGTTTCCCAAAGGCTCAGGGTCTCGACTCCGAAGGGCTCAAATATGTAGGCCTTACCCAAACTGGCATATTTGCGGCTTTTGAGGTCCTCGGCACATTCAGCCGCCGCACCAGCTCTAACGCCAACACCAGCTCCCGACAGATGGGATGTGGCCAGTGCATCCCACACTAATGGCCTACCCATCTCCCAAGGGACAAGAGTATAAATGTTAAGCTGAATTGCCCATTATTCCCTCGTAGAAAGAGCCGCTATTTATGTAGGTACATGTTTTCATGGAGTCCATATTCTGTACATGTACTAATAAGTGTTCTGTGACCAGTAAGTCTTAATCAAATTAACAGTTTTAACATAAATTTAAATTTAAACTTTGTGGTGACAACATAATCTAGGTCAATGTAAATTCTATCGTCACAAAATAATATATCAACACTTTTTTTTATTATACACTAATTAAACATTACAGAGTTCTTAAATCGAATGAATGCACGACACGACGCTACAATAGAATTACGTTTTAAGAACAAAAAAAAACCGACTTCATTAATATGAAAATACAAAATTTCGTTTAATTGGATGACATATTTATTCCAGCTATATTGATTTAAAAACAAAAGTACTGAACCGATTTTGATGAAACATGGGACCAATCGGAAAGTATATCCTTTCACATAACATTTTTTTTTTCAAATAGGTCCATAAATGACGGAGTTATAAGGCAATAAACATTTAAAAAATACAAATGAATTTAGAACCTCCTCTTTTTTTTGAAGTCGTTTAAAATAGGTAAATACTTATACTTCAATTAAAGCACTTAGTTAAAAAAAAACTAAAGAACTTACACCAAATAATAATATAAGACTTAGCTTAAGATAACTAAAAACCAAATAAATATTATTTGGTGTAAGTTCTTTAGTTTTCTTTAGAGTTAGCTTTATATAAAAACTCCATTATTGAGAGTAGAACGAGCACAAAGAGCTGTTTCAAAGGTGATGTTGTCCAAGCCGAGGCGTTTCCCCACCTCTTTATTGTACTCAACTTGTGAGGTCTTAACTAGTTATTTATCTTGGGGACCAATTTACGTAAGAATTCTCTACTAAATTTTGATCCTAAACTTAGTACCAGAACGTAAACATAGCTTTGACACGGTTTGTGGAATTATATCTCGTAGAACTGATGCAAACTTGTTTGTATGAAGTAGCTCCAGTCTCTCTCTTATGAGGAAACTAACGACATTCTGAGTATACCAAAATAATTAATGTTTTTATACTCATATTCAATAACTTAATTACTTCCATATACACCCTCTCCCTC
This sequence comes from Lampropteryx suffumata, assembly GCA_948098915.1. Lineage (NCBI taxonomy): Eukaryota > Metazoa > Arthropoda > Insecta > Lepidoptera > Geometridae > Lampropteryx > Lampropteryx suffumata. The sequence continues at coordinate 5,835,618 of OX402548.1, read as the reverse complement.
ACACACTCACACACCTATACACAAACACACAAACTCACACACACAAACACACACACCCACACCCACACATGAACACTAACTCAACCTTACATGCACGTGCACTCACCACAGCATTACTCAAACTTTACAGACCAACTTAATTTTTATTTTATTCTGCTTTGTTACAAACTTTAGTATTACCTGTTGTGTTATATAAAATCTATATTTCGTTAGTTCTACTTATATGTATACAGAACTGTTCTTTAAAGGAGGCGGGCGTTGATGCTGCTACACAGTCTTAGTACTTTTGCAAACTCATCGTTCTATTCTATGTGTATAACTTATTATGTTCTGAATAATAATCTATGAAATCTATGAAATCTAAATCTTATATGAACAAAATACTTTTTACAGAGTACCTAAACTATTTCCATCCTCGTCCAATCATTAGTAAACTCGAATTATCGTGAAGTAGGACTACTGAACTTTTAATGAGGTATTTTATTGAAAAGATATTTCTGATTTGGAACATTTAAACATTAAACGAATAATCAGGTTTCAATATTCACACGCATATGATTCGTTGTTTAGTATTTCGGTTTATAAACTATTTTAGAATGTATTCTTTGTTTTTTCGTCGTTCCCAAACCAGCCAAACTATATGATAACTTATATTTAGAGACCTATTACATTACGATCGGCATTACAAATGCTATAAACAAATGCCTATCTTTGGCGTTGTTATTCAGAAAAACTGAAACTCTTTGACAATTTTGACATAATGTTTAGTGGAGAATAGTTATTAGTGTAGTTCATAGCGATCTTTTTTGCAATTTTTCTTATCTATTTATATAAAGCCAAAATTCCGTAACACGTCTACTATAGGTACTAATATTATAAAGAGGAATGATTTGGTTGTATGTTTGTTTGTATTGAATAGGCTCCAAAACTACTGGACCGATTTGAAATATTCTTTTACCGTTGGAAAGCTACACTATCCCGGGTGACATAGGCTACTTTTTATCCCCGGAAAATTGGTTTGTCCCGAGAAAAATCTTCAACGCAGGCAAAGCTGCGCGGACAGCTAGATTTTAATAAAATGCACGACGGCACTTCTTCAAGCTCATGGTTTGAAATACTGTAATAAGCAAATAAAATTAAATATATATAATAATATCTCTTAAATAGTGGGTTAATTTAAAAAGCGGCCTCGGAATTTAGAAATATTTATGGGATATCTAAAAATAATCCCATTAAAAACCTTAAAATACTAAAAAACGCTCAGAATTCCCTATTAATGTCCCCTTACTACATTAATATTATGTTAAATTTGTACTAGAATAATCGTTAGTTCGATAGAAATTAAATTTTATATTTTTTAATAATAAATTATAAAACTACATTAACGTTCTTGCTCAAAATGCTACATTACTTAATGCGATACGTCTGCCGTAGGACGGTATTTTGTTTTTTAAGTTTATGTTAGAACTTAGAAACCGTTTCTTTTGCGATGCTTTGGATAACGAGTTCCTTTTGAATTTGAGCTTTTACCATGCTATGGTTCTTTGTGTAAGCTTCAGTTAGTAACAAGCCGTTATGAATGCATTAAACTTGCTGCCTCTGTTTAGTCTACCGAATCTCGGGATCGTTTCTCTGTGGCATTGTTTGTTTATAGCGCCCTCCTTACTTAACGTAAACTCCGATGCACTGATTTAACCCTTCTCCAGACATTCTGCAGTATTATCTTGTATGTCTGGACACAATCCCCTTATGGCCGTTAAACTAGACCGGTTCGTAAATATTTCGTTTGTCCCTAATGTATGCAACGGTTCGTTACCGTTATTTTCTGGAGGGTCGCGATTTGCTTTGAAAGAAACGTAACACCCGACAACTTTGCGGGACACTAGTTACTACCTGCGGGCTCATTCACATGTATATACAAAGATTGAAATCATGCAAATAAGCAATCTTAAGTTTAGACAGATTGCGATCAATATTGATTAAACATTTTATAAAAATCCATTCCATGGATTTTATGTAAGCTTAACTGCGTGTCTGTCTTCGGCGCTCGCGCATCGGCGCTGGCGCCAAAATAAATAAGCAAGTTTCTTCGTACCACGCTGAAAGGAATTACTCCGATCGATCGTTTTATTGCTCGATTGAGTTTATTTCAGATTTTTCAATTACACGCAAAGTTGCGCACTTTCAGGCGTCTGATTATTGACATTACCATAGACTGCTATTGCCGCTATTGTTCTAGCTATTACGTTTGTTTAGCTGGTTTGTTTTCTGCGTGAAGTATGAATATATCGCTCAGCTATCTACACTTTCTGAGTAACTAGCACGGTATTATTTAGCCCAGTTTCTAAATACCTACGTCGCGCTTTCGGCTGCGGGTTTTGGGCGTTCGATTGTGAAAACATTGTTAATGTTTCATTGTATGGGTGTTGATGAAGGCCGGCGCGGCGGGGCAGTTGTCCAAACACACCGCGACACGTTGAATTATTAAGTAGAATGAGCGCGCACTAATCGATTAACACCTGTCCCGTGGCTTTCAACTATACCTAGACCCTTACCATTGTCTTTATATATAATTATATTTTACATATATGTACTTGCTTACATTATTAACTAGCGACCCGCCCTGACTTCGCATGGGTGTAATTTAGAGTTGTAATTTTATCGTGAAACATAGAACAAGTCCACGGCTTAACAAATTTAAAGATTTAACTAATTTAAACTCTTTAAACATTTAGTAGGTACATTTTATGTACGCATGCCAAATAATGACTTTTATTGGCAATTTTTTAGTACTTAACCTTATATACCTTTTCGTGGGTACCTTATATACCCTTGCTGATGTAGCTTTCTTTAGGTAAAATAATTTATAAAACCAGCGAAGTGGTTGTCTATTACAAACAAACCTAAAAAAAATCTTATCAAAAAATAATAAATAAAAAAATTGATAATCTTTATTAAATTTAGATGAACGCCTGAAATGGGTAAAACTATTGAAACCTAACTGCATACCTAAATAAGAACAATATAACAGCTGTAGGCAATAAATTATTATATCTACTTGATTTGAATTTACTTTATAACATAATGTATCTCTCATATCTCACCTGAATATTCAACTAAATTAAATTATATCACCAATCGACCTACCATACCTACCTATATTATGTTATTCGGGTCTAAGACGAAAGTAAGCGTATACTTACGCTACCGTTTGTCAAAATTCAGTGCGAAACTATAATAGATACGCATGTTTAGCGTATATTTTCATCAGCGAGACTGAGCCTTAGCGTATCTCAGAACATCGTAGATTTTTGTTTAAACTAAGATCAAAGTTTGTAAAAACTACGCGAATGAAGTCAACAACATTGCATGAATCTATAAACTTGTTGCGTACAATAATCTACTATGTTGAATTTATTTTTAGAAAAACAACCATTCCGTGGTTTAGGTTTCTAACACAAGCGGTAGACGCTAAAAACTATACGCCTAGTAATCCAACTCATAAATGTTTATTGCTCTATAGATTTTTGGACAAACCGAATTGTTACGACTAAATCGATATTTATGATGTTTTATTTCAACTACATAGTATTGTTATCATTAATCACTACAAATCCGATCACAAGGGACGTATTTTTTGTTAAGAACCATAACAGTGCAGTAATGTTATATGAAATCTCATTATTGCACTGTTATTTACTTTTTATTTAGATATAAACTTTTGACGGAGGTGTAATATATATCATTAAGTTTAATATAAAATGTTTGTAAATGTAAAAAGGTACTGGCTGAAAATAAAAATCGGTTGAATAAAACCGACTTGGGGAAAAAAAAAGAAATGGCGCGCATTTTGCACCATTGTAAAACATAGATTCTTCATATTTTTAGTTTGAGTAGGTATATTTTATCACAGTAGATAGGATTGGTAGTTGAAAGAAAAGTAAATTACGCACCTTGCTAAAGAGAGTAATAAATGCACTCGTGTTAATTTAGTGCCCTCGCATGCGCTCGGGCACCAACATAACACTCGTGCATTAATAACTCACTTTGCGCTCGGTGCAACAATCTACTATTACGCCCCATTGGATTAGCCCCATAAGGCGCTAGGTGACCTATACTATCGTACGTATAGCTCTGTAACTCTGTACCGAATATCTAAAATAATATAAACCTGACATTTTATATGCTTCATGAGACAGGTTTTGCTTAAAAACGTTCTTATATTTGCCAATCGACAAATCAAGCACGTCGTTTAGAACCTTGTTATACTCCGTAGAAGCATACTCATTGCCATATAAAAGATTAACTAACTATACAGAGTCTAACTACTTCTTCTTCTTCGGTAATGGCATGTGTCATATGATGTCAATTTTACTAATGTCAAGTGTTTAGATTGTATATAGTAAGACGTCGGATTCTTCGTTTGTCATTTCATGAAGTAACGTATTATTGCATGTTCTATTCAGTAATCTTAGCGCAATTTAAATGAATAAGTTGTGACTACATGGGACAAGTATGAGCAATTGAATTAACTGTGTATTATGGTGCAACGTGATTTGAACGAGGAATCCTAAGAAAATTTAAGACCGACATTCCGCGTGACGTCTAGAATTGACAATTGACCATCGACTAAGACTTTAACAAACAAATTAACTATAAACAAACAAACACTTGACACTGGCAAAATTGACATTATTATGTCACTTGCCATAAACAAAGAAGAATAAATAGTAAGACGTCACAAAGTCGTATGTTGTTGTTCGTCGTTTGTTATTTTATAAAAGTTGGTGTCTGTTTATAAAATGATTATACGGATTATTTTTGCTCGAATCACAAAGAAACATAAAACTTTAATTCTAATTATTCACCCCAATAACTCTAGCTTTATTTGAATAAAATCACCAAAAGTACAAATAACAATCTCTGTGGCGCAATGGGCTAAGGTCCGACTGAGACGCAGAAGGTTGCGGGTTCGATTCCAGCCGCGGGACAAATGTTTGTATGATCTGCAAGTATTTGTCTCGGCTCTGGGTGTTTTTATTTATAATATGTATGTATATACAAAGAAATATGTATACAAAGAAATATGTATGTACAAAGAAAAAATATATAAGTAGTACATCAGTCATGTGGTACCCATAACACAAACTCTGCTTACTGTAAGGCTTGATGATGCTGTGTGAAATGTCCGGCATTATTTATTTATTTATAAAACCCGACATAACTCGGGAAAAATTAATTTTATAAGAGCACAATGTTTACTTCCCAAAACGGCCAAAAATACTCTTCGAGTCTAATTATGACAATGGTTTAAACCAAATCACTTGACATTGGCAAAACTGTCATTAAGACAGATGCAATAGAAAGAAAAAGAAATGGCATCTCCAATAACAACTACCTACCCAGTGGCTTTTGCCATCGCAGTTGTTTCATTCTATAAATTGAGTCCTAGATGAAATAGTCTCGAATACACTTCACGCCATTCTGATAACACAACTTTTCCAAATCAGTGGACTAAAAGCAATAAAACTTATTACCTTATCGATCGCTTCGGCACGTGTGCCATGCATGAGTGCAGTCTTCAATCCCAAACATAAATACTGCAGGGGTGCGACGAAAGGTCGTGGGTCTATTATGAGCTAGAAAATGAGAGTACAAAATAATGTAATATTTTCGCTTTCTCTGTAATAATTGTTGATACTGTGTTCAAAGTCGAGTTCTAACTCAAAGACCCCTGAACCGATTTGGAAAATTATTTTTTTGTTTCAAAGGGTATACTTCCCAGGTCCCATTTAAATTTTATCGAAATCGTTGGAGCTTAAAAATCAACAAAAATCTCAAAATTGTATACATCGATGATATATTCGTTTAATCCGATACCTCGATGTCACATTGGAGCAGTGCGTTTATTTAGCCTACCCATTTTATATATATATACAAAATACATCTAGGTACTTGGCACTAAAAAATAATTAAAGGCTCAAATTTCATTCAATGAAGTCGGTTTTATTTTTATTTTTTAAAACGTAATTATATTACATGATGTAGATCAAGATCTTCAAAAATAGCTTTTGATAATTTTAAAATTTTTGACTTCAAATAAGCTACCAATGTTGAACCAATTTTTGTTGGTCAGTTGTTAGTTCCTTATGGTATTTCATATTAAACTGACCTGAATTCGGCACTTTCGTCTCCTAATCAAAAGACGCGTTCATGCTTGCTACAAAGGGGTGTATTCGGATTGTGGGGTAGTTCACATGCATAAGTTATGCACTGGCAAGGGCGGCCACACGCGATGCACTAAAGCCCGATTCAGACTTGACCGAGTAAATTGCCGTAGGTAGGTTTTTGTTAACGAGCATTTTGCATTTTATAAGAAACTATCCGCTTATTTAATCTATCTCCTTACCAAATTTAATCAAGATCTATTCAGGCATTTAGCAGTAAAAATGTAACAAACAAATCGACAAATACACAGATTGGCCTAGCGGGTCATCCTGAGAAGTTTGGTAGCGATTGGATCAACAGAACTTTTTTATGCATCAATCAAATTTGGTATGGATATAGATTGTATCTTAGGAACGCATATAGGCTACTTTTTATGTATGTACTATGTGTGCGAATCCGCGAGCAGAAGCTAGTACTTCATACATCTTATAGGTATTATATGCGCTTATATACGTAATGTATAAGGTCTGAGTTTCCCTTTAACTAACCACAAATTCCAACCCTTAACATTTACAATAATCAATGCTGCTGCTTCAGGTCATCACTTGAATAAGTAACGATGTGCCTGCTGATACTTTTTATAAAGTTAATTTTAACGATTTTCTAGGTCTAAGAAGACCGACATCTTTGGAAAAGTGCCAGAGAATTAAACCCTTAGCGGATGAAGTGGATCACTTTCCTAAATATAGAAAATATGAATTTCCACGAACTCTATGACTGAAAAGTCACAAACAAAACGATAGGTATATAAAATGGGCATCAGTAGCATTGAGCTCCATTAAAGTGAAGCCAACTAATGGTTGGGTGGTACTATGCCTTCGTGCGCACCGAGAACGTTGAGGTGTTTACATGAGTTTTTGACGTCATCAAATTACTGGTGAGTCCGTTGAAAATTGTCCAACCTTGTTGTTGTATTTTGAAACCCTTTTTTTTGGCTGGTCGATGACACAGACACGGAGTAAATACCTACTGTACAATCCGTATATGACTCGACGGGTTTCCATGTTCTCGGAACAACTGCTTATCCATCCGAGCGATTCTATCAGTTCTATATCTCTATATAATACTGTCAGCATCGGAATCGTATGTAATTACTACTCCAACCATCGCCCGTTTAATGTTATGAGGCTTAAAAGTCAAACCAATCTAGTTCGAAAAATGTAATGGAAAATCATTTCACACACACAAGTAAATTCACCTAGAAGCAATTTAAGAGATTCTCGAGTCCCGAGTGATAAATTAACATACGACATTTGTCTCCTAAATAACCTCGAAGTTGTTGAACGCGTTCCAAGTAAATAGTACAGTCTTCCGTGTCATGCGGATGCGTGCACGGCGTGGCATCCAGCCGAAATCTCATCTAATCAGAGCCGGCGCGATTTATCGTACAAAATCACATTTAATTACCGCCCATTTATTAATTTACGACGTGGTGGCGTGTATGTGTAACATCCTAGAACAATGTCGGACAACGACCGAAGTAACACAGGAACACTCGAGTGTAGTAGTTCCGCTCCCTTTGTCGCCCCGTACGTAACCTGATCCGTAGCCGCGACTTCCGCGCGAAGCCCTTCGAGCCTTCAGTAATCCTCAGACAGTAGATTACTCGACGTGCTGCTATAAACCACTTAGCATCCAGCTGATCACGTCTATCCAACTTTTAGGGGTTTCTTTATCATAATTTTGTGATTCTTATAGGCTGACGCGTGGAGCTTTCTTCGTGTCTTAATTATTATTTATGTATAACAGCTGGCGAGCAGAGGTTGGGCGAACGAGGCTGACTCCGTCCGGCGAACGACGCGGTTATTTATAAAACAGAGTTGCGTCTCGTTTTGTCTTCGGTGCGCTCTTTATTTTGTCTAAATATACGCAGTTTTGGGAACGTCGCCGGACGCCTCTGCCTCTGCCGCGACATCAGCTCTGGCAGCGCGCCAATGTCTCATCTTTTCACGCTTATCTTTTGTCGAGACCAGACCAACAACATAGCACACGGAACAAAACGAATCTGTTGAGATCACCTGCACAAAGCATGCTGTATCGATTCTCTTAATAACTTTTTTTTATCCAAGCTCCAATCAAATCCAATCCAAAGTTATTTTGCAAAGCGGTTAATGCATGCTTTGATGTAGCACAGCGCCCATAAAAATTGGGGCGCCTGCGACTGCTTAATGCCCCACGCCACGCACGTGTTTCCTCTGGAAATAAGTGTCCTAGGAACTGACGCGCCCGTTAATGGTCGTTATTAATCGACCAGTGCACAGGGACTGGGTAAAGTCGCAAAGCACCAGATTGACAGACGGCAGACGACACCGGTCAGATCAAAGAGAAGGCCATCGGACACGGCACACGAAAATCCACGACCATGAGACGAACGGTTTGGGCAAAACTGGGCCATGCATAACTTCTATTCTGAGCCAGTAAACTAGCACGACATATTTATTTCATTTACATTGTATTTTACATTGTAGTCTCCAAAACAAGGTTTTGTGTTCAATGAAAGATTTCGCAAGCTCTTCAGTTAGCCGCTGTATGCATTTACATAAATGTAGAGCTCGTAAACAATACGATCAGACTTTACGATGTTTCGATTATTTAAAGTATACCTAAGTGTCTAGGCAGTTAGAACTCGTTGGGTGTGTTGCAAAGGCATTGGCATTGGAAGAACGTTCTGCATTGTACTTGCACTACAAATAATAATACACGTTCGGCTCCGCCCGCTCAGTCCGAGTCCGCACGCGTCTAAAATCGTATTTCCGTAGAATCCTTACAAGCGTCGTTAAGCACTTACTGTCGGCTTTGCAGTTCGACGACCCGAACTCCAGAAAGACATCCAGAAATTTTCTCAATGCTTAAAGCAGTCAATAAAGTCTGTCTAGTTTTATTTAGATAATCATAAAGATTACCTCTAGTGAACACAATTGACAAAGGTTAATGCGACATAATGTCTGAAACTATGTGTTACTGCGTGTGATGAGGCTTCGTGGTAGATTTTCAGGAGTTTGCAAGTGATTAGTTAAATTATTTTGGTTATTTACCATGTTAAAAGTATTTTTAATGTATTTGTGTCAATATAAACTTACATACTGTTAATAACTATCGATTGTAATAAAAATCTATCTGGGTCACACACGGGTGACAAAGAGCGCCGGTTATTAGTTCGTACAACAATAGGTATAAAGGAAAGAGGAAAAATTTAACGAATCAAGATAAGCTTTGTGGTGGACAGTGGTTCGACCTCGGCCGTCAAACGGCAGGACATCGATCGGCTGAATGTGGTGGCATACATGGACACAGCACGCCATTGTAGCCTTGATTTCAAAAGTGGTATTTCATAGGGACCAAATTTTCAGATGGATTTTTGTGCAGTAGTATGAAATACTTCTGCCGTAGCATAACAAATTGTTATTCTAGTTTAGAGGGCAAGACGAGCGGGCTAAACAGAACAATGAAAAGTCGCACGATGCGATGTGATGCAAATGATACGAATTAATGTTACGTAGGTCGTTTTAAGTTTAGGTCGTATTTGCACGTATTCTTTTAATATATGTACAGTACGAGTAGGTGGATCAGTCAATGCCATGAATTTTTGAAGACGAGGTTTATAGACTGCGCTCTAGACTAAAAAAATAGAGCTTCATTAAAATCTTCTCCACTTTCTTGCACCATAAAATTATAACTTTAGTGAGCTATGAAAACGCTTGCGCTTGGATCAGAAGACGACGTGCTTTGTGTAATCAACTAAGGCATGATTTTTCAATAGCCCTGTAACCTTTTTCAGTACAATTAATTTGAAATTGTAAAGAAGTTTTTATTCATTTTTCTAATTTATCCGACCGGTTATCATACTTCTAAACGACAATTGATAATATCGGCTCCTAGACATAGTACTTTGAATCGAAACTAATTAATTACCTAAGTTCATACATTAACACAAATTGTGGGTTACATGCAAAAGCGACAAATTTGTAATCAACAGAATGCCAATGTTGATACGAATAGCAGCAGCTGAACCGAGACTGCTTCCGGGGTCCGCGGATGTGATCAACGGTAATCACCGGTGAATTTCACCATACAATAGTGAAATATGTTTTGACACGCTCTTATGATCAGTAGACATTAATAATATGAGATTTAGTAGGATATTGTGATTGCACACTTCCTAAAATGTGTGCAATCACTGTGGTATTATGGTTTAGGATAATGCGAAGGCCAATTTTTGTATAAATAAGTGCAAACTGACAAACCGTGACCACTAATGATGTGTCTGTTGCAAAAGATTTTGTCAGCTTGCTAGATTGATGGATTGGATAATGACTCTATAATCTGTATTCAATTGTATGGCTGTATTAATTTTGAATCATTTTTAACTGACGAAAAGGAGGTTCTCAAGTCAACGCGTAAGTATATATATATATATTATTTATGTATGACCACGTACAACTTTTTACAGAATAGTCCGATTTTGATAATTCTTTTTTTAATGAAAAGGGCATACCCCGAAGTTAGTCCCATATAAATATGGAAAAAAACCAACCCTAAGGGTAAGAAAACAGGGGATGATTGATTGTTCACTCACTGATTGTATTGTATGATAGCTAAAGTAAAGTAGGTAGCTATTTTAATAATAATCAAAAATAAAGCATGAAGTAATTAGTAGATTATACCCACAAAAAAAAAAACTTATGAACAAAAACTTAAGCCGCCGAAAAAACTGAAAAGCAAAATATAATAAAAAAAAATCATTTAACCTAAATAACTAAGTTCTTAAACTAATGTGAGTATACCTAAGTAATTTTGAGTCAGCGCCATTAACTTCGTGAAGCCGCCGCGCATCACGCTTTACATAATTAATAAATTTTCTTGTATGGCGACTCAAAATTACTTAGGTATACTTATATTAGTTTAAGAACTTAGTTATTAAGGTTAAATGAAAAGGTTTATTATATTTTGCTTTTCAGTTTTTTCAGCGGTTTAATTTGTGTTAAAATGTTTTATGTGTTAAACATAAACTACGCAATTTTAGGAAATGCTTTAAAAACCGGGACATGATTTAGGCCTCTTCTACATTGGCAACGTACTAAAAAACGGTATAGCTTTAAATAGCGCTACCTACCTATTGAGACGATTGGTATTTGTAGGAGGGTTTGAGCTGCCAATCAGTGGACAATGCCTTGGCAGGCATTATAGTAATTTAATTCAGGTGCCAAAGTCTGAAATCCATTTATAGAGTGTTTGTCGTCTTCTTGTCAAGAAACTGTCCCTGGATGCCTGCGCCCGGGCAGCGCCGCCGAGCGACGGAAATAGCTACCTACTGCCGGCTCGCGCTTGACAATGCAATAAAAAGAAATTAACATTGACGTGGCTTGCGCTAAGTTGACTCGCGTGTCATTTGGAACTTGGCCAACTCACAGTGATATATTTCAGTACTCTTCTAGCCACTTCCGTTAAGTGAGAGCGACAATAAAAGAGATCTACGACGAAAGAGTGATGTTTTTTCAAAGGAATTCACTGTCCTCTTTTCTTGTCACCTCGTTTTATCTGGCTTTTATTTATAGACGGTGTTCTTGTTGCAGGGTTCGGATTGGCGGCTGCTGCTGCGGCTGGAGTTCGAGCTGGATACCCTACCGTATTGCAATCTCCGTACGGGTGAGTAACTGTCTGGTAACACTATCAAAGCCTCTGTTAAATGTATTCAATGTTCAATGGTTCAACACTTCGATATTTGCCAGCACAAGCGCCGCATGTCGCTCTAAGTCGACATCTCACGAGACAAAAATCAGACTGTACTTCGTAGGCAGATGTTATTGGTGATTTAGGCTGAGTATTATACTTGATACCCAGATAGGTATGTAGGTAAAACAATAGGTTAACTAATTGGTAACTATAGCGAAATAAATGAGTCGTGTTCAACTTAATTTTGTATCATCTAGCTAGAGAGTATCAAAGATGAAGATATATACATTATTGGGGGAAACTGTGAGGATAAAAGTTTAGCATAAGTAAGGCACAGTTGCTGAGCTGAATTTTGTCTCGGTAGATGAGGCGAGCGGCGTCTCCGGACAGCCAGCGGCGCGGCGGCCGGCGGACCTCACCTAGACTAATTTACAAAAATGTTCACATAGGTATCTATGGCAAGCGTGAGCGTGAGAGTGGATTTTTTTCGTTTTGGGTGTGAATTAGTCGATTGGGTTTTTAATGTTTACGTTTTAAAGCTATACCGGCTTGGGCGGCGCCCGCGACGAGCCGTGGGCGCGGGCGCCGCCCACCCGTCACTATCCGCATTGTCTCAAGTTTTCAACACAATGTTTTCTTATGTTTTATGCCGTGTTCGTGTAAGATTTTGTTGATTTGAGTTTTGTTGGTGGTGGATTTCGTTTAATTTTGATGTTTTGGTGCGTGCTGCGGGTTGGTCTGTTCGAGGGTACGCAGTGTGTGAGTAGGTGTGTGCGCGCGCTCGAACAGACTGACGCCGGCGCCGGCCGCCACGCTGCCGTGCTGTCTACCCTCAACACACAATACCCACGTCAACTGACGGTTCTATCTCTGCGCGTGTCCAGTTAATTACAGTTTACAACGGCTACCGATCGATGCTCGACCAAGGCATGCCATAGGGCCATCACGCCAACACCCGTCCGCCGAACCACATTCATCAATTATTTACCGACACTCTCGTTTTAATGGAAAAATAATCAAACCCTATGGCTATGGATTAATTGCTCTTTGCTTTTGAATTGATGAATTGGCTTTGTAGGTGCAATGTTATTAGGTGACCGATATGACCTACAGCTAGAGGTATAAACCTTGCCGGAAACACCTGACATCACTATCTTGACCTGACATCAAAGAAATTAATTTCTTGTGCTACTTACGAATATGGCGATGACTGAGTTGGTAGTTATCGCTCTATATTTAATTGATAATCAAATTAGAAAAATGTACTTACGAATATAGCTTCTAAAATATCCTTTCAACATTAATTCAATTACATTATTATCATTTCATATTCCATTATAGTACGTAAAGTAGTTTGCCACTCATTTGATTAGACCTAGAAATGTAAGTACTTCAAAGTAATGTAGAGTAAATGTGACTTGAAGTGATGTAACAGAAATCCCAGATCACTTATTGACTTTTTACGATCGTTTTATTAGAACAATACTAGTGTAGGTTATAGGCACCTAAGTGCATACGAGATAGTATATCCCAGTAGACCACAGGTGGGCGTGCTAGACGGGCGGAGTTAAGAAGCAGGCGTGCACTACGCATGCGCGTTCATCTCCATCTTCTGTAGCAAGCTAATATATGACACAACTGCGACACTCAATTACAAAATGCCAATCAATCTGTCTCTGTCAATCTATATTATGTTAGAAAAAGACAGAATGCAGAATGCGGTAGTTAGCACGGCTACGGGCGAGAGCTCTAGAGAACTGATGACGGAGACTCGGCGGATGGAGCAAACCTCTCGAAACAACTTGACCGCCTTCCTCCAGAAATTAAGCGAAGTCGACACTTTCACCGCTTTGCTACAACTTTAAACCCTAGTCTAATAGCTTGTAGTTTCAAAATAGATCACGAACCTTCGATAGGCATCTGCGAGCTTGAACAACTCCGAATAATTAGATGATCTACGATGGAAATAACTATTAATTAATGCACAAAGCATAAAATTAATAGTGCTTCCCCGGTACTTGGAGACTCGTGCGTCGTGAACCCGAAATATTTTGGGAACCTAATCGTGTATCGTAACGGAAATAAACCAGCTTTTAAATCTTAATTTGAACGACTTTCCTCAGTGGAGCGATGCTGCGATAAGTAGATGTAGATGGCTACAGATATGCGGATATTTTCGTCGTAGCGGAGTGCCGTTCGTTCCTTCATTATTTATATTAGTTTAGATTTTTAAAAGCATCACAGTAATGACGCACGGTGGCGTGCCATCCACGGCGACAGCCGTCCTTATTATATAACAGTTCGATGTCTACTAATCCTGCTCGATTCGCCTGTGGGGCTAGGTACTAGAGTGTGGACCGTGTTCAGAATTAATCATGGCATTTCACTATTTACATATTGAGATGTCATCTGGGGTTGCGTGTCTCCTTCGTTTATTTGCTAAGGTTCTTGTGTTTTCAGGTTGTCTCCCGGGTACGTGTATGGGACCCCGACAAGTTACATGAACGCGATGAGTGGGGTGAGCGCAGGTGTGGGGTCTGGAGCCGGGGGGTTGGTGCAGTTGCCTCAGCTTCAGCACGCTGCTGCAATGGCTGCTGCCAACCACCTGTATGAGTATCAGCAGGCGGCTGCCGCGCAGGGAGCTGCGGCTTATCAACAGCAATACGCCGGGTTTGATCCATATGCAACTGCTGCCGGTTAGTATTTATCAAGAATTACAACAATAACAATTATTTTGATTGATTGCCAGCCATTCAATAGCTACTAATGAATTAGACACAAAATAAATTTGACGCATGTTTCGTCTCTCCGCGAAGTATCCTTAGGACCAATTGACTCGCTCCGCACTGGAACGAAAAAATACTGCAAGCAGCATCACTCGTAACGAGCATAAGGACTTTTCTGCAGACTTGTTGCTTCGTAGAGCGCTGAAATGAAAGACATTATTCAGATTTCATTTGTGTCTAACTCATTATAATATATTGCTGGAATTTTCGTAAATATTTGTCTAGATTTTCAATATTTAGTAACGGATTCCCGCAAAGTCATACCAGAATTAATTATCTATGATTGTGGATCTATCCTTGCGATCTTATGGTTGTGGGTTCGTCCAGTCGTTCACCAATGAAGTTTTCTGTTCGAAAAATTGTGTATACGCTATACCAGTAGGTACTCTCAAACGGTGAAGTAAAAAGTCATGAGGAAACCGGCATGTCGTAGAACCTGAAAAGTTTGAAGACATGTTCCAAGTGCATGAAAGAATCTTCTAAGGCGCATTATTGTCCTTTCACTAAACTGGTTGGAAATAACTAGGGATACTATGGGATGTACAGAAAATTATTAGATTTTTAAAAAGGTTTTTATTAGTTTGTGAACTTGCAACCTTACTTCGCAATTCTGCCAGGTTTTGTAATGGCGAACTGCTGCCTAAGCCAATAGTATGAATACGGTACAAACTCGTAGGTACAGTAACAAAAAATACTATCTAAGTACCTTTTTAACGCAATCTAAATTTATTTCCAGCAGCTGCAGCTAGCGGAGCCGGTTACATGTCTCCATACTACACCCTTCAAGGAGGCGGCGTCCAAGCACCCCTTCTCCCCCCTCTTTCGTACCCTCCACAACTCCAGGAGGCTAGGATGCAATAAATTATAATATAAATGTGGCTATCTGAATCTATCGGAATAGGTACGCTTCTAAAATAATCGAGATCTAGGCAGTGTAAACACAACACCGGATCAAAAAAAAAACATGTTTGGGAAAAATACCTGCTTTAGTGCAAATAAATAACTTCATAACAAAATCACCTGAAATCTGGTATTTTTCCTATAAAAATAATAGATAAAAACCAAACCGAATTAATTAACACCGATAAAAAGATATTTATAACAATCAAGTCATTCAATTGATCCGGTAGTTTAGTTACCTTCATAATATAAAAAATGCAAATAGCGTAGCCACTCTAAGGAGAGTCTGAAATAGTATCCATTTCAGAATGTTCTTTTATGCCTGCGTTGAAACTAAGTAATATCAATCTCCTGAATACGTCATCGTAAGGTAAAGCAGGGGATATTTGCCACGCAGCCCACGCATGAGGCCAGTCTTAAGACTATTATTGCCTTCAGTAGGTGCGAGTACTAAAGGATGACTGTGAACGAGATAATTAATAGTTTTAACGTAGTCTTATAACCACGGAAAGGAAGCCAAAAATAGTAAACCAAATATTGACCAAAGGCTATGAGCTTTTAGTAAAAAAAACAAGTTGCCTTGACTTAACTAAACTAGGTACTTAAATCGTACATAAATATTTAAGTAGGTACATCATTACCTGATTTAACTTGCCTACCTATTTTTATAAATATTTTAGAGTAATAAAAATATGTTTTATCTCATAGAATACTTCATACAGTTCTTTTAATAACCAAACAGCTGTTAAGTGACAATAATCTATTGAATTAGGTAGCTACAAAATACTGTTACTAATCAATTCATTTGTTTTTTGGCTTACCAATAAAATACCTACATACATATTTTATTTAACTACCACGCGGCCTTGGCTTCACTAAATAGTTAGATACACAGGTACTTAAACTTAGTATCTATAATAACTAGTTATTTTTTTTGTTTCAGTGAAAGAAACAAAACATTTGGTAGTTTTTCAGGATAGGTAGGTACTTTTTTCTGGGCAACGATATATTGAAAAGCACTCTTCTTTCTAATACATAACATTAGGTACTTTTGTTTCTATGTATAATATGTATGTATTTACAACAAAAAAAATATATTAGTTGTATATAAATCATGTGGTACCCATAACACAAGCTCTGCTTACATTGGGGACAGATGATGCTGTGTGAAATGTCCGGCATTATTTATTTATCATTTTCAAAATTGCATACAAAACTACCCGCTTTAGTTGGTTGGTATTTACCTTATAAATGTAAAAAAAAATATAGAGTTAAATCAATCAATCTATTTATTTATCAGTAGATTATAATCATATCGCAGGGGGCGTTTATGCCTTCATTTACCCTATATATTTGCAGCTGCTTTTGGTCAGGACGGCCAGCAGGAAGAGCTGTTATGTTGTAATTTAATTTCTTCCTTTTCATAGTTTCTATACTAGTAGAATTTAATTTAATTAGGTTGAATGTAGGTTATTATAACATAACATTATTTATTAAACACACACACACTTCAACATCTGTGATGTGGGAATTAGACGATTTTATTCGACCAATAGCAAACCAGTCCCTCATCCTGTATTATTAATTCATCTGTTATTACCATCTGACAGTTCTCTAAAAAAAATGAGCGATTCCTTTTTCATATAAAAGTATACTGACAGAAGCTACAGATGATTGTCTAAAAAAAAAAAGCGGCATAAAAGTACGACTTAGACAATTAGCATCGCATAAATGCCGCGCTATTGTTTTGTCAGTTTAACTGTCAGTTAATGACGTATCTCGTCACTCCTCTGCCAAAGTTACAGGGTTTTGTAAACCGGTTGTTTGGAAAAAATATTCCAGTAACCGACAATATGCCCACATCTGAGTTCGTCAGTTAACTTTTCAATAAGAGAAAGGAAGAGGACCGTTCGTACTGATTTTTATAGAGAAATGCAACTTACGGGCTCTACTAATGGATTATTTTATATTAAAGGAACCGGGCGTCAGATTGTTGTAAAATTCATATTATACATTTTAGATCAAGGTCTTCTAAGTTTTCTAATTCTTAGTGTGTCCATGTTGCTCAATACGTCCTAGGACAGGACTAAGATAAGATAGAGCAATATAGGGCTAATAGGTAACATTTAACTTAAGTAAAATATTGATTGTATCTCAATAAAGCTCTTGGTAACGCCCTATAAGTTAAATAATTTGTTATCCAGCGGTTTAGGGTACTTATTAGTTAGGTTAATTCTAGTCCACGTAATTTTAAAATAATTATCTAGACGTTAGCCAGCTGTTTAGTCGAAAAACATTAATGACTCCCTAAGTTATTCATACTTTACTACATTTGCAACACTCTTCTTCTTCTTCTCGCGGGGCATCGAGAATTTTTTATTGGCAGCACTGTTTAGAACTGTCAAATGTCACATTGGTATTCTGCTGTTGCCAACGTATCCTAAAATTTATGAATTTTTAGATGACATTATGTAACATATTATGAGCCCATATAATTATACCTACCTAATTTACTTACCTAACCATTCTTTTTGGGAGTCGAGATGATCCAAGGAGGTATTTATATAAAGATTTTCCTAAAGGACCCCGAGATAAATTCGCTGCACCAAATTCATTTTAGCGGCTAAAGTAAAGTAGTACAAGTTAGGACCATTAAAAAAAAACCCCAGTAGGTATCATAAAATAGTTTATCGTAGAACTTAATGTCTAATTTTATTTTACTTGGTAATTAACGTAAAAAAATATACTGTTATTTGTAATTTATTTTGTTGATATTTGTAAATCTTCATGTTGAAAAATATTTATTACTATGTCAAAAAATATCATAAAAAAATGTTATCTAAATATTTACTTCTGACCGAATCTACAACTTACCTAACAGTAGGTCTATAATAGGTACAATATGCATTAGTTATAAAAAGATTACTTAGTAAGGATCCATATTATTAAGAGAAATACCAAAATGAATACTTAAATGTAGCCATAACATGTGGCCATCTTGCCTTATGAAATATTAAAATATATAGTTATAATACCATTACATAATTAATTGAAACATACAGAAATATTATATTTTCGAGACATAATTTTTTAAATTATACATTTGCAAGAACTCAGGTCTACTACCTACCGACTGAGTAACTTATACCTACTTAAAGGATCGATGCGTCATTCCGCACCGAACAATCCATTATAGTGCATTTTTCACCTATTGTATTAAATAAGCACCATTTATTTTATCTATGCAGGTGTTTCATTACTTATTTATCGCAAATACATAATAAATTGTTATAATTTAAAAATAAATCATACTATAATGTACTTAATTTAAGTTATTAAAGTAAATGTAAAAGAAAAATAAATTTTTAAGCTACAGTTGTTTTTTTATTACGCCATCCCAGTATAGACCAAGGTAGAAGGCTTTAAAAATAATAAAAAATGAAAATAAATAATAGTAGGATGAAACCCATTGGAAAAGGAGGAGAATATTATAAAAATGGAAGGAACAATAATTTACGGGTGATCTGAGGTCGGGAAGGGGAAGGGGGTGAGTTTTTAATGGTAAAAAAAACGGTTTAGCTCGATTTCCGGCAAAACTACAAGTCCTATGGCAAAGTTGTAGGTAATAAAAAGATCTGCAACTTATGTATATACACTTTTTTCACATAACTATTGATTGAACTATTGATTATAGTAGTATATTTCGATTTGCAATTTTTTGTTTATCAATGTAACATATAATCTTACGTTTGTCGAGTAATTAAAATGTAAATTTTAATAAATAGCTTAAAATTGTATATAATGATTAAAAAAAAATCGAATTCGAGTTTCTTTTGATTTTTTGCATTTTCTGAGAGGATTTACAATAGTAATATATATTTGTTTTACATCATCTGAAAGTAGAGATTTTAACGAACAGAAAGCTCACCAACTAAATGTGACTAAATAAATATTTCAAATCGAATAAATTACAGTGTATTTGGGACATAAAAAGGTAACTTTTCACAAAATTTGTGAAAAATTTTTTTTTGTAAAAGATACAAATAAAAGACCAAAAACTTGGTTTTTGGAATCACATACATTTTGAGGTTATGTGAAAAAAGTGTTTATAGAAAAGTTGTAGATCTTTTTATTTTCTACAACTTTCCCATTTGACTGATTTCCATAGGACCTGTAGTTTTGCCGGAAATCGAGATAAACCGTTTACTCATAAAAACTCACCCCCTTCTCCTTCTCGACCTCAGATCGCCCGTAAATTATTTTTCCTTCTATTTTTATAATATTCTCCTCCTTTTCAATGGGTTTCATTCTACTTTTATTTTTTTTTGTTTCAAAAATTATCGACTCTGGTCTAGAAGACAGGCTATGCACAAAATATGACAAATGCATAAAATAATACGAGCCCAAAATAATGGCAGACTATATTTACGCCATCAAGTACCTTTAAATACATTACTAGCAGTTTAAGTTTAAGCAAATATCCAAACCAAGTTTCTGAGAAATCACACCACCCGTTAAAAAGTTCCCATACAAACTTTGACACCCCATGTTATCCCTTTGTTAGGGTTATTTTGAAAAATTCTGAAATTCGTGTTATCCATTTATTTATTCATATAAAGTTTCAAGCAAATCGCATCACGCGTTAAAAAGTTTCATACATTCGTTTTCACCCTTTTTCACCCTCTTACGATTTGAATTTCAAAAAATCACGCCTTAGTGGGTGGTTTTGCTGTTAAAGGAAGGAGACCTTCCAAATTCCAGCTTTCTAGCTTCAGCGGTTTCGGCTCGGCGATGATGAATGAATCAGTCAGTCAGTCAGTCAGTCAGGTTAAGCTCTCTTAGAGGTATAAGACACAATGGCCATAACACGTCATATCAATATCAGTGTAGTATAATAAGTAATTATAGGCAAATCTTCACTCAAAACGGGATATTTACCATGATATATGATTTTTTGTGCTCCGATATTTCGGCACAGTTGCAAGATAAACAGTTTTTCTCGTGATCATGGCGCATGGAACTGTGCCGGAATATCGGGAAGCAAATCATAAGTATATCATGGTAAATATCCCGTTTTGAGTGAAAATTATATAGGCAAATCATTTAACCCGTTGCGTAATACAGAACTTTATAAGTGCGACATCAGCGTCACTGCTTGTCCACAAAGTACCTAGTCGTCCGTTACTAAAAGTTTAATTTTATATTATACTAGCTAGTGCGCGCGACTTCGTCTGCGCGTAATACTAACGGTTTTTAGAGCACACGCCAGAATAGCTCGCAGATGGCAGATTTTTTTCCTACTAACATGACACTAATCGTTATATTTTCAACAATTCACACAATATCTTTATAAATTATAGCTTATGTGTTATTCTGATGTATAAGCTATATTATTGTAAAGTTTCATTAAAATCTATTCAGTAGTTTTTGCGTGAAAGAGTAACAAACATGCATACAAACTTTCGCGTTTATAATATTATATAATATAATATATAAATGTAAAAGAAAGGATTTACTGTATCCGTGGTCATGGCATCTCTGCAGAAATGTCTTAATGAAATTTCCTATTAAAAACTACCTATTAACATATACAAATAATTACGTTTTAAAAACTAAAAAGAAACTGACTTCATTGAATGAAATTTGAGCCTATAATACATTTTTAGTGGAAAGTAGATGTATTTTGTATATTATAATATGGATAGGCCAAATAAACGCAACGCTCCAATGCGACAGCGAGGTATGAAAATACATGAAAACATCATTGATGTATACAAGTTTTAGGTTTATTTTTCAGCTCGACCGATTTTGATAAATTTTATATGGGACCACCTGTGAAGTATACCCTTTCAAACAAAAAAATAATTTTCCAAATTGGTTCAGCCGTTTTCGAGTAATCGGTGAACATACATAAAAAAAAGATTTCGACGAATTGAGAACCTCCTCCTTTGTGATAAAGCCGGTTAAATATTCGAAATCTCCAATAAGTTATTACCATCAAACGGTCATGATGTGAAGTGTAGCTGAGGCGGCCGGCGCGTTGATGTCTTTTATAAAGATTATACCGTAGCATTGCGTAGCGCCAGCGTCTCAAGGACCTAATTTGTCAAAAAATACAAATTAGGCCCTTGCAACGGAATGGTCAAACGGAAGTCAAGTTCAAAAGAAAAGGCTATCATTATAGCTACAAAGTTATTATGTCAGATTGCACCCACCCATAATACGTAAATTAGGAATAAAAAAGGGCCTACTATCGAATCGTGTGTATCCCTAATCCCTATATCAATGATCCTGAAGACTTTCGCCACGAAACTCAACTTTCTGGACTCTATTAGATAGATAAGACTGTATGACTGTATGGTCAATCGCCTGTTTTGATTGCCATAATATTTTAACTGCATACTCACACGGTCAATTATTTGTTTATTTATTTATATAAGAGCGCTATACCTGGTTAGACCTTTAGTAAATCCGTTGACGTTAAAGTGAGATAATAACTGATTCAGAATTGGGAACGTTGCCCTCTGCCAGTGATCTGGATCAGATGAGCTATCTATAGATCGTGTTAAACGGTCCTTAGATAGCTCAACTGTTTCACGTGTATTTTACATCATTGTATATAATTCTGTAACTTCTGTAATTATTTCTGTAAATAAATGTTTAATTCAGAAAGAATTTTACTTAACTTAATTTTACCTAACTTTAAATTTTATTTTACTTAAGAGCGCTATCACATTTTGACGCCTCGCAAAGTTAGGTATATAGGCTCCCAACTACTATTATTGTATTCTGTGTAGGTGAGGCACGTACTGCGCTGCAAACGAGTCAACTAAACGGTCTTGATCCTTAGCACGCCCTGGACACTAGACCACTTTTCCAAGCAAAGGCCGAGTTCTTACTACTACACAGACATACAAACGTCGTCTTTATATGTCTTTATACTAAACAGCTAGGCTCATCTGGGCATGAAGATTAAAGTAGGTAGTCTTCTCGTAGGTACCTACCTAACCTTTCGACACTTGTTTAAGTTTTATTTACATAACTACTTAAATCATCTGTGGCGTCATGTAGGTAGGGAGGTAAGTACTTTTTTTTGAACAATTACATTTCAAGTGTAGGTTCATAGGCAAGTGAAAACCTAATAATCATTATTAAAGTATGTTGGGTTCTTGTATGTAGGTATTACGTACCTACTATTTGGGAATCATTTGTTATTTTAATATTTGACAGGCCTGTCAGCTCAGTTGGTATTGGTAGTAACTCTGCCTTCTGCGCTGTAGGTTGAGGGTTCGATTCCCTCTCAGAATAAACATTTGTGTGAAGAACATAGGTGTTTGGTCTGTGTCTGGGTGTTATAAAGTACCATAAGTATGTATTTAAAACTATTTAAGTATTCTATCATTCATCTAGTCACCATAATACAAGCTATGCTTAGTTTGGGATTAGATGGTGTTGTGTTCATTGTCCACCAATATTTTTTATATTCTTATTATTATGCATGGGTTCTAGGCAAACTAAACAGCTGGGCTCACCTAGGTAAGAAGATTAAAGTAGGGATAGGTAGTCTTCTCGTAGGTACCTACCTAACCTTCTGACACTTGTTTAAGTATTATTTACATACCTACCTACCTAAACCATCGTACAAATTCGTAATATTGTATTTTTTCATCATGCCGTATTTAATTCCAGTCTTAATCCAGTTGTACTTTTATGCCCATTACTTTTGTAAGCAGCGCTTACGCGGCTAACGACGCGACGCACACATGCGCGCGAGATCAACGAAGGTCCGCCCGTTGCAAGCGCTCGAGGCATGGAACATTTCACAAGTAGCATGTGAAAAATCATATGAAATGCATTTTCATACATTGCATCTGCTACTTCACTTCATTTGGTCTGTGAAACGTCACACTCAATGAAATCGCGACGTGAGAGCGAGCGAGCGACGAATCATAGTAGAGCGGGCATGCGTGATAGAAAGAACAAACTATATTACTGATCGCCGCTGCTAAGTGTATGAAGCTATGAAGAGCGTGGCGCCACCGTAGACCCGTGCTCCGTTTTAGTACTATATGGGCGAACTTTAACCTAGAGTATTTCAAAAATGGACTTTAAAATAAGTGTTGTAAAATAAGTGCAATATTGTACATGTTTTATGTGATGCAGCAACCAGAACGAATGAGCGGCATTCTAATAAGCAGAATAAAGCTAGACATCTGTGTGGTTGGAATAAACATGTCTCTGATGCTCACTGGGTGGCCAGGCTTCATTTCAAACAATGGGTTTTGTACAATAGACCAGCATCTGGCAACATCTTTAAAGAAATGGATGAGCCTCGAAAAATGTTTAAAAGTCAAGTCAATTGTTCAAGGAACATTTTATAGTAAAATCTCCACTAGGCCCCTCGTCTGTTCTCCCCACCTCTACAGAGTCAGCATATCAAGGAGAAGCGCAGCTGATGTACTTTACCGCAAAGCATATTCGAAAAGCTATCGGTAGAATGAGCTTTGGAAAATCTCCTAAGTGGTCCGAAATAAAAATATTTGAATTTGAATTTGAATTAATTTCCTTGGAATAATTAGTAGCAGATATCAAAATCACGTGAACGAAATGATTTTTCACAGTTACGTCACAGCGACGTCTGTGACTGTGTGAACTTTGCGATTGCTTGCAATTTTTTTGCGATTTGCAATTAGTACATAGTTTATTGTATTGATATAGGTAGGAAATATTATATCCTACGTAGCACCTGAATCCGGTCTCTTTTTAACCGACTTTATCAAAAAGGAGGAGGTTCTCAATTCGTCGGAATCTTTAACCGATTACTCGAAAACGGCTAAACCGATTTGGAAAATTCTTTTTTTGTTTGAAAGGGTATACTTCACAGGTGGTCCCATATAAATCGGTATCCCATAAATCCCAAATAAAAAATAAACGAAAATCTAAAACTTGCAAGTATACATCGATGATGTTTTCATGTATTTTCATACCTCGCTGTCTCATTGGAGCATTGCGTTTATTTGGCCTACCCATATTATAATATACAAAATACATCTACTTTCCACTAAAAATGTATTATAGGCTCAAATTTCATTCAATGAAGTCGGGTTCTTTTTAGTTTGTAAAACGTAATTATTCAACTTCCAATTCATAAAAAGAGCGGCCGAGATTATAAATTATAATTCATACTTCATTTCTAGAAGCATACGGAACGTTTGGCGCTGGGTAATTCTATACATGAAAAATCATTGTCAGTGAAAAATCTCATGTGATATGATTGCGATTTTTTTTTTCATTTCATTCAATGATAATGAATTAAAACGGCATCGGTGCATCTTGTTTTATTTAGTAAATTAAAAATAATAGCATTGATCTAGAATACTGAAATTGTCAGTAGTAGTTTAAGTAAATGTTGAATTTATTTTGGTATTCATATTTTGCCGTGGTGTTTCCGGCATAGAACCCCTCCATCTCCTCCCATGGATGTCGTAAAAGGTGACTAAGGGAACACACACCGGGGTATTGGGCAACAGCACCCCCTGAGCACAATGTCTCGCTCATCGAGAGTGATTCCCAGCTTCGCCGCAAGTAGAGTCACAGTGTGGACAACATTCTCGCCGTGATCTTCAGGCAGATTCCCAATCTCAAGATCTGACAAAAGGGCATCCTGATCCCGGTCTGCCAATTCCTGCTCCAATAATACTACCTTACAATGAAGGTCGGCAACCTCTAAGGACGGCACTTCATGACGCTGTTCAAGCCCTACCAAGCGCTGCTCGAAATTATTATGCGCGCTGTGAGGTCAGATACGGTGGTTCGGAACTTAGCCATCTCTCGCCGGAATTGCCGTATCTCTACCATCCACTCGCTGAGATCTCGATGAACAAGCTGCAGTGTCAGCGACGGTATCAGCGAGGGCGCGCGGCGGGGTACTATTTTGCACTACCGGCGCACGGGAGTCCTGTGCCACACACCTCACAGGTGTGCTGTCGTCCCTGCGCCTCTTCGCATAACACTCGGGGCACTTCCAGTTCTTATTTACGTGATTCGTTTCCGGAAGTGATACGCAGGCCTTATGAAATAACGAAGAACAAACGCAGCAACTAGCGGCACCTATCGGGGAGATGAACTTCCCACAGGCAATGCATTTAGTCATAATGCGTTAGGTTCAGTTAATGATGCATTGAGTCTCGGAAGTTGAAGCTACTCGCAACTAGATGGCGCTGAGGCAGATAATGAGTTAAAAGGTTCATTAATAGTCTTCTTCTTCTTCGTTAATGGCATGGCATGTGTCATATATGATGAGAATTTTGCCAATGTCATGTGTTTAGATTGTTTATAATAAATAATACGTCACATACTCGTATGTCGTGTCGTCATTCGTCGTTTATTATTTTATAAAAATTGGTGTCTCTATATAAAATAATTTGGTAAAGGTGCGGATTATTTTTGCTTGAATCACAAAGAAACACAATACCTACTTTAATTCCAATTATTCACACACGAGTCAATAAC
This sequence comes from Lampropteryx suffumata, assembly GCA_948098915.1. Lineage (NCBI taxonomy): Eukaryota > Metazoa > Arthropoda > Insecta > Lepidoptera > Geometridae > Lampropteryx > Lampropteryx suffumata. The sequence goes on along the minus strand of OX402548.1, from coordinate 5,809,519 downwards.
TCAAGCTTTATCCTAATAAAAGCACCAAAATTACAAATAAAACCCGAAATAACTTGGGAAAAATAAATAATGTAGGAGCACAATGTTCACTCCACAAAACGCAAAACGTAAATAGTGCTGGTTTATTTTATTAGTCAATTTAATAGGTGCATTGCTCAGGCATTTTTCATTGTCAAATTCGATAAATTGTCACCGTCAGTCAGTACTCACTTTTCCGCCCGTTTGTATTTTTAGGTTAGCAGTGAAGTTTTATTTACTAATACAATAAAATAATACATAACATGATTTGAAGATTTGCTTGCGTGCCAATTATTATTTGTAGTTTGCATTGCAGTGGTTCAGTATAACACAACTTCAAGTGGGCTGCGTTCTGTGTAAATTCTAGTTTTTATTTATAAAATCATCTTTTCGAGGTCTATGCTTGTAAGACTGGTGATTTGAGATGGCCGGCCAGGGGCACCAGTTCCCCAACAACTTCCAAGCAAATGCTGCTGGTATGCGGTCTGGCTTCGGTGGAGGGCCCATGGGAGGGCAACTGCCAACGATGCCCAACCAGTTAGCAGGTACTTACGTAAATAAACAATAAAACAATAACTATCACGTACTTACCTTTCTGTTTGAATGGTGTGCTATCTACCTCTTTTCACATATAAATTACTGACACGAAAAAGGTTGTAAATATTCTGCTAAATGAAAGTAACATCATCCTAAATCATAGGTTACAACCCCAGTTAGTTAGTAACCAACATCTGAATATGGTGCTAGGTATTGCAGAAGAAATAATAACCACAGTTGAGATTGATAAAGAAACATGATGAAGAAGTCTACAGAACCACTACCATAAATATTCCTATGCTATTTGTAAGAAGAGCTTGTGTAATACTTGTGTCTGCTCCAGTGTTGGTATTGAGAATTATAAGATAAGTAAATTAAGTTAAAATAAATAGAATTAAAAAAGGTTTATTTGCAACTGGACACTAGGAACTGAGCGACACACATCTTTATACATAATATAAAACAAAGTTGCTTCCTCATCTGCCTGTATATCCACCTCCTAAACACATACAAATTTTTGATGTGATTATCTCCAGAAGTTCTATAATTTTTCACGGAAAGTTTAAATACCCGTGCATAGCCAGGTCGGGTCACAGGTATATTATAAAACAGAAAGAAAGACAAATAGAAAATATGTAAATAGCAAAAAACTTATATTGCAATCTATCATGTGATTTCAGGTGTGATGGGTAACCCTATGGCAAACCCTGGGAGCATGGTAAGCCTTGGCAATCCGATGGTGCCACCATATGCAGCTGCCATGCAGAGTCAAATGAGCAATATGGGCATGGGCCCAACTGGGCCGATGGGACAAGTTCAGGTAACAATCATATAACAAACTGTTTATAATAATATATTGAATAAGCTTGTAACGAGGGATGCTGTTTGCATTTTTGGTATTTCTGCGGTCCTGTGCAAGTCAATTGTTCCTGAGGATGTCTTGTGGAGAGGCAAAACACATGTCAAATTTGTTGTGGATCTAACTCTTAAGAATAGATTAATAGGATAGAAAGGTAATATAAAGGTAATATAATAGATAATAATATAATAATTAATATCTAGATATAAGTTTACCTATTCAATATTTTGTAATCTTCTTTTTCTGTTGATCCTTCAGTCATTATTTGATGTTAGAGAAGTAGGTGGCGATCTCAATCGCACTCACTGTGGCCGCGATAAGGTCCACCCTTGTGTAATTATTTGCACAGAGAGGGCACACAAGTAGATGTGCCATAGATTGTGTTGGAGCACCACAGTGGCAATGCGCCAAGCTGGGGTCCCTAAATCCCCATTCACACATATTAAATCTACAGTAGCCAACCTGAATGCGAAGTTGATTAAGCAACTTCCATACAGGCCATATTTTGTAATGGATTTCCTCAAAGTGCAAAGTCATGCTTGAAACAATTATCTAAACTATTCATTGTTTTCACCTCTTCTAATTCAAATACTGTGCTCTTGTTGGTGATTGATGCAACTCTTTTCACATATTTTTCTCCACAGCAGGCTTGTTGATCTCCTTGTATTCATTGTTTTCACTAATTACTTTAAAATATCATTGATGGAATCACTAACAATTTATTTTTTTATTTTTCAGGGTGTGGGTGGAATGGGAGTTGGTGTTGGGCCACCTAACCCTGGCATGGGTCCACAGCCTGTGCAACAACCTGGTTTGTCTTTATTATGGTTAACACTGGTACCCTGGTAAACACTAGTGTGATAAACATAGATGATTGTCCTGTCTCTGGGTGAGACATAAAATTAAATACTTTATAAAGTATATAAAAAATATACACTTGTGAGCAAAAAAATCGACTCAAGACGCACGCCCGCAGTTAAAAAACTCTAGAAAAAAATCTGAAGCTTTCATTCTATTTCTGATTTAAACATCTCAAAGCTGTTAGTTTTAGCTTTAAAATAAGTGGTCTACATTGTTATTTTTATTTTTTTTTGGTAATGAAAAAATATTGAATGAGGAGTCTTAAACAATGAAAACAATTGACAAAAAACAATTTAATTGAAATTAACTTATCAATATTTAGTGTTGCCCCCTGGCCCTAATAACAGCTTCCAATCGCTTCTTCATGGATCGAATAAGTTTCTTTACTCGATTTTGTTCGATGCTATCCCATTCTTCAATGAGCGCCGCTTTGAGATCCGATTTCGTGGCTGGTGCAAGATTTCTAGCCCGAACATTTCTTTCATTAAGTTCATCCCACAAATGCTCGATAGGATTTAAGTCCGGGCTACGCGCTGGCCAGTCCATAGCGGCAATTTCGACCTCCTGTAAATACTGCCGGATGGAACCTGCAGTATGTAGACGGGCATTGTCGTGCATTAAGATGAAGTTTTCGCCGATGAAACCGGCGTAGGAAACGACGTGATCCCTTCGATCCCTAAAATCTCTTCGATGTATCGATTTGCCGTCAATCCTCTCACTCGACCGCCAGTTTCAATAAAAACTAACTTGGTTTTTGCCTCCATTGAAATGCCCGCCCACACCATCCAGGAACCTCCTCCAAAAGCCACATTTTCTTTAATGTAACACTGCGCAAATCTTTCTCCAGGTCTTCTGTAAGCTCGTCCTCTTCTATCGCTACCATGCACGCACACTCTGCTTTCGTCTGAGAAGAGAACGGAGCTCCATTGTTCGTCAGTCCAATCAACGTGTTCTCTGGCAAATCGAAGGCGGGCTGCTCGGTGGGCTGGGGTTAATTTGGGGCCAGTAGCTGGCCTTTTTGGCTCAAGGCTAGCTGCCTTAAGTTGTCTTCTGACTGTCTAGCCACTCACAGCCACTCCTCGCGTTTCTCTGAGCTCTTGTTGGACTTGAACGCCAGTGAGTGCCCGATTTCTCAGTGATGTGCTGACAATGAATCGGTCATCTCTCTCCGATGTGCACCTTTTTCTTCCGGAACCGCGTCTTCGATTAAAGTTACCAGTCTCTTGGTAACGACGGTAAACAGCAGCCTGGCTCAAGTTCAGCACACGTGCCACTTCACGCTGACTCTGGCCTTGTCGCAATAGGCTGACCGCTTGAGCAGCTTCTTCACTTGTTGTGTCCATTTTCAGGTAGAATTCTTATTTGTTGATAACGGAGATGTGTATCGGTTGACGTTTGACGGCTAACTGATAAGGGTGGGTCAGGTAGATAACCTTTTATATGGGTCTGTAACCCTTAATTATTACTATTGTAAACAAGCGTAAAAAGGGTGGTTACTGATCACAACATATTGTTGGGTTAGGTTAGTTAGCAAGAAACATTACAATATTTTATATCATTTTAAAGCTAAAACTAACAGCTTTGAGATGTTAAAATCAGAAATAGAATAAAAGCTTCAGATTGTATGCTAGAGATTTTTAACTGCGAGCGTGCGTCTTGAGTCGATTTTTTTGCTCACGAGTGTATGGCAAATTCAAATTCGGTTTAAAAGCGTACCAGTCACTCATAACAGCTGCGCTTACTTTGGGACCAGATGATTTTGTGTGAAATGTCTGGAATTATTTATTTATTCCTTGTTCAGGAGGCATGCAAGTGCCAGGTGCCGTGGTGCCTTCAAACGCGCCACCGCCGCCGCCTCCTGCTCCGTCTCAATCCCAGCAGCAGAAGGAATTCAACACTGCCTCATTGTGCAAGTAGGTATTGTATAACCTTACACTATTAAGAAGACACCCTAAGCAAATAAGCTTAGACAATCTCTGTGATGCAGTAGGTCTGGTTGACACGCAGATGGTTGCGGGTTTGATTCCCGCCGCGGGACAAATGTTTGTGAACTGCAAGTATTTGTCTCGGGTCTGGGCGTTTCTATGTATAATATGTATGTATTTACAAAAAAAACGTACATGAGTAGTCATGTGGTACCTTCTCACAAGCTCTGCTTGCTTTTTGGCCAGATGATGCTGTGTGAAATGACCGGCATTATTATTTATTTAGTACAGAAAAAAATGTGTCATATTTTGCCGCATTTTAGTGTCTATCTGCTAGGAAGGAATATGATAAGAAAAATGAATTAATGCTGCTTTATATAGGCTGCTATTGAAGGAATATGATAAGAAAAATTATGGTATGTATTTTCAATATTTTGGCTACAACTTCTTTTTAAAATTGTTTTTAAAGTTATTGTGTTAATTCTTTATAAAAAATAAAATAAATAGATAAACATTGGTGGACAATGTACACAACACCATCTAGCCCCAAACTAAGGATAGCATGTATTGGCGATTTCTATCGGCCTACCTTCTAACGTACCTATATGATTGATTGAAATTATGCCTATTGCTAATCGAAACTGATAGACATTGATTGTATCAAGAGTTCCATAATCGCCATACAGATGACTAATAGAATAGTTATATTTTTTTAAATTAATACTTATGATACTTTATAACACTCAGACTCAGAACCAACACATGTGTTCATCACACAAATGTTTATCTTGAGAGGGAATCAAACCTTCAACCTACAGCACAGAAGGCAGAGCTACTACCAACTGAGCAGACAGGCCAGTCAATAATATACGTAATATAGTAATCATAATACACAATAAAATTATCTTTTACTGAAGTCGTTTTTACATTGTTAATGCAACCTGTTTTAAAAATAATTATGAATAAAAAACCGCGATTCAAGCCATCAAAACGTGTCAAGGTAATTTGTTCAGGAAACCGCCTAAAATGGCACTTTGGTCGTGTCCTGTTATTCACACAATAATAGCACCTAATATTGTGCGAGTGAGATGGTATGATGGTATGATGTATGAAATCGCCATTTATGATTCGTTTCTATATTAAAACAAACTACTTATTCTTGTAACTTTAAAGTAGATAAAGAAAATGGCCGGGCTAGCTTAGCTTGCCAAAAAAACTTGGGTATGCTCTGTTTGGCATTAATTGTTGTAGCAACTCTAGGTGAGCGAATTACATTTAAAAAAAAATAGCTGCTGTTCGCAGCTTCGCACACACAATAGCTACATTAAAAGTAATCTATTTTCTTCCCTAAGATACAAACTATCTCCTTACTAAATTAAATGTATACATATAAGAAGTTCAACTATTTAGCCGTGAAAAGGTCACCAACAGACAGACAGACAGACAGACAGACAGACAGACAGCAGAGACACTTTCGAATGTTGAGAATCTTACTCAGGTATGAAGTCACCGACACTGTTTCGATTCATCTTGAGAATCTTTATCAGCGTGAGTATGATCCGCAGTTCAGTAGATGGTGTTGTGTGGAGTGGAAACCATTATTTATGTAAAAAATTGATTTTATTATTTCAGGTTTGGCCAGGAAACGGTTCAGGATATTGTTAGCAGAACGCAGGATGTCTTTCAAACTTTGAAAGCTATTCAAGTAAGATATTTTACACTTCTATGCCTATATTGACAAAAAAAAATATTCTTTGTCTATCACATGCCCAATGAGCTGTGGGCCAAAATCACCACACAGTGGAGCCCTGAGACAGCGAGACGGCGCCATGGATCATCGAGATCATCTCGTTATCTCTTTTTGGGTTTACAAAAAAGAGTTGGCGAGATGATTTCGACCCCTTTGACAGATCTTGGGTCCAATAACCTCAAAACCGAGATGACTGGAGAGATCAAGGGGAAACCTTTGCCCAGCAGTGGGACACAATGGGCTAATCATAATCGTAATCGTGATCTGTTGATCTAAAAAATATTTATTACAAAACATTTCAGTCGATTATATTTTAATTATGAATTTCGAATTTACATTTTCAATTTTATATAAAAAAACGGTTATGTGTAAAGTCTGTTTACAGACTATAATTTTACATGATAACGTCATAAGAAAACATTGATGAACCGATCGTGCCTCTATCGCTTGTTCCGCGCTCTCGCTTGCACGCTCGGCTCAGGCGGAATGTGAATGTCATGCGTTTTCGTGCGTGCAGCCGGCGTTCATCGATTTATTAAGACGTTATCACGTCAAAATATACATGCCATAGTTTCTAGAAGTGTTCCATGTAATAAGATGATCATTAATTCCTCAGCCTCCGAACGGCACTCAACACGGCGAGAGCGCCAGTAACGATAAGAAAGCTAAGATGCAGGAACAGCTACGCACCATCAGACTCCTCTTCAAGAGATTGCGGCTTATTTACGAGAAATGCAATGAAACTTGTCAGGTATACTTACCTATATAACATTATACTTATATATACAGAATAGGTATGTATGTATTTAAAATACATAAGTATTCTATCAGTCATCTGGTCACCACAATACAAGCTATGCTTAGTTTGGGGCTAGATGGTGTTTTTTGTATTGTGTGTATTGTAATTTTTTTTATTTAGTTGCTATTTGATGCAGGGTACTTACGAATACACACATATGGAGAGTCTCATACCACTGAAGGACGAAGCTGAAAATAAAGCATTGGACGAGAGACGGAACACAGAAGCGTATAGAGTCGCCCTCGACGAAAACAGGGACCTTACTGAACAGGTTAGTTTTAAAATGCATGATGCACTTACCCTCTATCTGGTGTTTATGTAACTGTCCTTGTCATTCTTATCTCAATGAATAAAGATGATTAATTTAAACAACTCATAGTCGTAGACCTAGACACACATTTATTTTTAGCACTCATCATACGAAATACAAGAAAAGAAAAAGGTACATGGTATTAATAGTAAAATTATGCTTAGGTATGTGTATGCTATGCTAAAGCAGCTATTTACTATACACTAGTACTATTGCTATATACTATTTTCGCAGTAGACGCTGTTATTCTGCTGTTTGGACAAGCAGACGTACCGCTCGATACCATCTATACCTTGTCAGTCTACCACCCTTAAGAACAAAGCGCTTTGCTTCCACATTTATAATGCGTACAGCCAAGGATTGGAATGCTTTGCCGTCGTCTGTCTTTACTGAAAACTACAATCTGGGTCTCTTCAAGTCAAGAGTAAAAATGTATCTTCTAGACCTGCGTGCCCCATCGTCGGCCACATCGTCGCTTAACATCAGGCGTGGTCAAACGTAGGTCTAGAAAGAGAAATATAAAATGAAAATATATATATAATGAGAATATATAAATGACTGAGAGGTTAAAAATAAGTGGCCAGAGTTATACTAAATACTAAAGATATAAATAAAATATATAAATGACTTGCATAAAAGAAATGAATACTAACTTTTAAACAACTCATCACATGGATATTTATGTCAGCTGTCAGCTCAGTTGGTAGTAGCTTGGTTAAACCCTCCCCTTCCCTCCCAGGATAAACATTTGTGTGTAGAATATAGATGTTTGTTCTGTGTCTGAATGTTATAAATCATCATAAGTATGTATTTAAAAATATATAAGTATTCTATCAGTCATCTGGTCACCATGGTCACCACAAGCAATGCTTAGTTTGGGGCTAAATGGTTTTGTGTGCATTTTACACCAATTTTAATTTTATTTTTGATTTAACGTATATCATCCCTCTGCTGAGCAAAGGTCTCCTCCAAATCCTTCCAACTAGCTAAGTAAAAAGTACTAGCAGTGGTACCCTGTTTTAATATTTACTTATACTAGTTTTTTCTTTGTTCACAGGTTGTGCTAAAAAACAAGCAGTTGAAAGAAGTAATAACAAATTTGAGAACTATAATTTGGGAAATCAATGTTATGTTGACGATGCGTAGATCATAGTTAGATCAATGTAGTTAAAGAAAGTGTAAATATTATGTAAGATGTTCCATTATAAATAGAAGTAAGTTAAATCTAGATCAAATATTACAAGTTGTAAGTACATAAGTACATATTTTCTAAACATTTGTATATATTTATCCTTTCTTCCTTTCCCCACACTGGTTAGAAATAACTATTGATATAAGAAGATTCCATCTCAAAGTACGCAGCAGAAGCACGTTTTGTATCTGTATTTGATTACAGCGCCATCTACTTTAGTATCATGAAAATGTTTTCAAGGTATGATTTATTCCCACTAGGAAAATAAATGTCATCATCATCATTGGCCTTCGTTCATCTGTTGAAGATTATTTAGGTGGCGACAGCCAAGTTCCAGAGTAGTTATTTGTAATTGAACACTTTCATGAATCCACTCTAGCAAGCTGAGGTGGGTGGAGTTTCCTCTCCACTGACGTCACTCTGCCTGGGATTCTGTTTGATAGCGCAGGCCTCCCCAGGTACCCACACTAACCTCTCGAACTTGCCGACAGGACCAGCAGGAAAGACGAATCAATACATGCGGTGTCGGTTCGGTTGCAGGTGCATAACGAAAATAAATGTGCTATAGAATAAAAACATGTCAAATATGAATTACGTTTATTTCAAAACATTACAATACGTAGTAGCGAAATAGATTCGTATACTTGTTCAACTTAATAAATAGCTTTTAAATAGTTAAAATGGCAAGTTCAATTGGTCCAAGTAACATTAAAATTATAATCATAAATAACTAAACGTTACCTACCTACCTACTAAACGTTACCTACCTATCTGGAGTATTTAGATAAATAATTTCTATGTTTTGTCAATACAATCTCCACCTAATGTTATACCACACATGGTTGATTGTTGAGTCATATATTAGCGCAAAATATGCCTTATGGACACGTACGTCCTGATAATTAGCTTCAGAGTGATTAATAATAATAGGTTTTTATTTCCTTTCATTCCCTTCAATTCATAATTAAGGCACCTATTTATTAGCTTACAACTCACGTTTTATTAGCTTACAACTCATATAAACTACAATGGTGTCTATTCTACTATTGCTTACTAGCATCAGATTTTGTAGAAATCACGTCTTTTCAGTAAAAACAGGCTTAATCTAGTCTTGTAATGGTAGTGATTCGGTTATCGCATTTTCTAAAACTTAATTAGACTGACGTAGTTTGGACTTCGTCAGTTGACTTTTATATTTGTACTAAAATGAAAGCATTTTATTGCAAATATAAAATGACTTGAATAATCTGAATAACGTAAGTTTTAAAAGTAATAAGAAGTAGCCTAAAGGAAAGTCTTTCACCTACAGTTGGGCGCTATCTTAAGGTCCGCCATTGAGGGGGCACCGCTCGCTGTCGTAAACGTCAACAAAAAATTCATTTTGTCTAGAATTCCAGTTTAATGATTATTATTTAGAAATGCAGCAATAGAATCACTACCAATGTCTAGTGTAGTATCAATAGTGTATGTATCATATATATTTATCTACGTTCGATCGGCTCAGCCACTTCAGTGTTGACCTTCTTCTTCTTTTCTAGAAGCTTCTTAGCGTATGGACGGTGGTCCACAATATCCTCTCCCGATTCAGGCAAGTCTTCGTGTTTTTCCGGAACAGGTATATCTTGAGGTTGGTCTCCCAAAGCTATGTCGTCTCTAGGTTGGTCTGCCAGTTCTTCTGGCGAGGCTTCGATCTGTTTGCTGGCAGACCTGCCGGCTGGCAGCGCGTGGAAAGCTTCTGCCAGTTCAGGGTTAATCTGTTCGAGGGGAGTGTCGCCGGTTTGGATGTATACAGGTACGTAGCCGGGTACTGCGGGTAGGAACTGCCATTTTGGACGAGCCTCTGGAAAGACAGAGAATAATATTGATATGGGAAAGTCGATTTGCTGAATCCCATCCAGCTACTTCCTGTCCTATAGGTAGTAGCTCTGCCTTCTTGTAGGTTGGGAGCTCGATTACCTCCCAGGTTAAATATTTGTGTGATAAATAGATAGATAGACAATTATTTATTGAAACCACACATAAAATTACAATATCAATTATTTTACACTAAAAAGCAAAACAATGGGCGGCCTTATCGCTAACAGCGATCTCTGCTAAGCAACCTTTGGATGGACTGGATTATAAATAAACAGAATTAGCAACATAGGTTTTCGCTCTGTGTCTGGGTGTTATAATGTATCATATGTATGTATTTACAAATACATAAGTATTCTATCATCCGGTCACCATAATACAAGTGCTTAGTATGGGGCTAGACGATGTTGTGTACATTCATTAATATTTGCTTATTTGTCCTAATAATAATAAATAAATAAATGATGTAAGACATTTCACCATTATCTAGCCCAAAAGTAAGCAGAGCTTGAGTTATGGGAACCACATGACTAATACTACTACTACTACAATATTTATTTTTTGTAAATACATACATATTATAGGTACATCAAAACACCCAGACCCGTGACAAATAATTGCAGATCCTACAAAAATCTGCCCCGCGGTGGGAATCGAACCCGACACCCCCGCCTCAGGCGGTCCTTCGCCTTCTGCACCACAGGTCGTCTATAATATTATACATGTGATTTTTTTGATATATTTATGAGTTTGCTTGTGGCTCATTCGCACCTTAATAGCTGAACTGATGTGTATATAATTTGGTATATTTATGATTGTAAACTTGGATTAACATATAGGCTATTTTTTTCTACGTACCACGCGGGCAAAGCCGTGGGCAGCAGCTATGGGGTTGTATAGAAAATAATAAAAAATACTTTACAGTGCACCATAGATACGTTATGCCTACTCCTAATAAGGAAGTATTACGACTTTCAAATCAGTCAGTGGCAAAGTCGGTTTTGACAGTCATTTACACATGTCGTATCTTTATAGAAAGTAACAATTCGCTACAATTTCACCTGTCTTGTGAGCTCTTCTGTACCCAATTTGTAAATTCAAGACTTGAAAGAAAGCTAGCGAAATAAAATGAATTTGTCGATCGCGAGAATCTCAGATGTATTTATAGAGTCAGCACTAGCTCACGCACTCGGGCGCAGTGGATTCATTTTCATAAAAAAATTACAGTCATGGTGAAAACAATGACTTCGTCAACGATTCTACTATTCGACTATATCTACTATCTTCGATTTCCCTTTCAAAACTTTCGTGAGTTTACTATACAATTTGATAAACACTGATTTTACTGACGTATTATTTTGTAGATAGGGGCACCGACACTGTTTCGATTCATCTAGAGAATATTCATCAGAACAGTGAACTCGAGCGGCCGAGTTTATCAAAATGTAAAATCAGGGTTTATCAAAATGTAAAATCAGGGTTTATCAAAATGTAAAATCAGGGTTTATCAAAATGTAAAATCAGGGTTTATCAAAATGTAAAATCAGGGTTTATCAAAATGTAAAATCAGGGTTTATCAAAATGTAAAATCAGAGTTTATCAAAATGTAAAAGCCGGGTTTATTAAAATGTATCTTCAATTTTACTAAGATTCTCCGAAGTTTTATTCAACGCCAATGGCGTAACATGGCGAATAAAATGGGTTTTAAATATTTAAAATTATCAAATTTAAGATGTTTCATTTAAAAATGTTATCTACCTACTCTTTTTAGTGCAAAGAAAATTGGATGAGCTACAAGTTCCTAAAACCCTAAAGTATCTAGTTATTACAAGTAGTTTTTTATATTAAAAATTCAAAAGAGGATAGTTATCAGAAAAATATATCTATCTAGATAACTTGTGATAACGTGTTTTCCTTTACGCAAAACCTAAATAATAAACTAATAAACTGAAGAAATAAATACTAAAAGGCCACTTACGAGTCGGACTCCCCCATGAAGGGTTTCGTAGCAGCAAATAACATTTTATATTTGAGTTGATTGAATGAAGGGTAAATTGGGGTTTACGATTTATCACGTATTAAAAAAAACTACTTACTAGATTTCGTTTAAACCAATTTTCGGTGGAAGTTTGCATAATATTGTACAACATATTATATTTTTTTAGTTTTATCATTCTCTTATTTTAGAAGTTAGACAAACTAAAACTATTCAGTTTAGAAAAAAATTACATTAGAAACCTCAATATCATTTTTAATGACCTATCCATAGATACCCCACACGTAACACGGGTTTGATGAAAACATTTTTTTGAGTTTCAGTTCTAAGTATGGGGAACCCCCAAAATTTATTGTTTTCTTTCTATTTTTGTCTGAGAATCTTAATGCGGTTCACAGAATACATCTACTTAGGTACCTAGTTTCAACAGTATAGTTCTCATAGTTTCGGAAAAAAGTGGCTGTGACATACGGACGGACAGACAGACAGACAGACAGACATGTCGAATCCATAAGGGTTCCATTTTTTGCCATTTGGCTACGGAACCCTAAAAATGGAGTCGTAACTTGTTTTGTTATAGTCTATTTATCACTTGAAAAATTTAGAAATCGTCTGCTCATCACGCTCATGAATTTTTAATTAGTCCGGTGAAAGAACAGAATCAGTGTCATTGACACAGTACCTACGACCTTACCAAGATTGCGTTCCTAAGCTGAGGTTCTCCACGCATTGATAGCGATTTTGTTAATATTTTTGAAGTAGGTAAACCTTCATAGCTCACGAAGTATCTACACAGTGAGTAGGTATTTCGTGTTTATGCGGTCACGGGATGATACGCGGATGCTGTGCGCGTTACCTATATGCAGCGCGTCCGTGCAACGCCAATTCACTAAATGCTTTGTAAGGATGTTACATGATACCTAGCGAGAGATTAATGTAGGTGCCATATCTATAGTTTGACATGCATACGCTAACTCTGCTCAATCTTTACTTACACCATGCAGCTGGAATTCTTCGAACTCGAACAACGACTCATTTAAGTCTAGGCTCTAAATCAATTACCTACTTACTCTTAGAGTAAGTACTAGTGCAACCAGCAATCTTGTACCGACACCTCGGTAGTGCAGTGGGCCAAGGCTTGGTTAGGTCACAGATGGTTGCAGGTTCGATTCTAGCCGCGAGACAAATGCTTGTATCGTCTGCAAGTATTTTTCTCGGGTCTGGGTGTTTCTATGTACAATATGTATTTTTTACAAAAAAAATAGTACAATAGTAAAAATATCAGTAAATACCTACCCATAACACTAGCTTGGCTTATTTTGGGGCTAGATGATAATGTGTGAAAAGTCCGGCATTATGTATTTATTCAGTTCATATTCCAGCAACCGTCAAAAATCAACCTTTAGAGTTTTTTTTTATCAATAAATATTGCCGGACATTTTACACATCAGGCCCCAAAGTAAGCAGAGCTTGTGTTATGGGTACCACGTGACTGATATACCTACTACTTATATACTTTTTTGTAGACACAAACATTATTATACATAGAGACACCCCACACCCAGACAGTCAAAAAAATAAATCCTGACGAGCTTGACTCTAGTTGAAGAGTTATCGTACAGTTTAACCGAGAAACATGACTCTTCTGCGCAGTCGAGAAAAAAATATTTCAACAACTAATAAGAAATCAAACTTCACACACACAAATATGAAATTTCGTTTACTCGGATGACATATTTTTTCCAGCTATTTTGATTTAAAATTAAAACAACTGAAACTTTTTATGCAAATCGGTTCATAAATTACGGAGTTATGAGGTAACATATAAAAAAACACCTGATTGAGAACCTCCTCCATTTTTGAAATCGGTTAAAATATGGGTTGATTGAATCGATCACAGAAACTGTTTATCTACTCTCATTACAAACTAATCTAAACACAATCGAATTTGCTTGCCTGCAGCCATGACGTTTGGTCGTTTCGCCCGGTGTAAAATAAGTGTAGAACCTACTAACTACACTAATTTTCTTACAGTGGTTATTCTGAGCCTAGGTACCTAGATAATAGCTAGGACCCGACGACGGCAAGTTGCATTCCTCGTTATGAGGTCGTTCAACCGATTGCATCTACACGATTAGGACAAACGTATCTACCTAATCCCACACAAGTTTTGCATGCATCGGGGACCTCGCGAGATGAATATCTCATACAAATTACGTCGACATCTCACCCGAAATTAAAACTTTTCGGGTAAGATTTCGTTCTCTTCTTCTTTGTTAATGGCATGTGACATAATAATGTAAATTTTGCCAGTGTCAAGTGTTTATATTTGTTTATAGTTTGTCTGATAATAAAGTCTTAGTCGATCAATTGTCAATTTCTAAACGTCATCGCGGAATGGCCGTCTAGAACTTTCTTGGGATTCCTCGTCGTTAAAATCACATTGCACCATAATACACATACGATTATAATTCAATTGTCCATACTTGTCCTATGTAGTCACAATTTATTCATTAAAATTCCGCTAAGATTACTGAATAAAACATGCGATTAAACAAGTAAAAAATATTAAATTAGCTGAGCTAAGTTACTTCATGAAATGACAAACGAAGAATCTTCGTTCTCTTCGGAGGAATGACTGTTGCTGTCAATAAAGCCGGATTTATATAATTACGTTTTAAAAACTAAAAAGAAAACCGACTTCATCGAATGAAATTTGAGCCCATACACTTACAACTGAAAGGACGAGGTTCTCAACGTCCTTTTTATGATGTCAGTAAAAAAAAAATTATTTTACGCATTTTAGTATATCATTTTTTGAAATTCGTAAACACCACTGTCACAGAAGTCACTGGAAAGCAAAATACGAAATTTCGTTTAGTTTGATGGCATATTTTTTCCAGCCATTTTGATTTCAAAATCAAACTACTGAACCGATTTTAATGAAATTCATATGGGACCAATCGGAAAGTATACTCTTTCACAAGAGGCAAGATTTTTTCAAATAGGTTCATAACCGGAGTAGGTAGGTACCTAAAAAAAACCGCTGAATTGAGAACATCCCTCTTTGAAGTTGGTTTATAATTAAACTAGCTGACCCGGCCATGCGTTGCCGTAGCTCAGTAGTTCTAATACGTTGAACCCATATACCTACGCTATCCTCTAAAATGATCAGCGTTTCTCTTCTATATCATGTATGTATTATACATATAAACCTTCCTCTTGAATCACTCTATCTATTAAAAAAACCGCATCAAAATCCGTTGCTTAGTTTTGAAGATCTAAGCATACCTACATAGGGACAGACAGACAGCGGGGAGCGACTTTGTTTTATACTATGTAATAATTAATAATATAATTCGTTTATATTGTCATAGAAATATAATTGACGGTGTTTCTCTTAAGGTTGATTGATCAAATAAACCCAGTTATATAGTCATTTAGGTATATTGTGTTTAATGGAAGATTTTTTTTTCTGATCCTCTTTAATCCATACTAATATTATCATTTTAGGTTTCCCTGTCTGTCTGTTAGTTGGTCTGTGTATTTATTTGTTAAATTTTCTAGTCTTAACTGCTGATATCTTCTTCATCACCTATCTCAGGCATCAGTCTCTCGTAAAACAGGTGATAAGACATGTCCTTACAATTATTGTAGCATTAACTGTTGTACACTTTTTTTGTGAAATATACTATTATTATTATATTTGGCATGGATATAGGTTGTATCTTTGACTGGCCCGACAGCTCAGTTGGTAGTAGCTCTACCTTCTGCGCTGTAGGTTGACTGTTCGATTCCATTCCAGTATAAAAAATCGTGAACACAGGTTTCTGTGTTTGAGTGTTATAAAGTATCATAAGAATGTATTTAAAAATATTAAGTATTCTATCAGTCATCTGGTCACTATAATACAAGCTATGCTTAGTTTGAGGCTAGATGGTATTGAGTGCATTGTCCACAAATAATAATAATTATTGTGGACAATGCACTCGATACCATTTATTATGTAGATACCTAACGTGTGCGAAGCTGTGGGCTAAGCGAAGCTAGTAATAAAAAAGATTGGTAGAGAATCATTGAATACATTTTATACCAAGAAAGGTCAGCGACTGAGAGAAAATAATGGTCTAATAGTCTCGTACTTATAACTGCACTATAATTTGTTATTTAATCTCCGCCAACCAACAGTACGCTTGCAATAAACAATTTCAATACAGTTATACCATTAGTAAGAGAAACGTTTATTGGTTTACGCTGGGTTATATAGCAGCAGACAACTAGTCAATGTTATTTTGCTGAATACCTAGAATTCAAATTCAAACCTCTTTTAACAGACTTCAATAAAAGGAGGTTTCTCAATTCGAGCGTATATTTTTTTTATGTGTGTTCGCGGATAACTTCGTCGCTTATGAACCGATTTTAATGATTCTTTTTTTTGGAAAGGAGATATCCCAATGGTACCATGTAAGGAAACCAGGATCTGATGATGGCATCCCAGAGAAATCGAGGGGAACCTTCGAAAATCGTGTTCGAAAATAACAAACGCACTAAAGTTCAAAGTTCATTTATTGCTTGAAGTACATTGTGTAATAGATGTAGTTATAATTAAATAGCAGATCAATGTATTCTACCCTATTGAGGCATGCAATGTCTTGTCTGTCACTAGTGGCGACTAGTGCGTTTGTTTTTTTTTTTCAATAAGTATTTTAAAGCACTAGTAAGTATTTAATGAAGGTCTGGAGTCGATCTGATGATGAAACCGAAAGACAGTCGAGGGAACTCATCAACGATTTACAGCAATTACCTACCTGGGGTTTGGGTTTGATTAATTTGTATTGATGAGAACTTTACGGGTTGTGACTGTCATTAGCGGTCTGATGATGAAGACGAAAGACTGCCAAGGGACTTTTTATTTTTTAGTTTACTGTTTGAAGCCAGTTTTTTTTTATTCCAATTTTTATTGATACTATACAATCACAAGGATCGCTTAGAATTGTCTTACATGTTAGATCAATTTTATAGGTGCCTTTTTCTCCCTCACAAGAAGCTCTTCTTATTCCTAGCGCATGACGACCTCTGTGGCGCATTGGGCGCAGGCCTGCCTGAGAAGCAAAAGGTTGCGGGTTCAATCCCCGACGCGGGGCAAATGTTTGTATGATCTGCAAGTATTTGTCTCTGGTCTGGGTGTTTTTCTATGTATAATACATATGTATGTATATCCAAAAAAAAGTATATCAGTCATGTGGTACCACATATCACAAGCTCTGCTTACTTTGGGGCTAGATGATGCTGTGTGAAATGTCCGGCATTTTTTTATAATTCTTTCTATAGGTATCTTATACACGGTATCCCTTTTCTTCATCGTTAATGGCATGTGTCAGAATAATGTAAATTTTGCCAGTGTCAAGTAATTGTTTAATTATAAAGTCTTAGTCGAATATCGATCGTCATTTGTCGATTCTAAACATCATCGCGGAATGGCCGTCTAGAACATTCTGGGGATTCCATGTCGTTCAAATCATATTGACAATTGAATTATAAGTGTATAATGCACTTATAATTCAATTTCACCATACTAGTGCTATGAAGACACAATTTATTGATTCAAATTCCGCTAAGATTACTGAATAAATGCAATAGAACGAGAAAAATAATTAATTTGGATGTGCTATGATACTTCATGAAATGACAAACAATGAATATCTACCAAGATACCTAATATGTATAGACTTAGGAAATCTGTCAACAAAGTGTCCGAGGGTAGAGCAACATGAGGCCATGTATTCCTATCAACAATATTAGTCCAGGATCCATTTTTGCTTTTGATTACAATCAAGCTAATTTTCCGTGAGTAGCTTCATTTTGATGAGACGCCCAACAATTTCCTGTACGAAACTCTCTATTGTAGTAGCTAACAGAGGTAGCAAGGATAAAATATGTCGATTTGATGATTCTTAAATATTTATTACTAACTGATTTTTTTTTGTTAAATCTCAAGATAATTATCTAAATTATTCGAATAAATATTTGTCCTACAAAATCTATGGTTTGATCAAAGAATCCCCTCCTTCCAACATGTATCGATAACAAGGTCATCATAAATGATTACTACCCAGCTGTTTTTTTTTTTTTACTTAGTTAATATTTATATAATTTAACAGCCATATTGTCCTACAAATTGCGTGGTACGTTATCCCGGTCCTACGCTCAAAAGTAGTGGTACAGATCCTTGATTTCCAATTTCTGAGCGTAGGACCGGGATAACGTACCATAATGGTTAGCAACATATAGCTATTAGATTAGGTATTATATTGATCACAGGCAAATATTCGCTGGTTTTTGGATTTTTCGTAAAAATATATAATTCTCTTCATGGTAGAGTTGTAATTATTATAATCATGATCAATTACGCTTTAATGATAATTTTTCACGCTATGTAATTAGATATTGATATCGAACCGCATAGATTTAGAATTATACATGTTGCGAATCGTTTTATATCAAATATGAAATAAATATACATAAAATTTTGGCCGACAATGCACACAACATCTACATAACACCAGCGCTATGTAGTTAGGTTCACTCTACCTGATTGGCATTATGCGGAGCTGACCCTTTTTGGAGCGACATGATGATTTTTACCACACTATCCAGGTGCGTAATCTTTATATCTTTGTAAATGGCGACCTTTTATGTTGATATTAATTGCAAATAGGTACCTAATAATAGGTAAGTCGGTCACCTACCAAGTTTTGTGGCGTATGTACTTGTTTTTTTTTTTTAGTTTTAATTATGTTTGTATCATTTACCACCTTAACCTTTAAGTCTTTTTTGTGTTGTGTCGTGTCAAATAAATATTTTTCATTTCATATTAAATTTTTCATTTTTCATTTCATTTCATTTTCATCTAGTCTAACTACGTAAAGGTTAGTTGTAGGTATGTCATTTAAATATTTAGATTTTAATTTAGTAAATAATTGAATAGTAGGTATCGCCAATATAAGTCTAGACAGAAGTTTTTGTAGAGTCCAATTTATTTTCGAAAATTGCAATAACCTTTTAGGTAGGTGCATTTAACCTAGAGGTCAACATGCAGTAACTCGTATTTGTATATTACTTAATGTTATTTAATAAAACTGACTTGTATTTCTTGCATAGAGATTGCGCGGATATTAAATATAAAGTACTACCGTGGTTTCGGACACGATATACCTACCTTACCACAGATAACATAATACTAGACCTCACCTACATAAAAAGTAAAAAGAATGCCGGACAATTAACACAGCAACATCTGGTTCTACAGTAAGCAGAGCTTGTGTTATGGGAACCACATGACTTATATACTACTTATATATGTTTTTTCTATTGTAAATACATATATATCAAACATAGAAACACCTAGAACCGAGACAAATACTTGCAGATCATACAAACATTGGTCCCGTGAATCGAACTTACCCGAAAGGTTGTACCACAGAGGTTGTCTCTTCTTCTTCTTCTTACCATGTCACAAGTTACTTATAACCAGTGTGGTGAATGAATTAAAGGTATGCTTTAATGTCGACCTTGCCGACAGGACCTGCAGGTCGTCTCTGAGTACCCTATATAATATATGTTATGGTAATATTATTAATGTTTGGTTGTGGTTCAATTACGGCATAACGGAACCAATTCGAATGAAGCCGGGTATAGAAATTGATAAGGACTTGGAATAACATATAGACTGCTTCTTATTATATGCTTGTTAGTCTGACTGACCCTTAATCTTGCTCTACTATTAGTCTATTAGTGCTGACATTTAGTACGGTAATACGTATTAGTCATCTCTACAAAATTATGAAATAAAAACATCAAATTTTAGGGATACCTCCCATATATGTAAAGTGGGGTTGGTTCTTTAAATATTTCACTACCTTATTGTGAGGTATATCGTTGGATAGGTCTTTCAATGATACTAAGAAGTTTCTTAAACAGTTTTTTTAAATTTTGGTATTTGGAGAAACCAGAAATGATTTACAAAATAGTTGGATATAAATATAATTTGACGACCTCTGTGGCGCAGTGGGCCAAGGCCTAGCGAGACGCGGAAGGTTGCGGTTTCGATTCCGCGGGACAAATTTTTGTATGATCTGCAAGTATTTGTCTCGGCTCTGGGTGTTTCTATGTATAACTATGTATGTATTTACAAAAATTATATATGTATTATATCAATAGTCATGTGGTACTCGTAACACAAGCTCTGCTTACTTTGGAGCCAGATTACGCTGTGTGAAATGTCTGACATTATTATTATTATAATGAAATAAATTACTAAATCATCACGAATGGTAAAGCTTTACTAGATTGAGTTCGATAATTAGCTCAGGCGTGACATTGCGGAAATACATTACATAACATTAAACAGATAGATAAATATTTAGTACTATTCCACCAATCTGTTCCTCAAAAATAAATTCGTTTTGAGTTTCGCCTCTCCACAAGGCATCTTCAGGAACAATTAACTCGCTCAGCACTGTAACGAAAATACACCATGACTTCTCTACAGACTTGTTGCTTCGCCGAGCGCTGGATTGAATTTTTATTTAAGTGAAAAAGATTGACGGAATAGTACTAAATATTTGACCAAATTGTTTAATGTTTTAAAATTTTGAGTGAATAGCCTAATTTGAAAACCTTAAAAAACCTGTATAATATGTATAATACATGCATAATATAGAAGAGAAACACTGATAATTTTAGAGGTTTCTAATGTGATGTCGTAAATCTGGCTGAACCCTACGAGATAGTCAAAATAATGTACTACAGTATTGTACACTTTAAAAAGGTCTATAAAAAAGTCCGCGATGGTATATGTCTATCTCTTTAGGTAGTAAGGTAAGACATTCTGTAATATATTTAGTATCAGCATTGCACCCGTGCGAAGCCGGGGCGGGTCGCTAGTTTTCTATAAATTTCACACGCTTCCCATTAAACGCAGTACGGAGATGTGAATGTGTGTCGGCATCTAACGGTATCATCCAAGCAACATCCAAGGTTTATTTTTTGCTTGTCAAAACGCTAACTGTACATGTTTCATTTCTTGAGTACACTTCACCCAAATTACTTCTTGTGGAATGTGTATTTTGATCTCAATTTCTTGTGGAATAGCTTACAAAATCAGATTTCGCTCTGACTGGTAACAGGTGCCTGGCTTTAGCAGTCACACTTGCATTACTTTATAACGTTTCAGTTCATTTTCGATGGACCATAAAACGTATGATTGATAAGGTAATATTGTATTTAATAGATTGCCTTAGATAAATTGAAAAGTCCTTGAAGATTGCATAATAAAAATTCGTATTTATAAAATAATAAAGCCGAACATTTCGCACAGCATCATCTGTTATGGATACCGCATGACTGATATCCTACTTAAATAGTATTTTTTTGTAAGCACATACTTATTATACATAGAAACACCTAGACCCGAGACAAATACTTGCAGATCATACAAACATTTGTTCCACGGCGGGAATCGAACACTCAACCTTCTGCGTATCAGCCGGACCTTGACCCACTGCGCCACAGAGGTTGGCATAATAACAAGCTGCTGCTCACGGCTTTGCTTGATACTAACATGGTAGTAACCTATGTTCTTCCCCAACATAATAATACATACCAAAATTTATCAAGATCATTTCAGCCGTTTAGTTGGAAAAGATAACAAACAGACATACAGACATACAGACAGAGATATTTCCATATATATAAAACTACTAACTGATGCCCGCGGCTTCGCACGTATGGTACCAACATGTAAAGCAGCCTATATCCTTTCCCAAGATACAATATATCCCCATACCAAAATTAATCCGAAGTAAACAGAGCTTGTGTTATGGGTACCACTTGACTAATATACTACTTGTATACTTTTTATTATAAATACATACGTATTATAAGTACATAGAAACACCCAGACTGCACTTTATACATTACCTAGTATAACTTTTGTTTATTTAGTCTTTTGGAAGCCTATATCTTACCAACCTATTGTCTAATTTGGTTCAAAATATTACTAGCTTATATCTCAATTATATTCTGTTAATCTGTAATTTCATGCAGATCAGATCAAAGGATCAAAAGTTATCATCGAAGAAACAAATATACAAACATACAAAACCTAATTAAAATGTAATAAAGACTAATTTCTATGAAACTTACGTATTTATTGCGTTACCAGACTCACTAAACAACTGTGTGCCGTACCTACCTTTAATTTCACTCCTTCATACGTCAGAGAAATGCAGTTTAACTCAGAGAGATGACCATGAAAGCAGGTCAAGCAGGAGTCAGAAACTAGGTTTCTTATCTATATAAGTCTAAACAACTTGAGTCGATAGTCGATACGTATTCAAACTGTTGATTATTTTGTTTTGTATAATTTTAACCTACCACAACTTTTTATACTTAGATGATGAACATGTTTTACTGGAACTGCTCAATAGTTTTGCTAACAAGCAAACAGAGGTCGGACAAAAACGTAAAAATTATACTATACAATATTATTACTATATACATATACCAATTCATGTCCATACTATTATATAAATTCAATCTGTCTCTGTATCTCTGGCCTATCAGCTCAGTTGGTAGTAGCTCTACCTGCTGCACTGTAGGTTGAGGGTTCCATTCCCTCCCAGGATAAACATTTGTGTGATGAACATAGGTGTTTGTTCTGTGTCTGGGTGTTATAAAGTAACTTATGTATGTATTTAAAATATATAGGTATTGTATCATTCATCTGGTCACCACAGTACCTACAATCTATGCTTAGTTTGGGGCTAGATGGTGTTGTGTGCTTTGTCCACCAATATTTATGCCTACTTGATGTACATGGAATATATATTTGTAACATTCAAAGGTTAAATAAAGTACTATAGTCGTTGATACAATAATAACCAAAAAAATAATTTTATTTTAGGTAAATTATTTATTTTACGGCTAAGCGGCTAAACGGATCTTGATGAAATTCAGTAACCAGAGGGTTTCTTGAGAATGGATATAACTTATACTTATGTATACTTTTTATGTAAGTACCACGCGTGCGGAGCTTCAAACCTAATTGATCAAGGAGTATAGCTGTCATTACTGACAGAGATACTCGTAAATTGTAATGACAATGACTTCTAAACTACTCCATTTGTATGGGTATGACTAAAGCTGTCACCAATTTAATTGGTTTTAAATTTCTCAAATACATAATAGGGTTTGTCCGCAGAATAGTAAATCTGTCGTCAAAATCTAGTCGCCAAACAATACAAAAACAATTCCATAATAAATTACATGTACTTAATAAAATAAAATGAAATGAAATCAGTTTATTTTGACACACACACACACACATATAAAAATAACATAAAATAGCAGGTACACAATGAAAAAGACATGAATATAAAACATAAATAAACATAAATAGTATGTGTACCTACCCTGCACCAACCCAGTCTGTGTTTGCCAAAAAGGCCCAGTCTCAGCTCTATACTACTTCACAAATTCAAAGTAGCGCTGGTTTTCAGACTGCGCCGAACAAGGACTACTAACGATTTAATCAAATTAATTGCTAACAATCATTTAAAAATGAAATAAAATAAAATGATCTTACATAGGTAAATACCGCAATCTGGGGACAATAATCGATTTATTTGGCGACAGATCTACCATGATGAGTACTAAGCTATTTAAGGACGAAACCTATTATTTTGAAAACGAAGTTTTTATTCATTAATGAGCTACGATTTTATTGATAATCCATCCCTTATTTTAGATACATAATCACATTAATTTGGTAATTCATACCTGGCGACACTTTTAATTATTTGAGAATCAAAATATTTCGTGGCGATATCTATTAAATAAATGATACAAGTTGATGACAAATATAAAATTTGCTGACAAAAACTATAATTCCCATTTTTATAACTCTTATGAATTTATGGTTGCCCTCCAATATCCGTTAGTCCGAAGAGTTTATAACATAAGAGTTTATAATTGTATAACGTTGACATTTTATTATAAATTGACATATCTAGTATGTACATAAAACAATCTATGATTATTGACATTTAAACAGATATAGGTACACTTATTTTAACTATTATAGACTTGTTTGTAAATTTTATTGAGTTTTGACGTATTTCGTTACTTTATCTAATTAGGAATTTATCCATATTAATTATATTATGTACCATATTAATTATAGATACATGTTTTGCAACGCCCTCACAGGGTACAATGTTACAATACTCACAGCATTGTTTGTTACACCTAAGTTGAATGTACATTGAAGCAAATAAATAAAATGAAATGAAATGAACGTTCTATAATGCGATTATTTGACAAGAAACTACCGCATTGTTTGTTAGTTTGCTATGCTGGAGTAATTCTGCAGAAAAGGGATGCCCAGTGTCATTGTCCTGTCCACTCGAGTGTAAACCAACTTGCTACAAGACTTGTTTGTTTTTGCATGAAAACCTACCTGTTCTCATCAGAAACCATCGTTTCATACACTATCCATTGCTGCTTTTCGCCAAGCTTTTTGAACTTTTATCGTGCTGAACTAGTAATGGTGCTATAGTTCGGGAATTTTTCCTTTTTGTGGTTACCAAAGCCAATTAGTTTTTTATATTCTGATTATTTCAAGAGATGTTCGCTTGACCGGTCTCGGTATTGATGATATCATTTTACGTAGGTTTATAAAAAGCTTGTACCTATTACCTACCTAATTCTGACTAAGTTATTGTAATAGATGTGAGATAACAGATATAGTGTTAGTCATCCTTAGAAATATTTTAATAGTTTCCTGTAAGCTTTAGGTACAGTAGGCAGCACTGTTAATAATATTATTCACAACTTTCAAAGTGATTTTATTCGTAATAATGATTTAAATAGGTACTCAAAATATATGCGTAACCATCATCATCATTATTTAAGATTTTATTGACGTGACAACGTCTTATAAATCGATGAACACCGGCTGCACGCAGGAAAAATTGTCGGCAAACGTTCGGCTTGTGACGCATCTTTATAGGTTAAAAGTATGCCATTTTTCATCAATGTTTTCTTATATGTTATATCTATGACGTTATCACGTAAATTTATCGTCCTTAAACTGTCTGTACAGTCTACCATTTTTTACTTAATTTTATATTGAGTATGATCTACACAGTACTAGCTAGAAGTCGTTCAAATTCTTAGTACAGAAGACTCGGCCATGATCGAAAAGGTTATTTATAATTAAAATTATCACAAAAGCAAGGCGAGCTTTACAATTTCTATGATTGATGTATCAATACTTATTGTTATTTTTTATCAATGCTATAATCAGACGTCTTTGAAAAAATTACAAATCGTTTTTACTCTTCGTCTACC
This sequence comes from Lampropteryx suffumata, assembly GCA_948098915.1. Classification (NCBI taxonomy): domain Eukaryota; kingdom Metazoa; phylum Arthropoda; class Insecta; order Lepidoptera; family Geometridae; genus Lampropteryx; species Lampropteryx suffumata. The sequence goes on along the minus strand of OX402548.1, from coordinate 5,784,005 downwards.
ACTTGGTTTTAGCAAAGTGTGTACTAGCTTTTGTCCGCGGCTTTACACGCGTGGTGCTTACATAAAAAATAACCTATGTCCTTTCCCAAAATACAATCCATTTTTTAAATAAATTTCATTAATCCTATCATCCGTTTAGTCATGAAAACGTATCAAAAGACAGTCACTCTCGAATTTAATAAATTAGTATAGATGTATTATTTATTGCTTCTGTCCGTGGCTTAGCATGCGTGGTACCTACATAAAAAGTAGCCTACATTATTCTCAAAGATACTATTTATCACCTTACCAAATTTCATCAAGATCTGTTCAGTAGTTTAGCCGTAAAATCGTATCAAATAGACAGAGACTTTTTCAAATCTATAATACTAGCAGCAGCCCGCGGCTTCTCGCGCGTGTTACTTCCTACATAACCTACGTCGGACCTACATAAAAAGTAGCCTATGTCCTTCTCCAAGCTCCTATCTATCTCTATACCAAAATTTATCAAAATCAGTTTAGCTGATTAGGCGTGAAACGTAACAAACAGACAGAGTTACTTTCGCATTTATAATATTAGTAGGGATTAGTCAGTCACATACTACTGGGGTATCTTAAAATCATCGTGCATTAACATTAAAAAGAAAAGGTCAAACCATACTTTAACACCACGTTAGCTAATTATGTAGTTATAAGATACAGGGTATCTAAACCAAATTTCAAACAAACCCGTTCAAACGTCTCGTCGTGATTCAGCCGAGCTGAATTGATTCATTGATTCAGATTTCTTTATTCAGATATTAACATCAAATATATATCCAAGTATGCTCGTATATACGAAATTGCTCATTTATACGAACATTAGTATGATACTAGAGTGTATATAAGTAATGGACCGAGCGAGCGCGAAGCGCGAAGTGCGAACGATTGTCTTTGTTTCGGCCTAGGCAAAAATGCTTTCGTATGTCTGCCTGTCCGGTGTCTGTCCGGATGTTCTCCTCTACAGGTCGTATTTCTTAACCGATTCTCGTGAAATTTTGTTAGAAGTTTCTGTAACTATATAGATTTTTTTTGTCGATTCAGGATTTTTTTTCTAAAATGGCAATTTCTAAATTCTAAATATGGGAGTTGAAAACGTAAAAAATGTTATATATCAGTCATTTCGAAAAATGTTCGCGAGGTCTACAGCTCACAGAGTCACTAGTAATAAATGCTTCTTGCTTTACTCGCTTTGGTGTTTGTAGGTTCCAAATAAAGTTTGTTATAAAGTAAAGAAATACTTGTCGCAGTTCCTAGAGATACATAGGTAAGTATAAGTAAGGTTTATGTTTATTAACCAGCTGATCATGATGATTAATGTATCAAGACAATTGTTTTAATCAAATTCAAAATCACAAATTACTAATGATCCTTATTCTATTATTTATCAATAGTATATTAACCAAAGTCCTGACTGACTGACACATTACCTACGAGTTTTCTTATCATGTCACTTGTTTTTTCAAAGCAGAGTGGTAAAGGGTTAAAGTGCACCACAATTACGAGTGTACAGACAACACAGACAATACCACCGGTTATAAGTTGAGGGTTAGTTCCAATACCACCGGTTATAAGTTGAGGGTTAGTTCCAACACCACCGGTTATAAATTGGGTTGGCAATTTGAGGGTTAGTTCTTAACATTGTGCACACGCGCACTTAGTACTAAGTAATTTCCGATATTCGCCCCTAATAAAGAGCGTATGAAAATAGCTTCACACAGTGCGGGGTCTTCAACTGGTTAATGAATAATAACTTCACGCAAAAAAGATCCATCCAACTCACGATTACGGAAAGGATCTCTATCACGATTGCCCTCTCCGTGACTACAAACACTATAAAACAAAGCTCGGCCATTATAATTATTAATTAAGCTTGTCAGACTGTTTTAATTTTATATCGGAATTGTTTTGTATAATCACGATCGAAAAATTTATGAACGTAAAAAATGTATGGGTGTTTTTAATTTGACGAAATTATATATACAATTACCACTTAATTGTTAATAATAATAAAATAAAATGTTATTAATAAAATAAAATATTAATAGCATTATTAAATTCGTACTATATAAAATTATAACGTAACATGCTAATCTGATGCAGTTTACTATAATAATACTCCTAAATATTATATAATTAAATTTAAGTTCCACGTTTATTTTCAAAAAAAACAAAACTTACCAATCACCACACAGAAGGCAATACACAACAAAACAATCGATTTAAACATTTTTATTTTTGAATAAAAACTTTTTTGTTATTCGCAAAGACGAGCGCGGCTTTCGGCCTCGACTGCGGGCTTCCAAGTGATGCTCCCGCGCACACTAACCGGATTAAAAACGTTACGATTAGGTACCAGTGCACAGTTACCCTGTAAATATTAGGTACATAGACTTATTTTGCAGTTTTCTAGTGCTGAAGATAGTAATATTCTAATTATAGCTACTATTTATCAAGTCAAGTCAAGTCAAAAGATACTTTATTCAATACAATCACAAGGATCACTTTGAAACGTCCTACATTACTAGGTGAATTTAGGTGCCATATATATAGTGATTTTGCGAGTTTAGTACTTCACGCCGTAACAATAGATTGCAAATAACATGTTAGAAATTAACCAAAAATCTGCATCAATAACATAAAAAAGTATCTTTGACTGAAAATCAAGTAATAAAAAAAAAATGCCAGGCATTTCACACAGCATCATCTGGCCCCAAAGTAAGCAGAGCTTGTGTTACGAGTACCACATGACTGATTTACTTTTTACCCAGACCCGAGACAAATACTTGTAGATCATACAAACATTTGTCTCGCGGCGAGAATCGAACCCGTAACCGTCTGCGTCTCGGCCGGACCTTAGCCCAGTGTAATAATATAATCTAATATAGCTTCCATCCGTGGCTTCACTCGGGTATAAACTTACGATGTGCGAATGAAAGACAAGGTGCATAGGGGAGTCCTAAGATACAGACATGCATACTCTTCGCATATTTCATACTTCATTTTCAGTCATATATTTCCTGAAGTCAAATACTCTACCAATTTAGAGTAAACAAGGAAGTTTAGATAACCATTTTATTGCATTGGTAGTGGAGTATTTGTAGAAAAGAAACCTACCTCTGTCTTGCCACCCTAAGGTTGTGGGCTCAAACAGCAATGAACGTTTTCTGCCACAATTGTTTATTGTTTATTGTTTATTGAGCACCTTAGCTAACAATAAGTACAAGTTAGAGATATACATAATTTCTTAACCTAAGGAAGTTACAAGGTACATAATGTGATACAACTGACACCTAAACTAAGATAATAAAAATCCTGTATGATAGGTATCAGCGCCCACCCTCAATATAGGTGCAATTAAGCTAGAGAAATTCTAGATAAGTTAACAAATAGCTTGTGCGGTAAGTACATATTAATAATAAGCACTCAAATGTAGGTAAGTATGATGATATAAACAAATTAAAAAGAATAAAATAAAACTGTTAAGTATGTCTGCGAGTGTGTATATGTGTGTGTGTGTGTGTGTGTGTGTGTGTGTGTGTGTGTGTGTGTGTGTGTGTGTGTGTATGTGTGTAAGAGAAGTTTGTATGTTTGACATTTGTATGGTTGTTTGAATGAATCTTTACAATTATATCCCAATGCGTGGTGAAAGCTTCGCATTAGGATACAATTGCAAAAATATCTTCAGTAGTATCGTAGTTTAATGATAACAGCCATGTTGTAAGTGTACGTTTGCATGTTCGCTTGTTCAATGGGAAAATTAGCAGCTCCTTGTTAATTTTGTTGTAAAGCCAAGCTCCAAGAAACAATGGAAACCTTTGGGCAAATCGAGTGCGGCAACTAGTCAGCGGTAGGATCTGGTGGTTTCTCCTAGTGGCTAGACGTGTAGTATCTGCATCTTGGACCACAGAAGAATGCTGCTTCAGGATGGTATTTAAAATAAAGAGTTGGCGGACTGTCAGTACTTCACATTCTTTGTACAGATCAGTTGTACGATAGAGCTTTGGTTTAAAGTAAATTACTTTTAATAAGATTCTTTGGGCTCTTTCTACACATATAAGATTAGTCTTAGCTGCGCTCCCCCAACAGGTTAGACAGTAGGTTAGAACTGACTGGCATAGTGAAGTGTAAATTAATTTCATAATACGATTGCCTGCAGAATGACGTAATTGTTTACATATATATATAAGTTTCCTGATTCTATTAGATATATACTCAATATGACTCATAAAGTTTAAGTTGTTATCTATAATTATGCCTAGATATTTAATCGTAGAAGCCGTGGATATTACAGAACAATTGCAGTTTTGAGAAGAAACATAGTCACAGGTATGTGCAATTATGTTATATGTTTGGGATATCGGATAGGGAGGATTATAAATAGAAAAAGGTATATATTTAGTTTTAGCAGTGTTTAGTGAGAGGTAGTTAGAGGCAAGCCAATTGGTTACTATGTTGAAACCAGTTTGAGCATGTTTGTACACTTCAACCCAAGTTTTCCCAAAGAATGTCAAAGTCGTATCATCTGCGTACGATATTATTTTACAGTTCTCGATTTTTAATGATGCGAGATCATTAATGTAAACTAGAAATAGCGTTGGGCCTAAGATACTCCCTTGTGGGACGCCATGCGTAATAGGCACGTTATGGCTAGTTACATTATCAATTTTAAGTCTTTGAGTTCTTCCAGTCAAATAATCTCTAAAGAGATCCAGTTGAACGCCTCGGATGCCGAGGTTATTTAATTTCTGTATGAGGTTAATAATAACAATAGGTACCAGTCCTCCCAAACGGTGGAAAAACGTTGTGAGGTAACCGGCATGTCAGCCCATTTGGTAGTAGCTTTATCTTCTGCGCTGTAGGCTGAGGCATCGATTCCCGCCCAGGATAAACATCTATGTGATGAACTTATTAAGTGTTTTCAAGTATCATAAGTATTTAAAAATATCTAAGTATTCTATTGATTATCTGGACACCATAATACAAGCTATGCTTAGTTTGGGGCTAGATGTGTGTGCATTGTCCACCAATATTTACTAATTATGTCCAAAATCTGTTCAATCTGTTTATTTCGTTAAAGAAACAGTTTGGAAAATTGTGTGCATATTTTGGGTAAATCTATTTATAAGATCGACAAATCATCTCATTTATCTTGTGCAAGGCACCTAAAAAGTTGTTTATTTCGGGTTTTCCTTTAATAAAACTGATAAGAGCTCACCTACTACGTAAATTTGTAAGTAAATAACAGTGTACTTATAATAACAGGCTGCTTGACCTTTCACTGAGATATCTTAACTCTAGTCGGACAGAAAATAAGTATAGTACCTACTTACAAAATTATCCTGTTTACCGAGGCTGACACGTATCTTGCAAAAACTTTATTAAGACTACATAGAACTATAAATTTGCGTAAAATACAGATATCTGTCATATCTAGCTTATATATTTATCATAAGACTGGATGAAACGGATACTACCGGAAATTAATTTAATTGTAAACCCCAGTATTGAGACAATATTGATATCAAATTTTTTTTGTGTTTTAGCGAAAATTACGCACGGTAATTGATTTTTATATATTTCTAACTGATTCCTAAGAATGGAGGTTTTTTTTAAATTAATTTCTATCTTCTTAAATCAAAAAAAAGAAAAGAAAAAAGTTTGTTAAAAATAAAAGCATGAAAGAACGTGTAGTTCTTTCATCCTTTTATTTTTAACTTCTTCTACTTCTACTTCACTTCTATACTTCCTAATTAGTCTCATAGAAATTTCATCAAAATCGGTACAGAAGTTTGGTTTTTAAATCAAAATAAGTGGAAAAAATATGTCATCCAGGTAAACGAAATTTCTATATTTTGCTTTCCTGACACTTTCCAGTTTTGTTTTTGAATTTAAAAAAATGATCAAGTACGCAAAAGCTAAAAAAATACTTTTTTAACCGACTTAAAAAACGGAAGAGGTTTCAAGTCGATTGCATTTATAGGGGCTTAATTTTTTTCAAAGATGTCGGTTTCCTTTTTTGTTGTTAAAACGTAATTATATATATGAAAATGATACACAACAGATAAGTTACCTTTAACAACCAACGTTAGGATGTGTCTGACAAGATGTAGGTTCTCTCTCTTTTTCTTTGTGTCCTAGTCTAATAGTAACAAGAGGTTGGCCTACTATCTCAGGCCAAGCTGATACTTATATGTTTAAAATATTTGCTTCCAAGTACTTATTTACCTAGCCAGTACTTATTTAGCGCTGCCCTGCGACGTCGCCTGCGTTGAAACATCGGCATCCTTTTGCGCGCTATGGGGCCAGATTTATATGACAAAAGAGCCAAGCTATTTACTACATTACCTACTACCTTTTGGATCGTAATCTGTTTCCAAAAATACACAATCAAATACTTACAAAGCTTTCTTTCTTTCCTGTCCTGAGTTTCTCCATTGTAAGAATTCTCGAACCCTGCGGTCCTCTGAAAACCTTCATAAAAGCCCAAAGCATAGAACCAGCTTATGTTCTAATTCCATATCTATCCAAACTGTACTTATGGAAGTTGCCAGTTTAAAAAAAACAATAGATAGATATATATATTAACGTTTTATTGTACCCAGAGAGAAAATACAAAAAACAATTAGCTATAAAGTGGTAGCTACAATGGGCGGCCTTATCGCTAAAGGCGATCTCTTCCAGGCAACCTTTAGATGGATCCTGTCTAGACAAAAAACAAAAATACGGTCTAGTGGTAGTGTACCGCTTTACGATCCTAAGGTTGTGGGTTTGAATCATTGCACCTATGGGTTTTTGTGTTCGTAAAGGTGTACTCGTATGTGCTCTATACCAGTACTCTCAAACGGTGAAGAAAATCGAAGACTTGTGCCAAGTGCACGAAAGTAGCCTCTGAGGCGCACTTTAATCCTTTCACCACTCTGGTTAGAAACGACTAGTGACACGACAAGAAGAACACATTAGGAGCAAATAACTGTTTCTCTCTGAAATGTCATGAATTATCCGATCTGTTGTTTTTGTAATATTATGTTTATCTTCTTCTTATCGTGTCACTATATCTAACCAGTGTGGTGAAAGGATTTAAGTGCGCTTCGTGCACTTAGGTAAGCCTTAATGTAAGCTCTCGACCTTGCCGACAAGTCCCGCAGGAAAGACGAATCAGTACATGCGGTGTCGGTTCGGTTGTAGGTACATAACGGCTGTCACCGAGCCTGGTTTGTTTCAAGTTTTCCTTCTCTATTGCTAGCTTTTCTGTTAGTCAGCAGGGGGACTACCTCGCAATAATTTGAAAACTATCGCAGTCGTCTCCATCATCCAAACAGCACTCATCTGGGATCAGTTCCGCGTAGAAATCCTCACTCGAAGTGTTATATAATTATATTTATTATTCTTTGTATAATAAATATTTATTTAAATATGTGTTATCTGTATTTGTGTAAATGCTTTATGTAAATACTAGCGACCCGCCCCGGCTTCGCACGGGTGCAATGCTGATACTATTGTGAGTTATCCCTAAGAGATAGACATATACCGTAGCAGACATTTTTGTAAACGTTTATAAGGTGTACAATACTGTATTACATTATTTTGATGTATCTCGTGGTGTTCAGCCAGCGTTTGCAATATAAGCGCAAAAAAATGTGTTTATTTACGACACCACATTAGAAACCTCTAAAATTATCAGCGTTTCTCTTCTCTATATTATGCATGCATTAAACGTATAAACCTTCCTCTTGAATCTCTATCTATTAAAAAAACTGCATCAAAATCCGTTGCGTGTTTTTAAAGATCTAAGCATACCTACATAGGGACAGACAGACAGCGGGAAGCGACTTTGTTTTATACTATGTAGTGATATATAATGTATAATGTATAATAATATTGTGTAAGTTTATTGCGTTCATTTACTACAAACATTTATATAGGTAACATAAAGTTCATAATGTAGTGCACCCTGAACAAGCTTCCAATCAAGTTAAGCTCCTCTCCGTCCAAAGGTTGTCTTGAAGTAATCGCTTCCAAAGCGATAAGACCGCTCATTGTAAACTAAAGATTCATTTATAAAAAAAACCCTACTCGGTTTTGGTCAAAAATTTATTCATGCTTTAATTCTCAAAGCTTTGCATTATTGGCCAAAACAAAACACAAAACTACAAAACGGCGCGATGCAATATTGCATAGACACCTAAATCGATAATTACGTTTTAAAAACTAAAAAGAAACCGACTTCATTGAATGAAATTTGAGCCTAGAATAAATTTTTAGTGGAAATTAGATGTATTTTGTATATATTAATATGGGTAGGCCAAATAAACGCAACGCTCCAATGAGACAGCGAGGTATGAAAGTACAAACAAAAAAAGTACAAAGAAAACATCATCGATGTATACAATTTTTAGATTTTGGTTTATTTTTCAGCACGTCCGATTTTGATAAAATTTATATGGGACTACCTGTGAAGTATACCCTTTCAAACAAAAAAAGAATTTCCAAATTCAGCCGTTTTCGAGTAATCGGTGAACATACGTAAAAAAAAAAGATTCCGACGAATTGAGAACCTCCTCCTTTTTGATAAAGTCGGTTAAAAAGGAGAGAAAAATATCACTATGAGGCAAAAATAAGTGTCAAATCCGTCAACTCGTATCGCAGAATATGCGACATGAATTGTCGCGATGAAATTTCCTGCTGCAAGGCGATATATCGGAACAATAATTGTGTAAATTTACACTAAATTAACTTGGTTCAATTATCGTTTTAAACGATAGAACAAGCTACATTTCTATTGACAGTCGATTTCGTAATCCTGAGGATAGAGAATCCATAATTTGAATTTGATAACGAAATTTAGAACTGAAAACGAAACAATTTGACGGTTATCATATTTAATGTACCGTAGAAATTTTATTGAACTGATTATTTTTGGCCGTTTTGCGGAGAAAATATTGTGCTCATATATTTTTTATTATTTAAGTTATTTCCTGTTTTATTTGTAATTTTATACATGAATTATATTAGTCAAATATAGATAGAATTGACTCGTGTGTGAATAATTGAAATTAATGTTTTATGATGCGAGCTAAAATAATGCGTGTAATCTATCTATATATATAAAAGAAAGTCGTGTCAGTTACACCACTTATAATTCAAGAACCGGTGGACCGATTTGGAGCAATCTTAAAATGAATAAAGTTAGTAATTTGGATTAGGATATAGGCTATTTTTTATCCTGGTAAAATAACGGGAACGGGAACGGGACGGGTGAAGCCGCGGGTGGCCACTAGCGCCATATATTATATATATATCACTAGCTGACCCGGCAAACTTCGTACCGCCTCAGCATCAATAAATAAAAAAAGCAAGCATTTTTTCATATTTACTCACCTTTTAAACCTTCCCTGGACTACGACAAACATTTCAACACCAAAATCAGCTAAATCAGTCCAGCCGTTCTCGAGTTTTAGCGAGACGAACGAACAGCAATTGATTTTTTTATATAGATATAGATGTACTTCTATGTCTGCGCCGGGTTCGATTACCGCCACAGGACAAATGTTTGTATGATCTGCAAGTATTTGTCTCGGGTCTGGGTGTTTCTATGTATAATATGTATGTATTTACAAAAAATAAAAGTATATAAGTGGTATATCAGTCATGTGGTACCCATAACACAAGCTCTGCTTACTTTGGGGCCAGATGATGTGGTGTGAAATATCCGGAATTATTTATTTATTTATTTATTATTATTTATTATCTTTTAATATTTATCCGTAACTTAGTTACGTTAATCTCTGTAATTATTACAATAATTTGAATAGCTATCTGTTTTTAATAGCGACATTAGTACTTTAATATTTGATGTGAAGAAGTGAAGAACCGCCCAACGAAGTGGGCACGGGTCAGCTAGTTATTTTATAAAGAGACACCATTTTTAAACAACACCAACAAACGACGAACGACTTTGTGTCGTCTTACTATAAACAATCTAAACTCTTGACATTGACAAAATTGTGATGAAGAAGAAATCTGAATGAACTCAACGACGCTATCGTTTCAATATACATATTCAAATCAGTTTGCCGTGTAGACGCTCTGGTTCATGGGTTCTCGGAACCGAGATTGGCGGATCAGTGCACCCAGGCGCAACAGTAACGCAGTCAATTGGAACTAGTTTTAGCTGGTTTACACTAGGTCTACTAGCGCTGGGACTGAGCTAGGATTCTATCGTTAGACCCATTATTAAAATGTATATTAATCGTGGAGAATCATGATATTGTGGAACACCGTGACCTAAAGTAAATAAAGGTAATTGTTCTCCTTACATTTGATTGAAAAAAGGTCAAACGAAGCATGAGATTTCTTGATGAGATAACTCATCAAGAAAATCAACTGAAAACTAAAAAAACATGGAACTTTAGTATTGTGACAATTCATCGTAACGTGGCTCCGTAACATGTTACGGTACTTGCTACGCTAAATGTGGACCAGGACTGTAACATTTTGAGAGATCGTGTCGTTTTGCCGTGTCTGTCAGTGTTGTGCTCGTATGCGTGGGTTCGTGGGTTCAAACTAAACAGCTAGGCTCACCTAAGTATGAAGATTAAAGTAGGTACTCTTCTCGTGGGTACCTACCTAACCTTCCAACCCAACACTTGTTTAAGTTTTTTTTACATCCATCTAAACCATCTGTAGCGTAATGTAGGTAGAAAGGTATGTATTTTTTTTAACAATTGCATTTCAAGAGTAGGTACTATATAATTGATATTATAATCGATACTATAATCGATACTATATAATCTATACCTACTATAATCGATATTATAATCGATACTATAATCGATACCATATAATCGATAATATATAATCGATACTATGTATATGATACTATAATAGATACTATCTAATATATCTAATTGATATTATAATCGATATTATAATCGATACTATAATCGATACTGATAACCACGTAAGTATTCACTTGTAACGACGAATACACGCAACAATACACTAATGCAAGTGAAGTGATGCATAGCACTAACCATCCGACGTCAGCGGGGTGCGGTGGCGGGAAGCACATCGCAGCGCACTGACTCGCGCGCCGAGCAGTCGAGCATGACCAGTGCAGTGACAAAAAATAATTGCTGCGTGTCTGCCACGCGTAGCACAGACGAAAGTGTGGACGGTTGCATTTACCCGGACAAGGACAGAAATCCTTTGAAAAAACCGCCTTCCGAGGGATCGGCTCGTGACACGTGACATCGGAGCGTGACAGTACAAAAACACCGTCCACACTCGCTACAAATGTTACGCGTTCATGTGTGCGTGTCAAGCCACAAATGTTATGTTACGGCGAAATGTTCGTGCCTTTATATGTGGTGTCCTGAGTGGATCGCCGCGTGACACTAGGTCGTGTGTGTCACATGTCCGCGTAACAAAAACCGTCCACACTTATGTTTTTGTTACGCGTAACTGTTACGGCTACGGAGCCACGGCACGTTGAAATGTCACAAATGTGGACCCACACTTACGTAGGACATACTTGAGCGTGAGCTATGTTTTCGTATTTGAATAATATATTATCTGTGGAGAAACTGTTTTTATTTGATTATATATACTTTGACGAACTCTGTTGCGCAGTGGGCCAAGGCCTGCCTGCGGTGCATAAGGTTGCGGGTTCGATTCTCGCTGCGGACTAAATGTTTGTATGATGTGCAAGTATTTGTCTCGGGTCTGGGTGTTTATATGTATAATACGTATGTATTTCCAAAAAAAAGTATATAAGTAATATATCACTCATGTAGGAGGTACCCATAACACAAGCTGTGCTTACTTTGGGGCTAGATGACGCTGTATGTCCGGCATTATTATTATTATTATTATATTATTTATTACTTTGGTAGTAGGTATGTCGGCCTTCCTAAAATTTGCTAACTCCTGTTGTCTTTGAGTTTGTTTGAGAATACGGCTGTGTATTTATTTCCTGTACCATTCGTCATAGCAAAACTGAGTTTTACCTTTTACGAGCAATTGTAATTTTCATAAATATTAACAAGCCAGTCTGAAAGTGGGAAAGTGCAGCTTTCTGCTTTCCTAACATAAAACATGAGATTTCCGTTATGATTTAAGCTACTTGTAAACTGACGGGATGAGGTACCAATATGTTTGACAATAAGATATACCTACTCGTAGTAGATAATTAATTTAAGCATGACTTTGCGGAAATCCATTAAAAAAACATTATTAAATATTTAGTAAACATTAAATAGATGGACAAATATTTAGTTAAAGGGAGGTGCATCGTCTGCATCGTGTCTAACTCATTGGAAATAGATTGGCGGAATAGTACTAAATATTTGTCCATATATTTAATGTTTTGTAATGGATATCCGCAAAGTCACGTCTGAATCAATTATCTAAATATTTAGTATGATTTCGCCAATCTATTCCTTTCTCAAAAAGAAATTCCACACGTGTTTCGTCTCTCCACGAGGCATCTTCAGGAACACCTGACTCACTCCGCACTCTGACGAAAAACTCTCTCTGCAGACTTGTTGCTTCGTCGATCGATGTGCTAGTACTTAATATTTGTCCTTCTTTTTAATACTCATAGTGTCTTGATGATCTCGCATAAGCTAACTAAAAGGTCACATCTTACCTACCTACTCGAAAAAGTAATTCAATCTAGTTAAATCAGTAGCAACAAGAGATTTCTCTGTATGAAATATGTATGTGTGCTGTACTGTACCCGTACTCTCAAACTATAGAGAAAACCTGCATGTCGTAGAAAAAAAAAAGGATTGAAAACACGTGCCAAGTTCTAGAAAGTATTTCTGAGGCTGGCACTTGCACTTTAATCGTTTCACAACACCGGTTTGAAAGAACTAGCGACTCGATGAGTAAAAAAAGAAGCATCTATTATCACTGAAAACCCACAAAATTTCGTCCAAAAAATGCTTCACTTCAACGATGTAATCCATGCTTTTTGCCGTTCTAGCATATAATTTTGTTATATTAGTAATCCAAAGTATTTTTTAAGCTTAGAGTAGATTTTATAACAGTGCGCTTATAAAAACCATCACCATAAAAGCACGGCTGCATCGTTCGGAACAAGGTCAAGTGCAAGGCTACAGTGCATTGACCTCTGGACGAGTGTTGACCTCAACTAATACCTAACCTAATAACAAGATCTTCTTAGAAGTAATTGTTAACAATCTAAAACTGTTCTCAGTTTAGAAATTGCTTTTTTTGTAAAGATAGCCACGTTTAAACGAACTCACATACCTACATCCTCATGACTGTAACCCCCAGGCTTGGTAGACCCCTCATAACCACAACACTTATATCTATGTACTATGTACTATCTACTTACCTTTAGATATGTCATTATGGCACGGAGTTGAGAATTAAACTGCTTACTTTGGGGCTAGATGATGCTGTTTGAAATGTCCGTGATTACTTATTTATTTAATATTGTTTTAATGTATCCATGTACTAGCAGTTCTTAGCATACAAAATAAGCAAAGATCATACAAAAATGTGTTTAGACCAGACGAGTTTGTTGTCGGATTTTTCTTTGAACTGGAATTAGGAGGGACCAATACCTAGATTTACTAGCATTTAAGAAGCCAATTCAAAGTGGTCCTTGTAATTTCATTGAATAAATAATATTTTAATTTGACTTGTACACTTGTACATTGTGAATAAGAATTTATAATCTATTTATATTTCAAATAATTGTTTAGACTGACTTTAATTAATGTAATTGGTTTATCCGTGTTAATTAAAGTATAATAAATAAATAAATAATAAATAAATCTATCAGATCCGCCTTTTTGTCAGCTTTAATAATTACGTTTTAAAAACTAAAAAGAAACCGACTTCATTGAATGAAATTTGAGCCACAAATTTGAGCAAAACTACAGTGAGGACCACAAATTCCAGCTTGCTGGTAGGCTTAGTTCCGCTGCATATGCAGTTCGTGCGATACGGTGGCTTACTGATGAAGCTACAGCTAGACTAGTTTATTTCAGTTACTTCCATAGTGTTATGTCATACGGCATTATTCTCTGGGGGAAAGCAGCTGATATTGGTAAAATATTTGTAATTCAAAAAAGGGCAATACGTGCCATTTATAAAATGAAACCACGAGAATCTTTGAGATAAATATTCAAAGAAATTAATATTCTCACAATAGCTTCACAATATATATATGAAAATTTGTTATATTCACATAAAAATAGAGATGGGATTCAGCAAAATAGTGACCTTCATAAAATCAACACTAGGAATAAACATAAATTATACATCCCTAGGTTTCGACTAGAAAAAGTTAATAAGTCATTTATGGGGAACACGGTGCGCTTCTATAATAAGCTTCCTGAAAATGCTACTAAACTACCTATTAAGAAATTTAAAGCATACATTAAGGTAGTCTTTTGAAGAAAGCTTATTATAATATAGATGACTATATTATTGATAAGAATGCATGGCCTCATGTTGCTCTGCCGTCAGACAGTTAACCGACACACTTGAAATGTATAAACTCTCTGGTATCTCTTGTATTTCGTAATTAAGGTAGTTATAAGATGGATCATATAAAAAAGCGCTAGGACCAAGACGAGTTTCTTGCCAATTCTTCTCGAGCTTGGGTTAGGATGAATTGGCACCTAAATTCATCTAGTATTTAAGACGTTTCAAAGTGATCCTTTTGATTGTATTGAATAAATCATCTTTTGACTTTGACTTTGACCCATAATATATTTTTAGTGGAAAGTAGATGTATTTTGTATATTATAATATGGGTAGGCCAAATAAACGCCAAGCTCCAATGAGACAGCGAGGTATGAAAGTACATGAAAACATCATCGATGTATACAAGTTTTAGATTTTCGTTGATTTTTCAGCTCGACCGATTTTGATAAAATTTATATGGGACCACCTGTGAAGTATACCCTTTCAAACAAAAAAGAATTTTCTAAATCGGTACAGCCGTTTTCGAGTAATCGGTGAACAAACATATAAAAAAAAAAAAACGACGAATTGAGTTGAATCCTTTTTGATAAAGTCGGTTAAAAATACGAGTAACTTTGGAATACGGGTTCTGTCCTTTGTGCGGAGCAAACAGCACGTAACACCAATGACGTATATGGAGCGAACACCACAAACGAACGCACGGCCCGTTCTTTGCTTCCAGTGTTCAACCCAAGTTTTGTTTGTCTGGAAATTTTTACCTTAAAATGATTCTGGTAACCTCATTGTTACCAGAAAACTATCGTCAACAGCGACGAAGTAAAGGCAATTGTGGAATACTGAATCAACGGCTAAGCTAGTAGTAGCTTTCGACGTTAACATCAAAACAATATTGGTTGATTTGCAAGATAAAAAAGCTTGACAAATGAGTGTCACACAAACTGAATGATTGCCAGCGACATAAGCGTTGAGGCGATTCTTCGTCTGTCATTTCATGGAGCAACATAGCTCTGTTAATTTAATATTTTTTACCCGTTTTATTGCATGTTTTATTCAGTAATCTTGGCGGAATTTTAATTAATAAATTGTGACTACAGGACGGGTATGGATAATTGAATTATATGTGTATTGTGGTGCAATGTGATTTGAACGACGAGGAATCCCAAAAACATTTTAGACGCCATTCCGCGTAACGTCTAGAATTAACAATTGACCATCGACTAAGACTCTAATAACAAAAAAACTGACTATAAACTATAAACACTTGACACTGGCAGAATTGACATTAGTATTTCACATGCCATTAACAAAGAAGAAGAAGAAGCGTTGAGGGATATATATATAATATAGGAATTTATTAGGGAAATTTGTTAGGGAATGACTTAATATTAATTGCCAAAAGCGTGTCGAACCACTCGAAGTTAAGACATCCGAAGTTAGTAAGATATAACTACATAGTTGAGAGGTCCCAAACTAGTGATTGAACCATTGAACCATGTTTTTATAGGTTTATCTTAATCTATAAATTTTCCTTCTAATTTTATAATTTTGAAAACTTTACAGGTAAAAAATGGTTTAGCCGGTAGAGACGTGAGAAAACTCTATTTAAAAATACTTTATGACAAATATTAAAGCTTAATAATTCTCGAACGAATATCTGTATCAAAAAACTATTCAAGAAACCTCCACATATCTTTGAAATACCTATCCAATGATATGGCAACACAATGGTTTGGCGCAATAAATAAAAATCATTACTACCTACTTTACATATCAGGTGCCCCTAAAAATATATTTTTTGAAGTTTTTATTTCATATTTTTGTAGAGGCCAATAATAAGTACTACCGAGCTAAATTCTATCACAATAAGATTAATAGTCTGCGGCAAAAACTCTGATTAGGGGCGAACATTAGGTAAGCAGGCACCTAAATTCACCTAGTAAGACGTTTCCAAGTGATCCTTGTGATTGTATTGAATAAAGTATCTTTTGACTTTGACTTTGATTTGACTAACAAGCAGACATACTAATAGACAGACGGACATGAAACTTAAGGGTTTCGAAGTTCTTTAGAAATGTACACATGATGATGTATTTTACCACCTTAACTGCCGATGTTGTGTTGTGATTATTTTTTGGTTTGTTTGGGGTCCTTGATCTTAGGTCTTAGGTCTTACCAACTTGTTATTTTGCTTATTAAGGTAATGCGTATTACAAATGGTTCGTTGACTTTATGGTCATTATAATAATCAGAAATCTCAATTGAAACGCAATTAGCCGACTTTGACCGGCTATCGATAACCTCGGCAGCGCTCTTTGGCAAGATTATGTATATATGCAATGTGGTCACGATCCAGTCAGTTTATGCCCACCAAGGTATTATTTAAATACTTATTATGATTCCCCTTCAAGTGTTAATTTATATTGCACAATATGACGCGAAATGTCGCCGTATATCCGGGGTACTCCCATTTGTATCGGCGCGCGTCACTAAAACTACAAATATATTTTGTATTTTTATTTCGTTTATATTTTAAAGGAAGGCTATATAATTTTTGGTCGTTAGAATCGCTACGAACTGAATAAACCGATTTTTATTAGGATTAGTACAGAATACGTGTTTTAGGAAAACTAACCAATGATTTAAAAAAAATAACTGACCTGTCTCAGTTGGGAGGTCTCAGTTGACACTTCATTCTTCTAGGTTGGGATTTCAATTCCTTCCCAGTACTAACTTTTGTAATCATGCCGACGACGCGTCGTAGATTGTTACGTTTGGGACTTAGGAGTTTTCGAGAGTATCTCAGCTTAGCTCAGGTAGACTTAGGCCTCCTTCGACTGCCTACAGTCTTCAGTGTTTGACCAGTAGTTTTGATGTAGAGTTGTATGTCTTCGAATGCATTGAGCGGTGTGTGTCATTAGCTGCGATGGCTTGCAACTGGAATACCACTGAGCAAATGTTCGCATGTGGCAAATTTAATGCTAAAATGACTTCTTCTAAGACACTCTTAAATAACTAAGTAACCTGAGATCTGAGGAGGTGTCTGGTGGAGGGTATTTCACTCGCGAGCATGTTTGTTTTCTTTTGATTTCTTTATGATTGAAAGAATGGACTGTTAATAGAAACTGGCAGTTGATTACTCTATGCGTATTAGAACAGTCCGTTTCTTGTGCTCACAATATATTATGGTACATTGTACACCTAGGCGAGAAAGTGCCCAATTCCTCGTGGGAATCGCATTTTTTCCCGAGTGATACAGAGTGCTTTATACTATACACTTTGACGACCTCTGTGGTGCAGTGGGCTTAGGTCCTGCTGAGACGCAAAAGGTTGCGGGTTCGATTGCCGCCGCGGGACAAATGTTTGTATGATCTGCAAGTATTTGTCTCGGGTTTGGATGTTTCTATGTATAATATGTATGTATTTAAAAAAGTATATAAGTAGTATATCAGTCATGTGGTACCCATAACACAAGCTCTGCTACTTTGGGGCCAGATGATGCTGTGTGAAATATCCGATGTTATTATTATTATTATTATTATTACCTACGAGGAATAAAATCTTCACAATCACTCTACGACATTCTGTAGAATTCATAAAATTACTAAACCCAAATTCAAATTTCCAAGAAATTCCCGCGCATGCCTTTATTACTTGGGTTCTTTTTTCTAAATATTGTTCGGAAATCGGTAAGGGAATAAATATAGCTTATCAATGAAGAAATTAAAAAAAAATAACACGTTGGAAATGGATACACTTTTCTCTCGCGAAAAACGCGTTAGAAATGAAATTCCATAGACTTTTCCGTCCCGCATTTTAGTAGGCCTGAAATGATGTAGATACTTTCTAAGTTATATTTGGACAAGGAATGGGCAAGTTTCTCAGTAGGTGTGGTAGTATGAAGGTCGTTTATATTTTACTATATTTTGGTTTAGCTAGTCTAGCTAAACAACAAAATCACAAGCAGTTCATTTTTGAATTTGGTCTCATACACATAGTTGGTCTAATTTGTATTTGCATGCGAAATCTAAAAGCAATAGAAGCTAATGTTAGCTATATTAAAATTATCAGGCGCTTTCTGTTGTAGTTTTACTGTTATCTATCAAGAAAAGTAGGTATACTGGCTCGCTCAGTTTGCATGAGGTTATAAAATCATGTTATTATAATCAATAATATAATAAAAATACTTGAACCACAACACGAAACAAGTTACAGTCAGAAACAAATAAGTATAAATAATTATATAAAAATAATGCCAGACATTTCACACAGCATCATCTGGCCCCAAAGTTAGCAGAGCTTGTGTTATGGGTACCACATGGCTGATATACTACTTAAATACGTTGTTTTTTTTGAGGTGATAACTTCTTATGGGTGAGTAAACCGCTTCGTTACGTAACGCGTTACGGCGTCAGTCTGTCTGGCTTTCCTTTCTCTCACGCATACGGCAGCGATAGGCAGGCTCTTTCTCTCTCACTCTAACCCACAGCGCTAGTTAAATTAGTTTATGTTATCACTTCTGCCGGTTGTCCCGAGACGCACACGTATTTTTCTAAATACATACATATTATACTAAAGAATGACAGTAGGTAAGGTAAGGTACCTATCAAAGTAATGAATTGTACAAATACATGTTTATTGAGGCTATTGTGTGGTTGTATGATGTAATCTAGGGTTGGCCCTAACCCACAAACACGCGACTTAGGTACACCTATAGTGTAGGTACTTAGGTGTTTAATTTATACTAGCTATCCGCGCGCAGCTTCGCCCGCGTTGAAGATTTTTCCCGGGACAAACCAATTCTGGAAAAAAGAGTAGCCATGTCACCCGGGGATAGTGTAGCTTTCTAACGGTAAAATAATTTTTCAAATCGGTCCAGTAGTTTTTAAGTTTATTCGTTACATATAAAAATACATAATAAAAATCTTTCCTCTTTATAATATTAGTGTACCTAGATTACAATGAATTAAATTTATATTTTTAGAAATAATGCGGTTTTTATATCTACAAATCACAATCGATTATTTCCGATTTTATTTAAGTAAATTAACTAGTAGTTTGCCCCGAATGGACTGGCTTGTCAGCTCAGTTGGTAGTAGCTCTGCCTTATGCACTGTAGGTTGAAGGTTCGATTCCTTCCCAGGATAAACATTTGTGTGAAGACCATAGTTGTTTGTTCTGTGTCAGGGTGTTCTAAAGTATCATAAGTATTATACTTTAAAATATATATAAGTATTCTATCATTCATCTAGTCACCAAAATACTTATACTACTAATATTGGTAGACAATGCACACAACACCATGTAGCCCCAAACTAAGCATAGCTTAAAATATGGTAGCCAGATGACTGAAATAATAGAAATTTTATAACACCCATGCTAAATCTGGTGGCGGTGACCATTGACATATTTCACTGTCCAAAGAGCGAGTTCCTAGGAGCGACATTATTTAATTTGAATTATTGTATATAGGTAATTATTATTATTTAGAATAATTTTGACATTATGAGGATTTTAATGTAATTATTTAGTTATTATTTTGTTGAATTTTCTTAATATTATTATTTGTTATTATTGTGTGATTGAATGATTTCAATCACCGGAAGCGACGACACTTCTGCTTAAAAACAAGTTCAAAATATAAATTTAAGATTTTCTGTGATCAAACAAATGTGCAAAGAAGCTATATGAAGAACCTCGTAGCGAATCTGGAACACCGAGAAGAGAATGGGGAAACTGATCTAGTTATAAAATATATAAAAGGTGTTCCAACAATTATCAAGAAAGCAACAAAAAACTCAGAGGCTCTGACTCTCGGTTCGTCCAAGGGGGGTCAGACAAAGAAGAACAAGTAACGTATCATCTAGCTAATAGAATCAAGACCTATCAACTAACTCATCTTCCCTAAACTTATTTTACGCTAACGCAAGAAGTATACTATTTATTTATTTTGACGTTTTATTCGTCAAAAAAGTTTTACAATCAAAACGATAGAATAATAAATAGTTTTTACGAAATCCCAACTAAACATATCTTTCGAAGAACCACATTTCCTAGACGCATATTGTATTATTATTCAAGTAGAAAAAGAACTTAGCATTATAGCTATCTACCACACGCCGTCTATAAGAAAAATAGATCGTTTTTGTCGCTCCCTTGAAAAGATCTTACAAACTATAAATAGGGAAACTTGTGTTATGATAGGGGACTACAACATAAATATTAGAGAGGATAAAGACGATCCGGACCCGCTTTGCCTTGACTATCTTGACTTAACCGGACATTATGGTTACATTCCTGCACATATTTTACCTACACGTGGATCAAGGTGCCTGGATCATGTAATGGTCAAACCCAAAAAAACTACTCAAACATTAATCTATGACTCTGATATCACTGATCACCGAACAGTTATTGTAGCAGTAGATAGATACAAACTTACAGACCCTAGTAATCCAAAGCCTAAAACCACATCAAAAACTAACTTTAAAGAAATCGTTAGTGAATTGGAAAAACTTGATATAGCCTTCTTATATGCTCACACTGATGTTTCCGAGGCTATTATAGACTTCACAAAAATTATGACAGGACTGATTTCAAAACATACTACCTCGAATTTCGTTAAAAACCGCGATGTCGTTTTAAAGCCCTGGATAACTCCAACTCTGCTCTCATGTATAAAAAAAAAGGCAGCTCTACACTTATTAGCTAAGAAAAACCCAAATACAAAGAAATCCAACACAAATATAAAACCTATCGCAATATCTGCATAAATACTGTACATGACCTTAAACGAAAATATGAAGAGAAACTACTGAATGATGCACATGGCAACAGTAAAAGAACATGGGAAGGTATTAAAAGAATATGTATAAAACAAACAAACAATGAAAATAACAAACATGATGAACTAATTAACAATACAAACGGTAAGGAAGCTATAAACAACGTTAATAATTATTTTACATCAATAGGGAAAACATTAGCAGATAATATTTTAAATTCTCTAGACTGAAGATGAACTTGCGGCTCTCGTAAATCCACTTCCTGCAGATGTCCCGGTAAACTCTTTCTTTATTTCACCAACCGACCTCTATGCAATTGACAAAATAATAACATCGCTCAAGCCTTCATCAGCACCTGGTTGGGACGGTATTAACAATAAGGTGTTGAAGCTTAGTAAACATGTCGTATCACCAATCATATCGTTCATAACAAACCTAAGTATCACTAGTGGAGTCGTACCGGAACATTTGAAGATAGCTAATATCACTCCGTTATTCAAAGCTGGAGATCCACATGTACCCTCTAATTATAGGCCCATCTCCTTACTCACATCACTATCAAAAATTCTTGCAAAAGTTGTCAACAAGCGTTTACTTAGTTACCTTGAAAATCACAAGCTTCTTTCAGATAACCAATATGGTTTCAGAAAAAGCAGGAGTACTGAGGATGCTGTAACCAACCTAACCGACTTTGTATCAGGCAAATTAGACATGGGTAATAGGTGTGTTGGCGTTTTCCTCGACCTTGCCAAGGCCTTCGACACTGTGTCAAGGCCTATCCTTCTTCGTAAAATCTCAATCTGGCTTATTGTTGATCACTGAATGGCTACAGTACAACCTATTAACATTAAATACAGACAAATCTAAACTACTACCATTCAGTATTACCAGTAAAAGCTCACCTAAGAAAAATCTAATTATAAGACTCCATAGTGGCTCTAATCACAATCGGTTGCATCACGAAGAGTGCAATTGTCCAGTTCTAGAACAAGTAGAAACAATAAAGTATTTAGGTGTTATTAGACAAACACTTATCGTGGACCCATCAGATTGCAGCACTTAGAGGTAGACTAAGAAAAATTATGTTCATTATTAAACTAATTACATCGAGCGCAGAATCACAAATAAACTTATACATAAATAAACTTATATATCAGGCACTGTGGCAGTCAGTGTTGACATACTGTGTCTCTTCGTGGGGCGCAGCTTGCAAAACTCACCTACTTCAACTTGAACGAGCTCAACGAGCTGTGTTAAAAATAGCATACAAGAAGCCTTACCGCTACCCCACAGAATCCCTTTACCAAGATGTTGATCACCCCTCGATTAGGTAACTTTATAAATTATATACAACCCTAAGATTTCATAAAATTGCACCTGCAACATTAATTCTTACCCACGGCAATCGTAGGACAACGTGGAAGACACCAAAAACACGTACAAATTTTAGACAACGTAGTTATTGTTATTTAGGTCCTTACTTATACTCCAAAATTAATAATATCTTAAACATTTTCATGTTCACTAGAAAAAAATGTATGAAGGTTGTTTCGGAGTGGTTAAAAACTCAAACATAAGTATTTTATTTCAGTCAATTTCATTTTATTTATAAATAAGTACTGCAATTATAGCTAACAAATTTTATTCACAATTACTATGTGTTTCACCAGTTTAACTGTATATACCTAGGTATATACAGCATATTTAACTAGGTACCTAATAACAAATACAACTAAAAAATAAAAAATATTCTGATGTGTTGCACCCTCTCAAGCCGTATACATATTCACACTTGTATGAATACAAATGACACATTTTTTGCGAAAGAGAACTAGCTACCCACAACAAAGGTTTTCCTAGGGTGGGAGCAAGGGCACTTTAATATTGTTGTAATAAGTAATTATACCTAATTATATAAGTTCTACATAATAGCATTAATCATTATGTTTATAATACCTACTTGTTTACCTACTTGTTTTGTATCTCATTTGTAAAAATTGTAACATACCCTCATTTGTACAAACAGAAATAAAAATACTTTAAAAATACTTACTTTATACGTAAACAGACAAAATTTGGTGAAATAAAATGTATAATAAAAGGAATAAACTCAACGGTACATGTTATTATAATAACTGAAACTTGGTTTAAATCTGACCAGGATGCTAAGTTGTACGATTTACCAAACTACAAACATGTGTTTAACTATAGAAGTGATCGTAAAGGGGGCGGCGTATCTATCTACATACACACCAGCTTATGTGTCGAGACGACAGAAGACATGTTTGAAATAAATAAATATAACTTATATACTTTTAATTTTTTTTTGTAAATGCATGCAAATTATACCTAGAAACACCCAGACCCGAGACAAATACTTGCAGATCATACAAAAGTTTATTCGACGGCGGGAATCGAACTCGCGACCTCGCGTCTCAGCTGGGCCTTGGCCCCCGCACAGAGGTTGTACATTTTTCTAGTTTCCGCCGAGATCTTTTCTCGCTTGATCACATAAGTAACTAACCCTTTTTTCAGTATACAACACAGGTAAATTAAAAATACATATAATCAATGGGTAATAAACCTAGTGTTGCCGTAATTATAAGGCACCGCATCGTGCGTTATTAGCTCAATAAGGATAAAAAAAAAAAAAAATTCAATAATTACATAAGATAAGCAGGCATGTAGGTAAACAATTATAACCTAAGCAAGAGTTACTCTCAAGACAACCCTAGTCGACGTGGTAGTAAATTCAAAATGTATATGTCGGTCGATGCGACTTTCTAATGTCTCTTGAAGCCTTCGGAGACCTTGATTCCATTCGTCTGGGTTTAAAAAACCCTTTCTGGTCCAATGAAACGCAGAGAGATTCGTATTACAAGTTTCCAACTAGATGATCTGCCAACATAATCTTATCCCAATAGGTAGAGACTGCATTTGCACACATGCCATTTCCTATCAATCCAAGATAACTTTACTCCTGGATAATAATTTATATGTACTTATAATAGGTATGTATTTATAAAAAAAAAAAAAAAAGTATATAATAATAATAATATTAATATACCGGACATTTCACACAGCATCATCTGGCCCCAAAGTAAGCAGAGCTTGTGTTATGGGTACCACATAACCGATATACTACTTAAATACTTTTTTTTTCTGTAAATACATACATATTATACATAGAAACACCCAGACCCGAGACAAATACTTGCAGATCATACAAACATTTGTCCGCAGCGGGAATCGAACCCGCAACCTTTTGCGTCTCAGCCGGACCTAAGCCCACTGCGCCACAGAGGTCGTCTGTGTATAAGTAGTATATCAGTCATTTGGTACCCATAACACAAGCTCTGCTTACTTTGAGGCCAGATGATGTTGTGTGAAATGTCCGGAATTGTTATTACTTATTATTTTTATAATTCCAGAACCTCTCGACAACTTTCTTCCACGTTCTATGTTCCGCACTTTTTCTTCCTCCCTTTTTCTTCTTCTTTGTTTATGGCAGGTGACATAATAATGTCAATTTTTGCCAGTGTCAAGTGTTTATTTTTGTTTATAGTCAATTTATTTGTTATAGTCTTAGTCGATGGTCAATTGTCAATTCTAGACGTCACGCGGAATGGCCGTCTAAAATTTTTTTGGGATTTCTCGTCGTTCAAATCACATTGCACCATAATACACATACAATTCAATTGTCTATACCTGTCCTGTAGTCACAATTTATTCATTAAACTTCAGCTAATATTACTGAACAGAACATGCAATAAAACGAGTATGCAAAATTAAAAATAAAATATAATTAGCAGAGCTATGTTACTTCATGAAATTTCCTAACAATGACATCTGACTTTGCGTACAAACACAGCTGACATGACAGTGACGTTACCCGTCATGCCTGTCCCTCCAGCCTCCAGCCATGGATCCATAATATAGATTTATATTTTTTTAATTCCTGTTACGCTACAAGTACGAGTACCTACGCTCTGAATAATTAATGTTTTTAAAATAAGTATAAAAAAAAATTGTAAATATCTTTTATTAACATAGATATTACATACATTCTGACATAATACGAACATTAAATCTTACTGGATATTTTGACATTTGAAGTTTAAACATATTCAGAAGAACTTAAAACTTAAAATTACAGCTAATTGGTTACCAGCTACAATTAATACCAATGATCACAGTATCTAACTCAAACAAAGTTCCAAGTTATTTCTTGCCATACCTGTAACAAAGAAACAATAATCGCTAATTTATAAGTGTTTAATGATCGTAATACTTATGGGATTTCCATGTGATTGTCTTTGTTAAGCGTAATCAATATGTACTTGTGGTTAAGTGGTAGTGCCCTCGTCTTTTGATCCTAAGATCACGGGTTTGAATCCAGTCGTGCACCCATGGATTTTTTGATTCCAAAAATTTTTGTTCGCTTTCAAATGGTGAAGGAAATACATCGTAAGGAAACCCGCAACCGCCAAGTGCACGAAAGGAGCCTCTAAGGCGCACTATAATCCTTTCATCACACTGGTCCTTAATAACTAGTGATACGATAAAAATAAGAATTTTCACTCTCTATCTACTTTACTTTTATGTCAAGTTTCATTAAGACTCGGCTTCGTAGAGATCCGAAAGCTAATTGTACTTACACCTTGTAGGATTCTCTAGCTAGTTTATAGAATCTCAGCGGATTGGGATATGTAATGGTTATATTATCTCAGTATAATAAACTAAGATATTATTCTGTATATTTTCGCCATCACCCTTCGCACAATTACACTTACCCTCCTGAGTGAGCCGTGGCTGTCGCAGTAGCCGTAGCAGTCGCCGTAGCACTACTGCCATAGTTTCCGCCACAACCTCCTCTACATCCTCCGCCATGTTGGTAGCCACCGCCATTCGCGTAGTTTCCACCATTTCCACTGCCATTGCCACTGCCGTAGCCACTGCCGTAGCCACTGCCATAACCGCCGCCGCCTCCACCACCACCGCCACCGCCGCCCTCACTGCCTCCACCGTATCCGCTGCCATAGCCTCCGCCATAACCAGCACCTCCATTATTGTAGCCTCCGCCATTATTGTAGCCTCCGCCATTGTTATAGCCTCCGCCATTGTTATAGCCTCCTCCGCCATGATGACCACCATAACCTGTACAGAACAATATTATAAACAAAATGGCGTTTAAGGACTTTTAAGTTATGTATTAAAAGTCGTTTAAGTTTTACCTTTTTCTTTCACAACTTTAACGACGACTACTTTAGTTGGTTGTTCGTAACCACCGCCGTGGTGGCCGTAGCCACCGTCGTAGCCACCGTCGTAGCCACCACCGTAGCCACCGCCGTAGCCACCGCCATAGCCGCCACCACCGCTGTTACCACCTCCATGGTGACCGAGATTCAAGAAGAGTTTTTTCGAGTGTAAGTGGCGCTTCTGCCGACTTCTACCAGAATAGGGAACATCTTGCTGATCCTCTAGTTTCTGAAAGCGAAATATTGTTGTGAGGTGAGATGCTGCAGAGTGAGAAAGATTCAAAGCAGGAATCTAAACTATCTAAACTAAATCGAATCTAAACTAAAACAAACATGCAGTAGACACCTGAGGTTTTTAGTTTAGTGTTTTAGCACATCCAAACGTCATATTATTATTTGGGATATGTCCATACCTTGCACAGTGTACCTAATCCGTACATGCCAGGTTGCAAGCCCATCGCCACTTATAAGAATACTAACGTCCAAATAATGACAACACACCTTCGAAATGTAGTTCTAGGTTCTAGGATTCCTCACAAGGTTTTCCATCTCCGTTTGAGATCACTGGCATTGTGTAAAAACATTTTTTAGCTTCATTAATTGCACTACTTGATTTATTGATAGCACCCTGCACTCCGATCATAAGGTCGTGCGTTCGAACTGACCAGGTTGACTGAACTTATGACCTTATACCAACCTGACCTATTCGATTCGATATTCTGCTATTTTTTTTTATACAAAAATATTTATGAACAAATAACAATTAGGAACGAATATCATTTGCTTATTAAACAATTATAAAAACGATGGTATCTGCAGAAGTTAAAAAAGCTGTGTCGCAGACACCAACGGCCGCTTCCAAACGGAAGCGGAAACAGATTTACAAATTAAAATGTCTGTTTTGCGAGATATTATTCTCGATCCCTCGATTAACTTGATTTCTACCCATTTTATAATAAACATATAGGTACTCTACCTAATCTTAAAACCAGTTTCATTGCATTGATTCTGTCAGAGATGCTTTTGTTGTATACTAAGGTACTGTCTAAGCACGAAGGTATGTTTTATGAAGAGATAATCAAAACAAGGAAAACCACAGTTGGTAATAATAAATCATCTAATGATATCATACAGATCCTCTTCAGCTTTGAGTACATGGAGATGAAATAATTATTGTATCTGTAGCAAAAAATTACTGGTTGCAAATCAACTCTGTATATCTTTGATGAATTATTACAATGGCTTGCTACATACGAGTACATCAAATTCCAAGGTTGTGATTTCATGTGTTTTATCATAATATATTTGGTATTTTATTTGTTATACCATACCCTTCAAATATCTACCCTTAATCACATTCGAGAGCAAACAATAATGTTTACTTAAAAACTTTATGCCTACCTAGTTAGGTAGTATGTGAGTCATTCACAGAGTTATATACTTAAACATAGTGAACAATAAAAGTGAGAATGCATTGATTAACTATTGATTAAATCACTACATCCTTTAAACAATATATTTCAAAATATAAAATACTTTGAAAAACTAACCTGAACGTAGTAAATAGGTCTGTTTCCATCCAGAGATTTGGCTTCATGCTCTCTAGAATTCACAGGAGGATTTCGCAATGCCAGCAGAACTAGAATTGGAAACTGCCTCGACCTGGTCATGTCATGAATCCTGGAATCCCTAGGAGGCGCGAGCACTGGAGACACTTGTACTACTCTGTCTTCTCCGTCAATAGAGTTGTCTCCGATGGACGCCGTAGCGACCGCTACGAGTGCCAGCGCACTCACGAACCGTGCGACTCCCATTATGCGTACTACTGCAGGGCCCGTCGGCAAACCTATTTATATACAAAGCAGTTTTTCTGACGTAACTACGCGGACAAACAGCCAGGACTTCGCAGAACCTCCACGATGACGAAACTATTTAATCGTTCTCTATAATAATCAGAGATTATCGTCAATAGTTTTTCGTAATTGGGACAATTACTGCATAGGTATTTTATTTACAGAAATCTTGTACTCACCTGGTAGGATTTTTTTCTTTTAAGTCTTGTAAAGATCCATTGTACGTTGCCGAGTCGGATCACGTAGGTTTATGCCTGGTTATCCCCTAAAGCCGGATGCTTTGCGGTTGGGTTATATTATAACAGGTGAGCATGGTATGATAAGAGATCTTTTATTTTTGCTACTAGAACTGATGGTAGAATGTAGTACCTAGGTATGTTTTTGTAAAACACCAAAATTGGTTTTCTAATTATTTTGTTAATTTAGACTTGAAGTTTTTACACTGTGTGTAGTTTAATTGCTAAATACAGCTTTTTGTAAATATAATTGCCGAAATTATTTTATTGAGACGCCGTCATGGTTTTTTTTTGGCTAAATTGGTAAGAACAGATCTGACAAGCGAAGCTTACATCGTCAACGTGTTATTCCTCATCGAACCACTAATTCATACGCTTGCTTATCAAATTATAAATGGTTTGAAGATGATCCTACTTTCATATTCGGAAGTAGGATACTTCCATATTCGGTAACCAGTAAGTTTAAATTTTAACAAACATCTTAAATAAGCAAATGTAGCTGTACCAACTACCTATACCTATCTGCACATAATTTCAAAATTGAGAGTCTTGTTATGGATTGTTTTTTTTTATGTGACATTGTCATTTTTCCTTTGACATGCTAATGTTATGCAACGATTATGGTGAAATAAATAACTGACTCTGAATCTGAATCTGAAATGTTGTAGCTCGGTATGTGGAATGTTTTATTGTTCTACGTCATAAAAACTTCGTCAACGAAGGCGTAGTAGAATTATCTCCTGAGCAAAAATCGACTTGAGCCACGTTTGTGTTCAAAAGTCTCTAGCGTCTATGTACAATATGGTGCCCTCAACAAATTAACTTTTGTTATTTTTTTTAATATATTTTAAAGAATAGTATTTATTTACCACTATTTAATGGCTATCTGCTCGTTAATTGAAGGAACAATAGTAATAAAAGATATATGGTATGGTATATATTTTCGATACTTTGTCTTCTACTTCCTCGTTTCAAATTGTTTTTAAAGGTATTTTTGTTTTATAATTTAATTTCGAAATGATGTCTAAAATATTAAATAATCATCATCTTCTCCAAACGTTGATGTCGTTGATGCTTTTTTGTCATCTAAAAAATCGAATATCTCATAATATGTTTTAATAGACTGTTTCTGTTTTATTACGTTCTTAAATTTGGCAATAGACAAATTTAACACTACACACTATAGCTTTAGAGTTACCTCCTCTACATAGCATGTACAGTTAATTTTTAATGAACTGATACAGATATTTCATTTGATATTTATTAAATTTCAAAGAACCCATTTTTGATAGAGGTTAGTGGAATCTTCCCTCCTACATGCTAAACACTTCTTGTACTATGGAAACATGGAATATTTTGGAAATAGTTGGATATGTGATCAAATTACAAGGAAAGTTAACATGGCTAGTTAGGCTGCACTAGAATTTGAGTAATTGAATTAATTAGGAACCTTGTCCTATCCCTACTGAATTCGAAAAATATAAGCTTTAGATTTTACGCCAGAGACTTACTGATATTGAACGCAAGCGTGCGGCCTGAGTAATTATATTTGCTCACAAAGTATATACGTTGTCTTATGCAGTCGCTATATAGACAACGTCTATATCAACGCCAATGCAGTGGAGGTCACATAAAAACTAGTACCAACAACATAACCAGACGCAGCAGCGGCTACAGCTAGGACTAGTACAGTTTGTAGTTGTAGTTACACCAAGATGCGATACGATTAATCCTATCTGTACCAATTCTAGTACAATGTCCTGTGCGGCAACATTTATTTCTATAACTTCACGATGACACTGCAACTTTTAGGGGATTAAAACGGAAACCCGTGAAAAAATAACAACAAATAAAAAACTTATATATATATTTAGCTGAGTATAAACAAACATGACTATATCCAGTTATATACCTTACGTACACGCATAAAATTAACCTAAGTATTTTATTTCAATTCCAAAACACTCGTGTGTAAAAAAGAGATAGGTAGGTCTTAATATTACCAATTTTATAATAACAAGTAATTGGTTATCAGCTTAAAACTTTTATAATCAACCCATTGGTTATTTATCACGCACGGATTTGTAAATTGCTAAATTGCAAACGATATGTTTCGCTTAACCATGGCCATAACCACCTCCACCTCCCCCTCCCCCTCCCCCTCCCCAACCACCGCCAGAACCTCCGCCATATCCTCCGCCATAACCTCCTCCATAACCTCCGCCGTAACCTCCGCCATAACCTCCGCCAAAACCACCGCCAAAACCACCGCCGTGACCACCGCCAAAACCGCCGCCTTGACCACCACCATAACCGCCGCCGTGGCCTCCGCCATAACCTCCTCCATAACCTCCGCCATAACCTCCGCCGTGACCTCCGTGACCTCCATGACCTATATGGAATACAAAAAAATTAAAATTGATAATGATGTCGTTGTTGAATATAGGTATTCAAGTAGATACTCTACTATTCGCCTAGCTTTGCGATGCTGTGGTGTTTCATATAATAAGAGTCGTAAGGTGACATTTATGTCAATGACATATAATACAATATGCAATGATGCACTATTGATTACTAGTATGCAGCTTAAGAAAGTTTAATAGGCAATTTTTTTGCTAATGTTTTTGTTTAGATAAAAGGGTAAATAAATCTTACCATAGCTGTAGTGCGTTTTTCTCGAGTGTTTTTTCCAGTGTGAATGACGCTTTTGTCGACTCCTTCCAGAATCGGGAACATCCTGATCTTCTAACTTCTGCAAGCGAAAATCCAACGTCAGATGCTGCGAGACAGTTCATAGTTGTACTAGCTACAATCTTCATTCACTGTCATTTTCGTTTGTTTTCCTAAAGTAAAGTGAAGGGAAATTTGACTTTCCCGTGACACTACTGGTATTGCTACGGGTAAAAGTACATTTCCAGTAACACTACTGTGTTACTTTTGTGGGTAGTAACACAGTTATGTATCTAGACAGACGAACTATTTCTTATTTTCTGACGCTTCGGCGGCCGCTGCCACGGCACGCTCCCTTTGCTCGCTCGCCTTGCGCGTAACCTAACCAACTGGTTTTGATCGGATTCAACTTTTCTCCTGACTCTACTCTGTCCAGTGGCTAATTTGTCCAGCTAGGAATCTGTCAAAATGCTCCTGACAGACCTAAACTAGTATTAGTAGTGCCATTGGTAATGAGGTAATCCACGGGAGATTTTATAATATGTCATTTATTAGCCAATAAGAATAGTAGTGTCACGGGAAATTAAAATTTCCCTTTACTCTACTAGTAGTGCCAAGCGGTAGTGCCTAGGAAAATCCTTACTACACTAGTAATATTAAGTAACACGTATAGTTTATACCAGAATAAACGTTAATTCATATTCATGGATAATTCATGGATAATCTGCTTACTTATATAATATTGACGTTGACATTTTAATTTTATGTATACTTAATTGCAAGCCGTCATTTTTACTAACCGGAGACTTCTATGTATAATATCTTTGTATGTATTAATAAAAACAATATTTATGTAGTATATAAGTCATAAGCTCTATTAGGGGCTAGATGATGTTGTGTAAAATTTTCTGCATTACTTAGTATAAGTATAGTATTTGTTTATTTTTCTCTAAATATGTGTAGGTACAACAGTTTATGCTACAATAATTATTAGGACATGTCCTATCACCTGTTTTACGAGAGACTGGTGCCTGAGATAGGTTTTGTAATAAATTGTAATAATTGACCTGTAATACAAGTCACTAGGTCACCATTTATTTATTTATTAATCAGAACAAAGTGACTACTGATTATCTAACTAATAATATAAGTAATGCATAATGTAATTTTGTCTTAATACTCTTAATGTTTACGTTTCTTTATGTTAAAATGCAATCTTGAGAAACGGAAGCGTTAGCTTGTGCTCAGTTTTGTCTCCGACTGTCGAACTGAGTTCCTTGCTCATGCTCTCCAATGAAAGCCATTTCAACACTAGCTGCCAATCCAGCTAGTGTTGAAATGTATGTATGTAATTTTTGCTTTATAATCGTAGACTGCGGGATAGAGCACTTAGAGTGTATACAGTTAGACAGTTAATCGACACATTTGAAATGTATAAACTCTCTTGTATTAGTTTTTTGTTGTTAAGGTAGATATAAGATGGAGCATGTAAAGCGCGCTAGGACCAGGGCGAGTTTCATGCCCGTTATTTTGGGGCTTGGGTTAAGAGGAATTGGCACCTAAATTCACCTAGTATGTAAGACGTTTCAAAGTGATCCTTGTGATTGTAATAAATAAAATATCTTTTGACTTAGACTTTGAAAGTTTTCATATTTGCTTTTTAAACGAATATAAAAATAGGAAAAAATGCAGTTTTTGACGTGACAGCGTCTAATAAATCGATGAACGCCGGCTGCACGCACGAAATTTGATGACTCATTGTAACGTTACGCTCATTTAACGTTACGATCGAAACGAGATCGCTGCACAAGCGAGCGAAAGGCACGATCGGATTGAGCGTTCGGTTTGCGCCGACTCCTTCTTTGTATCCATACAAAATAGTGATTATTCAATTTTATTCTTAAAAGTATGCATTCATTTCATCAATGTTTTGTTATGACGTTGTCACGTTAAACTATCGTCCGTAAACCGACTTTATAGGCAACCATTTTTTGTCCACTTAATTGTTTAAGCTTAATTTATTAGTGGAAACTTTACTGGATTAAGTTATATAAGTGGTTTAGTTTATAAGTTTCATTGTTCTGTTTGTTTTTCCAAATAAATAAATTAACTTGTCTTATTTAGTTGAGATAATGACTAAGGCAGACTTCATTGCAATAAAACAGCTTAGTTTTAACTTGATTTCTTTGTAGCTTAAAATAAACTTGCACGTTCAACAGCGCGTTAAAACCTGTTTGAAGAGTTTGTTTAGTAGGTAAGGGGTATCTACCTCACTTTTATCCTTTTGAATATCTACAACTAAGTTCTGCCCACGGCTTCGCACACATAGTCCATACATAAATAGTAGCCTATGTACATAAAAAGTAGCCGTTCTTAGGAACTGATACAATCTACATGTTCTTAGGAAACAATCTACATCCATCCATATGATTGATTGAAAAAAAAGAAAGTTTTGTTGATCCGATCGCTACCAAACTTCACAGGATCACCCGTTACGACAATCTAAAGATTTCATTAAAATTTCATCGAAATCGGTCCGGCCGTTTTGGAGTCTATAGGGAACATACATCCACACATCACCTTTTATAGATGAACCTAATAATGAGTTTTTATCTGTTGCCAAATATTCTAAGGATTAGATTTAAATCGCGTAAATAAATAATGCCGGACATTTCACACAGCATCATCTAGCCACAAACTAAGTAGAGCTTGTGTTATGGGTACATGACTGATATACAACTTATAAGCTTTCTCATTCATTTGTAAAAACATACATATTATACATAGAAACGCTCAGACCCAAGACAAATACTTGAAGAACATACAAACATCTGTCCCGCTGCAAGAATTGGATCCGCAACCTTTCGCGTCTCAGCGTTTCTATTAGTTTTGTAACATTTGACTGACTGGCCTGTCAGCGTGGTAGTAACTCTGCTTTCTGCCATGTAAGTTCGAGCTTCAATAACAGGATGGTTTGCTATAAAGTATCATAAGTATGTATTTAAAAATATAAATATTATATCACTCATCTGGCCACCGTAATACAAGCTATGCTTAGTTTGGGGCTAGATGATGTTGTGTGCATTGTGCATCAATATTTATTTATTTTCATGGCAATACGGATCATTATGAAATTTGGTATGCAAATTGATTGCATCCTGAGGATATGAGCCACTTCATAGATAGATACATCGTGCGTGAAGCGGCTGAAACTAGTTTGAAATAAAGAGTAATAGACCTACGACTGCGATCCCTTGGCCTGGACAGACTCCATAAGTAGTCATCCTAAAAATATGTTACTACTCGGATCTTTGATTTTTATGGCGTTCGATTTACATAACAATTACGTATTATGTATTTATCAATTACGTACCTGAACGTAGTAAATAGGCCGGCCTCCTTCCAAAGACTTGGCTTCGTGTTCCCTGGCATTTTCAGGAGGATTCCGCAGTGCCAGCAGAACTAGTATAGGAAACTGCCGCGACCTAGTCGTGCCATGAGTCCTGGAGTTTCTAGGAGGCGCGAGCACCGGGGACACTTGCAACACTCTTTCTTCTCCATCAATGGAGTTGTCGCCGATGGACGCCTTGGCTATTGCCAATAAACCCAGCACACTCACGATCCGTACAACTCCCATCATGCTTAGGTACTATTGCAGGACCTGTCTGCCAACTTATTTATACAGATGAACACCTGACGTCATCAGACAAAAAGTCAGGACTTCACGAAACTCGGAGCGAACGAAGCTGATTGGTCTATAAGATGGTTTAGAATAGTTTTGCGTTTGCGAAACAATTAGGAGATAAAATTTATCATCAAAGTCAGTCCACATTAGTCCAAGCATCTCTAAATACGCGCCAGCGAGGATTGAATATAATACCTCATTCAAAGATCTTTCCTCTTCGTTGTTTTGAAGCCTTGATTTAATTTGGTAACCCTTTGAACCCTCAATGGCGAGCGACTCGACACATTTCCAGAAAAAAGTTATTTCTTACTGTTTTGTTGCTCCAACGTGGTTATTGTTTATATTTTATTGCTAATTTAACATGCTTGGGTATAGCCAAATATAGTTAGAGCCATAGATAGAGACCAACCATATTGCCATAATACCTATAGTAAGTTTACTAAATCTTTGGTTACCTGGGGTGGGGCTCTAGACCTTTCGCTTTGTCTATGATCACGCTTCGATCATCACCATCCACACTCAGCACGCCAGTGTGAATGGTGTTTACCAACTCCTACCAACCTTACAGCAGTCTCTTATCGTATCACAAGCTTTGTATCGTATACAATTTGGAATTTCCTCTGGCGTAAACTCATAGGGTTGAACCCAAGTTGAATGAGATGTCTTGTTACCATCACCATCACGGTTGGTGCAAAGTGGTGCACAGAGGTGCAGAAGTTATCTATATATCTATTTATATATATATATATATATGTATTATGATCTGCAAGTATTTATCTGGTCTGGGTGTTTTTCTTTGTACAAAATGTATTTACAAAAAAAAAATTGTATTTATGTACTAGTTAAATATCAGTCATGTCATGCGGTACCCATAACACAAGATTTGCTTACTTTGGGGCTAAATGACGCTGTGTGAAATGTCCAGCATTATTCATATTATTTGTATAAAGATTTATTCTACTCGGTACAATGAATACCGGGTTTCATTACAGTGCTCGGATCTAAGCCAAGTGCGCACCAGTATTGTTGGGTTGAGCTTCACGAGGAAGTTTAGTTTAGAACTTTCTTACTATTCACGTGTTCAAAATGACAGCTTTCTGAAAATATACGTATACTTGGAAAGGTCCAAGTTCTCTAGAGATTGGAAGAGTTGTTTAGGAATAACGGCGATTGATGACAATGCTATCGGGACTAATGAGACCTTTTGCAGACGCCACATTCGAGTAATTTCGTTTTTAATGTCAATATATTAACATAGTTTCTCTGCAATGGTGGTCGGCAGGTTATAAGTGTTGAGTATGGCGATGTCAATGAAAAATGCTGTGTTGTTGGCATTTTAACTCAATACTTTTTTACAAGATCCGGTATCTCAGGAATCCCCTGTTTTTACCTACATATACGTAAATTCTGCAAAGTTCAAAGACAATTGATTATAGGCTGTATCATTCGTCATCAACTTATCATTATCGTGCTATGAGATAATTGACCCAGTGCTTTGAAGACGGCAGGTTCACTTTGCAAATGCATTGCAACATACCTGACTGGCCTGTCAACTCAGTTGGTAGTAGCTCTGCCTTCTGCGCTGCGTTGGGTGATCGTTTCCGTCTTAGTGAAAAAACATTCTTGTGATAAACATACTCGTAGATGTTTGTCTGGTTTTGTGTGTTATAAAGTATTATAGGTTTTATCTGGTGACCATAAGTTATGCTTAGTTAAGGTTTCGATGGTGTTTTTATTGACTACGATCTCGCCTGATGTTAAGCGACGATGCGGCCAACGATGGGGTCTAGAAGACACCTATTTACTATTGACTTAAAGAGATTACAGATTGTAGTTTTCAGGGAAGACAGACAAAAAAGTATTCCAATCCTGTGTTGAGCACAGGATTGGAATACTTTTTTGCAATTGTCCACCAATATTAAAATTTAAAGATCAATGTGCTCTGGGGTTCTGATATAAAGGATTTACTGCTGTTGTTGTAAACATGTAGCTCAAGACGTTGCGCAAACGAAGACACTTTTTGTTGCCGACACGGCACACCATCACAGGGAACCGTAGTTGCTATGTCTTGTGGCGGTGATCGGACACAGTCGCCCGTTGCTACTACAGGCCACTGGTACAATTCGGTGCTTGTTTTCCGTCTCACGATGGACGTCGATGAAGAAACTCAGTACAATTGTAAGGAAATTTGTTAATGTTGCTTGTCTTCAGCTGACGACTTTTATTTTCCAGTTACCGACATCGAACACTTTTGCATCGTCATAAGTAAGTGTTAAGTGGGAGCAACTGCACACAAAAAATGTTTACATATGCGCAGGGAGTGGATGATTTCATACTGGTTCTATAGACATCAAATATTCATCGGTAGCTTCTATCTGACACCAGACACAAAAGTGTCCACGTTTGCGCCCTGCCTTATTCAACTAATTGATTTGCCATTTCTCAAATGCTGAACCGCTTTACGCAGTACGAGTTAGTAGTGATCCAGCTGTTTTGAAGCTAAGCCAGTGAAGTACAGATACTTCATCAGTGGCCAATGATAGGATAATACAACGAACATCAGCTGTTTGTAAAGTAACTCGTTATTACGGCTGAAGTGCCTTGATGCGTGTAATAACATATCTGTATGCAGACTGGAAAAGGTATTTTACTTGGAAACTGGTATTATTGGGCGCAAAAAATTGGAAAATTTAATATTAATTGACGGTCTTTGTGTGACTATTATTATGAAGTAGGTAGGTACACACATACAATGCTTGTCTGCTACATCTATTTCAAACGAGTTGTTACGTATAAGAAACTTATTCAAGTTTTTTCTTTTCTTATGATTCTCAATATGAGTAGAGTATTGATTTATTGCATTTTGAATCTTAAGTCAGTACCATAAATGTCACCAATACTCTTCTTTTAGCAAACATACTTTAAGATTGTTTTTATGTTAGCAAAAAATAACAAAAACTTACGAGTAAGACAGAATACATACTCTTGATTCTTATTAACCTTATGTATCTTATGTAACCTTATGTATGAGATATGTACCAAAGATCCATACTGAAAGTTTTGACAGAATTTCATGTTGCTCAAGTCAGATTGACAGGCCTGTCAGCTCGTTGGTAGTAGCTCTGCCTTCTGCGCTGTAAGTTGAGGGTTCGATTCCCTCCCAGGATAAACATTTGTGTGATGAACATACATGTTTGTTTTGTCTGGGTGTTATAATATATCATAAGTATTTCAAGTCAATAAGTAAGTCATCTGGTCATCATAATACAAGTTATGTATAGTTTGGGGCTAGATGTTGTATGTATTGTCCGCCAGTATTTAATGTCCCGCACACGCACGCATACCTGCGACTGCAGGTGTCGTAAGCAAACTTTGTAAGTTTGTGCACCTAACTGTCAAATCAAACAGCGCGCGCTTCCCCGGCTTCCTCCTACACATTTCCGTCTCCTTTCACGGTATCACTCTCAAGGATTGCAGGAAAGCTACAGCAAAGATGTTACACACAAAAATGTAACACTAATTAGCTTTAAATGTATTTTAAAGCTTGTTGGTGTCTATCTGCTCGTTAAAGAAATCATTATAAAAATATAGTCTTCAAAATATAGTCTTCGTCTTCTTCATTCTTATGTCTTCTATAGTCATAATGTACATATACATTATGTTGAACTCTTATTCGTGTAAGCCGCAAGTTAGAACGAAGTCTGCAGAAGAATAAGTTTGGAGAAGATGATGATCATTAAATATTTTGGACCTCAATTGATGGGTTCTAACACGTTTCAAATTGTTTTTAAGATTATTGATAATTCTGGAATTTAATTATCATTACATAGTATAAAACAAAGTCGCTTCCCGCTGTCTGTCTGTCCCTATGTATGCTTAG
Organism: Lampropteryx suffumata; assembly: GCA_948098915.1. Classification (NCBI taxonomy): domain Eukaryota; kingdom Metazoa; phylum Arthropoda; class Insecta; order Lepidoptera; family Geometridae; genus Lampropteryx; species Lampropteryx suffumata. The sequence goes on along the minus strand of OX402548.1, from coordinate 5,745,154 downwards.
ATCTTTGAAACTACGCAACGGATTTTTATGCGGTTTTTTAAATAGATAGAGTGATTCAAGAGTAAGGTTTATATGTATAAAACATGCGTAATATAGTAGAGAAACACTGATAATTTTAGAGGTTTCTAATGTGATGTCGTAAATAAACACATTTTTTTGCGCTTACATTGCAAACGCTAGCTGATGTATCAGCATAGCACCCGTGCGAAGCCGGGGCGGGTCGCTAGTATTATTAATAATTTTCAGCTTCGTCAACAGGCTTTACCCACCCGATGGACTGACGACATTGTAAAGATCGCAGGAATTCGGTGAATGGAGAGGGCTCATCGTTCTTCCTGGAAATCTACTGGGGAGGCCTATATTCAGCAGTGGACTTCTTAAAGGCTGTTATAATGATGATGATTAATGAATATTGCTGGACAATGCACTTAATATAATTTTAAAGACATACCTATATTCATCTTGCGTGTCAAAGATACAACTAAATTAAGTTTGAATAGAATGCCAACCTCACTCCATCGTGCGTGGCGTCCATTAGGTCATCCCTTGTGCAGGTGTAAGGGCACAAGGGGCAGACGAAGAGATGTGACATCGTTTGGATAGGAGCTCCGCAGTCGCATTGGGCACAAGCAGAGTCGCAATAGCCCCATTTGCACATGCTTTCTCTACTACCAACTGCGCTGACAGGCCTGTTAAATTGACTTGAGCCACATGAAATTCAGTCAAAACATACCAATGATACATATAACACCTATTCGTATATTCATCACAACAATTATTGCCGAAGTCGGAAGCACAGATTGTTTGCCGTACCATTGTGCCGGACGGTAGCTCATGCTAACTCCCTCATCCCACGTGTTCTTACCGCGCTTAACGCTTTTTGCTGATGGGTATATGTTTAGCTATGTTTGTTTGTGTTTCTGTGAGCGTTCTTATTAATTTGTATATATATTTTATTACATTGCTTCCGACATTTTGTATTTTTTTTGAATTTTTGAATTGTAAATTGTGTTTAATTTATTTTCTCTCTATATGATCATTATTAGTATTATTACTGTTGTAATTGACTGATTTTACAATTTGCTATTTCATTTGTTTCTGTTTTTCTTGAATATAATTAGGTTTAATTAATGTAATTGGTACTGTGCCGTGTTAATTAAAGTATTTAAATAAATAAGAAAATAAATCACATAAATGTTTATCCCGGGAGGGAATCAAACCCTAAACCTACAGCGCAGAAGGCAGAGCTACTACCAACTGAGCTGACAGGCCAGTCAATGAAAATAAGGTCCAAAATATTCGATAACCAACATATTCTCCAAAGTCATTCATTTTCTCAAAGAACTCGTTTTACCTTAAACGAATGAGAGAATAACCTTATTGGCCCTTCAACATTTAAAACGCTTTATTCGATTTTATTTTCAGATAAAAATCTCGATTTTAGCGCCGTCAAAACGTGCCAAGGTCATTTGCTCTGCCTTAATCACGTTATACTCTTTATACTAAAGATCAGTACCCAAAGGCGAATTCATCTATGCTGGTGGTTATCTTTGTATTCAAAAAGTAGCTTCGATTTATGACGTCATAGCCTCTGTTGGTGGTCAGATAAAACATTTTTTTTCATGCAAACATGATTTATACAAATGACTTGAATAATAATTTCTACGGAAGGCTTAGTTCTAGTGACTCATTCTTGATTCGCCGTTCGGGTTTACAATGTATCGGCGATCGTAGCCACAGTTGTCATCTAGAACAATAGAGACACATCAAAACTGATTTATAAGATAATTATCTGCAATTACAAAGATAAAAGTAATCTACAAACCTTTCTCGCAATACTTAAGCTGGGGTTTGCTTTGGCGCTGATATTTGCAAAATTTTTATTTGATCTTCAAGTTTCTGTAAATTTATTAAACCTTAATACCAATAATTACGTCTACAATCAATTATTTAGGCGACCACTATGCCGCAGTGGGCCAAGGCCCGGCTGATACGTAGAAGGTTGCGGGTGCGATTCCCGCTGCGGGACAAATTTTTGTGCAGAGTGAAGGCTTCCGAAGTCAGTAGGGATTACAATGACCAGTGGCCAGGGTGTCTAACCAATTTAATATCATATAATTAGCAAACTTCAAAAATTTAGTACGGGATTTTCATGTTCTTTTTAAGGTTTGCCAATCAGGCTGTTACTCTAAATCTAGTAAAGCCTTACTAACTGGGATAATTTTCCTTGCAAATTGGAATTTCATGAAATATCCAATTATTTTGAAATATTTTACTTAGGTTTTCCCAAACAGCTATTTAGTCGGTGGGGGTGGGACACTGACCTCAATTAAAAAATTAGTTGTCTATTCTATGGTTTTGTTATGCGCTCTCACTCTACGATCGGAGTACAAAACAAAACAAACAAACAAAACCATAGAATAACAGATAGATGCCCAAGCCGCATCTATCTGTTTTGTTATGACGTTGTCACGTTAAACTATCGTCCGTAAACCGACTTTACAGACAACTATTTTTTTAATTGAGCTCAGTGTCCCGCCCCCACCGACTAAACAGCTGTTTGGGAAAACCTAAGTAAAATATTTCAAAATAATTGTTACAATGAGCGTAACGTGACAAGGAGCGTAACGGGACAATGAGCGTAACGAGACAATGAGTCATCAATTTTCGTGCGTGCAGCCGGCGTTCAACGATTTATTAGACGTAGTCACGTCAAAAATAAATACTTCAAAGCTTAATATATATGTATATCTAACGCATAACTGTTCAATAAACATAGTAATATCTTTAAAACACCTATCCAATGATATGCCACATGATGATGTAAAAAATGAAACCCCTTTTAACGATTTTTCAAAGCTTTAATTTAATTACTTTGCACAATATATAACAAAATATCTAACTAATATGTATTAGTTCAAAATTTTACTACGACCCGACTAATTGAAAGACAGATGGATGTGGCAAACCTGGCGTAGGGATCCTTGTGGACTTCGAAACCCTAAAAATAAAGACTAGCAGGCTTAAGATTGAGATCACTTGACTAGCCTCATAGCTTAGATAATAGTAACGCTATCTTCTCCGCCGAAGCTTTGGATTTTAATCCCCACAAGGACACGACGTTATTTATTAATTGCACAAAAAGAAAAATGTAATTATGACAGAGCATGTCATCTGTGTGCCACAGTAACGAAAGTGACTCGACTTAGCATATGCCTCGCTACTGGGAGGTAGCTACCAATAATTATTTCTGCGATATCTACTCACTTGCACATACACCGGCTTATCATAAATCTGAATATTCTCTGGAGGTGTAGATCCTGGCACGTCACTCCTTCTTGCTAACAGCTTCAGTAAAGGGAAATCCTTAGCTCTCTCCGTCGCTAATGCTCTTGAACTTTTCGGAGGAGCCAACACTGGATAAATCACGTCACCATCATCTTTACTTGCGAAAACGTTCACAATAAATATAATTAAAATGCTCGCTTTGCAAATACCCCTCATCGTGATCACTAATGAATGAAGAAGGAAGTATTTATGAAGCTTTATTTATACTTTTATACCATCCTTGCTTGTTAATATCACGATTTTGTGAGATGCAGTCGTGGTCCGCATGACAAGTTATAGAGTAGATTAATATTAAGTAGACCGATATCTAGTATAAATCTTATCCATTCTTATAACTTTGACCCAAAAGCAATTCGACACGTGTTTTGCATTCTCAGGAACAATTGACTTACTCCGCGCTGGACCGAAGAATCATCAACGCCGCAAACTATGTATCCATACACGCAAGTAGGTTACACCTACATCCTTATGGTTCTTTGATTTTCTAAATAAACTGTAGCCTTTATATAAAAAGATTGCAATCGGACACGCAGTGAACATTATTGAGTCTTTGCTCCTTATTGTGACCTAGATTTAGGACAATTGCTTATTCACCAATTTCATATTTCCTACTCCATGTTCCAACTAATATATATATATGCAAGTCACGTACCTTCTTAAATGAGCTTTATTTTATTCATGATACTAACTTGGCATACTGGTTTAAGGAGTTGTGTGGCCGGTTCGTCAGTTGGAATCTCCGTATACATCATGCAAAATAAAACCTTTATATATAGATGCACTAACAAAGAACAATAAAATAAACCCTACACTAATGTAATAAGAACTACAGCACTTGTAGCAGTTGTTACGGGATTCCTACCTACAAGTTCTTGGTTTTTTATTTTATTGTAGGTGTGATGATCTACTGACTTCACCTTGACTTTGCGATGTTGAGATGGTGTATTCAAATTGAGTAAGGGCATCCTATAACTGGTTTTGTCTAGCGCTCGTGTCTCGTGTTTCAGAACAAACATAAACTTAGAGGATGTGTTAGATTTTCCGATAGTTATAAATGAAAATCTGTCCAAAATCTATGCTCATGTTTTTTTGCTCGTAAATGTGATGACATCATATCGGACTCTCAACATTGTTTTCTGGCGATATTTGACGCGGTTTTGACGTTTTGACGTTTTGGAAAAATATCTCTTCCAATGTAATGCCCACTTTAGGATCATAGACTGCTAGGTTAGGCTAGGTTCAGAAGAGGAATTTCCACATTATATCTTTATGCTTTTATTTCTATACGAAGTAGGTAATCTTATGGTTTTTCCAGTATAGCATCATATTCTTAGTACAAAGTGTAGTAATTATACAAAGAAATATTCCTAACAAAGTAGTTATAACTAGATAGTGACTAAAGGTTTTCTTCTAACTATTGGCTACGCTATTGAATAAACAGGTTTTATGTGAATCCATTCAGTAATCATATCGTGGGTCAGGCTCATTCTTCCGGTATTCAGTCTGTAACAAGACAAAATAAATAAAACTTAAGCGTGTAAAAAAATTAGATAGATTTTTTTTATCTATACCTATAAAAGAGCTTAACTAGACTGACTGACTGACTGACTGACTGATTCATCATCGCCGAGCCGAAACCGCAGAAGCTAGAAAGTTGAAATTTGGAAGGTAGAGTAATTTCACAGCAAAACCACCTACTAAGGCGGGATTTTATGAAATTCAACCCCTAAGAGGTGAAAAGGGGTAAAAACGAATGGATGAAACTTTTTAACGCGTGGTGCGATTTGCTTGAAATTTGGTTTAAATAATTAAAATGCAAAATGGACACGTGTATCAGGATTTTTCAAAATAAATAGCACCATGTTGATGGATTTAAGTTACAACCTTTTGAAAAATGCGGGCAAAGTCGTGTGCAACAGCTAGTAGCATAGCAGGCGCTCAATCTCATCTAATCAGATAATTATGTAGTTATAAGTATGGTCTGTCCTTGTCTTTCTAATTTCAATGAATAAAGATGGCAGAATTAAACAACATATTAGATAACGTTAACGATTACAAGAAAGACTGAATCTTTTGACAAAATGAGATGACGCTCGGGGCTCAAAATATACATTCAACTTTTGCGCACATGGCCGCATTTTGTCCATGGATTATATGGAGCTCTATAATTATTATTTACATGTATATGTATATTACATGAACATGTATGTATCACATACATAAGCTCTAACTATATAAATTACGACCTCTGTGGCACAGTGGACTAAGGTCCAGCTGAGACGCAGAAGGTTGCGGCTTTGATTCCCGCCGTGGGACAGATGTTTGTATGATCTGGAAGCGTTTGTCTTGGATATGTATATGTATATATTTACAAAAAAATATAATTAAGTGGTACCATATCAGTCATATGGTAGCCATAACACAAGCTCTGCTTACTTTGGGGCCAGATGATTCTGTGTGAAATGTCCGGCATTATTATTATTATTTTAAAATTAATTTATAAAGTACATAAGCCTTATTCAAAATTAAATTTACCTTTGGTGGCAATAAATCCAAAGACAAAAAGCTGAGGTCTTCTGTCGTCACTTCTAATAAGTTGTACTCATCTGTTGCAGAATCTGTTGAGATTGAAGTCACAGTCACTTCCTTCTGGCTTGTTGTAGAAGAACTTGACGACAATAAGGAGCTTGTTGAATCCTTTGCAGATTCTGATTGGTTTGAAGTATCTAAGAGATTTGTTGAAGATTTCTCAGTAATGGATAAATTTGCAGAATTTACTGCTGAATCTGACAAGTTAGCTGACGCCTTTGCAGATTCCGATAAGCTTGCTGAATCTGAGATACTTGTTGAAGCCTTCTCAGTTCCAGGTAGACTTGCTAAATTCACTGCGGAATCTGGCAAGCTTGAGGCCTTTGCAGACCCTGTTGTACTTGTTACACCTGAGGGATTTGTTGAAGTCTTTGCAGATTCTATTAAGGTTGTTGCATGTGAGAGCTTTGTTGAACCATTCTCAGATTTTAATAGGCTTGAATTTGCTGCGGGATCTGGCTTGACTTTTGAGTACTCAGCAGATGCCGATGTGAGTGCTGAATTTGGTTCTGACAGATTTGTTGAAGAGTTTCCAGCTTCCAATTGGGTTGCTGAATCTGAATAGCTTGTTGTAGTCAAAGTCGTATCTTTGTTCTCTAATACCGTTGAAGATTCAGACAAACTTTTAGTTTCAGTTTCCAAAACAGCCACTATAGAACTCGATACCGTAGCTGATTCTAGTAGGCTTGTTGAACCCGTTGAAGTTAAGTCTACTTTCGGTTCATTTTGGTTTGAATCTGAACCTTTTGTAGAACCTGACAAGGTCGATGAAGCTGTTCCTGATATAGTAACAACCAATTCTTCCGGACTACCACTAATTGGAACATTTGTATAAAAAGCATCTTCGTTTACGCCTGCTGTACTTATTTCCACTCGTGGCATCATAACCGGCTGGACAGCCACCGGAAATATTCTGAAGCTACTAACAGAACACAAACACATAACTAGGGCTAGCAATCTCTTCATGATTACGTTTACACTATTGACGAGAGTTCAAAGCGAGCGATTGGAGTGGAATGATGGTATTCTAGTTCGTAATAATTTGACATTGTACAAGAGTGTCATTTACATAAATCATATTGACTTGTTCACCCTGAGATGGGAAGGATCCGTAACTGCTTTTGGAGGTTTTGATGGCTTTGAAATAAGATTGATCGTTTTATTGCATGACTAGCTTTTGCACAGAGAAAACTTGTAATATTACTTGTAATGTGACGGTTTATGAAGCATAGAATTATGGTTCAGTTCCTTTAAACATACAACCTTTATCCAATCCTAAGTATAATATTATAAACTGGTGAGACGCCCGGGTGCTATTTAGAGTTTTAATTTTAGATAACTATTAGTCTAACCGTGTGGCTGTTCGTTCGCATGTTTAAATTCGTCGTCACTTCTAAACGAAAGGTCCCATTCGAATAACTTAGAGAGGAATTAACATGTACATAATCAACCTTGATTATGAATATTAAGTTGGATAAGGATTAATATCATGTTACGAATGCCATCAGCTTGCGATTTTTAATTGACTAATTTGAACCAAAAGCGGTTATTGTGACTTAACTTTATAATCTAGACATACTAGCTGTTACCCGCGACTTCGTACGCGTATGCTTAGAACCTTTATTTTTATTTTTGTAAGGAATGCATTCTGTGCATCTGAAGAACATCTTAATATCTTAATACTCTATTTTACCCTCTTCGGGGATGATTTTGCAAAAACGTTGAAACACGTTTATCTTCATTTCTCAATTCTTCATTCACCAAAAGCCTAAATATTAATTTTCAGATCCGAAAACATGAGTTGCCCAAACAAACTCTCATCCCCTATTTTACCCCCTTCAAGGTTGTTTTTTGAGACAAAAAGTAGCCTATGTTCTTCCCCCAAATGCAATACGTCTTTAACCATATTTCATCAAGATCCGTTCAGCCGTAACAAACAGACAGACAGAGACACTTTCGCATTTATAATATTAAAATAGCCATTTTTTGTGGACTTTTTTGTGAGTAATGATAAGTACTATAAACATGTCATTCATTATTTTGTGTATCATTAATAATTTACGCAACGCACGCCAAATAATTACTTTATGCATTTTTGTTATACCTTGGGTCACATTATTGTAATTTTTGTTGGTATTTCTAAATTCTTTGGAAATAAAATAAAACCCATTTTACACGCTGATATTGTAGCTTTCTAAAGGTCAAAGAATTTATAAAATCGATTTAGTAGTTTTAGAGTTAATGTAATCTTTTCATTTTATAATATTAGCTTACACAAAACAATGACGACCTCTGTGGCGCTGTATCGCAAAAGGTTGCGGGTTCGATTCCCGCCGTGGGACAAATGTTTGTAGGATCTGCAAGTATTTGTCTCGGGTCTGGGTGTTTCTATGTATAATATGTAAGTATTTACAAAAAAGTATATAAGCAGTATATCAGTTATTTGGTACCCATGACACAAGCTCTGCTTACTTTGGGGCCAGATGATGCAGCGTGAAATGTCTGGTTAAAAAAAAAAATTCTGTAGATATTTAAGTCTGAATCACGCCGTTAAAAAACGAATCTAGATGAAACTTTATCCTTTAATTAGATCAGAAATAAATAAATAATATTTATTTCTGATCCGGATTACATCTCACACAACATCATCTAGCTCTAGCCCCAAAGTAAGCAGAGCTTATGGTATGGGTACGAGATAATTGATACACTACTTATATACTTTATACTAGAGGTTGCGTGGTGCGCGAGCTGCATACAGCTCGCGGGTTTAACCCCTGAAAACCCCTACAACCCCTAAAAATCCCTACAACCCCTAAAAATCCCTACAACCCCTAAAAACCCCTACAACCCCTAAAAACCCCTACAACCCCTAAAAACCCCTAAAAACCCCTACAACCCTTAAAAACCCCGTAAACCCCTAAAAACCCCTACAACCCCTAAAAACCCCTACAAACCCCTACAACCCCTAAAAACCCCTAAAAACCCCTACAAACCCTAAAAACCCCTACAAACCCCTACAACCCCTAAAAACCCCTAAAAACCCCTACAACCCCTAAAAACCCCTAAAAACCCCTACAACCCTTAAAAACCCCGTAAACCCCTAAAAACCCCTACAACCCCTAAAAACCCCTACAAACCCCTACAACCCCTAAAAACCCCTAAAAACCCCTACAAACCCTAAAAACCCCTACAAACCCCTACAACACCTAATAACCCCTACAACCCCTAAAAACCCCTACAAACCCCTACAACCCCTAAAAACCCCTACCAACCCCTAAAAACCCCTACAACCCCTACAACCCCTAAAAACCCCTACAACCCCTAAAAACCCCTAAAAACCCCTAATACCCCTAAAAACCCCTACCAACCCCTAAAAACCCCTACAATCCCTACAACCCTTAAAAACCCCTAAAAACCCCTACAACCCCTAAAAACCCCTACAACCCCTAAAAACCCCTACAAACCCCTACAACCCCTAAAAACCCCTAAAAACCCCTACAACCCCTAAAAACCCCTACAACCCCTAAAAACCCCTACAAACCCCTACAACACCTAAAAACCCCTACAACCTTTAAAAACCCCTAAAAACCCCTACAACCCCTAAAAACCCCTAAAAACCCCTACAACCCCTAAAAACCCCTACAACCCCTAAAAACCCCTACAAACCCCTAAAACGCCTAAAAACCCCTACAACCCCTAAAAACCCCTAAAAACCCCTACAACCCCTAAAAACCCCTACAAACCCCTACAACCCCTAAAAACCCCTACAACCCCTAAAAACCCCTACAACCCCTAAAAACCCCTACAAACCCCTACAACCCCTAAAAACCCCTAAAAACCCCTACAATCCCTAAAAACCCCTACAAACCCCTACAACACCTAATAACCCCTACAACCCCTAAAAACCCCTACAACCCCTAAAAACCCCTACAAACCCCTACAACCCCTAAAAACACCTACAACCCCTAAAAACCCCTACCAACCCCTAAAAACCCCTACAAACCCCTACAACCCCTAAAAACCCCTACAACCCCTAAAAACCCCTACAACCCCTAAAAACCCCTACAAACCCCTACAACCCCTAAAAACCCCTACAACACCTAAAAACCCCTACAACCTTTAAAAACCCCTAAAAACCCCTACAACCCCTAAAAACCCCTACAACCCCTAAAAACCCCTAAAAACCCCTACAACCCCTAAAAACCCCTGAAATCCCCTACAACCCTTAAAAACCCCTACAACCCCTAAAAACCCCTACAACCCCTAAATACCCCTACAAACCCCTACAACCCCTCAAAACCCCTACAAACCCCTACAACCCCTAAAAACCCCTACAAACCCCTACAACAGCTAATAACCCCTACAACCCCTAAAAACCCCTACAACCCCTAAAAATCCCTACAAACCCCTACAACCCCTAAAAACCCCTACCAACCCCTAAAAACCCCTACAACCCCTATAACCCCTAAAAACCCCTACAACCCTAAAAACCCCTACAACCCCTAAAAACCCCTACAAACCCCTACAACCCCTAAAAACCCCTACAACCCCTAAAAACCCCTACAACCCCTAAAAACCCCTACAAACCCCTACAACACCTAAAAACCCCTAAAAACCCCTAAAAACCCCTAAAAACCCCTACAACCCCTAAAAACCCCTACAACCCCTAAAAACCCCTACCAACCCCTAAAAACCCCTACAATCCCTACAACCCCTAAAAACCCCTACAACCCCTAAAAACCCCTAAAAACCCCTACAACCCTAAAAACCCCTAAAAACCCCTACAACCCCTAAAAACCCCTACAACCCCTAAAAACCCCTACAAACCCCTAAAACGCCTAAAAACCCCTACAACCCCTAAAAACCCCTAAAAACCCCTACAACCCCTAAAAACCCCTACAAACCCCTACAACCCCTAAAAACCCCTACAACCCCTAAAAACCCCTACAAACCCCTACAACCCCTAAAAACCCCTAAAAACCCCTACAATCCCTAAAAACCCCTACAAACCCCTACAACACCTAATAACCCCTACAACCCCTAAAAACCCCTACAACCCCTAAAAACCCCTACAAACCCCTACAACCCCTAAAAACACCTACAACCCCTAAAAACCCCTACCAACCCCTAAAAACCCCTACAAACCCCTACAACCCCTAAAAACCCCTACAACCCCTAAAAACCCCTACAACCCCTAAAAACCCCTACAAACCCCTACAACCCCTAAAAACCCCTACAACACCTAAAAACCCCTACAACCTTTAAAAACCCCTAAAAACCCCTACAACCCCTAAAAACCCCTACAACCCCTAAAAACCCCTAAAAACCCCTACAACCCCTAAAAACCCCTGAAATCCCCTACAACCCTTAAAAACCCCTACAACCCCTAAAAACCCCTACAACCCCTAAATACCCCTACAAACCCCTACAACCCCTAAAAACCCCTACAAACCCCTACAACCCCTAAAAACCCCTACAAACCCCTACAACAGCTAATAACCCCTACAACCCCTAAAAACCCCTACAACTCCTAAAAATCCCTACAAACCCCTACAACCCCTAAAAACCCCTACCAACCCCTAAAAACCCCTACAACCCCTACAACCCCTAAAAACCCCTACAACCCCTAAAAACCCCTAAAAACCCCTACAACCCCTAAAAACCCCTACCAACCCCTAAAAACCCCTACAATCCCTACAACCCCTAAAAACCCCTACAACCCCTAAAAACCCCTAAAAACCCCTACAACCCTAAAAACCCCTACAACCCCTAAAAACCCCTACAAACCCCTACAACCCCTAAAAACCCCTACAACCCCTAAAAACCCCTACAACCCCTAAAAACCCCTACAAACCCCTACAACACCTAAAAACCCCTAAAAACCCCTAAAAACCCCTAAAAACCCCTACAACCCCTAAAAACCCCTACAACCCCTAAAAACCCCTACCAACCCCTAAAAACCCCTACAATCCCTACAACCCCTAAAAACCCCTACAACCCCTAAAAACCCCTAAAAACCCCTACAACCCTAAAAACCCCTACAACCCCTAAAAACCCCTACAAACCCCTACAACCCCTAAAACCCCCTACAACCCCTAATAACCCCTACAACCCCTAAAAACCCCTACAAACCCCTACAACACCTAAAAACCCCTAAAAACCCCTAAAAACCCCTACAACCCTTAAAAACCCCTATAACCCCTAAAAACCCCTACAACCCCTACAACGCCTAAAAACCCCTACAACCCCTTAAAACCCCTAAAAACCCCTACAACCCCTAAAAACCCCTACAACCCCTCAAAACCCCTACAAACCCCTACAACCCCTAAAAACCCCTACAACCCCTAAAAACCCCTACAAACCCTTACAACCCCTAAAAACCCCTACAACCCCTAAAAACCCCTACAACCCCTAAAAACCCCTACAACCCCTAAAAACCCCTACAACCCCTAAAAACCCCTACAAACCCCTACAACACCTAAAAACCCCTACAACCTTTAAAAACCCCTAAAAACCCCTACAACCCCTAAGAACCCCTACAACCCCTAAAAACCCCTACAAACCCCTACAACCCCTAAAAACCCCTACAAACCCTAAAAACCCCTACAAACCCCTACAACACCTAATAACCCCTACAACCCCTAAAAACCCCTACAAACCCCTACAACCCCTAAAAACCCCTACCAACCCCTAAAAACCCCTACAACCCCTACAACCCCTTAAAACCCCTACAACCCCTAAAAACCCCTAAAAACCCCTACAACCCCTAAAAACCCCTACCAACCCCTAAAAACCCCTACAATCCCTACAACCCCTAAAAACCCCTACAACCCTTTAAAAACCCCTAAAAACCCCTACAACCCCTAAAAACCCCTACAACCCCTAAAAACCCCTACAAACCCCTACAACCCCTAAAAACCCCTAAAAACCCCTACAACCCCTAAAAACCACTACAACCCCTAAAAACCCCTACAAACCCCTACAACACCTAAAAACCCCTACAACCTTTAAAAACCCCTAAAAACCCCTACAACCCCTAAAAACCCCTACAAACCCCTACAACCCCTAAAAACCCCTACAACCCCTAAAAACCCCTAAAAACCCCTACAAACCCCTACAACCCCTAAAAACCCCTACAACCCCTAAAAACCCCTACAACCCCTAAAAACCCCTACAAACCCCAACAACACCTAAAAACCCCTAAAAACCCCTAAAAACCCCTACAACCCTTAAAAACCCCTATAACCCCTAAAAACCCCTACAACCCCTACAACGCCTAAAAACCCCTACAACCCCTAAAAACCCCTAAAAACCCCTACAACCCCTAAAAACCCCTACAACCCCTAAAAACCCCTACAAACCCCTACAACCCCTAAAAACCCCTACAACCCCTAAAAACCCCTACAACCCCTTAAAACCCCTACAAACCCCTACAACACCTTAAAACCCCTACAACCCCTAAAAACCCCTACAAACCACTACAACCCTCAAAAATCCCTACAACCCCTAAAAACCCCTATAACCCCTAAAAAATCCTACAAACCCCTACAACCTCTAAAAACCCCTACAACCCCTAAAAATCCCTACAACCCCTACTAACCCCTACAACCAATATAAAATCCTACAAACCCCTACAAACCCCTACAACCCCTAAAAACCCCTACAACCCCTAAAAACCCCTACAAACCCCTTCAACCCCTAAAAACTCCTAAAAACCCCTACAACCCTTTAAAACCCCTACAACCCCTAAAAAATCCTACAAACCCCTACAAACCCCTACAACCCCTAAAAACCCCTAATAACCCCTACAAACCCTAAAAACCCCTATGGATGGGGGGAGGGTGCAGTTTATAAAACCTTTGTACATTTTGAAGTACCATTTACAAATGCTTATACAAATCCTAAAAAAAACACTAAAATTCCTTACAACCCAAGGTCAAGTTTGCTATATCTATCTAGCACCGTTTAGAAGTTATAAAGGTTTAAAGTTTTTTATTTCTGAATCGGATAATGAAGAGGGTCTTGAGCAACATTTGTTCGAGCACGATCCCTCTCAGACTTGTTGTTTCCGAGATAACGAGAGAGGGGGGAAAAGGGGGCAAGGACGGGGGTGGGAAAAACATATTTTTTCAACTCTACGAAGCATCCTCCATACGATCCTACCAAAACGCTTCCACAAAAATTTTATTTCCGACATGATGCCTTCTTGCTATACCTAAAGAGGGCAGGGGGGTTGGGGGGTGGGGGAATGGGGGGAGGGTGCAGTTTATAAAACCTTTTTACATTTTGAAGTACCATTTACAAATGCTTGTACAAATCCTAAAAAAAACACTAAAATTCCTTACAACCCAAGGTAAAGTTTGCTATGTCTATCTAGCACCGTTAAGAAGTTATGTGGGTTCAAAGTTTTTTATTTCTGAATCGGATAATAAAGATGGTCTTGAGCAACATTTGATCGAGCACCAACCCTCTCCGACTTGTAGTTTCCGAGATAATGTGGGGGGAGTCAAAAAGGGGAGCAAGGAGGGGGTGTCACACAACTTTTTTCAACTCTTCCGAGCATCCTCTATACGATTCCACAAAAATTTTAATTCCAACATGACGCCTTCTGGGTATACCTTAGAGGGGGGTGAGAAAAACGCGGGGAGGGGGGGAGTTTTTAAAAATTGTTTCTTATTCTTAGGAGCATCCTCTATACGATCCTACTAAAATTTCAATTCCAACATGACGCCTTCTGGGTATACCTCAAAGGGGGGTGAGAAAAATAGGGGAAAGGGGGGAGTTCTAAAATCGTTTCTGAATCCTTCAAGCATCCTTTATACGATCCCACTAAAATTTAAATTCCAACATGACGCCTTCCGGGTATGCCTTAAAGGGGGGTGAGAAATATGGGGGGAGGGGGGGAGTTTAAATATTGTTTTTTAATCTTTGGAACATCCTCTATAAGATTCTACAAAAATTTCAATTCCATCATGACGCCTTCCGGGTACACCTTAAAAGGGGGGGAGAAAATGGGGAGAGGGGGGGATTATAATTTTTTTTTCATTTCTTAAAGCACCATGTATACAAATCCTCAAAAAAAACACTAAAATTCCTTACAACCCAAGGTAAAGTTTGCTATGTCTATCTAGCACCGTTTAGAAGTTATGGCAGTTTAAAGTTTTTTATTTCTGAATCGGATAATGAAGTAGTTCTTAAGCAACATTTGATAGAGCACCATCCCTCTTCGACTTGTAGTTTCCGAGATAAGTGGAGAGAGAGAGAGGGGGGCAGAGGAGGCAAGGACGGGGGGTCGGGTAACACATTTTTTTTCAACTTTACGAAGCTATACGATCCCACCGAAGTGTACAACCCTACATGATGTCATCAAGTCTGCGAGATTTTGTATGGGAGTGCACACTTTTGTATGGGACAAATTTTTTTTTTATGGCGGCCATGTTTTTTTTTATAGATTCGAATATTGAAAAGGGTCTTGAGCAACATTAGTTTGAGCACCAACCCTCTCCGAGTTGTAGTTTCCGAGATAATGTGGGGGGGTCAAAAAGGGGGGCAAAGAGGGGAGGTCACACAACTTTTTTCAATTCTTCCGAGCATCCTCTATACGATCTTACTAAAATTTCAATTCCAACTTGACGCCTTCTGGGTATACCTTGAAGGGGGGTGAGAAATATGGGGGGAGGGGGGGAGTTTTAAAATCGTTTCTTAATCCTTGAAGCATCTTCTAAACGATCCCACTAAAATTTAAATTCCAACTTGACGCCTTCTGGGTATACCTTGAAAGGGGGTGAGAAAAATGGGGGGAGAGGGGGGAGTTTTAAAATCGTTTCTGAATCCTTGGAGCATCTACTCTACGATCCCACTAAAATTTCATTTCCAACATGACGCCTTCTCGGTACACCTTAAAAAGGGGGTAGTAAAATGGGGGGAGGGGGGGAGTTAAAAAAATGTTTGTATTTCTAAAAGCACCATCTATACAAATCCCTAAAAAAAAACACACCTCGTCGGGAAGAATCCGATGTTGATTCGTGGGAGGGGCAGTTGGAGGGTGAAAAGGGGCACTTTAAGATTTTTCCCCCACTCGAATAAACCCCTTTTATAGTTTTCCATGAAAAAAAACACACCTCCCCCTCCACCATCTGGGAGAACAATTATGTCAATGAGTGAGTGAGTGAGTCAGTGGTAGTTAAGCTATATATAGTATAACTAGAGGTTGCGTGGTGCGCGAGCTGCATGCAGCTCGCGGGTTTAACCCCTAAACACCCCTACAACCCCTAAAAAATCCTACAAATCCCTACAACCCCTAAAAACCCCTACAACCCCTAAAAACCCCTACAACCCCTAAAAATCCCTACAACCCCTAAAAACCCCTACAACCCCTAA
Organism: Lampropteryx suffumata; assembly: GCA_948098915.1. NCBI lineage: Eukaryota > Metazoa > Arthropoda > Insecta > Lepidoptera > Geometridae > Lampropteryx > Lampropteryx suffumata. Next base: position 5,728,837 of record OX402548.1, on the reverse strand, counting down.
AAACCTCTACGACCCCTAAAAACCCTTAAAAACCCCTACAACCCCTAAAAATCCCTACAACCCCTAAAAACCCCTACAACCCCTAAAAAACCCTACAAACCCCTACAACCCCTACAACCCCTAAAAAACCCTACAAACCCCTACAACCCCTAAAAACCCCTGCAACCCCTAAAAACCCCTACAACCCCTAAAAACCCCTACTACCCCTAAAAACCCCTACAACCCCTAAAAACCCCTACAACACCTAAAAACCCCTACAACCCCTACAAACCCCTAAATACCCCTACAACACCTAAAAACCTCTACAACCCCTAAAAACCCCTAAAAACCCCTACAACCCCTAAAAACCCCTACAAACCCCTACAACCCCTAAAAACCCCTACAAACCCCTACAACCCCTACAAACCCCTAAAAACCCCTACAACCCCTAAATACCCCTAAAAACCCCTACAAACCCCTACAACCCCTAAAAATCCCTACAACCCCTAAAAACCCCTACAACCCCTAAAAACCCCTACAACCCCTAAAACCCCTACAAACCCCTACTACCCCTAAAAACCCCTACAACCCCTAAAAACCCCTACAACCCCTAAAAACCCCTACAACCCCTACAAACCCCTAAAAACCCCTACAACACCTAAAAACCTCTACAACCCCTAAAAACCCCTAAAAACCCCTACAACCCCTAAAAACCCCTACAAACCCCTAAAAACCCCTACAACCCCTAAAACCCCTACAAACCCCTACTACCCCTAAAAACCCCTACAACCCCTAAAAACCCCTACAACCCCTAAAAACCCCTACAACCCCTACAAACCCCTAAAAACCCCTACAACACCCAAAAACCTCTACAACCCCTAAAAACCCCTAAAAACCCCTACAACCCCTAAAAACCCCTACAAACCCCTAAAAACCCCTACAACCCCTAAAACCCCTACAAACCCCTACAACCCCTAAAAACCCCTACAACCCCTAAAAACCCCTACAACCCCTAAAAACCCCTACAAATCCCTACAACCCCTGCAACCCCTAAAAACCCCTACAAACCCCTACAACCCCTAAAAACCCCTACAACCCCTAAAAACTCCTACAAACCCCTACAACCCCTAAAAACCCCTACAAACCCCTACAACCCCTAAAAACCCCTACAACCAAAACCCCTACAAACCCCTACAACCCCTAAAAATCCCTACAACCCCTAAAAACCCCTACAACCCCTAAAAACCCCTACAACCCCTAAAATCCCTACAAACCCCTACAACCCCTAAAAACCCCTACAACCTCTAAAAACCCCTACAACCCCTAAAAACCCCTACAACCCCTACAAACCCCTAAAAACCCCTACAACACCTAAAAACCTCTACAACCCCTAAAAACCCCTAAAAACCCCTACAACCCCTAAAAACCCCTACAAACCCCTACAACCCCTAAAAACCCCTACAAACCCCTACAACCCCTAAAAACCCCTACAACCCCTAAAAATTCCTACAACCCCTAAAAACCCCTACAAACCCCTACAACCCCTAAAACCCCTACAACCCCTAAAAACCCCTACAAACCCCTACAACCCCTATAACCCCTACAAACCCCTAAAAACCTCTACAACCCCTAAAAACCCCTACAACCCCTACAAATCCCTACAACCCCTACAACCCCTAAAAACCCCTACAAACCCCTACAACCCCTAAAAACCCCTACAACCCCTAAAAACTCCTACAAACCCCTACAACCCCTAAAAACCCCTACAAACCCCTACAACCCCTAAAAACCCCTACAACCAAAACCCCTACAAACCCCTACAACCCCTAAAAATCCCTACAACCCCTAAAAACCCCTACAACCCCTAAAAACCCCTACAACCCCTAAAAACCCCTACAAACCCCTACAACCCCTAAAAACCCTTAGAACCCCTTAAAACCCCTACAAACCCCTACAACCCCTAAAAACCCCTACAAACCCCCACAAACCCTAAAAATCCCTACAACCCCTAAAAACCCCTACAACCCCTAAAAATCCCTTCAAACCCCTAAAAACCCCTAAAAACCCTTACAAACCCCTACAACCCCTAAAAACCCCTACAACCCCTAAAAAATCCCTACAACCCCTAAAAACCCCTACAACCCCTAAAAACCCCTACAAACCCCTACAACCCTTAAAAACCCCTACAACCCCTATAAACCCCTACAACCCCTACAAACCCATAAAAACCCCTACAACACCTAAAAACCTCTACAACCCCTAAAAACCCCTAAAACCCCTAAAAACCCGTACAACCCCTAAAAATCCTTACAACCCCTAAAAACCCCTACAACCCCTAAAAACCCCTACAAACCCCTACATTCCCTAAAAACCCCTACAAACCCCTACAACCCCTACAAACCCCTAAAAACCCCTACAACCCCTAAATACCCCTAAAAACCCCTACAAACCCCTACAACCCCTAAAAACCCCTACAACTCCTTAAAAATCCTACAAACCCCTGCAACCCCTAAAAACCCCTACAACCCCTAAAAACCCCTACAAACCCCTACAACCCCTACAAACCCCTACAACCCCTAAAAACCCCTACAACCCCTAAAAAATCCTACAAACCCCTACAACTCCTACAAACCCCTACAAATCTCTAAAAACCCCTACAATCCTTAAAATTCCTTACAACCCAAGGTTAAGTTTGCTATGTGTATCTAGCACCGTTAAAAAGTTATGAACGTTTAAAATTTTTTATTTCTGAATCGGATAATAAAAAGGGTCTTTCATAATTCCATCATGACGCCTTCCGGGTACACCTTAAAAGGGGGGGAGAAAATGGGGGAGGGGGGGAGTTTAATTTTTTTTTTGTATTTCTTAAAGCACCATGTATACAAATCCTCAAAAAAAACACTAAAATTCCTTACAACCCAACGTAAAGTTTGCTATGTCTCTCTAGCACCGTTTAGAAGTTATGGCAGTTTAAAGTTTTTTATTTCTTAATCGGATAATGAAGTAGTTCTTGAGCAACATTTGATAGAGCACCATCCCTCTTCGACTTTTAGTTTCCGAGATAAGCTGAGAGAGAGAGAGAGGGGGCAGAGGAGGCAAGGACGGGGGGTCGGGTAACACATTTTTTTTCAACTCTACGAAGCATCCTCTATACGATCCCACCGAAGTGTACAACCCTACATGATGCCATCAAGTCTGCGAGATTTTGTATGGGAGTGCACATTTTTGTATGGGACAATATATTTTTGTATGTCGGCCATCTTTTTTTTTATAGATTCGAATATTGAAAAGGGTCTTGAGCAACATTAGTTTGAGCACCAACCCTCTCCGACTGTAGTTTCCGAGATAATGTGGGGGGTCAAAAGGGGGGGCAAAGAGGGAAGGTCACACAACTTTTTTCAACTTTTCCGAGCATCCTCTATACGATCCCACTAAAATTAAAATTCCAACTTGACGCCTTCTGGGTATACCTTGAAGGGGGGTGAGAAAAATGGGGGGAGAAGGGGGAGTTTTAAAATCGTTTCTGAATCCTTGGAGCATCCTCTATACGATCCCAATAAAATTTCAATTCCAACATGACGCCTTTTGGGTATACCTTAAAAGGGGGTTAAAAAATGGGGGAACGGGGGGGTTAAATAAAATTTTTGTATTTCTTAAAGCACCATCTATACAAATCCTTAAAAAAAAACACTAAAATTCCTTGCAACCCAAGGTAAAGTTTGCTATGTCTATCTAGCACCGTTTAGAAGTTATGAGGCTTTAAAGTTTTTTTTTCTGAATTGGATAAAGAAGAGGGTCTTGAGCAACATTTGTTCCAGCACCATCCCTCTCAGACTTGTAGTTTCCGAGATAATGAGAGAGGGGGGAAAAGGGGGCAAGGACGGGGGTGGGTAAAACATATTTTTTCAACTCTACGAAGCGTCCTCTAAACGATTCCACTAAAATTTCAATTCCTATTCAATTAATGATGCCTTCTGGGTATACCTAAAGAGGGAGGGGAGAAATGGGGGGAGGGGGGAGTTTAAAATAACTTTTGTATGTCTTGAAGCACCATATACAGATCCTTATACAAATCCTCAAAAAAAACACTAAAATTCCTTACAACCCAAGGTCAAGTTTGCTATGTCTATCTAGCACCGTTTAGAAGTTATGAGGCTTTAAAGTTTTTTTTTTCTGAATCGGATAAAGAAGAGGGTCTTGAGCAACATTTGTTCCAGCACCATCCCTCTCAGACTTGTAGTTTCCGAGAGAATGAGAGAGGGGGGAAAAGGGGGCAAGGACGGGGGTGGGTAAAACATATTTTTTCAACTCTACGAAGCGTCCTCTAAACGATTCTACCAAAACGATTCCACTAAAATTTCAATTCTTATTCAATTCATGATGCCTTCTGGGTATACCTAAGAAGGGGGGGGGGGGGGAGAAATGGGGGGAGGGGGGAGTTTAAAATAACTTTTGTATGTCTTGAAGCACCATACACAGATCCTTATACAAATTCTCAAAAAAAAACACTAAAATTCCTTCCAACCCAAGGTCAAGTTTGCTATCTAGCACCGTTTAGAAGTTATGAGGGTTTAAAGATTTTTATTTCTGAATCTGATAATGAAGAGGGTCTTGAGCAACATTTGTTCGAGCACCATCCCTCTCAGACTTGTAGTTTCCGAGATAATGAGAGTGGGGGGAAAAGGGGGCAAGGACGGGGGTGGGTAAGACACACATTTTTTCTACTCTACGAAGCATCCTCTACGAACGATCCGACCAAAACGATTCCACTAAGATTTAAATTCCAACATGATGCCTTCTGGGTATACTTAAAAAAGGGGGGTGGGGGGGAAATGGGGAAAAGGGTGCATTTTAAAAAAACTTTTGTACATTTTGAAGCACCATGTACAAATCCTTATACAAATCCTCAAAAAAAAACACTAAAATTCCTTACAACCCAAGGTCAAGTTTGCTATGTCTATCTAGCACCGTTTAGAAGTTTGAGGCTTTAAAGTTTTTTTTTTCTGAATTGGATAAAGAAGAGGGTCTTGAGCAACATTTGTACCAGCACCATCCCTCTCAGACTTGTAGTTTCCGATATATTAAGAGAGTTTACAAAGAAGATGCAGGTGCTTTAAGATTTTGTATGGGAATGTACTTTTTTGTATGGGACAAAATTTTTTTTGTATGGCAGCCATCTTTTTTTTTATGGATTCGGATATTGAAAAGGATCTTGAGCAACATTAGTTTGAGCACCAACCCTCTACGACTTGTAGTTTCTGAGATAATGTGTGGGGGGGTCAGTTGGGGGGGGAAAAGGGGTACTTTCGGATTTTTCCCCCAGTCACCAAAACCCCCTCTATAGCTTTCTATAAAAAAAAACACACCTCCCCATTCACCATCTGGGAGAACAATTATGTCAATCAGTCAATCAATCAGTGGTAATTAAGCTATATATAGTATAATAATAACTAGAGGTTGCGTGGTGCGCGAGCTGCATACAGCTCGCGGGTTTAACCCCTATAAACCCCTACAACCCCTAAAAATCCCTACAACCCCTAAAAACCCCTACAACCCCTACCCCTACAACCCCTAAAAACCCCTACAAACCCCTACAACCCCTAAAAACCCCTACAAGCCCCTACAACCCCTAAAAACCCCTAAAAACCCTTAAAACCCCTACAACCCCTAAAAACCCCTAAAAACCCCTACAACCCCTAAAAATCCCTACAACCCCTAAAAACCCCTACAACCCCTAAAAACCCCTACAAACCCCTACAACCCCTAAAAACCCCTAAAAACCCCTACAACCCCTAAAAACCCCTACAAACCCCTACAAACCCCTACAACCCCTAAAAACCCCTACAAGCCTACAACCCCTAAAAACCCCTAAAAACCCCTAAAACCCCTAAAAACCCCTACAACCCCTAAAAACCCCTACAACCCCTAAAACCCCTAAAAACCCCTACAACCCCTAAAAACCCCTAAAAATCCCTAAAAACCCCTACAACCCCTAAAAACCCCTACAACCCATAATAACCCCTACAAACCCCTAAAAACCCCTACAACCCCTAAAAATCCCTACAACCCCTAAAAACATCTACAACCCCTAAAAACCCCTACAAACCCCTACAAACCCCTACAACCCCTAAAAACCCCTACAAGCCTACAACCCCTAAAAACCCCTACAAACCCCTACAACCCCTAAAAACCCCTAAAAACCCCTACAACCCCTAAAAACCCCTACAAACCCCTACAAACCCCTACAACCCCTAAAAACCCCTACAAGCCTACAACCCTTAAAAACCCCTTAAAACCCCTAAAACCCCTAAAAACCCCTACAACCCCTACAACCCCTAAAAACCCCTACAACCCCTAAAAACCCTACAACCCCTAAAAACCCCTAAAAACCCCTACAACCCCTAAAAATCCATACAACCCCTAAAAACCCCTACAACCCCTAAAAACCCCTACAAACCCCTACAACCCCTAAAAATCCATACAACCCCTAAAAACCCCTACAACCCCTAAAAACCCCTACAACCCCTACAAACCCCTACAAACCCCTACAACCCCTAAAAACCCCTAAAAGCCTACAACCCCTAAAAACCCCTAAAAACCCCTAAAACCCGTAAAAACCCCTACAACCCCTAAAAACCCCTAAAAACCCCTACAACCCCTAAAAACCCCTACAAACACCTAAAACCCCTAAAAACCCCTAAAAACCCCTACAACCCCTAAAAACCCCTACAACCCATAAAAACCCCTACAAACCCCTACAACCCCTTAAAACCCCTACAAGCCCCTACAACCCCTAAAAACCCCTAAAAACCCCTAAAACCCCTAAAAACCCCTACAACCCCTAAAAACCCCTACAACCCCTAAAAACCCCTAAAAACCCCTACTACCCCTAAAAACCCCTACAACCCCTAAAAATCCCTACAACCCCTAAAAACCCCTACAACCCCTAAAAACCCCTAAAACCCCTAAAAACCCCTACAACCCCTAAAAACCCCTACAACCCCTAAAAACCCCTAAAAACCCCTACTACCCCTAAAAACCCCTACAACCCCTAAAAATCCCTACAACCCCTAAAAACCCCTACAACCCCTAAAAATCCCTACAACCCCTAAAAACCCCTACAACCCCTAAAAACCCCTACAACCCCTAAAAACCCCTACAAACCCCTACAACCCCTAAAAAACCCCTACAAGCCCCTACAACCCCTAAAAACCCCTAAAAACCCCTAAAACCCCTAAAAACCCCTACAACCCCTAAAAACCCCTACAACCCCTAAAAACCCCTAAAAACCCCTACTACCCCTAAAAACCCCTACAACCCCTAAAAATCCCTACAACCCCTAAAAACCCCTACAACCCCTAAAATTCCCTACAACCCCTAAAAACCCCTACAACCCCTAAAAACCCCTACAACCCCTAAAAACCCCTACAACCCCTAAAAACCCCTACAAACCCCTACAACCCCTAAAAACCCCTACAACCCCTACAAACCCCTACAAACCCCTACAACCCCTAAAAACCCCTACAAGCCTACAACCCCTAAAAACCCCTTAAAACCCCTAAAACCCCTAAAAACCCCTACAACCCCTAAAAACCCCTAAAAACCCCTACAACCCCTAAAAACCCCTACAAACACCTAAAACCCCTAAAAACCCCTAAAAACCCCTAAAACCCCTAAAAACCCCTACAACCCATAAAAACCCCTACAAACCCCTACAACCCCTAAAAACCCCTACAAGACCCTACAAGACCCTACAACCCCTAAAAACCCCTAAAAACCCCTAAAACCCCTAAAAACCCCTACAACCCCTAAAAACCCCTACAACCCCTAAAAACCCCTACAACCCCTAAAAACCCCTACAACCCCTAAAAATCCCTACAACCCCTAAAAATCCCTACAACCCCTAAAAACCCCTACAACCAATAAAAAATCCTACAAACCCCTACAACCCCTAAAAACCCCTACAAACCCCTACAACCGCCAAAAATCCCTACAACCCCTAAAAACCCCTACAAACCCTAAAAACCCCTACAACCCCTAAAAACCCATACAACCCCTAAAAACACCTACAAACCCCTACAACCCCTAAAAACACCTACAAACCCCTAAAACCCCTAAAAACCCCTACAAACCCCTACAACCCCTAAAAACCCCTACAACCCCTGAAAACCCCTACAAACCCCTACAAACCCCTGCAACCCCTAAAAACCCCTAAAAACCCCAACAACCCCTAAAAACCCCTACAACCCCTAAAAAAATCCTACAAACCCCTATAACCCCTAAAAACCCCTAAAAACCCCAACAACCCCTAAAAACCCTAACAACCCCTATAAACCCTACATACCCCAACAACCCCTAAAAACCCCTTAAAACCCCCACAACCCCTAAAAACCCCTACAACCCCTAAAAATCCTACAAACCCCTACAACCCCTTAAAACCCCTACAACCCCCCACAACCCCTAAAAACCCCTAAAAACCCCTACAACCCCTAAAAATCCCCTACAAACTCTAAAAAATCTTTAAAATCCCTACAACCCCTCAAAACCCCAACAACCCCTTAAAACCCCTACAACCCCTAAAAAATCCTACAAACCCCTACAACCCCTAAAAACCCCTACAACCCCTAAAAACCTAAAAACCCCTACAACCCCTAAAAAATCCATCAAACCCCTACAAACCCCAACAACCCCTAAAAAATCCTACAAACCCCTACAACCCCTAAAAACCTCTACAACCCCTAAAACCCCTACAACCCCTACAAACCCCTACATTCCCTGAAAACCCCTACAACCCCTTAAAAATCCTACAAAACCCTACAACTCCTACAAACCCCTACAAATCTCTTAAAACCCCTACAATCCTTAAAATTATTTACAACCCAAGGTTATAATGGTGGGAGAGGGGGGAGTTTTAAAATCGTTGCTTAATCCTTCAAGCATCTTCTATACGATCCCAATAAAATTTCAATTCCAACATTACGCCTTCTGGGTACACCTTAAAAGGGGGGGAGAAAAATGGTGGGAGAGGGGGGAGTTTTAAAATCGTTGCTTAATCCTTCAAGCATCCTCTATACGATCCCAATAAAATTTCAATTCCAACATAACGCCTTCTGGGTATACCTTAAAAGGGGGGGGAGGGGGGGAGGGTGAAAAATGGGGGGGGGGGGGTGCAGTTTAAAAAAACTTGTTTTTCTTGAAGCACCATCTATACAAATCCTCAAAAAAAACACTAAAATTCCTTACAGCCCAAGGTAACGTTTGCTATGTCTATCTAGGACCGTTTAGAAGTTATGTGGGTTCAAAGTTTTTTGTTTCTGAATCGGATAATAAAGATGGTCTTGAGCAATATTTGTTCGAGCACCCACCCTCTCCGACTTGTAGTTTCTGAGATAATGTGGGGGGAGTCAAAAAGGGGGGCAAGGAGGGGGTTTCACACAACTTTTTCAACTCTTCCGAGCATCCTCTATACGATCCCACTAAAGTTTTAATTCCAACATGACGCCTTCTAGGTATACCTTAAAGGGGGGTGAGAAAAATGGGGGGAAGGGGGAGGAGTTTTAAATTGTTTCTTAATCTTAGGAGCATCTCTATACGATCCCACTAAAATTTAAATTCCAACATGACGTCTTCCGGGTAAACCTTAAAGGGGGGTAAGAAAAATGGGGGGAGGGGGGGAGTTTAAAAATTGTTTTTTAATCCTTGGAACATCCTCTATAAGATTTAACAAAAATTTCAATTCCATCATGACGCCTTCCGGGTACACCTTTAAAGGGGGGGAGAAAATGGGGGGAGGGGGGGAGATTAAATTTTTTTTTTATTTCTTAAAGCACCATGTATACAAATCCACAAAAAAAACACTAAAATTCCTTACAACCCAAGGTAAAGTTTGCTATGTCTATCTAGCACCGTTTCGAAGTTAAGGCAATTTAAAGTTTTTTATTTCTGAATCGGATAATGAAGTAGTTCTTGAGCAACATTTGATAGAGCACCATCCCTCTTCGACTTGTAGTTTCCGAGCTAAGTGGAGAGAGAGAGAGACAGGGGGCAGAGGAGGCATGGCCGGGGGGTCGGGTAACACATTTTTTTTCAACTCTACGAAGCATTCACTATACGATCCCACCGAAGTGTACAACCCTACATGATGCCATCAAGTCTGCGAGATTTTGTATGGGAATGCACATTTTTGTATGGGACAATATTTTTTTTGTATGGCGGCTATCTTTTTTCTTATAGATTCGAATATTGAAAAGGGTCTTGAGCAACATTAGTTTGAGCACCAACCCTCTCCGACTTGTAGTTTCCGAGATAATGTGTGAGAGGGGCAGTTGGAGGGGGAAAAGGGGTACTTTAGGATTTTTCCCCCAGTCACCAAAACCCCCTCTACAGCTTTCCACAAAAAAAAACACACCTCCCCATCCACCATCTGGGAGAACAATGATGTCAGTGAGTGAGTCAGTGGTAATTAAGCTATATATAGTATAACTAGAGGTTGCGTGGTGCGCGAGCTGTATACAGCTCGCGGGTTTAACCCCTAAAAATCCCTACAACCCCTAAAAACCCCTAAAAACCCTAAAAACCCCTAAAAACCCTAAAAACCCCTACAACCCCTAAAAACCCCTACAAACCCCTAAAAACCCCTACAAACCCCTACAACCCCTACAACCCCTACAACCCCTACAAACCCCTACAACCCCTAAAAACCCCTAAAAACCCCTACAACCCCTAAAAATCCCTACAACCCCTAAAAACCCCTACAACCCCTAAAAACCCTTACAAACCCTTAAAACCCCTACAACCTCTAAAAACCCCTACAAAGCCCTACAAACCCCTAAAAACCCCTACAAACCCTAAAAACCCCTAAAAACCCCTACATCCCCTAAAAACCCCTACAAACCCCTACTACCCCTAAAAACCCCATACAAACCCCTACAAACCCCTACAACCCCTAAAAACCCCTACAACCCCTAAAAACCCCTACAAACCCCTAAAAACCTCTAAAAAATCCTACAAATCCCTACAACCCCTAAAAACCCCTACAACCCCTAAAAACCCCTACAACCCCTAAAATCCCAACAAATCTTAAAAATCCTTACAACCCCTAAAATTCCCTACAACCCCTAAAAACCCCTACAAACCCCTACAACCCCTACAACCCCTAAAACCCCTACAAACCCCTACAACCCCTAAAAACCCCTAAAAACCCCTACAACCCCTAAAAAATCCTACAACCCCTAAAAATCCCTACAACCCCTAAAAACCCCTACAACCCCTTAAAATCCCTACAAATCTTAAAAATCCCTACAACCCCTAAAAACCCCTACAACCCCTAAAAACCCCTACAAACCCCTACAACCCCTACAAACCCTAAAACCTCTACAAACCCCTACAACCCCTAAAAATCCCTACAACCCCTAAAAACCCCTACAACAACTAAAAACCCCTACAACCCATAAACACACCTACAACCCCTAAAAACCCCTACAACCCCTAAAAAATCCTACAAATCCCTACAACCCCTAAAAACCCCTACAACCCTAAAAACCCCTACATCCCCTAAAAACCGCTACAAACCCCTACAACCCCTACAAACCCCTACAACCCCTAAAAACCCCTACAAAACCCTACAACCCCTAAAAACCCCTAAAAACCCCTACAACCCCTAAAACCCCTACAAACCCCTACAACCCCTACAACCCCTAAAAAACCCTACAACCCCTTAAAATCCCTACAACCCCTAAAAACCCCTACAACCCCTAAAAAATCTTACAAAACCCTACAACCCCTAAAAATTCCTGGAAACCCCTAAAACCCCTAAAAACCCCTACAACCTCTAAAAATCCCTACAAATCTTAAAAATCCCTACGACCCCTAAAAACCCCTACAACCCCTAAAAACCCCTACAACCCAAAAAAAATCCTACATATCCAGAAAACCCCTAAAAACCCCTACAACCCTAAAAACCCCTACAACCCCTAAAAACCGCTACAAACCCCTACAACCCCTACAAACCCCTACAACCCCTAAAAACCCCTACAAACCTCTACAGCCCCTTAAAACCCCTAAAAACCCCTACAACCCCTAAAAACCCCTATAACCCCTAAAAATCCCTACAACCCCTTAAAAATCCTACAACCCCTAAAAACCCCTACAACCCCTAAAAATCCCTACAACCCCTAAAAACCCCTACAACCCCTAAAAACCCCTACAAACCCCTACAACCCCTAAAAACCCCTACAACCCCTAAAAACCCCTAAAAACCCCTACAACCCCTAAAAACCCCTACAACCCCTACAAATCCCTATAACCCCTAAAAAACCCCTACAACCCCTAAAAACCCCTACAAACCCCTACAACCCCTAAAAACCCCTACAACCCCTAAAAACCCCTAAAAACCCCTAAAACCCCTACAAACCCCTACAACCCCTAAAAACCCCTAAAAACCCCTACAACCCCTAAAAAATCCTACAACCCCTAAAAATCCCTACAACCCCTAAAAACCCCTACAACCCCTTAAAATCCCTACAAATCTTAAAAATCCCTACAACCCCTAAAAACCCCTACAACCCCTAAAAACCCCTACAACCCCTAAAAATCCCTACAACCCCTAAAAACCCCTACAACCCCTAAAAACCCCTACAAACCCCTACAACCCCTAAAAACCCCTACAACCCCTAAAAACCCCTAAAAACCCCTACAACCCCTAAAAACCCCTACAACCCCTAAAAACCCCTACAACCCCTACAAATCCCTACAACCCCTAAAAACCCCTACAACCCCTAAAAACCCCTACAAACCCCTACAACCCCTAAAAACCCCTACAACCCCTAAAAACCCCTAAAAACCCCTAAAACCCCTACAAACCCCTACAACCCCTAAAAACCCCTAAAAACCCCTACAACCCCTAAAAAATCCTACAACCCCTAAAAATCCCTACAACCCCTAAAAACCCCTACAACCCCTTAAAATCCCTACAAATCTTAAAAATCCCTACAACCCCTAAAAACCCCTACAACCCCTAAAAACCCCTACAAACCCCTACAACCCCTACAAACCCTAAAACCTCTACAAACCCCTACAACCCCTAAAAATCCCTACAACCCCTAAAAACCCCTACAACAACTAAAAACCCCTACAACCCATAAACACACCTACAACCCCTAAAAACCCCTACAACCCCTAAAAAATCCTACAAATCCCTACAACCCCTAAAAACCCCTACAACCCTAAAAACCCCTACATCCCCTAAAAACCGCTACAAACCCCTACAACCCCTACAAACCCCTACAACCCCTTAAAACCCCTACAACCCCTACAAACCCCTACAACCCTTAAAAACCCCTAAAAACCCCAACAACCCCGCAAAACCCCCACAACCCCTAAAAAATCCATTACAGAAGTACCATTTACAAATGCTTATACAAATCCTAAAAAAAACACTAAAATTCCTGACAATTCAAGGTCAAGTTTGCTATATCTATCTAGCACCGTTTAGAAGTTATAAAGGTTTAAAGTTTTTTATTTCTGAATCGGATAATGAAGAGGGTCTTGAGCAACATTTGTTCGAGCACGATCCCTCTCAGACTTGTAGTTTCCGAGATAATGAGAGAGGGGGGAAAAGGGGGCAAGGACGGGGGTGAGAAAAACATATTTTTTCAACTCTACGAAGCATCCTCCATACGATCCTACCAAAACGATTCTACAAAAATTTTAATTCCAACATGATGCCTTCTTGCTATACCTAAAAAGGGCAGGGGGGGTGTTGGGTGGGGGAAATGGGGGGAGGGTGCAGTTTATAAAACCTTTGTACATTTTGAAGTACCATTTACAAAGGCTTATACAAATCCTAAAAAAAAACACTAAAATTCCTTACAACCCAAGGTAAAGTTATCTATGTCTATCTAGCACCGTTAAGAAGTTATGTGGGTTCAAAGTTTTTTATTTCTGAATCGGATAATAAAGATGGTCTTGAGCAACATTTGTTCGAGCACCAACCCTCTCCGACTTGTAGTTTCCGAGATAATGTGGGGGGAGTCAAAAAGGGGGGCAATAAGGGGGTGTCACACAACTTTTTTCAACTCTTCCGAGCATACTCTATACGATTCCACTAAAGTTTTAATTCCAACATGACGCCTTCTGGGTATACTTTAAAGGGGGGTGAGAAAAATGGGGGGAGGGGGGGAGTTTTAAGAAATTGTTTCTTAATCTTAGGAGCATCCTCTATACGATCCTACTAAAATTTCAATTCCAACATGACGCCTTCTGGGTATACCTCAAAGGGGGGTGAGAAAAATGGGGGGAAGGGGGGGAGTTCTAAAATCGTTTCTGAATCTTTCAAGCATCCTTTATACGATCCCACTAAAATTTAAATTCCAACATGACGCCTTCTGGGTATACCTTAAAGGTGGTTGAGAAATATGGGGGGAGGGGGCGAGTTTAAATATTGTTTTTTAATCCTTGGGACATCCTCTATAAGATTCTACAAAAATTTCAATTCCATCATGACGCCTTCCGGGTACACCTTAAAAGGGGGGGAGAAAATGGGGAGAGGGGGGGAGTATAATTTTTTTTTATTTCTTAAAGCACCATGTATACAAATCCTCAAAAAAAAACACTAAAATTCCTTACAACCCAAGGTAAAGTTTGCTATGTCTATCTAGCACCGTTTAGAAGTTATGGCAGTTTAAAAATTTTTATTTCTGAATCGGATAATGAAGTAGTTCTTGAGCAACATTTGATAGAGCACCATCCCTCTTCGACTTGTAGTTTCCGAGATAAGTGGAGAGAGAGAGAGAGGGGGCAGAGGAGGCAAGGACGGGGGGTCGGGTAACACATTTTTTTTCAACTCTACGAAGCTATACGATCCCACCGAAGTGTACAACCCTACATGATGTCATCAAGTCTGCGAGATTTTGTATGGGAGTGCACACTTTTGTATAGGACAATTTTTTTTTTCTATGGCGACCATGTTTTTTTTTATAGATTCGAATATTGAAAAGGGTCTTGAGCAACATTAGTTTGAGCACCAACCCTCTCCGAGTTGTAGTTTCCGAAATAATGTGGGGAGGTCAAAAAGGGGGGCAAAAAGGGGAGGTCACACAACTTTTTTCAATTCTTCCGAGCATCCTCTATACGATCCCACTAAAATTTCAATTCAAACTTGACGCCTTCTGGGTATACCTTGAAGGGGGGTGAGAAAAATGGGGTGGGTGGGGGAGTTTTAAAATCGTTTCTTAATCCTTGAAGCATCCTCTATACGATCCCACTAAAATTTCAATTCCAACTTGACGCCTTCTGTGTATACCTTGAAGGGGGGTGAGAAAAATGGGGAGAGAGGGGGGAGTTTTAAAATCGTTTCTGAATCCTTGGAGCATCCTCTATACGATCCCACTAAAATTTCAATTCCAACATGACGCCTTCTTGGTATACCTTAAAAGGGGGGTAGTAAAATGGGGGGGAGGGGGAAGTTAAAATTTTTTTTGTATATCTTGAAGCACCATCTATACAAATCCCTAAAAAAAAACACACCTCTTCGGGAAGAATCCGATGTTGATTCGTGGGAGGGGCAGTTGGAGGGGGAAAAGGGGCACTTTAGGATTTTTCCCCCACTCGAATAAACCCCTTCTATAGTTTTCCATGAAAAAAAACACACCTCCCCCTTCACCATCTGGGAGAACAATTATGTCAATGAGTGAGTGAGTGAGTCAGTCAGTGGTAATTGAGCTATATATAGTATAATAATAATAATAATACAGGTGCTTTAAGATTTTGTATGGGAATGCACTTTTTTGTATGGGACAATATTTTTTTTGTATGGCGGCCATCTTTTTTTTTATGGATTCGGATATTGAAAAGGGTCTTGAGCAACATTAGTTTGAGCACCAACCCTCTACGACTTGTAGTTTCTGAGATAATGTGTGGGGGGGTCAGTTGGGGGGGGAAAAGGGGTACTTTAGGATTTTTCCCCCAGTCACCAAAACCCCCTCTACAGCTTTCCATAAAAAAAACACACCTCCCCATCCACCATCTGGGAGAACAATGATGTCAATCAGTCAATCAGTGGTAATTAAGCTATATATAGTATAATAATATTTTTTGTAACTACATACATATTGTACATAGAAACACGCAAACTCGAGGCAAATACTTGCAGATCATACCAGCATTTGTCTCGCGGCGGGAATCGAACCCACAGCCTTCTGCGTTTTAGCCGGGCCTTGGCCCACTGCGCCACAGAGGTCGTAAATAAACATCAAATTAGCTAGTGTATGATTATAAGATAGAATCGTAATCTGTGACAAGGAATAGAATATAGGCTGATTCTTGTATAGGATACACGTGCGAAGTTGCGTGCAGAAGCTAGTTATGAATACTACTATTATGCTCCATCAGCTTCTATGTCCATTCTATACTATAGTTTCTTAAAAGCACATACCTTTCTTCTGAATTCACTACTTCTGCAACCACATACATGATATCCATTTTCAAAAACTTCAAAAATCTTCCAAATATCAGCACATTCATTTTTAATCAATACCTCCAGACATGTTGACTACGTTTAGGTTAACAGTTCTAATTTTACGTAATATTACCTAAAAAGATAGCAGAAATAAAGCTGAAATAATCTTTTGGCAGTTTTTACTACATTTAGGAAATTAGACTTGTCATTTCAAAAACCATAAATTTTACGATAAGTTGGCACCAACAGAATGACAAAGTTTCACTTGGCAATTTTAGCTAAAATTTGTTAGGTTGGTGCCAACAGAATTGAGGCCAATATCTTTCGCAAGGCTCTACAATTAAACGTTTAATTGTATATATAATTGGTATATAAACGACGATTGGACAAAAAAAAGCCATAAAGTGTTAAGTGAGTTCTTTGGTTCTATTTTCATCCGTCAGACCAGTCTGTCCCAAAACTGGTTTTTGCAGATCATCTTGCCTAGATTAAGGTTTTTTGTTTAACTACACAAATATTTTAAAGTTAATTTCTGAAAGGTGATATCAATGTTAATGACTTATGTTACAAAATTGAACCTCTGATTGAACATACTTAAACATAGTGTATGTTTCATTTTATATGGCTTTTTAGGGACATAATCCATCTTGCTTTGTATCCGTACACACAAAAGCACATAAAGACACCTATTTAAATAGAGGAGTTTTTTGATCCAGTAGAGTTTTAAGGTGTTAAATGCGGTGCTTGTACATTGTTGTCCTTTATCCTTGGTCCTGAAGTTATTTCGTTTGTAAGTGATCCTAATTTTTGATGAGCAAAACTTCCGCCACAAAAATTCAAATAATGCCATTCTCTCTCCTATTCATTTTTATATATAAAAAAATCAAAACTAAAGTTCGGCATGATTACTTAATACATAATAACTGCGGTGCGTGCGTATACATTGCATTTTTTCTTGGTCGTTAGGTTTTTTCGTTTGTTACTGATCCAATTTTTTTATCTGAATTAGCAGTACTTCCGCCTGATAAAATTATGCACATATCACACAGCATCCCCAAAATTAGCAGAGCTTGTATTATGGACACATGACTATTAATAGTTTATACTTTTCTTTCTGTAAATTCATACATAAACTACATAGAAACAACCAGACATGAGATAAATACTTGATCAATAAAACATCTAAAAAACAACTTGTCTGCGAGGGAGAATCGAACCCACAATCTTTTGCGTCTTAGACGGACTTTGGCCCACAGCGCCACAGAGGTTGTCAAATAGGGTGACAGGGTGATACTTTGCCAAATTGCCGTCACTCTATTGTAAGGATGAAAATCCCACTTCTAATTACACTGGCCTTCAATAAAACCAGTTGGTGGTAAATATATTTGAATACTACTACAACTTCGTACGAGTCAGATTCTCTCCTGTTACGCAATTTCTAACGTACTTGTTTTATGGTCTTCAAAATACTCTGGATTACATTACTCCTAAATAATTACCTCCGGACATGATGTCCCGTGATCAGTGTGGAAATGACTCAACAGACTGCGAACTCCAGTCGGTTGATGCAAGATTAACCTCAGCAAAGGGTGCATGATTGGCGAAAGCGAAACGCAGTATAATTGTGGTGTCCAGGTGTAACCCATGTCACCCCTACTGGTATATCCATCTTGCCCCAACTCATGCACTGTGGGTAAACTGATAGGACATCAGCTCAAATAATGCCGTAGATGCTACCTACTGATCAAATAGGATGTCATAATGTCACGAGAGAAGAAGAGTTCAACTCGATTCGGCATCCGTAACAAAATTGGCAAGGATCATACAAAAAAGTCTTAAGACCAGACGAGTTTCTTGCCGGATACTTCTTGAACTGAGGTTAGGAGGAACCGGCACCTAGATTCACTAGCATGTAAAAAGAAGATTCAAAGTGGTCATTGTGATTTTATTGAATAAGGTATGTTATGAATTGATTCCAACTGTAATGTCGTCCACCCAATGGCCTTCTTCATCGAAAACCGGGGCTGACAAATTTACGTGCTCTCCATACCAAGGCACGATCAAATGAAATGCCACTGCAGTCACCAATCCAGGTACTGGCCCTGGTTCTGTCATGAACTGGCTAACATTTCCTAAAACACGTACGATTTTATTTGTTTGCATCAAAGTCTGAATTGGAGTAACATTTTTATATAACACTTCTTAAGTTTATTAAGTTAAAGAATGAGGTGTTTAAGTTCAATTCAATTTTAACTTTAGAACTGTCATTAAAACCGTTAGTGTAATTTGAACTTTCTACAAACATGTTAAGGTCGTTTATATTTGCCCACTGACTACGTACGTTCTTAAGCTAGGCGCTTCGTTATCTGTTAGGCAGCTAAGGAACAACTAAGCTAGTCAAAGTCAAAAAGTAAATGTCAAAAGATATTTTATTCAATACAATCACAAGGATCACTTTGAAACGTCTTACATACAAGGGGAATTTAGGTGCCAATTCCTCCAATTCGCCAATTCTTCCTCCTCAACTCAAGCCCGAGAAGAACTGCCAAGAAACTCGTCCGTCCTAGCGCTTTTTTACATGACCCATCTTATAACATAACCTAACCTTAACTACGAAAAACTAGTACAAGAGAGTTTAATTTTCAAATGTGTCGGTTAACTGTCTGAGGGCAAAGCAACATGATGCCATGCATTCTTATCAATATTATAGTCATTTATATTATAATACTTCTTTTCTTCAGACGACTACCCTTTATGTGAGCTTTAAATTTCTATACTAAGCCACGTTTGCTTCTTAAGTTGGGTATGAATGTAAAGCTTGCCTTAACACAAAAAGCTTTTTAAGACTCCGAAGGCAGAGCAGTTGCTCAGACTTTTAGTCCTATCGTAATTAAATTGTGCATAGTAATATATATTAGTAACCCCTACAAAGTTACGAAAGGAGAATTGATTTTTCAGTTAACTTTTCTACCCCATAGGTGATATATATTAGTGTAGTGTGATAACTCTAGACGAGATTTCGCGAACAGTTTTCGATACTGGGCCCGTGAAGAACAGGAACCCACCGCGACATCAAAATTATTCCACTGCGTCTGGTAAATACACTCAAGAGCAATGAATCCGGTCACCGGGCCACAAAGAAACCTATAAATCTCATCGGAAACTAGGAATGCTAGCTTAATGAAATAGATTGTGTACAATAGACAATATAATACCCCTTAAATGAAAGTAAATGTATGAGTCACTTCATTTTATTTACTAAAAATTACTTAAATATAGAAAAAAAACTGCTGATCACACCTTAAAACAATAATAGGAAACAACATAACGATTTTCTTGAATTTTAATACTTTGTATTGCCTCCTCGTGCTTCCATTACTGCGTTTACGCGGTTTTGTATGCTGTACACCAAGTTTCTTATACGATTTTGGGGAAAATTCTCCCATTCCTCTGTGAGAGCAATTTTGAGCTCACGAAGCGTGATTGGGGAGGGTTTCGTTGTTTTACGCATTTCCCTAGCTCGTCCCAAGCATGCTCGATCAGGTTGATATCCGGGCTGCGTGCTGGCCACTCCAAACGAGTAATGTTTATCTCTTGAAGGTAGTCATTCACAATCCAACATGTATGAGGTCGGGCATTGTCATGCATAGAAATGGCATCCTCATCCAAATGGACCAAATATGGCCCAACGTATTCATTAAGGATTTACGCTAGTTAAAGAGCCGTTTTCTATGAACACCAGTGCTGTGCAACACTCAAATGAAATTCCGGCCCACACAAGTACAGACCCACCACCGTAGGCTACTTTTTTATTCGATGCATGCTTGCTTGAATCTTTCCCCTGGTCTTCTATACACTCTGTGTATTCTGTGCTTCTATTTCTATTCTATTCTCTGTGCTTCTATCGTGCTTGTAGAGCATAAACTTTGATTCGTCGAGCATAAACATTGTATTCACCAAGTATCGATCTTCTCGTGGTGTGGTACACCTGGTTCTGCCTGTTCCTGGTCTGCGTAGGTTAGCGCCAGTTTCCTCGTAACGTTGGCGAACTCTTTGTACAGTTGACAATGAGCTCGTGAGCGTACATTGTGAGCGACACATTGGCTTTCCAGCATTGTGAGAATTCTGGTGCATTCTTCAGGTGTAAGCGACATGATTACAGCTTGACGCATTCATTGCTCTCGTGTGTACATTGCGTGACCCTAGAGCTCACTTCTATCTGGCTCAGCGTATAAGCATTGCTATTCAACGTGGCTATGCCACCAGTGTCTTGGGAACGCTGCCCTCTGGCTGTAATCTGCATCATTTGAGCTATCTATAGATCGTTTTAAACGGTCCTTAGATATATTATTTTGTACATTTCTGTAAATAAATATATAAATTATAGGTTAACAGTTAAGCTATCTAAGGACTACTCAAAACGATCTATAGATAGCTCAATTGATGCAGAACTGCCAGAGGGCAGCGTCTCCAAGACACCATTGCCATGTTGAATGACAGTGCTAATACGCTGGGCTAGATAGGAGCCAGCTAGGATCACACGATGTCTCTACCATACGCCGTGGAATAATTTTGAAAAGCGATGGGTTCCTGTTCCCCACGGGCCCGGAGTTTCAAGTCTAAAAGGCTCAAATATTCGTTACTGATATTTTATTATAAAGAAAATTATCACGGCTTGTAAGACTTTATTAGATTACTAGCTTCTGCCCGCACCAACCAAGTGTGAGTCGGACTCACGCACCGAGGGTTCCGTACAAACCTGTAGGTATATAAGTAAAAGTTCACCCATCACGACAATCGAGTCATAGTTGGATGATGTAACTAAAAGTTTACGGTTTTTGCAATTTTTCCTTTATCTATGCTATGACGTTGCTTCGTACCAAATTTCAAGATTCTGAGTACACGGGAATTACCCTGTAGGTTTTGATTCCCTTGCGAGTGTCGAAAATTTGCGGAAATATAATAATAATAATAATAAAACCGGACATTTCACACGGCATCATCTGGCCCCAAAGTAAGCAGAACTTGTGTTATGGGTAGCACATGACTGATATACTACTTAAATATGTATATTTTTTTGTAAACACATACATATTATACATAGAGACACCCAGACCTGAGACAAATACTTGCAGATCATGCAAACATTTGTCCCGCGGCGGGAAACGAACCCGCAACCTTCTGCGTCTCAGCCGGATTTTAATGATGCGGCATAAACGGCTGTATCTTTTGATTGCGTTGGCTTAGAAGTTTGACTTTTTTACAAATTTAAAGGACAGTAGACTTGAGTATTTGATATAAATTTCAGCTTGATACCTCCACGCGTTCCTGAGAAAAAGGGTCTTGACAGACAGACAGACGGACGGACGGACTGACAACAAAGTGATCCTATAAGGGTTCCGTTCCTTCCTTTCGTGGTACGGAACCCTAAAAATTAAGTTCTCTTGATCCGATCGCTACCAAACATCACAGGATGGCCCGCTAGGCCAATCTTAAGATTTTCTAAATCGGTTTAGCCGTTTCGGAATCTATAGGGAATATACACATCGCCTTTTTAAATATAGATGAGTAACAGCCTATCTTGTACGAGTAAATCAAAAAATTGAAGCTCTACTAAATGCTTCACAATTTATTTTACTAACTCGTTGGTGTTGTATTGGTTTTGGGATCTGACGACTAATAGTCATTCTTATCCGGAAGCCATGTTCACATGAGCTTGGTCAATTTATTGTTACTGGTTTTGCAATACGTATAAATTTCGCTATAGTGGACAAGTAGTAAGAAATAAAAGCTTATGTTCTATCCCCACATACCTACAAACATTTACATTATTATGCCACCTACATTTGACTTATGGTTCGGCTGAGACGCAGAAGGTTGCGGGTTCGATTCCCGAGAGACAAATATTTGTATCTGCAAGTATTTGTCTTGGGTCTGGGTGTTTCAATAGAAACAATAAAGAATTAAAATATATATATAATATAACATATATATTATGTATTTACAAAAAAAAAGTAGGTATGTCATGTGGTACCCATAACACAAGCTCTGCTTACTTTGGGGCCAGATGATGCTGTGTGAAATGTCCGGCATTATCATTATTATTTAGACCATATACCATATACAAGCAGTTATAATCGTGCATGATGTCGGTACCACCATTGCAATTTTATATTAGCAATCACTTAGATTTTAATTAAATTCTTATAGCAAGCGCCCACTGCGTAAAAGCTTTACAATAACTCCTGTTTCCACGTCTCATGTGTCATATTAATGACAATTTTGCCAATATCAAGTGTTTAAACTGTTAATATGTCACAAAGTAGTTTATTGTCATTCGTCATTTGTTATTTAATTATTAACTAACTTCACAAAAAGGAGGTTACTCAATTTGACCGTATAATTTTTTTTTTATGTGTGTTCGCGGATATATTCGTCGTTTTAGAACCGATTTTGATGATTTTTTTTTGTTGGAAAGGAGATATATTAAGGGTGTAACCATGATAAGGAACTCAGGATCTGAAGATGGCATCCTAGAGAAATCGAGGGAAACCTTCGAAAATCGTAGTGGCCACTAGTGCGTTTGCTATTTTTTTTCATGAAGTATTTAAATCACTACTATTTAATAAAGGTCGATCTGATGATGGAGCCGAAAGACAGTCGAGGGAACTCCTCAACGATTTACAGTAGCTACCTTGTGTATATACTTACATGAAGTCAGTTGTCTTTTTTATTATTAAAATGTAATTATAAAAAAACTAGTTTTAATTTTGTCTTTTTTTGTTATTATTCTGCAATTCGGGGCACAGACAAATCCAACAAATAAAAATCATGAAAATCTGTCAGCCTTTCTGGAGCTATAAATGGGGTAACTAACATGACTTTGTTTTATATATACATACATATTATATATAGATATAATTTCATATTATCCTTTCATATAAAATAATTATGCGGATTATTTTTGCTGGAATTACAAAGAAATACAAAGCTTTTATTCAAATTATTCACACCTTAGTCAATAGATCTAGCTCTATTTAAATAATAACACCAAAATTACTAACAAAACCGGTATAATAAAAAATATAAGAGCGCAATGTTTCCTTCCCAAGACGGCCTAAAATAATGTTCTTCTTGCTTAAAGCCTTCTGTCTTAATAATAATAATAATGCCGGACATAACACACAGCATCATCTAGCCCCAAAGTAAGCAGAGCTTGGGTTATGGGTTACCAGATGACTGATATACTACTTAAATACTTTTTTTTTTGTAAATACATACGTATTATACATAGAAACACCCAGACCCAAGACAAATGCTTGCAGATCATACAAACATTTGTCCCGCAGCGGGAATCGAACCCGCAACCGTCTGCATCTCAGCCGGATTTTAGCCCACTGCGCCACAGAGGTCGTATAATAATATGTGTTGATAATAGTTGATTACTTACGATCCTTTGACGTTTGACATTTCATGAACAGCCATTTGCTCATTAGTTTTTCTCGGGTTCCATATTTGAATGTGTAATTTAGTGGAGTTTAATTAATTAATTGTAAATATGTATATTATGTTACAATGTGATTTCTACGACGAGTAAAATTTCAGACGGCCTTTCCGCGATGATGTTTTGCTGGCCTCAATTCTGTTGGCACCAACCTAACTAGTTTTAGCTAAAATTAGGTTTTGAACTGTCAAATGAAACTTTGGTATTCTGCTGCTACCAACTTATCCTAATTTAATTTTATCTAATTAAATTAAGCGTTCCTAGTTTAGTTAGATGGTACCAACCGAATAGGTTTTACAAATGCTATGACTAAATATATTTTAGACAATTCGTAATTTTAGAAATGAATCAACCGAATTGCCACCATTGACAATCGACTGCAACGATATTATAATAAAACAATCACTTGAGATTGAAAAATTTGTTATCTCACTGGATTCTTCGTTTGTCATTTCATGAAGTAACATAGCACTTCTAAAATTTTTTTTTCGTTTTATTGCATATTTTATTTGTTTTATCTTAGCGGAATTTTAATGAATAAATTGTGACTACATAGGACAAGTATGGACAATTGAGTTATAATAAGTGTATTTTGGTACTTGGTTATAATAATGTGATTTGAACAACGAGAAATCCCGAGAAAGTTCAAGACGGCCATTCCGCGATGACGGACGTTTAGAATTGACATTGACCATCGATTAAGACTTTATTATCAAACAGTCAAGTGATTGTTTTTAAACTGGCAAATTTGTCGACAAGATAGATGCCATTATACGAAAAGAAAAAGTAAATTACTTACCAACACCTAAATAAAAGTAAATAAGACCCTTTTATTATAAATAATCATATATTTTTCAACCTTAAAGTCTAGTAATAAATATAGTTACGTTCGTTTTTTATATATACAAACATAATCTGAGATAATTATAATAATGCTGTACATTTCACACAGCATCATCTAGCCCCAAAGTAAGCAGAGCTTGTGTTATAGTACCTCATGACTACTACTTATATATTTTGTAAATACACAGGTACATATTCGCAGATCATACAAATATTTGTCCTGCCGCGGGAATCGAACCCGCAACGTCTCAGGCGGGCTCTTGCTCACTACTACAGAGGTCGTCAAATAGTGAAATTTTAAAATGTAGACTAGAATTACTCGAGTCGAAATCCTTTAACGAGGTACAAATATGATCATCATGAATAACCTTATAAGTAACATTAAACAATCAGTATTATACTGTTACCTACTAAAAGGTAAACTTTTTTAATCTACCATTACGCCGTGAAGGCTGAGGGGGTCGTGGAATAAATGAAGCAGAAGACCGGGCTCACCATGAGAGTCGTGAAGTTGGAATCTCGCCGTAACGTGAATTTCAATTCATTTATGGTGAGAGTGTTGACATATCGTCTCTCGACATTCATGGACACCGGGTTCTGACCGAAAGGTGTCGTGTTCAGGAAATTCAACGGATCCCTGACACAAGACACCGGTCGAACGTCATCTGCGATTTCGTAATAAGTTTATATTTTGTATGTATGTTAGTCTTTATTGTATTTATCTATGGGCCAATATATTTGTTACCTACAAATACCATTATTTGTTGCCTGAAATAAACGATTATTATTATTATTAATCATTTATAGAACAATAATTATCCTTAACTAGCTGACCCGGCAAACTTCGTACCGCCTCAATATTTTTTTTTTTTTTTTAATATTTACTCACCTTTTAAACCTGGACTTCCACAAATAATTCAAAACCAAAATCAGCCAAATCAGTCCAGTTCTCGAGTTTTAGCGAGACTCAACGAACAGCAATTGATTTTTATTATATAGATAATATTACAAATTCAAAATTGTTTGATTATCAGTTTGTTTGTTTCCTTTCACGGTTAATAGGATGAACAGATCTCGATTAAATTTATTACAGAGATACATTGTTTCTTGGGGACGAATAAAGGCTTCTTTATATAAATACTACGCGTGGGAAGCCGCGGGCAACAGCTATTGTATGTTACTGTTCAGATTTCAAAGTAAATTTTGGTTTTGAATTAAATTCGCATTTTTTTATTGTCAAATCTGTCATTCTTCACAGTGTTTTTATTCGAGGTACGGCATCAGCTCTTTGGAACTCTCTGATTCTTTTTGCCAAAATCTTCTTTCGAGAGAACCGGCAGATGATTCTCTCATCACATTACCTTCACAAACAAATGCTTGAGCATTATATATAATAGCTATTGTACCTTACACAGTTTAAAGCTACGTATTTCGTTACAAATTAATTTTAATCGGATACCACAAAGGTAGTCACAACACTGTCTCTGCTCCTGCCTGAAGGTCGTGAGCTTCGGGAAGCTCTGACGCCTGTTCCACCAAACCCTTTCGGAAACCCTGAAAATGGGAAGTTGGGGACTCCTCGGTGCCTGATGTCTAGAAGACCTTCACCGAAGGTAGCCTGAAAAGAGTACGCAAAAACTATAGTTTCATAATAATTTTATTGTAATTTAATATCCTAATAATATTAAGACTGGCCTGTCAGCTCATTTGATAGTGGATGTGCTTCTTGCGATGTAGATTGGGAGTTTGATTCCCTCCCAAGACAAACATTTGTGTGATGAACAGAAGTGTGTGTACTGTATTTGCTCGCTCTGCTCTCTGACAGTTAACCGACACACTTTTAATGTATAAACTCTCTTGTATTAGTTTTTTGTAGTTAAGGTTGTTATAAGATGGATCATGCAAAAAAACGGCAGGATCAGGACGAGTTTCTTGCCAGTTCTTCTTGGACTTGGGATAGGATAAATTGGTACCTAAATTCACCTAGTAAGACGTTTCAAAGTGATCCTTGTGATTGTGTTGAATAAAGTATCTTTTGACTTGACTTGACTTCACTTTAGATGTTCTTAAGTATCGTAAGTAATATATTATTACATCCTTTCGCCACACTGGTTTGAAATAAGTGACATGATAAGAAGAAGCGTGGAAGAGGTGTTGTGTGTTGTGATTGCGAGATGTGTAATGGACTGTAAGAAAAAAAGGGAGGTGTGTGTGTAAGAATGTGTTAATTTAATTAATTAATTAATAAGCTCCAACTATAATAATAATCTAAATGCTTTTGTTGTACTTTTGTCATTAAGTTTTTATTTGAGTTTAACCCAAGTTTTTACCTAGTATGTAGGTACTTCATTTATTTATCATCGATCCAGTTTTCACGCAACGTTTCGATTAAGATATGCAAGCCAACCGATCTCGTGCATTGTGTACTCACATCAGGAGGTTGGAATCCATTTAGCGTGTTGAATCCGTTACTGTTGAATCCAAAGGCAGACGACGCGCTCTGACTGGCTGACCCACCCCCGAAAGCAGAAGCAGAAGACGCCGAACCTGAGGCAGAGTTGCCGCCGCTGCCGCCGTTGAACGAGGCTGCCTGACTGCTGGCCTGGCTACCACTGAAACCACTGAAATTCAAAACGCCTTGTTATTTTTAATCGACTTCAAATAAAGGAGGAAGTTCCCAATTCGTCGGAATCTTTTTTTTTATGTATGTTCTCCGATTACACAATGACGCCTGAACCGATTTAAAAAAATATTATTTTGTTTCAAATGGTATACTTCTCAGGTGAAATGGGACCACCCATTTAAATTTTATCGAAATCAGACGAGTTGTTTTTAAAAAAATTAATAAAATTAAAAAAAATGCATATATTTATGATATTTTATGTATACCTACATGAAGTCGGTTTTTCTTTTTAGTTTTTAAAAAGTAATTATTTGAGAACAAGTAGTCAAGGTTATCGAATTAGGGTGATCGTATTCCATAGGACCTTATCTATCTTATAATAACATAATTAATTAGCGTGGCGTTAATGTATGGTTTGTCCATGTCCAAACTTCTTAAGAAATGTAAATCTTACATAAAGGGTAGTTTTTTGAAGCGTATCACTTCATAGTATAAAACAAAGTCGCTTCCCGTTGTCTGTCTGTCCCTATGTATGCTTAGATCTTTAAAACTACGCAGCGGATTTTGGTGCAGTTTTTGTTTTAGATAGAGTGATTCAAGAGGAAGGTTTATATGTATAATACATGCATAATATGGTAGAGAAACACTGATAATTTTAGAGGTTTCTAATCACATTAGACATTCTGTAGTATATCTAGTAGCAGTATAGCACCCGTGCGAAGCCGGGGCGGGTCGCTAATATTATAATATATATGACTATATTATTGATAAGAATGCATGGCATCATGTTGCAGACAGACAGTAGTGTACAATCGCGCACCATTTCATGTCACGTGTCTTATACGTTGGATCTTAAAAATAACGTATATCCATATGCAGTTTGGGCTAGTTACGTAAAACGAAACTATGTAAGACTTGCTAAAACTGTGTTAAATACCTACGGTATTATGACATGGATAATGTCATAATACCGAAGGTATTTGAGTATTGATGTTAAGTATGCTCACGTATTAGATAAAAACTGGATACTTCTACGTTTTAGTGATAAGTCTTAAATAAACTTGTTTTACACCACATTTTTCTGACAAAAAAATTATAATTAATATTTTATTTACCTAGATTCGGTTTAATATGATTAGAGTCATGAACCATTGAATTTTTTATCTTAATATCATTTACATAAATTACTTTATCACTTATCTTAGCAAAATACATAGTATATCTTTTCTTTTGAGATCGATATGATTATACGAATTCTGCTGATTTGGGGAAAACCTACTGGATTTTAATAAGTAGCGCGTTGAAATCTTTTCTAAGGCAACTATCCAAAAGTACTAAATCTATAAAATAGTGCCAAATGCTGTCGACCTGTCATCATTAAGAGTCACTAACCGGAACATAACACAAATGTCACTGACCTTCCAAAGCCGTTGAACGAAGACGCCTGACTCGCGGAGTGAGACGCGCTGAATCCCTCATTGAATCCAAACGAGAAGGATTGCGAGGCGGCGTGGCTTGCGCCGGCGCCGTTGCCGCTGCTGCTGATACTAGCCGTAAGCCCACCATTCGATGGAGCGACGTTGAATCCTCCACCGAAGCCAAACCGCGGCTTTACTAGAGACGGCGCTCGCCTCTCACTCGGCAGCAACGTGCTCGGATCCCGCTCCAAATGCTCCAGCACAGGTAGAACGGGAGGAGTTATAATAGGCTCTAATTTCTTATCCCTCCTGTCTTCCGGGAAAATGAAACCGTTGGCCGGCGCTGGCACCGCCACTTCTACGACAGCCGCGAGACACAAACACACACAGATCAGCCTCATGCTTCGGATGATAGGTGACACTATGCCCAGTCGGCGACGTATCTTGTTTTAATAGGGTCGTGCGAGGTCAGCCGAGGTGTTGGCATGCGGCTCGCGGCGCAGCCTTCAGAAAACCCACTGCGCTGCGCCCGACACCACATCCTGCGACTATAGATCCCCCACCAGACAGTCCTTTAAGATTTTATGACAGTATTGTCTGACCAGTTTAACGGGGAAATTAGATGGCCAAATGGTTGGGAAACCCGATCGTCCCACTTGCCTTTAGAGATGTTGTGGAATCCAAGCACGTTGTATGTGTGTGTTCATTTACGGAAGTAAAGGGCTAGCGAGGTACGAGTATGATTTTGGATTTCGAATCTTATGTTGTATCTTCATGATTTATAATTGCATAAGCTGTGAATTAGAACATCTTGGTTGGTTTAGTTTGGAAACGATCAAGAATCTATTACTGCTGATTTACCTAGCCACTGATTAACGTCCCTTTACGTATATATTTAGTCATTATCAACATTACAGGCACCTATTATCGACTGCAGTTCACCTCAGGTGCGAGATAATCTGTCCAAGTGACCACACCTAGCTGTAACCTATTTATTGAAAAGGTTAATGTACAAACCCGTCATCGATTTTTTGCAATACACAATCGGTTCCTGAATGACCAGTACTCTCATTCAGGAACCGATTAAGTTGTTCCAGTTCACCCTGCTCTTCGACCACGCCTATTGACCGTGGAAGTGACCGCTCTTGCTTCATTTTTTCATGTGGATCGCATGTGATCATGATACGGATGTCTTATTATTTAGTAGGGTTGTCAGTAAAACATACTACTTATATACATAAATACTTCTAGAATTAGCTTCTATAAGCTTTACTGATACGTGTTCAAGGAATTAAATTTAAGGTTTCTCGTAAAAATGGGGTTCAACTTTTTCAAAGTTGTTATGGATAGTCTATGTTATTTTACTCCTGTTTTCACTAACCAGTTGCCTATTTAAATAACACTTATTTACTTCTGCCACTAGACACATGATTTAAAATGACACTGCTGTCAGTTTATTCGTTTTTAGAAAGGGATTATTTTTAACCGTTTTGCGAAGCAAACATTGCGCTCTTATTATGACATTTATAACTGCCAGTTATTTCGGGTTTTATTAAGATTTTTTCAAATTTTATTCGAATAAAGCTAGAGTTTGACTCAGGAACTAAAGTGTTTATTTTATTTGAAAAAAACACCATTTTTTATAAAATAACAAATGACGAACGACAACATATGACTTTGTGACGTCCTAAACAATCTAAACACTTGAAATTGGCAAAATTGTCACATGTCATTAACGAAGAAGAAGAAGCTTTAGATAGGGCCTAACTGTAGCTGAAAAGTTTTTATTTGGAAAGAGGAAGACAAAACAAAGAAACACCTAATTCGAAGGTGTTTCTTTGATTTGTCTGCTTTTTTAACAGCTCGCCGTTTTATTTGAAATAGGATTTGTATTTTGGAACATGTTTAAATTTTGAACATCATTCCATACGCTTACGCCATACGACAGTTTGCAAGCCCTACGAGCACATGCAGTTTTTCTAACCCACCATCGATTGGATGGCTCCATAGAGAGAGCCCTATCCGTCTTGTAGTATAGAGAAGCCTGTGACCAGTCGCAGGGCCACACGTCCGTGTCATGGTCAATGCGTCATATGCGCCCACGCACGTTATCCTTTCATCTGGAGTCAAGACGTGTCGCTGTTTTTCTTTAACGTAACATTCAACGTAACTCGAGTTTCATAGCCCAGCCGAATGACTCCTGGCCTATCAACGAGATCGGCAGCTTATGATGCCCTCCGAAGCACGGAAGCACTGTTTAAATGTCACTACATGTTATTCAGCCGTTGACGCAAGGATATTGGTGAGTACTTACCTAGTGGTATATTTCTAGAACGTTAATCATGAATATGGAGAAAGGTAGATAATTGATTCAGGCGAGACTTTGCGGAAATCCAATACAAAACATTAAACATTATGGACAAATATTTAGTACATTCCGCCAATTTATTCATTTCGTAAAAAAATACGTCACGTGTTTCGGCTCTCCACGAGGCATCTTCTGGAACATCTGACTTGCTCCGCACTTTGACAAAAAAACACTGCTCTGTTCTCTTGTAAATGCCTCGGGAGAGACGAAACACGTGTCGTATTTCATGTTAATAAATACATTTTAAAAACTAAAAAAACACCGATTTCATGTATAAAATAGCTAAATATAAAAATTTTGACTTCAGTTTTTTTTGATTTAAAAACCTAATTACTGAACCGATTTTTATGAAATTTAGATGGGACTAATCGGGATGTATATCTTTTCTCATGAAATTCGATTTTTTCAAATCGGTTCATAACTGACGGAGTTTTGAGGTAATAAAAATACAGTCGAATTGAGAACTTCTTAATTTTTTGAAGTCGGTTGATAAAAGAATAGATTACTAAATATTTACTATATATGTACTAAATATTTGTATCTGTTTAATTTTTTATGGCGAAAGGTTTTATGTTAGTCACGTCTGATGTTGTCTATCCGCAGATATTCTCGTAAGCTTTGGTTCCATCAATAGCGGAGTTATTCCTAAATGAATATAGCAGAGACTGAGATTTTGAAATGTTGTGTTTGAAGACTGTAGGGCGATTATGGAACTCTTGATACAATCAATGTCTATCAGTTTCGATTAGCAATCGGCATCAATGTCTATCAATTTCGATGAGCAATAGGCATTATTTCAATAAATCATATACGATGTGTTTAAATGCTTAGTACGCTAAACACGGTTCCCACCTCAATCGTACTTTGTAAATCGGTCGAGTTATAGTTTGACACCAACTTCATATTGTAACTAGCGATAGAAGCGGATAGAAATCGCAGCGATCCGTAATACCAATTCATTAATAGTAACTAAAAGCTATTAGTATCAATGTTTTGATAGTATCAAAGTTCCATAATCGCCCCACTGATCTTATTTGTCCAGGGACTTAAGCAGTTGACAAAAGAAAAGTTCGTGTCTCACAACTATCATTTAAATGTTCACTTTTTGAAAATTTAACTGTCATCGTGTCATTTAAGTTGTTTCCCAATATGGTGACCTTCTTTAGGAAACTGTATCTAACAAATTAAGAACGGTGAACGACCTTAGCGTCTACCGAAGTAATAACAATTTTCTATGAAACTTCAATCTGTTCAAACAAGAGTCGTCACCAACATCTATGACAATGGCTTATGATACAAAATAATAATTATAAAAATGTATATTCAGTAATTACGTGTTTACAAACTTACAGAGGACATCTTGTTATTTTACACTATTCAAAAATGTGATAATAGTTTTCATACAACTGACTCAATCGCACCCTCAATTATTAAATTGCAGCCTATTACATAATTATAGTGTTTTTTTATTTAAACGCCTATATTTGGGTTCTTATTTCAAGACACTGAAACTCTTTGAAAACGTTGACTTATTGTATGTGGAGAATAGTGATCAGTATAGATAGATCATAGCGGCCTCTCTTTTTGCAATTTTGATAAATTTGTATTTATAAATTAGGCCGCTTAAAGTTATTTAGTATTTAATGGTTCATTGATCCTGAATTTTAACCAAACCAGCTAAAATTTTCTAAAACACGAACAACTTTATTTTGCTTACACCAAAGTCCAAATTAGAGTAACGCAGTGACAGTTTAAATGATAGTTCTGTAATAAGTTAAAATTGCAATTTGATTCCATTATTGAATTAATTTTCCTAGGCTTTTCCGCAGTTTTAATCAACACCTCATTATATGATGACTAAAATACGCTAAAACACGACAATCAAACGTAAATTTTGTAAATTTAAGAATTGTCATTGCGAAACTACGAAATCAGTAGGACGATCCCGCTATTTGTCAACGTAGTTGCCATTGAACGGATTCGTTTTGGCAAATGTTTGGATATGGCTAATCTGAATGTCAAAATGGTCCCGCGCGAACAAGTTTATATATTGAACTCCTTAGTATTACTCTATGAACAGACTACTAGGATGTATTAAATCATAAATGTTCGTTTGAAAGCCCCTGTCAAAAATAACGCGATCCCGCAATGATTGATCAACGTATAATCCAAATTAGAGCTAAATCGTTTCCGTTAGAGATAAGCGCGGTACAAAATATGTCAAAAATAACGTTTTGACTTTGATTTTGCTTTGGTTTAGACGTCCAAAATTACCGCCCCTTGGGCTATTAGTTGCTTACTAAACTAAAAAAAGGGAATATTTTTTGAAGATTTTTATAGATTTATTAGCTTATTCTATTGTCAGATGTTTACTTGACTTCACGCAGCCTCCTGACTGCTGATCTGTAATATGAGGTAGCTGTGGTGGAGAAGACCCATGCGCCTCCAGCTACAGTCCTCTTGCATCTCTTGCATGACCATATGCCAACACATGATCGCTTCATGGCATCCTCCGTATTTTGCGTTCTGTGTAACTTCCATTTTCTTGACCATTTTACGGAGGGAGGCACCGTAACGTGTGCCATATTTGCCGGTAATTCC
The DNA here is from genome assembly GCA_948098915.1 of Lampropteryx suffumata. Lineage (NCBI taxonomy): Eukaryota > Metazoa > Arthropoda > Insecta > Lepidoptera > Geometridae > Lampropteryx > Lampropteryx suffumata. The sequence goes on along the minus strand of OX402548.1, from coordinate 5,695,045 downwards.
AACCTTCTTCGTGCGTTTGGCCATTTTATTAAACTGTGTACCACAAGGAATGATAGAAAAAGCAATATTAATACCATCAATCGTTAGCAATGACATTGAACACAGTTTCTAAACATGTGACACAAGGAACGAATACGTAATACAATATACGAAATCTTTGCAATTTAAATCTTTGTGCCAGATTTAAATTGCAAATTCTGGAAACCTGTTTTCTCATTATGTATATTCTTTAATCAGATTAATTCCTAAAAGTGTTTTCTGATCGAATCGTACGTAATATTTTTCCTTGAAACTTTATTGGTGCGTAGAATTTATAGATAACCATCGTGTTTTTAGGATTCTGTAGATAAAAGGGGTTTAATATGATCACATCGTTGTCCGCCTGTCTGTCTGTCTATATGTCTCGACCCTTTTTCAGGATCACGTTGAGGTATCAAGTTAAAAATAATATGATTTCATATAGTAGTTACTTAGGTACTCTACTGTTTCTTGAAGCTGTATAAAAACCAAGCTTCTAAGTCAACGCAATCAAAAAAAAGGTCATATGCCGCATATGTGAACGATCGCGAGTAAATTAAAACTATAGAGTACTTTCCATAGAGAACCATGAAATTAGGTAAGAAGCAAGGTTTCATAGTACAAGTAAATGAAAAAATCCGAGTGCCACAAGTCTCATGCCTCTGCCCTCAGACAGTTAACTGACACATTTGAAATGTATAAACTCTTGTATTAGTGTTTCATAGTTTAGATAGTTATAAGATGGAAAATAAATAACGCTAGGACCAGGACGAGTTTCATTCCAGTTCTTTTCGATCTTGGGTTAGGAGGAATTGGCACCTAAATTCATCTAGTGTGTAAGACGTTTCAAAGTGATCATTGTGATTGTATTGGGTAAAAACATTTTTTACTTATGACTTTATTTTTTGCTGTCTGTATTTCTTTTTAGCTGATTGATATTGAAATTTTGTAATGATTACGACTAACTTCAAGGTTATCCAAGATTACCCACAAGGCTTTATATTCTGTCCCTGATGTTCTGCGTAGGAACGTAGGAACGTGCGCCTTCCAGCACTGTGGATCCCTGATTTCGGCATCAACACAAATTTGTGACGTTTCTATATGTTCTCAGACACTTTTTTACTTTCTAAATCATTTTCCTGCCAAAACTGGATCAGACTATGCTCTTAGTCTCCATCTATACCAATAAAAGAGCTTAACCTGACTGACTGATTCATCATCGACGAGCCGAAACCGCTGAAGCTAGAAAGCTGAAATTTGGAAGATAGCTTCCTTTCATAGCAAAACCACCTACTTAGGCAGGGTTTTTTGAAATGTAACCCCTAAGAGGGTGAAAAGGGGTGAAAACTAATGTATGAAACTTTGTAACGTGTGGTGCGATTTGTTTGAAACTTGATTTGAATAATTAAAATGCAAAATAAATGGATACGTGTTTCAGGATTTTTCAAAATAACCCTTATAAAGGGGTAAAGTGGGGTGTCAATGTTTGTATGGGAACTTTTTAACGGATGATGGCGTGATGTATTATAAACTTGGTTTGGACACATAAAACGCAAAATAAATGGATATGTGTTTCAGGAATTTTCCAAATCACCATATAAATCTTCTGTGCGTGTGTTTGTAATTAAATTCCTCCTAAACGGCTGGACCGATTTAAATGATTTTTTTCAAGTGGATTCAAGAATGGTTTAGATTTACTTTTTTTTTCTCTCAGAGTTTCTTACACATCTATTTCACGAGCTCTTTTAAATAAATTCGGTTGTCCTTTAACAAACTTAGCTGCCTCTAAAATATACAAGAGCAATGCTTGGTGCTTTAATAGATTGTTGCGCTGTTGTTGCCCTGTATTGGACTGATAATACCGTTTAATAATCATGATGGTGAAAACATGAGATATAAATAAATTAATAAATACTCCCGGACATTTCACACAGTATCATCTGGCCCCAAAGTAAGCAGAGCTTGTGTTATGCGTACCTCATGACTGATATACTTGTACTACTTAAATACTTTATTTTTTTGTAAATTCATACATATTATACCTAGAAACACCCAGACCCAAAACAAAAACTCACAAATAATACAAACATTTGTCCCGCGGCGGGAATCGAACCCGCAACTTTCTACGTCTCAGCCGGACCTTAGCCTACTGCGCCACAGAGGTAGAGATTATAAATAAGCCCGGACATTTTCACACAGAATCATCAGGCCCCAAAGTAAGCATAGCTTGTGTTATGAGTACCACATGACTGATATACTACTTATATATACTTATACATTTTTTTTGTAAATACATACATACTATTACATAGAAACACCCAGACCCGAGACAAATATTGCAGATCATACAAACATTTGTCCCGCTGCGGGAATCGAACCCGCAACCTTCTGCGTCTCAACCAGACCTTAGCTCACTGCGCCACAGAGGTTGTCATTAGAAAAGAAAAGATTAGAAAAGTAGGTACGGTTCCTTTTCAGGTGCGATTTTAGCACTGGACCGTTATCGTAAAATATGCGGTACCCTGGCTCTGCCTATGTGTAATACCACTGTGGTGTGGTTAAAAATATCACTTTCATAAAATTAACACCTAATGTTGCAATAGTTACACCACTGTTACCTCAAGTGGTTGAACGGCAAAGCATCTCAATATGGATAACCCAATCACGTGGTATGCCCACCTCTATCCGCATACCATTGGGGCCGAACTGCTTGGACGTAAGGTTCACTTTATTGCATCTTTGCAGGGCACGTGCGACTCATCGATCGATCCTAGTTAACGACCCTAGGAGGCTACTCTTGAAATCGAGTAACGATATATCGGTTAGTCAAGTTAAGTCAAAAGATACTTTATTCAATACAATCACAAGGATCACTTTGAAACGTCTTACATACTAGGTGAATTTAGGTGCCAATTCGTCCTAACCCAAGCCCGAGAAGAACTGGCAAGAAACTCGTCCTGGTCCCAGCGCTTTTTACATGATCTATCTTATAACTACCTTAACTACAAAAACGAATACAAGAGAGTTTATATATACATTACAAATGTGTCGGTTAACTGTCTGAGGGCAGAGCAACATGAGGCATTAATATCGGCATCGGAATAATAATAGGACAAAACTCTACTCTTAGCTACATCGTTTCAACTCGATTTCAAACTACATAACATTAGACAGTCGATGTCAAAATGATCCACAACAGGCGAGACGATAATTTTAATTTGACAACGAAACATCTGTTCGACTGAATTTGAAGTCATTTCAACTACTTTATCGTTCTGATATATCGAAATCGCTTGCATGAGAAGACGCCCTGACATTTCGAAATATGTCAGGTCATCATCATCATTGGCCTTAGTTAAACTGTTGAAGATGATTTAGGTGGCGTCAGTCAGGTTACAGAGCAGTTGTCTGTAATTGAAAATATTCGTTAATGGATCCACCCCAGCAAGCTGAGGTGGATGAAGTTTCCATTCCACTGACGACACTCTGCCTGGGATTCTGTTTGATAGCGCAGGCCTTCCCAGGTACCAACACTAACCTCTCGACTTTGCCGACAGAACCCGCAGGAAAGATGAGTCAGTACATGCGGTGTCGGTTTGGTTGCAGGTGCATAACGGCTAACACCGAGCCATGTTTGTTTCAAGTTTTCTTTCTCTGCTGTTAACTCTTCTGTTAGTCAGCAGGGGGACCAAACCCCAATAATTTGAAGACTATCACAGTCGTCTCCATCATCAGTCTCCAAGAAGCACTCATCTTGGATCAGTTCCACGTAGAAATCAAATCAGTGTCATTACACAGATTATGAGGCCAACTCAGAGTCACTCCGTCAGTACTAACTCTGCAAGAGTCAGTATTAGCTCTCATCTCTATAAGACAAAAGACAAAGTCTCAAGCTTCGAACCGTCATTTCGCAAGCCCAGTTAGAGTATGTTCAATGTCATGAATCTTGTCATTCTTATCATTCTGTATCATAAATCATTGGAATAAATTCCTCCAGCACTAACACTCATATCTAAAATATTTTGACACCGTAAGGCTTTGCTCGGCTACCGAGTTAACCCTTGTAGTTTAAACAGCACTATTCTTCAGTATATTCTGAAGAATATAATTCTGTGCGTCTGATTCCATCTTCCACAGAATAGTGGTATTAATCGCCGCGGAATAATCCACAGTGTTCACTAGGCTTAATTGGTGGCAACCCTTCCAAATAAGTTTACTTAGAGAAAAATGTGAGGAATGAGATAACTTTACGTAAGCTTCGGTATTTTGACCTCAAACTTGTGTCCGGCTGTAACGCGGACTACGCAATAAAAGTTACGTTTCAAGGAGATTATGATTTTATAATACAGTTATGGTCCAATACTCGAATTTTATGGCTATATGTCTGCGTGAAACCGAACATGTTTCAAAGTAACTCACCTACTCAGGTACCTACTATGATGTTTTTGCATTGAAGTTCTGAGAATTTTATTTTATTTGCAAATGTTACTCAGTAATTTAATGGTTCATGCATCAATAAAAGAAACAGAACGTCACGTTTCCAACTACGTTTATTTATGTTTAGTTCTAAACGGAAAATATGCGTGTATCTTTTCCGCATATTATTTATTTATAGGAAACAAACCTTTTAGAAAAATAAATAAAATTAGTAAAATTTATATCAATAATAATTACACTCACTCGGTTCACTGATCCAGAACGATCTCGAGATAGACCGTGAAAAACAGAATGATTGCAGGATAAATGAAAAAGCGACAAGTCACTGTATATAATATGTGTGATCCGCGCATGCCTTTTAAGCTTAATGGGACGATCATCAGACCTGCAAATATTTGTCTCGGGTCTGGGTGTTTCTATGTATAATATGTATGTATTTAAAAAAAGTATAGAAGTAGTATATCAGTCATGTGGTACCCATAACACAAGCTCTGCTTACTTTGGGGCCAGATGATGATGTGTGAAATGTCCGGCATTATTTATGAGTACATCAACGGAAGTTTGAAAGAAGCGTCACTGACGGAAAAGTTAAAGAGCAATAACGTGGTACCTATGAGCATGTCATGAGGAGAAAGTCATGTCAAAAAAAATGTGATGTATTTGAATGTGAGGTAAAGATAGGCCTATCTTTACCTCACATTCAAACCTACATATACCTATAAAAGAACTTAACCTGACTGACTGACTGACTGATTCATCTTCGCCGAGCCGAAACCGCTGACGGTAGAAAGCTGAAATTTGGAATGTATCTTCCTTTTATAGCAAAACCACCCATTAATGCGGGATTTTTTGAAATTCAACCCCTAATAGGGTGAAAAGGGGTGAAAACTAATGGATGAAACTTTTTAACGCGTGGTGCGATTTGCATGAAACTTGATTTGAATAAATAAAATGCAAAATAAATGGACACGTGTTTTAGGATATTTCAAAATAACCTTGCAAAGGGGTAAAATGGGTTGTTAAAGTTTATATGGGAACTTTTTAACGGGTGGTGTGATTTCTTAGAAACTTGGTTGGGATACTTAAAATGCAAAATAAATGGACACGTGTTTCATGATTTTTCAAAATAACTCTCATAAAGGAGTAAAATGGGGTGTGAATGTTTGTATGGAAACTTTTTAACGGTTGGTCTGATTGTGTCATATAGAAGCAATGTCAAGTCAAGTATTATAATGTGATATTTATTTAAAACGCGCGGACGAAGTAGCGAACGGGCCAGCTAGTAAATGATGAAAGGAATGTGTAAGAGATGTTTTTTAGAAAGGAGGACTAATGAGATGACGAATGATAGAGTGGAGTGTAAAAAATATCCTGCTGTGTCAATAAGATATTGTAACAAGGGCAGAGAAGATAATGAATATTAATAATTACAGTTTATGTACAATTTGTTTTCCAGCACCTTCGGTTTACCTTCGCTAATTACACAAAGACGTCAAGAACAAAAGTCTGAAACATTGTGAAAATTTACGTTCCAGCTCATATAACTTTCGATAGATATAACCAGAATAACCGTTCGTCGCACTTATTTGTTCAGCTGGTTCGTTTGAAAACAATATTATGAATAATACTTAAATGAGTATTGCGTGCATGAGTCTCCAGTGCGGGTTTTATATCGGTTGCTATTGTACGTGGAAATTTTAAGGGCTTTAAAAACTGCTTTAAATGCCGACAATGGCGCTCACGACTATGCTTGTTGTCGCCTCCTTCATCGTCTCTTTCACACATGGTAAGTTGATTTTTAAAAGGGATCGAACTATTGAATAATTATGTTTAGTGCTCAAATCTTTATGGTAAGTAAAGACAGCAATTATGCTATACGCCAATGATTTGCTCTATGACTCTGGCGCAATCATAATTGTAACCAATGTAATCTTCTTTCATATCTTAAAAGATCTTAAATAAAATAAATAAATATTGCTGGACAATGCATACACCATCTAGCCCCAAACAAAGCATAGCTTGTAATTTGGTGACTAGATGACTGATAGAATACTTATATATTCTTTAATACATACTTATGATACTATATAACACCCAGACACAGAACAAACACCTATGTTCTTCACACAAAAATGTTTATCCTGGGCGGGAATCGTATCCTTAACCTACAGCGCAGAAGGCAGAGCTACTACCAACTAAGCTGACAGGTCAGTCAATAAGAGTATACCAAGCTATATAAATATAGATACGTACATACCTACTGTAATGGATAAGACCAGCTTAGCGCGGCTCTTTCAGCTTAAAATATCCTTTGTATTCGGAATTATCGATTAAGACCTTAATTACAGCTTTTGTTAAAAACAAAAGTAGTAATAAAAGAATATGTATGAATTTATAATGATTGCTGATGTTGCGTACTTGTTGAACATTTGTTCAAACATTGGATGTGACGTCAGCGTTTCTAGAATAGTTACAAGAGTAACAACAGCAACTGTTGTGCATCAAGAGGGTGGAATAACACAAAGATATGTATAACTGGGATACAGGTTTCCTCGATACAGGCTTTGCCTAGTGAGGAAGCCATTATTTATTTCAATAAGAAAAACTGCAAAACATGGAGTGTTTCCATTGTCCTACCATTCGACTAGATATTGTTATAGTCATAAGGATTTACTCTGTTTCTGCTGTAATAAATATTTTATAATTTTCATTTTTCAAACCTTCATCATAAATATGCTATCCATTCAGAACTGCTATCCATTCACCGCAATGCTGCACTTATGTAACAGATTTAAGAGTATCACGCACGACCCGTAACTTTGACTGTTAGTAGCGTTGATCAGTATTTTTCACTGTAAAAATCAGAACGGACCGTTTCTTTTTTCATAAAAAAATAACTAACAAATGCTACTTACGGATGTTTGCATATTTAGGAACTGGGTATCGTCGTCTCGCTAAAAGATGACAAATATTAATTCAAGAACAGTTTGATGCGGCTAATTTTTTTTTGTTTCTAGTCGTAATTACCAAAGTAATCAGTAATCTCAAATGGTAATGGAAAAAATCGTGAGAAAACCAATGTCTCCTAGAACTTTAAAAGCTCGAATACATGTGTAAAGTGCACGAAATGAGGCGCACTTCAACCCTTTATACACAAAAAAGTCGTCAAAAATGATTCTCTCCTCAAATTTGTTTGACACAAGTTGATTATAGTCGTAATTCTGTGTCCTTTAGGGATATTTGAGGTGTAACTAAGTACTATTTACTAAACCTTATTTCATATAAACGAATGTCGTTTCTCTACCAGGGATTATACATTCCTTTTTTTTTTTGCAAATTGAGTATCAGCTCTGCAAATAAGCAAAAATGTGTTGTCGCTTTACTTTCGTAGTTTATTGTAATTTACGAGTAAGTGTAGTATTAATTCCTGTCGGCAAGGTCGAAATGTTAGTGTGGATACATGGGAAGGCTTGCGCTATCAAACATAATCCCAGGCAGAGTGACGTCAGTGAAGAGCAAACTTCACCCACCTCAGCTTGCTGGAGTGCCACTTGCCACTTCGTTTCAATTACAAATAACTGCTCTGTAACTTAACTGACGCCACCTAAATTATCAACAACAGATAAACAAAGATAACAACCTCTGTGGTACTGCACCACAGAGGTTGTTATCTTGGGCTAAGGACTGGCTGAGACGCAGAAGGTTGCGGGTTCGTTTCCCGCCGCGGGACAAATGTTTGTATGATCTGCAAGTATTTGTCTCGGGTCTGGGTGTTTCTATGTATAATATGTATGTATTTACAAAAAAAAAGTATGAAAGTATAAGTAGTATATCAGTCATGTGGTACCCATACCACATGACTGATATACTACTTATATATACACAAGCTATTATACACAAGCTCTGCTTACCTTGGGGCCAAATGATGTTATGTGAAATGTCCGAGATTATTTATTTATTTTTTTTTTAAAGGCCAATGATGGATATTAATAATAGTAATATTATTAAAATTTTATAATAATAAATGTAGTAATAATAATAATATAGTAATATTAGTAATATTTGCAATTTTATTATTGATCAATCAAAGAATCAAGGGGTGAAATATTAAACTTACCACAGAACCACAGCTTCCATAATATTTTAATCTTATTTCCTTGCAAATAATTTATATAAATAAATTTACATCATTTTAAGTGTAGTTAGAACTATCTATAAACGTAGAGTTTTAATTTATTTATAAATATCGAATTAAAATATACGCGATAAATACCCCTTAACTACTTAAACAATACCTCTTAACTACTATAACAAAATAAAACAGTAAGTTTTCCGTCTGTTTCAGGTTTGGCACAACCTCACTTCGATCCGTAAGTAACTTTTATTTTTATACTTATTTTTAAATAAATAGAAATTATAATATATCTATTTCATCATTAACATTTTATATTGGATGGCTGTCTTTTGGATTTACTGAAATTGAATTGAAATTGAAATTGAGTATTATTATTATTTTAACAATATTTAAAAAAAAATGCCTTTATTTCTTCAGTTAAATAAAGTTTGCTTTTCAATTTAGTTCTATTTAATTTCTAGTCTTATTTATGTTTTTTTGAATTATATTAAAAATAGCAAATAATGCCGGACATTACACACAGCATCATCTGGCCCCAATGTAAGCAGAGCTTGTGTTATGGGTACCACATGACTGACATACTACTTATATACATTTTTTATTTAAATACATACATAGAATAATTTACTATTTATTTTTCTTAATTTAGTTTTGTTTGTTGGGGACCCCTCTTTTAGTAAAGGCCTCCTCCAGAAATTTCCATGTTTTTTTCTTTTTTGTGCTGTGACTCTCAAATTTTAATGCGCAACCACGGTTATTTCATCTGCCCATCTATCCTGGGGTCAGCCTCTAGCACGGGTGCCGCTGGGACCTTGCTATTCTGTTGTGGTTTTAGTCCGTCTCTGGTCCTCGGTACGCAACGCACTAAATTCAATAATACTGAGTATTAATTAAATCAACCTTAATTTGTTTTAATACAAATGAGCATGTAGTAACCATAACACAAGCTTGCTTACTTTGGGGCCAGAAGATGTTGTGTAAAATGCCCGGCATTATTATTATTATTATTATATGGCCCATATCATGGTTAGGCCCTCTACCTACCTACCGTAACCTTCGTCCGTGTCACCGTATGGACCGTCTACATTAAAGAAAGGGTCGTGACGGAAATATCTTACACTTTTTTTCGCCTAGCTCCCATCCGCCAAGTCCATGTACCATGCGATAAGGAACTTCGCAAAACACTGTTTTAAAAACACATTATTATACAAATCTAATCTTTGTTTTTTTGTTGCAGGTTTTTCCCCGAGGTAAACTCACGAACACATCACACAACACATAGTAGGTTCTAGTTCGTCTTTGTCAATAGGCACACACTTGTTTTTTTCAGAACTACGTGCCAGCGGTACCTATAATGCAGCCACCTGTTCTGCGAGGTTTCCCACAGATTCGTTTGCCTCAAGTCCCTCATAGACCTATTATGCAATTTTTAAACATACCTTTCCAACCAATCCAACCACCTGAACCTGTTGTTCCTATCTTTTCTATCCCTGATCTGAAAGAATCTGTGCACAAAATGGTACCTAACGATGGGGCAAATTATCACGGTTTTTTCGCTGAAATTTCTCGTAACTCCAACGGTGAAGGAACTTCTCATCTCATAGTGAATGACAACGGAAAAGTTTCTTTTGAAACATGTAAGATTTCACACATTAATGTGGCACATTCTAGAAACTTATAACACGGCATTCGTTTTTACAATTTTGGAATATACATGATATTTTGACCCGTAGTCAACTTAACCATGGTGTTTCATCAAAAACACAGGGTTTATATTATTTTGATGAGTTTCACTTTCAAAACTTTCGTGAGTTGTACTATATATTTTGATAAACTCAGAGGCACCGACACTGTTTCGATTCATCTAAAGTATCTTCATCAGGCTGAGTTTGATTCGCGGTCCGCTCGTTGCCGCTTGAGTTCAAAGCTCGTACTCTTATTTGATGAGATTTAAACCATTAGTTAAATTTACTTTGGGTCACAAAACAAACCTAAGATAGCGGTATATATACATAAATATATACTAGACTTTATGTGGACATGCACATAATGCATTGTAGTATTATTGATGATAAACAATTTCCATCATTGCACAACTTTGTAGCTATTGTAACTTTAACTATTTATGCTTAAAAATGTAGCTTTTTTAAAATTATTTATTGTTTAATTAATTCATTGGCTATTTTTTTTCAGGGAACCATTAATCGATTAATTAATTTATATTAAACACACTACATACCACATATTTCTATAACTTATCTAATGTTAGTAAATAAAAACAAATTTTGGATTTTCTATTCTTAACTAAGGTAAGGTAATAATTTTATTTTATGTCTTATATGTAAAAACACACAAAGACGAACTAGTTGTTAAGTAAATGAAAACTAGTAAGCACCATTCTCTAACATAAAAAGTTTAAAAAGTCAGTATTGAGTGTGTTGCAAAAAAGTACACAAATAAGTTTGTTTCTTAACACAGAACGTGTACATGTCCAGCACATACGAGTAGTTACTTTATTACGTACTTACATCAATAATTGATATAAGTTCTAGAATAGTATTAGAATCGTAGAATTGACGATAAGGGTACTTAAATACATTACGAGTAGACATTGCTAGGTATAGGTAATAATAAACTGTAGGTAGGATATAAAATGATACATATTACTTTTTCCAGTCTGGTTTTGAGGCGCATAAAAAACCGAAATATTCAAATATACTAAACTCAATTGATTTCGGTGCTTTCCCTCATTTCGGAATTCCTGAAATCAAGGTAAGCACTACCTATTTAATGTTGTCGAAGGAGAACGCTTGCTTTAAAAAAGCGGAACAATCCAACGATGTAATCCTCTGATGCCGGAGAAATTATAAAAAGTTCTACGGTGTTTATGCTTTCAAAATTGCTATCATTAAGTGTTGGTGTGGTTCCTTAGTAGGTACTCAGTATTGTATCAATACCGGGGGGTCTAGACAAAATCTTTGTTTCCCTTCACGCAAACGCGTGTCAGAGTCAGCGTGATTGGTGTCTGTATATAGTAGATATTATATCTAGTAGATATATATTATAGATACTATCTACCAACATTACATCATTTAATAAATCTAATTTTCTATTTTCATCTTTGATCTTTGAAACTATGAACGCTGACAGAAAATGAATCTAATCTAGTACTCCTATTGCTATATCCGCAACACAAAAAAATCTGCGTGGAGCAAAGGGCTAGCACATGACTGTCGCTAATATAATGTTTTTATCTACAGCCCATAAAAATGGAACCGCTGAATTTCGACAATTTGGGGTTCGGTGGGTCCATAAAAATGGATCCTGTGAATCTCGATGACATAAGACATCGCGTTCCAAAACCTGGTCAACAGTTTAAGATGCAATCCCAAAGCTCTCACTTCTCTACCTCTATCGTCAATGGCGTGAAGACTAGCGTTGGAGGTGTATCTGGTATAGTTAATAATAACGGAAACACACGTGAACATGTTCTTGTGTATAGAGAAGATCCATAATTTCAGGCTTTGTACATGGTTCGAAGTTAAATTAAGTTTGAGTACGCGATTGTTAAAACAATATCGCATCGTACAGACGAGCTTGTCGCATCATTTGCAATTCTCGAATCATCTATAATTAAACTTGAGTTCTATAGCGCCTGATTGTAATTAATAGTTTGTCCTTATTCTGCTCATACACTAAGTAATTAAAGGCGCTTTTTGTATTATTATAAATCATTATTATATAGAAATAAGATAGGTAAATGTGAGTGATTGTAGTTTTTAATAATAAAATCAATAAAACATTTAAGGTTATTTTATTCCTAGTACTAGATAATCAAAAAGATATTAAGAGCCAGAATGGTGAAAGGATTAATGTGCGCCTCAGAGGTTCTTTTGTGTACTTGGCGCAAGTCTTCAAACATTCTAGGTTCTACGACATGTTGGTTTCCTCATGTTTTCCTTAACTGTTTTGTGAGTACTAGTATAGAGCACATACAATTTCTATTATAAAAATACATTGGTAAACGTTTGAATTCGAACCCACGAAGGGTCGGAAGGCGGCGCTATTACCACTATAACACCGGTGCTCTAAAGTGAACTAACAGTCTTCCACGCAACGCAATGCAAATATAAATAAATAATGACGGACATTTTACACATCATCATGTAGCTCCAAAGGAAGCAGAGCTTGTGTTATGGGTACCACATGACTGATATACTTTTTTTGTAAATATGTATATGCATATTATACATAGAAACACCCAGACCCGTAAAAAATACTTGCAAATCATACAAACATTTGTCCCGCGGCGGGAATGGAACCCGCAACCTTCTGCATCTCAGCCGGGCCTTGAACCACCGTGTCACAGAGGTCGTCAATATAGTACATATAAGTACATTATTAAGACACCACATATATTTTATAGATATACGACCGAGTTCAGCACTGGAGGAAGGTCGGGCTAACTATCGTCATTATGCAAACCTCCGAAAAAAGAATGACAAAACTTTATTTTTATCTTTTAAAGATATTAACATAAACACAATAAGGTTTCAAGTAAGTTTCCAAGAAACGAGAAACATCATTCATTACACATTGAACTCCTTATTAGCATTTTTAATAATGATTTTACCAAATTCCGTTTAATAGCCGTTGATTACTTCTATAGTTGTTTTAAAACAATTGAATGTTGAGTCATAAAAGCATTTCTTAGTAATGAGTGAAAAAGAGATTGCTATCCTCTTTTAGTAGAACCGTCTGGAAAAAAAGACACGTATTATTTTTAGAAAGAGAAAAATATAAGTGACGCATATATTGCTATATTATAGATGTATTTTGTTTTTGATGTTATTGTGCAAGATTACTTACATATTTACCATATGTAAGTAATCTTGCACAATAAACAGTAAAATTACGTACAATAAACGTTTTATTTCAATAAAAACCTCTAATAATATAATAATAAATTACAACAATACAAAGAAATTTCCAGCCTTTTCTCCATGCATCACAATTGTCTTACTTCCTCTACGTGAAAACCTATGTAAATTAAGTGATTCAGATAAATAGACTGTGTCATTTTCAAGGATTGTTTTTAAAATCTTGAAATATAAAACCAACTGAAATACACACCACTTATCAGTGTTGTTCAGTTATCCAGTTTCAGCGGTTGTGTTTTCAAAACTAGAGAAAATGACTAAATTTACTGTTATTCTTGTAATTGCAGCTTTCCTGTATTTTACTGAAGGTATTTATATTAATTGATTATATTTATAAATAAAACTGGTTTTTTGGCAACCAGTCAACCAATAATTAAACTTAAAAAGTTTTTTTTTGACAATGTTATGAAATTTTCTGACAGTTTTTATTGATAGACTTGGACTACGGGTTAGTGTAACCAATGGTTAAAATCTAGATGATGCGATTTTAACTATTGATTAAGTTGTTCTGTAGCCAAGACATGATTTGATGAGATTTTAACCATTGGTTACTTTGTTACCTAGTTACTTTGACTATGGGTCGAAAAACCGACCGCATGTCGTCTGAAAATAGTATCTTAAATTATCTTACAATAAAATAATATTATCCCAAACGTACAAAGCGCCCAGTGCAAATTAATATACAATTTTTGATTTATTAATCTCCATACAAAACAAAAGGAACATAAATTTTAGATTTATATTTGGGCGAAGATATAAAAAAACAGATGTTTGAGTTATGGCTTAAATACATAAGGTTCTTAACATTAAGGAAATTATTCTGCTCCACTAACATCGATTGTCTTTTTTTTGTGGGTTGATACAATATTGCATCCATTTTTTAATTTTTTTTAATGTCTCTCTTCATTTGTTTCAGCTGCAGCAAATAATCCGTGAGTATGACTTGTTACATTTTTTTCTCGAAAATTCAAATAGACTGACTCATCATTACAAGTACAAAAGGCGAACTCCGTGGAAACATTTGTGTAAATAGTGACTACGACGCAACTAAGTAAAATTCAGCTCGAACAGGCGACTCCCTGATCCTGAAATGATTTTCACGCATATTCATGCTTAAATCGTTATTTTTGAAGTGAAAACTTCTTTTAGCGCGGTACGCATATTTTAAGATGAGGTAAAACCTCTGGATTCGCGACACCGTTACCGTCTGGGGCGAGACGCAGCCGGCTGCCGCGCTCGCCTTATTTGATTATAAACCTTAATTCACATGTTTACAGTCTACTTTTGTATGGAAAATTTTACTGAGTTAGATTCCTTGATATAGACGCAGCCGGCTGCCGCGCTCGCCTCATTTGATTATAAACCTTAATCCACATGTTTACAGTCTACTTTTGTATGGAGAAGTGTATTGAGTTAGGTTCTTTGATATATTACCTACATTCTGAAAAAAAAAAATTGCATCTTCTGTGTTCGTTCAGTATTTGATTGGCAGTCGCCATAGTAACTGATTTTGAAGTGATTTATTACTAAACTATAACGTGCCAAAATAAGTTTTCACTTCTGTCGGCACTCCCGGAGTGCAACCTTACTTTTTTTTATCAGAAAACATTTAGATAAGGAGTTCTGAAAAAAAATTACAGGGTAATGTCTTAATTAGCCTAATTTCCGCCTATAAAGTAAGTAAAAGTCAAAACGGTAAAATGGTACGGTAAAAAACGACGTCAACTTAAGATAATGATTATTGAATATTATAGATATTTCACAATTAAATCATAAACTAACATTTACTTTTAAAACAATTTGAAAAGTATGAAGAGGTCAAATTTTGAAAACACATACTATATTTCTTGAAAAAGTGTTATTAAATAAAGCCGTTCAGTTATTTTAGGAAATTTTAGCTAGTTTGCCGAAACTACAGAATAAGGGACAATGTCGACCAAAACTTTTTCAAAATAAAATAAGCAAAGTAACCTTTGAATCAAAATTAAATAACTAAATATAAGTGGGCATTTCATCCATTGGAATCAAATGACCGATATAATCCTAACCTAATTTTCTTATTAATAATATAAATCTAAATGTTTGTATGAATGCTTGATTAAAATAAAGAATGAGTATATTAGTGACGTCAGTAATACACAAGTTAAGATATAAATGGCATAAATACTAATAATTGGAAAATGCACACAACGTCACCTAACCCCAAACTAAACATAGTTTGTTTTATTGGTGACCAGATGACTGATAGTATATCTACTTATATATAGTATGGTATTATCCTTTGGGGTAACTCAACAGACGTGCAAAGAGCTTTTATCGCACAAAAAAATGCGTACGAGCTATTGTTGGGATACCTCCGTGGGAGTCATGTAAGCCATATTTACGTAATCTAAAGTTGTTGACAGCCCAGCTTGTAAATTTAGAGGCATTCAAATTTGTTACGGAATAACCGAATTTCTTTAGAAGAGCTCGTGACTCATAGATGTGTAAGAAACCCATGTAGAATTGTTTTTTGATGAGTACCTACTGCTTTTTATATAAAAAGTTATTTTGCAATGTGTGGACAAATAGTTCATAAAAATTCCTGCTGAAATAAAAGACTTGCCAATAGGGCTTTTTATATAGAAAATATATTTTTTTTTACCAAAACTTTTTGTGCCAAAACTTTAACGAATGTCTTGAAAGTGACACTAAATTAATAATAAATTCTAAAAATTTATATTATAGTTGTAATTTGATTAAATGTTTTAAAACACTTAAATTTTTATGTCAATTCTTTGAAATATGTAAACTTACCGTATGACTCAATATAGAAATGAATAGAATATACGTTTACTTGGTATATAACCACACAAGAAAATTACTAAGAGAGTAGAAACAAGCATATAAAGTATATAAAAGAAATAGGTAAGAAAGTAAATAATAAAGCACACAAACCAAACAATAAAAGTGAAAACAAAGGTTGCCACCTACTTACATAGAATATTGTAAGGACAAAGGCAATAGTATCGTACGATTGTACAAGAACCCACCTTCAAGAGACATTTAGTCCTTCGCCTGTGTGATATGTCTAAACAGGTCCAATCTACTACTTGCTGATGCTACTCCCCTATTAGTTACTTATATTTCTACTATATTTATATTCCATCTGTAACTCTATCGGAAGAGAGTAACATGATGTGCCGATCCCACTTAGCGTGGAATAAAGGTTTGGTCCACGTTCGTAACTAAGATTTTATAACTAGTTATATCTATATCAGGATTTCTCTCACTGTTTTATAACCTGTTATTAAAAAAGACGGTTTTTCCATTTTTATAACGAGAACCTCTTAGTCATGTATGGTCTCCTAGTACACTAGACAAATTAGCACTGGCGCTTCGGCGGCCGCTGCCGCTCCACGCTCGCTTTGCTCGCTCGCCTTGCGCGTTGTTTGCTATACTCTTATAACCTAACTAACTGGTTTCGATCTGATTTAACTTTTTCTCCTGACTCTACTCTGTCCCAGTCGTTAATTTGTCCAGTGTACCAAGAGACCATACATGACTTGACGACCTCTGTGGCGCAGTGGCTTAACCCACTTCCGGCCGAGAAACAGAAGGTTGCGGGTACGATTCCCGCCGCGGGACAAATTTTTGTATGATCTGCAAGTATTTGTTTCGGGTCTGGATGTTTCTATGTATAATATGTATGTATTTACAAAAAAAAGGTATATATGTAGTATATCAGTCATGTGGTACCCATTACACAAGCTCTGCTTACTTAGGGGCCAGATGATGTTGTTTGAAATGTCCGGCTTTATTATAATTATTATTATTATGACTAAGAGGTTCTCGTTATAAAAATGGAAAAAAAGTCCTGTGTTCTCGAAAAACATGTCAGAGTATCTCTGCTCTGGCTAGGCTCTGCAGTGTTTTAAGAATAACTGCAGAAAGTTCTACCATATGTTACAATTTATGTGTGTTCTTAATAATCTACTTTTTTGTGTTAGGTTTAATCTGTTTGGCGGCTTCGGCACGTTCCTCGACCCTTATACTATGATAGATCAAGTAAGTCAAAATCACCAAATCAATAAACTCACAAGAACCATTCTGAATTGTTTTACATCCTAGGTGAAATAATATAACTTACATTTCTGTTGTACATTAAAATTTTATAACATTATTTTCATACTTTAAAAAAAATGAGCAATAGCGCCACCTAGCGAACTAGCGAATAACTGTTGTTGCAGCAATATTTGGCTAGGTGGCGCTATTGCTTATTTTGTTAGGGTAGGTATAAACCAATGTTCATAGTTTAAGACATCTATGACAATCATTATAAACCAAGAGCCCGTGAACCTTCGTTATTTTATAAAAGCTGAAAGTTTGTCAGCGCATGCTCCCAACACAGGTAACAACGATGGACCATTATGCAGTTTGGGTTACAGTGGCTTTGGCAGGTAACCGGTACTAAAGGTTTGTAATATACCGATCTAAATTCATCAAATAATAAAATATGATTTTTGGTATTACCTTCAGAATATTATTAAAAATCACGTTATGAATTGCCAGACACTTAACATCGTGGCAACCCCTTGCCCGACACACTTGATGTTCATGAAAGTATAATTCTACTTACGTTATGGTATTAAAGCTGATTTTTATATATATTACTTAAGTAATAATTAGATTATGTTTCCTCATTAGCCAGACATTTTTTATAGTCCCAACCTCTTGCCATACAAGCATGAAGCGCTGTAGGAGCGAGCGCGAGGCGGTACTTTCTGTGTTAAATACAGAAAGTACCAAACGGTTTTTCCCTATGGACGGAACGATTCATATGGAAGGTTTAGGTGTATAATCATGCAAAGCCGGAACGGGTTGCATGTGTAGTATGTAGTATGTGCAAAAGAGACAGATATTTTATTCTGTTGTTGAGGTAGGGTTCAGGCAATTATGAGTGTTGTTACTGATATATAAATATTTTCTCCAGATTAATCAGCAGTTGACTCCCGAAAATTTCAATAAACTATCTGGTAAAGGAGTTTTTGTTAGCAACGTCGCAACAATGAATGGCGGTGTTCCGCAGATCCAGACTACGTATGCTACAAAAGGGGACGACGGAAAAGCGCATGTAATCCATTACAATCATCCCAATTAAACAATTAATTAACTGATGCTTTTTGCAGACCATTTGCAGTATTTTGATAGCTGTTTATCTTCTGCAGACATAAACGCTTTTTCACTTACACAAGGCTCATCTTAACGGTCCGAATGCCTAGGTATTACCGTACCCGTATTCAAAACAAATTCGAACTCAGATCTGGATCTAAAAATATATTTTATGACAGATACTTCCAAGTTTTTTTTTACTTTAAAAAAAAAAACAGTATTTGGTTGTTGATTTGAGTTTGTGATTTTTTCTGAAGCACGGTCTAACTCACATTTTTATTAATTTCATTTTTATTTGTAGGTAACCTATAATACCTATAATATCAAATTTGCTATCAATTAATAGATTTGTGTGAAAAAGGACTGTGTAGTAACGACGTGTGTCGTTCTTGAGTAAAACTTTTTAACTGTCGAACGGAACGGTCGGTCTCAGACATGACGTGCTCCGCCCGACTAGGGATGTGCCACCTCACTAGTGACGTGACACTCTTATAGATAATAAAGTAATAAACTAACTAACTACCTAGTAGGTACCTACTCATAATTTACCTACACCCTACAACTGTAATTTTTATCTGACCAAATGCTTACAAAATGTTTTCTTTATATGAGTGTTGTTACTGATATATAAATATTTTCTCCAGATTTATCAGCAGTTGACTCCCGAAAATTTCAATAAACTATCTGGTAATGGAGTTTTTGTTAGCAACGTCGCAACAATGACTGGCGGTGTTCCGCAGATCCAGACTACGTATGCTACAACAGGGGACGACGGAAAACCGCATGTAATCCATTACAATCATCCCAATTAAACAATTAATTAACTGATGCCTTTTGCAGACCATTTGCAGTATTTTGATAGCTGTTTATCTTCTGCAGACATAAACGCTTTTTCACTTACACAAGGCTCATCTTAACGGTCCGCATGCCTAGGTACTTATACCCGTATTCAAAACAAATTCGAACTCCGATCTGGATCTAAAAATATATTTTATGACAGATACTTCCAAGTTTTTTTTTTTACTTTTAAAAAAAAAACAGTGTTTGGTTCTCGATTTGAGTTTGTGTTTTTTTCTGAAGCACGGTCTAACTCTCATTATTATTAATTTCATTTTTATTGGTAGGTAACCTATAATACCTATAAAATCAAATTTGCTATCAATTTATTAATAGATTTGTGTGAAAAAGGACTGTGTAGTAAACGACGTGTGTCGTTCTTGAGTAAAACTTTTTAACTGTCGAACGGACGGTCGGTGTCGGACATGACGTGCTCCGCCCGACTAGAGATGTGCCACCTCACTAGTGACGTGACACTCTTATAGATAATAAAGTAATAAACTAACTAACTACCTAGTAGGTACCTACTCATAATTTACCTACACCCTACAACTGTAATTTTTATCTGACCAAATGCTTACAAAATGTTTTCTTTATATAGATTTAATATAACATTGTATCGTTGGTAAGTATTTAATTAAAACATAATTAAGGACAAATTTAAGCTTGAAGTTATGTAAAGTACTTTCCAACGAAAGTATATTGTGTTAGTTTGTACTTGTAACCATTTGAAAATTATCTTAATTTTCTTAAATGTTTTAAAATAAAATAAACGTGTTTTGGATAAGTAAATTTATGCAGCATTTAATATGGTTTTATTTCGAAGAATTATCCTTATAGATAATGCCCAATAGGTAGGCAAGTATAAAAATATGTTTAATGAAATGAAGAATCTATTATTATAAGAATATGGTCTGACTGACTGATTGATTCACTAGTTCATATTTAGACAACGCACAGATTTAACCGCTGGTCGTAGAGTCTTGAAATTTAAATGGTACTTATATCTAGTAAGTCTTGGCACGTAAACATGCACTAAGGTACTAAGGAATGTCTTTGCACCGCGAACTGTTGCGCGATGATTTTTTTGCGCTATAAATATATTGAGGCGTAAGCGCGCGCA
Organism: Lampropteryx suffumata; assembly: GCA_948098915.1. Taxonomy (NCBI): domain Eukaryota; kingdom Metazoa; phylum Arthropoda; class Insecta; order Lepidoptera; family Geometridae; genus Lampropteryx; species Lampropteryx suffumata. The sequence goes on along the minus strand of OX402548.1, from coordinate 5,674,404 downwards.
CTGGCAAAAGGAAAACACATTGATGAAAATTACTTAAGATTAGAATAGCGCGAAAAAATTCGTTGTGTGCACAAGGCCTAAAAAGGGATAAAAGGCAGCTTTTTAACTAGTTATAAATGATTAAAGATTAATATAGGTACTTATTATTCAATAACCCTGTAAGTGGGTGTAAAGGGTTGTTAAAATTTGTATAGGAATTGAAGCAATGGGACTTGCCTAATACAAATTGCAGACCTAGGTCAGAACACATTAAGTGTCAAAAATTAAGCCGAAAACGGTTAGCAGTTTTTGAGCACCCACTTCATTTGTTCTTTACAAGGCTAAAGATTATTATGGGTATAGCTATATATGCACAAAACGTTTATTCTCACAGTAGGTAAGACACAGTCTCTCTATAGTTTTCCAAACAGATCGCCTGAGAATGTTCAGTGAGAAGCATATTTATGAAAATGAAAATGAAAATGAAAATGAAAAATGTTTATTTACAGCAAAACAGTAAGATTAAAAATAACTTAAACTTAACACATAATATGCATAAAATGAAACAGTGAGTAAATATCCTACGAGTACATCTATATAATAAAAGCTTAGATTGTTTACATAATATATATTAGCATCAAGGCAATTTGGTTCTCTTGAGTTGCTGATAGGAGTAGCTATCGAGTTTCCTGTGATACCCACACTAGATGAAATCTGTATCGTGGGTATCTATACGATCAACTTTACAAAGTTAGGACCTCGGTTAGGGTTAAACAAAAGAGATAGATATATTTATATATGTTTTCAATATTATTATAGATACATTAGCAATAATAATTCAAATATAAATAAATATATATATAAATATAATTTATATAAATATAAATATGAGTGTGAGTTAAATATGAGTTCGAGTTTAATAAGTTTAATAATAACTCGAACATAAATTTCAAACTCTCTAGTATGTAGTTTATGTCAGAGTTGTCAGTAGGGTTTCCGTGCAGTCATATGTATGTGTTGCTAGCCATTTGGTTATAATATATTTAGCTTTGGGTACAGCACAGTGCTTTATATCACACAGTTTAACAACTTTATTGTAAAGCAAGGTTGAAACAAATGGGCAAAACCGTTTTGCAAAGGACGTGTTTACGGGTACAGAACGAAGTTTAAAAACTCTGTTGGCTAATAATTTATGGTAGAAGTCACTGCCGAGAACAGTCTTATGAACAGCAAGAGACGATCTAAGCACAAATAGTTGACGTATGCTAAGTACTCCACTATCGCTGTAGACACTCTGAGTAGAGTACCTAAAAGGCTTTCGTAGCATTGTCTTTAATACTGATCGCTGGGCTCTTTCTACTAGGATCAACGTTGTTTTGGGGGCACCGCCCCAGCAAGTAATGCAATAGGTCAAAATGGATTGGCAAAGGGTATGTAGTCCTCAGGGTGTTAAGGTGGGCTGAGTTTCTAAGCTGCCGCATTACGTATGATATTTTGCGGGCTCGGGCTGATAGGTTGTTAATATTTTTTTTTTGAAATTTAAATTTTCATCTAATATGACTCCCAAATATTTAATCGAATCAGATTTGTCTATGTGTTCACAGCTGCATGATGGTGCAAATGCCGAAGCCATTCCCCCGCATTTGTGAAGTTTGATGGCAGTTAGTGTTTTTGGTGGCGATGATGATTTAGTCTTGTGGAAGCAAATGAACTTAGTCTTTTTTATATTTAGGGTTAGTAAGTTTTTCTGTAGCCATTGACTGACCAATAGCATACCTTGTTCTGCATGTGACATTACATTTTTCCAGTCAGACCCACTAAAAATTATTGCCGTGTCATCTGCATAGCAAACAATATCAGCGTTAGTTAGGCTTAATTGATGTATACTATTAATATACAGGATGAAAAGCGTGGGTCCTAAAATGCTCCCTTGAGGGACACCAAATTTGATTTGTCGTGAGCAGCTTGTTATACCACCAATGCTTAGACACTGTCTCCGTTCCGAGAGATAACTATTAAACCAGTGTAATGCAATTCCTCTTATACCAGAGTGTTCCAACTTTTTTAGCAATATTGGGATGGAAACAGTGTCAAATGCTTTAGCCAAATCCAGGAAGACTCCTACACAGCTCTTGTTTTGGTCAAGACTAGAAACTATTTTAGACAGTAAGTGAGATAGGGCGTCCTCAGTGGATTTGCCTTTTCTAAAACCGAATTGTTGTTCCGATAATATCTGACGGGATTCGAGGTAATGGACAAGTCTATTATTAACGAGTTTTTCTAAGAGCTTGGAGAAGCCACTAAGGAGTGAAATCGGGCGATAGTTATCCGGGATATATCTCGGGCCCGCTTTGTGTATGGGTATGGTACACTTTTAGGATATATACCTAAAAGTGTCACTAAATTTGGTATATTTAGAATTAGACAATTTGCATCGTCTAAATGAGGCTCTGTAACAGTAGGATTCCACAAATTTCGTACAAACATAACAACACCACCGTTCTGAGTTATTCTTTTTTTAGTTTTTAACGCGGTGTAGTTTGGTATTTGGGGTATAACCGAGAAGTCACTAAGCCAGCACTCGGTCAAAACTATTGCATCAAAATCAATATTAAGCCGCGTTAAAGTAACAAAAAAGGAATCGAAATTTTTACATATGCTTCTTATGTTTAATGTAAGTAATTTAAAACTATAGTTTGACGTGAGAATAGCTTTCACTTGTTCAGGTTCAGGCAACGAATGGCAGGTTATCGCTATGGATTCCAGCTCAGATGTAATATTATCTAAATCCATTTTATATATAGTAAATTCCGATACCAATTGTTTCCTTTCGTGATTGTATACGTTTGACATCTACTCTGCCGATTTCCTACATGAAGCGTGTTGATATTTCGGATTATTCGTGTTAGATATTTACGCACTATATAATGCCCTGATTCAGATTTTGTACAATACAATCGAGTCAAAAGTGACTGCTTTAATGAGGGTTCCTCAGTTTTGTAGTTAGAGAATATAAATACATGGAAATAATAATAAAATGTAATATGTATGATATATAAATATAAATATATAATCACAACAAAAACACGGTGTGCTAAAATATAATAATCTGAAGGGATACCAGAAACAGCAGCCATTTCATTACACTCGCACACCGAGAATGCTATCAAGATTGCTAAGTGAACGCACATGCATGTCCTTCTCGCTGGCGCACGTAAATGGAGCCCTGGTTGCACCAACAAAAAGCATACCCGTGGAGCTTTGCCCTATTTCTAGTTTCACGAAACAAGATTCTGTTTTCTTTCGTGAGCCGCTCATTATAGTAAACTTTGCGAGGGGTCCCCTGGATATCGAGATCGTTACTCATAACGTTTTACGAGACTTGGACGCCTTTAGTACTAGGTCACGTTTTGAACGCCGCATAAAACGAACAACGATAGGGCGCGGAGCTCTTACTTCGCCCTCGAAAGCTTCTTTCTTTCTCGCTCCAACTCGGGCTACCCAGTCTACGTCACTGTCTGCAACTTCCACTCCAATTTTCCGAACGGCTAAGAGTACGATGTGGAATAGATTTTCATTCTGTTTTTCGGGTATTCCAGAGATCTCAACTTCATTTCGTAGGTGAGATTGAGCCTGTGAGTTTAAATCTCGCTTTAGGAGCTCGACTTCAGTCTTCAGACATGTTAACTCCTTCTCTCGCTCTTCAATAACCTGAATCCGGGATTCGTTGGCGGCCACTGCAGTAGCCAACTCATCCAGACGAACATGGCAGCGCGTCAAAGAAGTAGTGGCATCTTCCAATCTTTGTTTCAGCGAAGTAATTTCTTGCGTCAATAGTCGTACCTCCGCTACAAGCTCCAGGACCTCTGATTGGCTGGTTCCCATCGATGGTTCCTGTTTTTTTACGTAGCGTAACATTCTGCGAGTCACCAGTACCACGAACCGGGGTCATGTTATTGTCTCCACCTTTCCTGGCCGAAGCGCTACAATCCGGACATATCCAAGATATTATTTTTTCTTTAGGGATAACTGATATATCTATGCACTGAGCACAACATTTTTTATCGCAAGTAGTACGCGTGCACTTAATGCAATCTTTTGCGTTCTTTAGGCACCCTGCACAATTCATTTTTCAAAAGACTAGTTTCAATAGCCTCTGTGAATAATAAGCGACAGAAAGTGTGATCTGTGCAATTTATTCTATGGCGGCGGACGCAGAGTACTAGTGAGTAAGGCACAGTAGCCGTTTGCACGCTGTAATGACCCGTCCGTCTTACGCGCAACCGTGAAACTTGCCTGCAGTAGCGCGCGTCCAAGATGTCGTCGGGTGACTGGCTATTTTGCTGATTCACAAAAAGTTATTCACAATATGATGTATTTACACAGTTTCACGTGTTAATTATTACAGGAATTCTTGTTAAAACTTTATAGCACTGCTTTAGTTATGATTATATGAGAAAGCGTGCACAGATTTAGTAGTTCAAACGATAAATATGCAGAGCGTTAATGTAAACAATGTTAACCGGTAACCGAGGCGTCAAAGAGTTTTTCTTTATATGTCTCTGTACCCTGCAGATCCCGACCCGACCCGACTGCTGTCATGAAACTGTGCGTGTAGGCGTTGGTACAAGCAAAGAGACACGTCCAGGTCTAAATCGAGTACGGTTCTACAGGAACAGGTACAGGAACGGACAGTTGAGTAGCTTCATTCAATAGAGTTGGGCACTCAATTGTAACTGTAAAAACATGAATGAAACAATGATAATTAGGATCTGATGATGAAGTCAGAGACAGTTTAACGGAGCTCCTCAACCCATAGCAGTAAAGTAGTTTATGGATTTTTCGAATCGTGAAATGACGATTCGTTGAGTTAGGTACAGACGCGTAGAAGAAGTCGCGGGCGTTCCGACTAGTAAATCATATAAAGATACATTATCATCTGAAAATAGTTTAATTTTGCAATAAATTATTGCCTTTAGAAGTATAATAATATCTTAATTCAGAACTATTTAACCACGTGGTAACTATTTGGTTGCTGACCAAAGATTTTATTGGTTGCAAATTAATATTTTGAAAAATCTAAACTTTTGTTCTACTATCGACTATCATAATAATTAAATGATAGTGAATGTAATATAACTCGCATTGTTCAACATGGTAACGCTACCAGTGTCTTGAGCTATCTATAGATCTATTTATACGGTCCTTCGATAGCTCAACTGTTTCACATGAATTCTAATCTGTACAATTCAAAAATTATTTTGAAAAATAGCCAGAGTTATTTCAAAATATAATATAATAAAATTAAACAGGTAACCAGGTATTCTGTTAATGAAACTTAAATCTAATGTATGTTTATAAAAAATACATAAGTAAAAAACAAATCTCTAGTTTAAAGGCGATGTAAGGAACGATTTAAAATACAAACAGAGAGTCAATGCCACTATTGGCATTTAATATTTATTCAAAACCAATTAAAACACAAAGGTAACCCGCAAATAGCGCCAGTAAATTATCCTTTAAAAATCTAAATCTGCATCTTAAGTACAAAAATAAAGTATTTAGACAAATATTTGCGTTTTCAAAATAAACTAAATAAACCCTGGGACGATACCCTTGTTATCCCAATTGTACACCGTTTTAGATATCCAGTGTTTATTGCTAAAATACGTATCAAATGGTCGTTCAGGTACGACCGATATAAGCCTTGATATCACATTTCTGCCAGCATTAGAACGCGATAAGTTGATTCTGTCGGACGGTGGTATTACCAAAAATCCTAGTTGTTCAATATCAGTTTAATGTTAAAAATGTTCAAAATTATCGTGGTTTTGTCGCTTGCAGTCCTAGCAATTCAAGGTAAGTAAATTTTATGGAATAAAGAAATTTAAATTGTTTTTCATTTAGTAAATAATAGTATCCATATAATGTTTTTGGAGCTGGATAAAATGGAATTGTAATTTAGGAACCTGTTTATTAGTTCATAAATTTTGCATAAACATAAATTTTACACACCACTCTTGCGTCGGGTTTTTCCTGAGCAATATTTTATGGGTCAAATCAAATTCTATCATGTAGGTAAAACTTTAAGAAATTCGATATTAAAGAATCCAACTAGGTTCACCCTTAAAGCCAACTTATCAACGGAATCTTTTAGAGTCTTGTAATAATATAAAATCGTATGTTTTTGCAATACCAAAAACAAACTTTTCTTTACCAAATATCAGAATTATTATAGACTATTATTCAATGTATTATATACTTCCGCAATCAGCTGCGATTTGCAAAAAAACTACGTAACAGGTTTTTAAGCACTAGTGCAACATGTTTTTTAATTTAAAACAGTCGTAAAATACAAGAAATAACATGGTTATCATAATTAATAACGTGTGTCACGGAAGATCTCTTGACCTCACGGTAAAGTTCAACTATCGTCATTTCAGCTAGGTCATTGATTATTAGTGCTTACTTTGGCCAGATTTTAAGAAATATACGAATAATATACGTCACTTAAGTTAAGTGTGCGTAAAACAAAAAAAGGGTGTGTCTCAGGACAGAACTGATAACTTAAACTAATCTAACTAGCGTTGTGGGTTAGAGTGAGAGAGGAGCCTGCGTACCGATGCCGTATACGTGAGAGAAAGGTCAGAGAGACTGGTGCCGTAACGCGTTACGTAACGAAGCGGTTTACCCTCCCATAGGAAGTTATCACTTCAAAAATCAAATCTTGGAAAATAGAAAATAGTCATGTCAAAGTCAAGGTCAATATCAAAACATTATTTATTTAATAAAATCACAAGGACCACTTTGAATCGTCTTCTTACATGCTACTTGGTACGTACCAATTTAACTTACATCGGTAGAGAAAGAATTTCTTGCAGACAAAAAAGATATAAATAAACAATAAGCCAAACCCGATAAGAATATCTGTTTATAATTCTATCGACCTGTTTTATTTGCATAAACCCGAAAATGCTTTAAAAACCATCAATATAAAATCATCCACATACAAAAATTCAAGATCAATAATATTTGGAGCTGGCCTAAGTCAATATTAATAATAGTAGGTAAACAGTTGATGCAAATTGGCAAAATCAATGAAGCCTTCCATTTTGCTGATCTCATTGTCGTCCTTAGGTTAGCTGAAGTAACTGAAGTAGATATAGGTAACTACGTAAGTGAGATTGTTCAAATTGTGAGCCAATAATAATAATAATAATGCCGGACATTTCACACAGCATCATCTGGCCCCAAAGTAAGCAGAGCTTATGTTATGGGTACCAGATGACTGATATACTACTCAAATACGTTTTCTTATAAATACATACATATATTATACTAGTGACCAGCCCTGGCTTCGCACGGGTGCAATGCTGATACTAAATATACTACGGAATGTCTTTATACGGTAAATATACTACAGAATGTCTTTAGACTAAGAGTTAGACAAATACCATTGCGGACTTTTGTGTAGACCTTTTTAAGGTGTACAATACTGTAGTACATTATTTTGACCTATCTCGTAGGGTTCAGCCAGCATTTGCAATGTAAGCTCAATTTTTTTTTATTATTATTATTATTATTATCATACAAACATTTGTCCCGCGGCGGGAATCGAACCCGCAACCTTTTGCGTCTCAGCCGGACTTAGCCCACTGCGCCACAGAGGTCGTCAATACTATTAGGTACTCTAACTTCTGCTAGATAGATAATTTCATGATAGATCGCCTGAATTCAGGATAGCAGAACAATTGCTAGTTACTAGTCTTCAGGTATAATATATACAGCTTACTTACTGTTTTTTTAACAACGATATTATATAGACGGCATCTGTGGCGTCGTGGGCCAAGGTCCGGCTGAGACGCAAAAGGTTGCGGGTTTGATTTCCGCTCCAGGATAAATGTTTCAAGCACGTTACCTACCGACATAAACTCGCGCAAGTGCTAATATATTGCAATACTAAGATACGTAGCCATAGATACCTAATTCTACCTTTTTTAAAGCAACATTCGCTGCAAATTTCATCAATGAAAATCATCGAATTCACAAAAGTCGAACACTTGTTGTCCCCATAAGTGTCGAGAATCGTCTCCTCTCAGAAAACTACTATCGGAACTAATAGTTTTCTGAGAGATAGATTACTGTTTAATGCACTTTAATTGTCTGTACATATGTACAATAGGTACGTATATTTTTTTCAAATCCGACTTGAGCAGGGTTGACTCACCATAATCGTTATTAATTTATACTTGTTCATATGTCAGGTTTGTGTGTCAACCACAGTCTATGGTTAGCGCTAGGACCAGGATGAGTTTCTTGCCAGTTTTTCTCGAGCTTGAGTTACGTGGAATTGGCACCTAAACTCACCTAGTAAAATTTAAGACGTCGCAAAATGATCCTTGTGATTGTATTTAATAAAATAACTTTTTTGACTTTTGTGTCGAAAACAAGCGCTGGAGTCTACTGCAGCAGTAAGCTGATACACTGACCCTTGTAGACGTGCTATAGTCAGAGCTGTATAATGTTTTTTTTGATTACTTTACTTTATTTCCATATTTTTCATACCATATAAACATACATTTCATACAAACGCAATTTACCGATCTTTCTACCCAAAGAGATACAAAGATTAAGTTGGCTAGGTATATCATGGCATCGTTGGTTATAGAGCTCTACAAGTTGACATAAGTGTCGAGAATCGTCCCCTCTCAGAAAATTACTAGTTCCGATAGTAGTTTTCTGAGAGGGGACGAAAGTTCCTTACTAGCCCCCAAACTAGTGATAGTTTTATGGTTATATTGATTAACAATATTTATTATTATAAATACTTACGGGTATATATCGCGTTTATTTACCTATTTTTTCCCGACGTTTCGACAGGTTTACACTCTGTCGTGGTCACGGGATGACTGACTGAAAAAAAAAAAAATAGGTAAATAAACGCGATAAATACCCGTAAGTATTTGTAATAATGTGTTCTGATCGCGTAAGTTTAAAAATAACAATATTTAAATGATGTGTTCAGAAAGTCAAAGTCAAATATTTTATTCAATAAAATCACAATGCCCACTTTGAATCGTCTTCTTACATGCTAATGAATCTAGGTGCCGGTTCCTCCTGTCCCCAGTTCTACAAGAATCCGGCAAGAAACTCGTCTGATCTTAACACTTTTTTGTTTGATCCTTGCCAATTTTGTTACGGATGCCGAGTCGAGTTTTTGCAGATTCATCCCAAGCTTTTTGTCATCTATATAATCTGTTATTTTATATAAAGAACCGGTAGCACTGCTCAGCGAAAGTAAAATTCGGAAACTATAAATAAATAGACTTACTATTATATTATTATTATTATTATTATTATTATATATAATTCTTGCCCAAACTAACTGAGCATTTCGTACTTTTCAGGAGCTCCTGTGCAGTCACCTTTTGATGATATTCTACGTGCAGCAAATGCAGGCTCCTGGGATCAAGTACAGAGTCTGTAAGTATACGACATATTAAATTGATGTATGTTGATCCTATCGATATATGTATCGGAAAAGAAAATATGAGATGCATGAAAGATGATATGTGTGAGAAAAGAGTGACTACTGATGTCACGGAAGATAAAGAAGAGTGAAGGAAAAATACCAGTAGTGCTCACATACTTACTCCATTGGCGCAGGGACCCAAAATGAGTCTTGCCCTCCGAAACGAAAACTCACCACCTTCTCCGGTCCTTTACAATCTCCTGCCAGTTATCAGCTTCAAGCTCACGCAGGTCAGCTTCGAGTCTATCGCTCCAACGATATTTAGGACGACCAACCGGACGACGACTATTAATATGTCACCATTACTGGTTTTTTTCCTGCCCTATGACAGGCAGATGAGGAACCATAAAGTCTAGCGCCCATTGCTGACAAATCCGCGCTGAGTATTTTTGCGCTATTCTGTGGACCTTGGAATCAGACGTAGGTGCACACACTGCCGGTAAATAACACGTTTAAAATGACATACTTTAGAATAGCGCGGATTAAATCAAGTAGATTTATTCGCTGGTGCGTGGTAGGCTTCGCCAAAGTTTGTCGTAAAGGGCAAATGCTACACGATATTACTTATGATACTGGTTTTGTAATATCGTGATTAGACGGTCCCACAGCAAATTAACTTTTGTATGAAAAAAAATCGTCGTTTTTTTACCGTTATTTATTGGATATCGTTAATTGAAGAAAAAATAGTTATAAAAGTTATATAGTATGTATTTTGAATATTATGCCTCCTACTTCCTCGTTTCAAATTGTTTTTAAAGTAACTGTTAGTTTTATAATTTAATTAAAAAATAGGAACTAAAATGCAATTAATTAATAAATTTATTTATTTATTATTAACTAATACGAACGTGTCAATAAAACGAATTAAGAAACTTAAATGATAAAACAAGTTAATGCAAGTTTCGGAGATGTCAAAGTTAAAAAAATTTCAAGAATATTATAAATGTCATGTCACGATTCAATAACAATACAAAATAGGCAAAAACAAAAAATAAAAATATTAGAGAAAGAAAAATAAAAATAATAAAGAAGATGGAGAAGATAATGACAGCTTCTCCAAAAGATGACGTCGTTTTAACTTGCAGCTTACACTAATAGGCGGAAAGTAAGCTAATTAAAATTTTTAGAGTTTTTTTCAGAATTCCTCTTCTTTTTTTCAGAAAAAATCGTGATTTGAGCCGTGAACAATCATAAATAATTTATAAATATTGATGGACAATGCACACAACACCATCTAGCCCCAAACTAAGCATAGCTTGTATTATGGTGACCAGATGACTGATAGAACACTTATATACTTTTACATAAGTATGTATTTACATACTTATGATACTTTATAACACCCAAATAAAGAACAAACACCTATGTTCATCACACAAATGTTTGTCCCGGGAGGGAATCTAACCCTCATCCAATAGCGCAGAAGGCAGAGCTACTACCAACTGAGCTGACCGGACAGTTAGAAAACGCCTCTAGATCATTTGACCAATGAGTCGCTTTAAGTTAGGTAGCCTCGTATATTTTATGACGAATCATGTGACAATATATCGTTATAAAAATACTTTTTGTCTAGGTATTGTAATTTCATATGGTCGCTTTAATAACTGATTCGATATATTTAATTATTATTTTCAGATTAAACAACAGATTTGGAAAACAAGGATGGCAGGTAATAAATTATACAAGAATATTTGCTAACTTAGTACAATTTGCAAACCAACATGATGAGCATTTTCTTATGAACAATTTCATTGTACCTATTTTGATCTTGATTCTAAAAATCTCGATCAAAATCAATTATAAAATAAATAAATATAGAGCAGGGATGACGTAATATGAATATAACATGATATAATATAATAATATGAATAAATAATTACAGAAATGTACAGAATAATATACAATAAAATAAAATATATTTGTAACAGTTGAGCTATCTTAAGACCGCTTAGAACGATATATAGATAACTTAACTCATCCAGATCACTGCCAGAGGGCAGCGTTCCCAAGACACTAGCGGCATTGGCATGTAGAATGGCAATTGTTAATTGTTTTTTTCCTATTTTAGCCAGTTCCTCTCGACAATGTCCGTAGCCTGAAACCAATTGAAGGGGGCCATGTTTATGGCGAGTCCGAGGTCACCTTCCACTCCTCATCAGACCTGAACGGCCAGAAGACTGAGCAGAGTGCTGGACACAAGATCATCAACAAAGATGGACATGTCAACGAGTTCGATTTCAAGCCCAAATTTGAACAGAACCCATTCTTTAAACTCAGCTAACAGGAGTCTAGGAACCCTAAAAGTTGCGAAGGTGGTGTGTAGTTTTAGTAATACCTAGTATCTCTTCTGTGGCTGTTGGCAATGCAATAGTTAAGCCTGCTTCAACGGGTTTGACAAACGTCATGAGACACGTCAACGAGTTCGACTTCAAGTCCAAGTTTGAACAGACCCCATTCTTTAAGCTCAGCTAACTGAAGTCTAGGAACTCTATAATTTGCGAAGGTGGTGTGTAGCTGTAGTAGTACCTAGTATATCTTCTGTGGCTGTTGGCAATGCAATAGTTGAGCCTGCTTCAACGGGTTCGACAAATGTCATGAGTTTCCATTTTTACTGCAATTTCTTCGCTTTAGATTATGTTTTCTGCGTAAGAACTCATGTTGAACCAGTATTTAGTACGTAGACAATTTACATTAGAAAAATAAGTGCTTACATAATTACTCTCAAAACAGGTCACAAAACTTATCAAAAAGACTTTAACAATTTCAAACACTCAATATTAACATTATATTTAATTATTTTCTGTGATTAGTATAAGATTTAGGAAGTAATAAATCAATTAAATTATCAAATGGCTTTTTGTATTCAAAACTATTCAAAATCCACTGCTGGCCATAATCTACCTCTGAAAAAGGTAATGTACGAGTACCTCCACGATCTCAAAGTCCGTGTAATGCTGTCACGGGTTGTCAGACAACCTAACAGCAAAAGCCCAGTTCGAAGAAAAAATATATCAAAATAATAACTTAGCAATTTACCTACTGTTATTTACCCTACTGTATTATGTTTCTGACAGCATAACATACTATTGCTATAAT